>VONZ01000023.1:0-600000 GCA_012976165.1 Labeo catla | reverse complement strand
AAAGAGGTTGCTTTATACCAGACTGTTCCTCTATTGAGGACCACGGAAATTATTATCCTCCATTCAAGACTTTTTCGGGATGTTTTCCACTGTATCCCATTGCTCTTGGCCTCCGGGGTGTGTTGGACAAGTTTTAAGAGCTGAGTCACATCACTGTCACATTTGGACATATGATTCTTTTCTTTTTATTGAGTAGGGGATTTTGGGGTAAGATGTGTCACCCCTTTTTTTCCAGGAACTGTTCACAAAATAAAGCAATGGTGGTGCTTTCAGCAATATAATGGGGTACTTAGCTAATTGACATTTTATTTTGACTCACCCCCATGTAATTTAAGATGTTCATGTCTTTCTTCCTTCAGTTGAATACATTCCAGGATTTTTCTCCATATAGTGGAAGGCTGAAGGTCCAAATTGCAGTTTCAGTGCAGCTTCAAAGGGCTTTCTACTGTAAAAAACAATTTGTTGAGTCAACTTAAAATAATTTGTAACCTGGCTGCCTTAAAATTTTAAGTTCAGTCAACTCAAAAAAAGTTTATTCAACTTGAAATGTTAAATTATACTAAGTGACAACTTAGATATTTGAGTTGAATCAACTTAAATTTTTAAGGCAGCTGGGTTACTTACCCATCTGTTAAGTTTAGCAAACACAAATATCTAAGTTGTTACTTAGTACAACTTAACATTTCAAGTTGACTAAACTTATTTTAGTTGACTGAACTTAAAATTTTAAGGCAGCAGGGTAACAAATTATTTTAAGCTGACTCAACAAATTGTGTTTTTTATTTTTTACAGTGTACATGATCCTAATATATATATATATATATATATATACTTTTTAAACAAAAATGCTTGTTTTGCACTAGCTCTGCAATGCGCAACTTCATGCATGTAATCACATTGGAAAGGTCATGTGCGGTTAGTTCTTTGTGTACTTCGGTTCAAAAAGGTAGGATAGGGCGAAAAACTCATCAAACTCATTTTCTCCTCCAATATCGTCCAACATCGCTGTTTCACCTTTTTTTGTAAAGCACGTCTGACTTTACAGTTCGTAAACACTGGGTCAGTACTACCCTCTACGTCATGTGTGACTTTTCTAATGTGATTACGTAATGCGCAAAGTCGAGCTAGTACAAGACAAGCATATACCTTTTTACTTTTCTTAGAAAATGGCCAATCGTTTCGTTAGATAAGACCCTTATTCCTACGCTGGGATTGTGTAGAGCCTTTTGAAGCTGTATTGAAACTACAGTTGGGACCTTCAACCTGTCAGCTCCCATTGACGTCCACTATATGGAGAAAAATATTTTCCTCAAAAACCTTAATTTCTTTTTGACCGAAGAAAGAAAGACATGGGGATAAGTAAATGATTAATTATTAATTAAAATTATTAATTATTTAATTTTTATTCTAAAAGTAAACTAATCCCTTAATATTTGGCCTTCGAGCACCTAAATAGTGTCACACTGCAGGATAGAAAAAATGCAATGTCTAAAAATCAAACTTTGTAGACACTGGGAAATTTTGCGTCACTTCTGGCTATAGCTGTATCCCTATCTAGTCACAACCGAAAGTTTGTCTGTCATATATTTTTGAATGACTTTTTCGACTTCTGATATCATTTCTAGCATTTCAAATTAGTATTGTAGTAATTTTTTCAAAATAATTAATTATGTTGCCGCAGAAGCCTGTCCAGAATCAAGATTTAGGAGATACAGTTGCACTCAAAATTATTCAACCTCCCCAGAGATTGCAGTACTTTACAAATACAAGTTTTTATGAAGATACAGGATTTTCCAAAAAAATGCTTTGAAACAGTTTACTGGCATATTAAAAGTGATAATGTCAGTATATAATGTAATGTTTTTGAGTTGTAGAATTTTTTAATAACACAGCTATGTCATAATTATTCAACCCCTATTCAACATTGCTGTTTTTAAGTCACTTATTTTTATGGTAGGTAAAAATGAGCTTGGGCTGTTACACATACATACATTTAGACCATGTGCATGTGCTGAAGTTGAGTAGCAAATATGGCAGTTATAGATAAAAGCTATAGAGAAGAAATAGTTTTATTGTATTAGAAAGTCTAAGGCGACATGAAGATTTCCAGGACATTAAAAGTTCTTAGAGGAACACAGCTGGCAGCCTTATTTCTTGGTTTAAAAATGTATTGTACTAGAAAACCATTGAAAATACATTTCAATGCAATGCATAAGAAGAACACTAGACAAGGATGGCTTTCATGTTGAGGCGTCTTGCCGAATGCAACTCTTGACCAGAAAGAACAAAAAGACTGACTTGAACATGCTAAAATTAATTTGGATAGACCTGTGGAGTTCTGGAAGAATATTTTATAAAGTGATGTGACCAAACTGGAACTTTTTGAACTTATAAATCAGCTGTATGTCTAGTGCAAAAAAGGCGAAGCTTGTAAGCCGAAGAACACCATCTTCGTCATCAAACATGGAGGTGGATCAATCCTATTATGGTGCTGTTTTACTGTTGCAGGAAGTGGAAATCATGACTGTATGAAGGACATCATGAATTCTTTGAAGTATTAGGCCATTTTGGCAAGAATTGTGATGCCTTTGGTGCAAAGACTTAAGCTAATGATCAATGGACTTTCCATCAGGACAGCCAACCCAAAGTAAACAAACATCCAAATCCACTTAAGCTTTGGGTCAGGGTTCATTTGTAGAATGTTGTTGAGTGGTCTGTTCAGTCTTTTTCAGATTTAATTATTATTGAAAATATTTGGTTGCATTTGATGAAAGCAGCGGCAATGTGAAAACCAAAGATTACCAATGATCTTGAAGCTTTTTCAAGTAAGGAACAGGCCAAGATTGCAGCAGAGAGGTGACGGAGGCTTCTAAGCACTTACATGCAGCGTTTATTGGAGGTTATAAAGAATAAAAGATTCTACACCAAATTTGACTTTTGGTGGTTGAATAATTTTGAACATTAATGTTAAGAGCTAATTAGATTTTTTTCATTATTCATCAACTTTATGTTCACAGAATCACTCAAATGTGTATTAATAAACTTTCACCAATAGCTTACTGATGCCTTTGTTGAACTGTCTTCATAAACTGCAGCAAAATGTCCTGCAGGTCAGCAGGGTTGAATAATTTTGATTGCAGCTTTTTTTTTAATGATATAATACCATGATTAATGATTTTCTTTTTCTTTTTTTTTAACAATTTTATTATTTAAATTGTTTAACACAGGGGACATATAGGGACAGCTGTATATTCTATAATTCTCAAAATTGTAAGATGAAATTCAGACATACTGAGGAAGTGAATAATTGACGTAAAAGTAAACATTATTACTGATTATTTCCTATTCCAACATTAGTTTTTGGACATCTGTTGAGTTATTTAAAAGGTTTTGATTGCCAAATAGACGCTTTAAATGTTCTGCTAGTATGAACATTGCAAATAAACACCTGTGTGACTCATCACAACAGTAAAAAAGGTAAAAAGTATTTCCGTCGGCAGTGTGTGTGCACAGTAGATGTGTGTGTCACACTTTGGACAGCTCTCTCTAAACTCGGTGTCTGAGCTGCTCCAGTTAGCTAATGGTCCCTGCAATGTGTTCCCTCAGTGGTGCCATTACTCTGCATTCCACATGGCTGGCGCACTAATAAACAAACTGTGAAATGCATTAAATTCCGCAGAGAAATTTGCAGGGACAAAACGTACCCTCTTTTCAGAGGTATTTAGATTTCTTTTATTGTGACTTTCTAACCGAGAGGTTTTTTAATTGTCCGTGATTGGAAATGCAGTGAGCCCAATCATTTCTCCTCTGCTTTGTAAACAGATCTGTTAAAATCTCTTGAAAAGCGTGAAATGACTGCACCGCCGGTAACCTCTTCTAAATGAGCCTGAGCTCTCTCTATCTTCTGGTCGGAAGGCTTGGCTCCTCTGTCCACACATCCCTCTGTTTATTGTTGGAGGAGATCTCCATTTGTCAGTCTGGCACTTGGTTTACCCTTACACTAGAAGAGGCCTGAGGGGGGAAGGCAGAGAACAGGTCATGAACAGTGTGTGATAAAACAGCTGTGCCTTGCCTTTGCTCGTATCCTAATCAGTCTCAAGGCTGCCTATGCAGCCTTGGTCATACACAGAGAGACATTGTCCATGTAAAGATGCACAATGCATCTCTCATGAACAATGTATTCATGGAAAATTCGGGATGTTTTAGCAGTTATCCTAGTAAAATAGTAGAACAGTTGGTTTAATCAAATGTAAATTCATTAATTTATTTGTAACATTATGTTCAGCTCATCTTTTTCATAGTTAATTTGTAACTATTTTTTAATTTCGGTTCGTCAGTCATCAAACCTCCATAAATATTGTTCACAGACATGGAGATTTACTTTAAATTTCACCAAGCTGATCACTCACTAAAAACTTCCACAGATCATGTTTTCATGCCATTTTAAGTCTTATTTTGACATAAAGAGGTTATATCTAAGTGTTAGAGTTGTTTACGTACTTTTTAAAATTAGTCTTCTCATTAACAACATTATATTGTTCATTCAGACTGATTCACGAAAGCATAAAGCACACGAACACAAGAGGCGGGATTTATCACAGCTGAACATAACCATATCCAATCATATTGTGTTGGAGGCATTGCCTCCTCTCATGTGACTTTCCCCCGTTCATTCTTAATAACCCCCCACTAAACTCACAACGCTTTAGGGGGTCTGTTAAAACCAACCCAGGCTCATTGGAAATATGTGCATCTATATACATTTCTGTAACACCGTAATTACATATTTTACTGTACGTTTCGTGGCAGTTTCAAAGTGAAATGTCCAAAGAGTGGCGCTAAAACACACGTTCAATACGTGAGCGTGCCACATTTTTATTATGTTAGTAGGTATGTTGGGGTTTTATTACACTGTTTGAGGTACGTATTGCGGCTGTTCAAAATTCAAATATGCAGGAAGTGTCGCTTAAGGTTAATGCTATATCGTGTTGGAAATATCTCCTACACCAAACCCAACTCTAAACCTTGGGTAGAGTTTTAACAAATGCAAAAGTGATATGAAAATGCATTTGTTGATGCAGCTGTGTTATTTTAACTTTCTTATGCAGATTTGAGCTTTGAGAGTACAAATATAGGTATGTTTTTTTTCAGTTTTGCAGAAATATATATAGAGGCACGTATTTCCAATGAGCCTACGTTGTTTAAAACTCAATGGGCTCAGAGGGAGCCGCTGTAACTTTATCTGCTGGTCAGTGTTGCCAAGTCCACAGTTTTCCCATGGAATTGGGCTACTTTAACACGGTTGCCGTGGGTTGTTTTTCATGTCTGTGGGTTGAAGCGACCCCAATAACATCATATTTATCCCCTGGAATGCAAAGTGTTTTCTCCATATAATGGTATGGTGCCCAGATTTTGAACTTCCAAAATGCAGTTTAAATGTGGCTTCAAACGATCCCAAATGCTGTTGTAAATGATCCCCCTCAACTTCAAAATCACCCTTTATCGCTGTTTTACCTTTTTTGCTAAGGGTTATTGATCTTTTTTGCATCCTTGCAAGACTGTGTCAATAGCGATATAGGATGATTTTGAAATGATTTTTGAAGAGAAAATATGATTGGAGTTTTTCGACATACCCTAACTGTCTTGAGCCAGAATACACAGAGCAAGACGAGCATTTGAGATTAAAAAGTATTTAAATTGTATTTTTTAATGAAAATAACTGATTGTTTCATGAGATAAGACCCTTCTTCCTCGGCTGGGATCGTTTACAACTGCATTTGGGATCGTTTGAAGCCACATTTAAACTGCATTTTGGAAGTTCAAACTCGGGGCACCATATCAGTCCATTATATGGAGCAAAATGCAGAAATGTTTTCTTCAAAAAACATAATTTCTTTACGACAGAAGAAAGAAAGACATGAATATTTTGGATGACAATGGGTGAGTACATTAGAGGGTGAATCTTTGTTTTGGAAGTGGACTTCGGTCAGTCTAATCATATCTGTCCTTTTTTGTATGCTCGCTCGGCAGCGATTAAAATTTTGTACCACACTTTATACCTCCTCTGCTGCATCCAATGGGGAGTCATTTTATGAAGAGAATTTAATGAATTACCTATTTTTCTTTCCTCTCTCAATTAAGGAGATGAGTCCACATCCCACCCTGCAGTCCTCCACCATAAAAGTGTGTATCGGGAAGTGAATGGATTGCCTTGGCAGGATCCTGAGATAGATGGAGATCAGTAATTCTGGAAACCCATCTCACAGAAGTCTACAGTGAAGAAAAGAGATGATGAACGGACCACTTACACCAAGTCAAGGTATTTCCTTTTGGGTTGTTCACAACAGCAGCATGTAAATGTATATGTGTGCGCATGTTTAATGGCGTTCAGGAGGGAGGGCTTATGAAAGATGTGTGCTCACATCTCTAATTAGAAAGACTGATGAGGGCTGACACACCTTGCCTGCCTCATGTTATCAGTCATTAGTGAGAGTGCACCAGATTATGTGGGCCATGACCTATGTAATGGTGAATTACCTTTCCACCATTCTCGCTGTTTCTCTCTCCACTCTCCCTCCAAATATCAGATCCCGATATAGCCTGAAACGAGTAAGCTCACACGTAGGACCCAGACAGAACAAGAAAACCACACCGCTATATAATGTATCTCTCAATTATACTCCGATGATAATTGCTTTGGAGCATATCCCTGGTGCTTCCCCTGGTGTAAAACTGATACCTTGGCCGATATGGTGCAGACCATCTGGTGGTTCCTCTAGCAGACAATGGTCTCGTGAGATGGGGGTTGATGGAGAGCATTTGGCTTTGCTCAGGGTATCAGCTTTTAATGCAGTGGTCCAGAACACTATGCTCAGTCAAAAGGACAGGATGGGACGGAGCGCTTCGGAGGCCTGCGAACGCTCAATGCCATTAGAGGGGGAGAAGGGTTGCAGGCAGTGAAAGGGCCGGATGGAGACTCTTATGAATAGTGCATGATTTATGATCTTTAATTTACTGCGCTTTCAGAGTGCATGATGTTAAGTGGACTGGTGCTGTTGCAGGTACGGTTAGATCCGTCGGCTGAACGGAGACAAGACCGCGACCCCGAATGCTGGACAGAGCTGCTTTTATGTTGACATTTCTGCAGGACCAGGTGTGGGAAAATGAGCAGCCCGGCAGGTGCCCGTATTCAAAACTGTTGTGTTGAGAGGGAATCCTTAAAGAACTGGAGACAGCAGGAAAGTAATTAAACATGATTTCACAGCTTAATTGTGTTTACAAAGAACTCCTTTAGCTTGTCATGCTGTTTGGAGAGAATGAAAGGCTAGTTGTGTTGCCTACTGGCTCTTTAGTCACAATAAGCGGGCAGTGACGAGGGGATTTTTAAAACAAAACAAAAAAAGGCAAAAGCGTTTCCTAATTTTGCCACTAAATGATTGCAAATGGTGGACTTGAAAACAGAAGGAGCGTGATCACACTTACCAGCAATCATGAGTTCAAAAGCAACCAAACTGTTTGTTGTTTGAAAGAATGGACCTTTTCTCAGATGTTGAAAAAAACATGTTTAAAAAAAACGGTGGTGTTCTTTCAGCACTGTGACCAGGTTTGTATGGCATTCAGAATTACAAAGTTTGAATTAAATTTGAATTAAGTAGCAAACAGGATGCAGAATTGCAGTTTAAAGGAGAAGTTCACTTCCAGAATGAAATTTTCCTTACACTCCCATGTCATCCTAGAAGTTCATGTCTTTCTTTTGGTGAGTCGAAAAGAAATTAAGTTTTTTTGTGAAAAACATTCCATTGCACCTTCAAATGGCTCTATACAATCCAAGCCGAAGAATAAGGGTCTTATCCAGTGAAACGATTGGTTATTTTCTTAAAAATATAAACATTTATATACTTTTAAACCACAAATGCTCATCTTGCACTAACTTGAAGTTCTTTGTCTTGACTGTATGGAGAAGAATCCTAGAATGTTTTCCTCAGAAACCTTAATTTCTTTTTGGCTGAAGAAAGAAAGACATGCACATCTTGGAATACATGGGGGTGAGTAAATTATCAGGAAATTTTCATTCTAGAAGTGAGCTAATCCTGTAAAATTTGAATGCAAGAAAGTAGAATAAAATATAAAAGGAAAGATTGATGAACACGTTTGGCTTCATAAAGCTGCCTTTTAAAACCTTTTGTACCAGAGTGGAAAAAAACAGAATGCATTACCTGTGTTGAATTTCTTTAAAGGGATAGTTCACACAAAATTAAAAATTCTGTCATTAATTACTCACCCTCATGTTGTTCCAAACCTGTAAGACCTTTGTTCATCTTCGAAACCCAAATTAAGATATTTTTGATGAACTCCAAGAGCTTTCTGACTCTGCATAGACAGCAACGCAATTGACGTGTTCAAGGCCCAGAAAGGTAGTAAGGACATTGTTAAATTAGTCCATGTGACATCAGTGGTTCAACCATAATAATTGAATTCTTAAATCTGATTGGCTGACATTCTGAAAGTATGCATTATTTTCAGGGAAACGTACACGAACGTAGTTCCAGGCAGCTCTTGACTGCATTACATGTCCATATCACTTCGCCACATGATTTCAGTTACTTCAAAGGTCCTTACAGCCTAAAACAGCAAATTAACCAAAACCCACAACGACCCTGTCCTAATAAATAAATACAATAAACCAGTGGTTCTCAAACTGTGGTACAAGTACCAGTAGTGGTACGCAGCAGAATCACTAAATTAAATATAAATTAATGTTAAAACACAATGGGCTTGCTTCACAGATAAACTAAGCAGATAAACACGCCCTGTCAAGTGCAGACCAGTAGTGAAGTGTAAATACACAGCAGTTTTTGCTGAGTTTATTTAATTAATATCAGCAGAAAGGGCATTTCTGCCCATGTGTAGAAGTCGAATATTTAAGCCGTTTATTCATTTTTCCACCCCTGAACAAAAAACGAAAAAGGAGCCTTTTTCTCATGTTTCTTCTTTCAATATTAAATAAAAAAACGAATGGACATTTCAAGATCAATCAGTGCAAGTTTCTTTCAGTTGTTTTTACACTGAAGTGCAGTATAGTTTTTATTTAACTTTTAGGTACAACACATTTTAATTTAATCATTATGCAAGTTTTTTATTTACGTGTTTATAAGCACAGTGCAGTGTTAATGTTCAAACTGTGTATTTACAGTGTTAAAGTGGCAATGTTAAAGTGTAACAAAAATATTCTTTCATTTTTGAAGTGTGCAGAGCTGTAACTACGCTACTGTATTTTGATGTTGGTCATTATGGTGGTACTTGGAGAGATATTTTCTGAGGTGGTACTTGGTATAAAAAAGTTTGAGAACAACTGCAACAAACAATAGCATAAAAACGACAGATTATTTACATGGTTTTTCCACAAAATTACGTTGTTTTTTTATGTACGGAAAGCACATACTCTATTTCTCCCACTCTCTCTCCCTTACAGACACACGCACATGTTAGCATACACGCTAATGTTGTTAGGGCTGATCTGATGATTAACAACTTAAAAACTACATGACATTTCTCACAAGCGAGGTAACAACGGCGCTATTCATGAAGAAAATGAACTTAAAGTTTCGCTATTAGTAGAGACACTGCTGCTGATCACTTTTGAGAGACACACAGGCTCAGAGAGGTTAAATTATGAGCTCTCTCTCTTTCTCTCTCTGTCTGTCTGTCTAAACTTCATTACTAACTGCATTAGTCTGCTATTAACGGCTGGTCATTACTAGGTCTAAAATGACGTCTTGAGGTGTGGGAACCGTAGTATAAGCGGAATAATTGACATTCGGTCCGTTGAATTCTTCGAAAACAATGCACACCCCAGGTGGTGATGCCTGTCATCAACTTCCTGTGGGTGTGGCCAATTTGATTACAGTTCACACTCTTGAATTGAAAGGGAACCAGTTCAACAGTTCTGCAACACATCAAACAGAATCCAAAAAGTTTTTGTGATAAAAGTTACATAAAAATGTTTATTTTCCAAAAAATAGGGCTGCTAAAAATGTTGCTGATGTACTGTAGGAGGACCAGAATGTGTCTCTGTATCTTTCTAGTCTGACTACACACAGACCCAGTGCTTCCACAGCAACAGCTCTCTCTCTCTCTTGTCAAACTGTGTTTCAGTCATGCAACAGTGAAGAGCAGACTCTCAGCAGGGTGAGACCTCACTGAAAAGACAGCAGAGAGCTGGAGGTATGAACTCAGAAAGGTTCAACAATGGCTGCCGCAAAAGTTCAGCAAAGAATGTGTTCAGAGATTGCACATCCTGGCTGGTTATTTTAAACCACATACCTCATCAGACAAACCTGATAAGAAGCACTTCAGCCTTCAAAAATGCCTTTAAAAGGATACAGAAAAATAATAAACACATAGTTTGAGTTATAGAACTAAAGGCAGCTGTGGATGTATTATCTGTGAATCATTCGTTCATTGCTAATCAATATAAAAGAAAAAAAAACGAAATTTTTGTTTTCTTTGTGCCCAAAGAGTATTCTCATAGCTTCATAAAATTAAGATTGAACCATTGATGTCACATGGACTATTTTCATTATGGACTTGATTGGTGCCCCCGATTTTGAACTTATCTAGCGAAACGATCTGTCATTTTTTTCAGAAAATAAAAATTTGTATACTTTTTAAGCACAAAAGCTCGTGTAGCACATGTTCTGGGATGCGCGTTCACATACTATTGAATCATGTTGTAAGGTCACGCCGAACATACGCGGAACCACAGACCCAGTGTTTACAAAGCGAACGCACAAAAACTAAGAAAGTGCCAAGTAAGTCAAACGCTGTTTACAAACAAAAAGGTGCAACGATATTGGACGATTCTGAAGTTGTAGGAGAAAATAAGATACTCTACCTTTTTTAGCCCGAGTACACAGACGATGAACTTGAGACGTGATTTGTAGTAGTGATGGGAAGTTCGGATCATTTTACCAGCTTGGACCTTTGAGTCTCGTTCAGCAAAATGAATGAATCTCTTTTCGAGTCAGTACATTCATTTTAGCAAAATATAATTAAAATATTACGTGTTACTTCCCTGACACATCTACTGCTTACACAAATTTTGATTACACTTCAAACAAGACAAAACTACAATGCTATAAGAAACAGAAAAGACTGATTAATTGTTTACCTGGGTCTTAAGTCTATGATTAGCTCACCTCACCATTTATCTGACAAGTTTTCAGGTTTGAGTCATTCGTTTATCACGTGACAGTCCCATAAGCTCAACCAATGCAGTGTGAGCTGGAAAAAGAATTCATCAGTTCATCTCTCGAGTCTTCGGGTTCGAGTCATTCGATCATCACGTGACAGCCCCATAAGATAAACGAATGACTCGAAAAAAGAGGTGAACTAATTCCAGTACAGAACCTAATAGGATGTTGCGCATGCGCGACTGAATGAATCACTCCCCGAGACGACTCATTCTTCCCGAGTCACATGAAAGATTCGTTCAAAATAAACGAATCGTTCAAGAACGACCCATCACTAATTCGTAGCATCGTGAACGCACATCCCAGAGCCTGTGCTACACAAACTTTTGTGCTTAAAAAGTATACAAATTTTTATTTTTCGAAAAAAATGACTGATCATTTCGCTAGATAAGACCCTTCTCCCTCATCTGGGATCATTTAGAGCCCTTTGAAGGTGCATTTAAACTGCATTTTGGAAATTCAAAATCGGGGCACCAAGCAAGTCCATTATATGAAGAAAAATCCTGAAATGCTTTCCTCAAAAACCATAATTTCTTTACGACTGAAGACAGAAAGACATGAACATCTTGGATGACAAGGGGGTGAGTAAATTATCTGTAAATTGTTGTTCTGGAAGTGGAGTTCTCCTTTATTAAAGTGTTCACCTAAAAATGAAAAATTTGTCATTAATTGTTTACCCTCATGTTGTTTTAAACCCCTCCTTACTACCTTTCTGTGCCTTGAACGTGTCAGTTGTGTTGCTGTCTAAGCAGGGTCAGAAAGCTTTCGGAGTTCATCAAAGATCTTAATTGGTGTTGTGAAGATGAATGAAGGTCTTATGGGTTTGGAACAACATGAGGGAGAGTATTTAATGACACAATTTTCAGTGAACTATCTCTTTAAATTAGTGAGGTGTGAAAACAATCAAACAAAAAACAATAAAATTATTCTTATTAATTGCATTTTCCAAATCGCTTGTTCTAGGTATGGATGTTAGGAAGACTCAGCAAAGAAAACAGACAGGAACAAGAAACCTGTGTCTGTGTTGCGAGCAGAAGAATGAAATTAGGCAGACAAATCAAAAGAACAAAGACAATGGCAATATCCAGCGTATATGTCACTGTTGTTGTAAGTTCACTTTCATGGTTCCATATCTGCATTGTATCTAGACGACTGGTATCCATAGAGACAAGCTTCACGGATCAGGGTGACATTCCGAAGTAATATCTAATCTTCAGCAACCTGATCTCATTGTCATTCATCTAAAGCTTTGCCCTTTTGGTGGTATTTATTCTATTGTGGATTTTGACTTATTTGAACATGCAAATGAGGTATAATGTAGACCTGGGGCATCTGCTGTGCTCAAATACACATATCACGGTTATCGGGATGAGCACCCACCTCCCCGTAGCCTATCGCGCTAGTCACATAAGCCTCTTGGACCGCATGGAGGCGAGCGAGGCCTAGAGGCCTGCTGTGCGTAAAATCACCCCCTAACACCATTAGAAACATCCAAGCAATCACACTACATGGGCGTGAGACAGACAACAGTGCTTTCTGTCCGTGCCATTTTGAAGCCATTCAGACTATTTGGTGGAGAGGCTCATTTAGGGGACTGGCCATTTCCATTGACTGTTTCCTGTCTCAAAGAAGCTTGATTACTACAGAGCAGGACAGACTGTACAATTCACATGAATGTGATTGTTATAGGAAAACATGATTTAGGAGAACTGATTAAAGAGAAAATGGAAATATATTGCCACAATTTGGGCTCATTTCCATAAGTAATTGGTGAACACTGTTGGGAGTTGGGAGTGTAAAAAGAGGAAGTGTACTTAAGAAAAAGTATGGGTGTACAGTGTCAACATTGTACTCAATTAAAAAATAACTAAAATTAAAACAAGTTTAGAATTACTTGAATATGATAGCAATATTTCCTTTAACAGTATGAGTAAAAACAAATGCGCATATAGTGTTTTTTTTATGCTGTGAAATTTAGCTTGCTCACTGGGGTTGTAAAGGCTATTTTTTATTTGTGAAAAGAACCATATGAATAAATATAAATGTTACTGAAAATGATTCTCTGTAAAATATTTTAAGATTATATATATGTATGTATAGTGCTGTCTAACAATTAATCGCGAATAATCACATCCAAAATAAAAAAAAAAGGTTTACATAATATATTGTTTGTATATTAATACACACACATGCATTTATATATTTAAGAACAATATGTCATATTTATATATTAAATATATTTATGTATAATAAAACTAATATGAATATAAATGTGTACTTGTAAAAAAGTAAGTTTTTCGTAAACTTACTGTATGTGAAATATATACAGAATTAATATACACAGTACACATACATATATTATGTAAAAAACATGTTTTTACTCATGATTACTCACAATTAATCACATTCAAAATAAGTTTTATATATATATAGAGAGAGTGATGTTAAACTATATATACAGGGGTTGGACAATGAAACTGAAACACTGGCCAATATAGTGTTGGAGGTTTCATGGCTATATTTATGCAGCCTGGTGGCCAGTCTTTACTGATCGCACATTCCACCAATAAGAGCAGAGTGTGAAGGTTGACTTTGTGCACCCAATAGCTCAAACATTGTACCCTGAAGGTGGTGCCGTGTATTAGGATGATAATGCACCAATACACACAGCAAGACTGGTGACAAGAGTGATTTGATGAACATGAAAGTAAAGTTAAACATCTCCCATGGCCTGCACAGTCACCAGATCTGAATATTATTGAGCCACTTTGGGGTGTTTTGGAGGAGCGAGTCAGGAAATGTTTTCATACACCAACATCACATAGTGACCTGGCCACTGTTCTGCGAAAGGAATGGCTCAAAATCCTTCTGGCTACTGTGCAGGACTTGTATTTGTCATTCCCAAGATGAAATAATGCTGTATTGGCTGCAAAAGGAGGCCAAACGGCATACTAATTGTGGTCTAAACCCAGGTGTTTCAGTTTCACTGTCCAACCCCTGTATATATATATATATATAGTACTGGCAAATTATTGATTGTGATTAATCATAGTTTATATAGTTTAATCATGATTAATCACCATTAATCGCATCCCAAATATATATACAGAGAGAGGTGCTGTGAAACAATTAATCATGATTAATCACTTTATATATATATTTGTGTGTGCGTTAATTTTTATATTAAAAATTATCTAATATACATATTTTTTATATATAAACATATTTACATTTTTTAAGTATTTACTTTTGCAAACAATATGAAGTCTTTATAATATCATGCATAATTTTTTAAGGCAGTACAAATGTGTCTTTATGCATCTTGATATTTCAAAAAGAAAGGAAAGGCAATCATCCAATTTTGTGCTGATAATCAAAACCCCTGTTGTAGGACTCACCAGATGTTAAATTCTTAATTGTTTAATTATATATTTGTTTGAATATTGCTATATACATGAACAAGTATTCAACAATGGTTACAACAAAATTATAATTGCATTGTTTTGGATAAAAAGACTCAGTGCTGTGGTGAATACAAAAATACATTTTTACATAAGGATGAAAAGATAAACGCAGTTGTTGTTTTTCTTTTTTTAGCCAATTACAAAACACATTTTTAAATAAAACTTGTTGGTTCAGTAAAACAAATCATATATATACACGGTTTGGGATCAGTAAGATTGTTAATGTCTCACCAGTGCTACATTTATTTGATAAAAACAGGAATATTTACCATTTAAAATAACTTTTATTTAAAAATATTTAAAAATATAATTTATTCCTGTGATGTCATGCTGAATGTTCAGCAGCCTTTACTCCAGACTTCAGTCACGTGATTCTTGAGAAATCACGCTCAAGAAACATTTCTTATCATCAGTGCTAGAGTTGTGCTGCTTAAGAATTTTGTGGAAACTGTGATGCATTTTTTCCAGGATTTTTTTCTTAGAAATGTGATTGTGTAATAGTATTTCAGCAGCCCTTGGGTGAAGTACAAATTCCACCAAACGTGAGTAATTGTACTTTACACACCCCTGACTGGAGGATTCCAGTGGACAGGTGAAAGGGGGCGACACAAAGGCCTTCATCCGTGCTTTTTCCTGCAGCTGCATGCTCAGCACAGCCCCAAAGGACATATCAGTGCCTCCACAGTAAACACTCCTACTATTTGTCCTGGACCCTCTCATGAGACCAGCTCCATCCTGCACCCTTAAATAGCTTTAGGCCACAACAAAGAGTAAGGACTGGGGGAGGAAGAAGGTGAATGAGGGAAAGAGAGAGACAGCGAGGGCACGGCACAGAGGAGGAAAGAGGGTGAGGATGTGTGAAGAGGGGCTAAGAGCTTCTGTCACTTGTGGTGCGAACACCGAAGATCAGGGCGGGGGGTTGAGTGGACGAGGACGGACCCGGTCATAAATTTAGCTCCTGTGAGGGAACACACAGACAAAGAGGCATAAAGGAGGTGACGCCGGCACACTTGTGGGAGGAAGCCGGCACGCTAAAGTAATAGCAGTTATGCCGGGCCCAATACGCAAACACCTAATTGACACCAATGTCTCAATCATCACACTGTCACCACAACAAATGCTCAGTCTGACCTGACCCTGACAGACATCTTATCAGCCCAATCAAACAGACCAAATGAGACTGAAAACCTCTCACTACAGGCAACAAAGAGGCTGGGCTTTATACGTTTTGCATGCCAAACTACATGCTGTCTTCTCTATTGTGTGGGGAGAAGGCTTTGTGAAGAGATCAGCATGCCTTCAAGACATTAGCTGAGCCACACTCTGTGAGACAAAAGGCTTAGGTAATTCTCTTTCTTTCTCACATGGGTGACTTGGGCTCTCCTCTCTTGCTAAAGTCTGACTCCATTTAATGAACGCTGCAAAGAGCGATGACAAGAAGGGCCTGGGGGAGGGGGCCGCCACACCGCTGCGAAGATAAAAATCAGGCCCTACAGGTGGAGCTGGGTTCTCTATCAACACCGCCATTGTTCCCCTCTCCAACCGCCGCACGGCAAAGAGCCGCAACCTGCCCCGATCCTGCTGACATCATTGCGTACAGAGAGGGGAAGGCAGTCAAAACCTTGCGATACATACATACGCTCTTGCTTGTTTTGGTTTGGTTATGCTGGAAATGACGGTCGTGACGCAGTCTCAGCCATTAACCCTAGAGGCTTCTGCGCATTCTTAGACACTGTGTCAAGCTGAGCAACTCCCCGCTTGAGTTTGCCAAGTCCAAACAGAGTCTAGAAGAAGGAGAAGTGGCGTGAAATGAACGGAAAGGTACATTGTGAAGAAAATATTCTGTTGTAAATGTATTCAGTACAAATATGGCAGTTGCGGTGACAACATTTCTGGGATTACAGGATTACATATTGGTGCCCGTATATTTTGACAACTGTATATTTCATCAAATGATATAATGTACTGTACCATAACATACCATATCTACTTGAACTACCAAAATCTGCTTTTTACCTTAAAATGTACTCATCACCATTATGATACTATGAAAAAAGTTTAATCGGAGTTCATCATACAGTCGAAGTCAAAAGTTTACATACACCTTGCAGAATCTGCAAAATAATGCATGTTATTTTTTATTTAGTACTGACCTGAATAAGATATTTCACATAAAAGATGTTTACATATAGTCCACAAAAGAAAATAATAGTTGAATTTATAAAAATGACCCCGTTCAAAAGTTTACATACATTGGATTCTTAATACTGTGTTGTTACCTGAATCATCCACAGATGTGTCTTTTTGTTTAGTGATAGTTGTTCATGAGCCCCTTGTTTGTCCTGAACAGTTTAAGTGCCCGCTGTTCTTCAGAAAAATCGTTCTGGTCCCACAAATTCTTTGGTTTTTCAGCATTTTTGTGTATTTGAACCCTTTCCAACAATCACTTTATGATTTTAGGGTCCTTCTGTTTAAACTGAGGACAACTGAAGGACTCATGCAACTATTACACAAGGTTCAAATGCTCACTGATGCTTCAGAAGAAATCACAATGCAATTAGAGCCAGGGGTGTAAACTTTTGAACAGAATGAAGATGTCTTTTGCCTAAATGCCATTTTTTTATTTAGTTCTGCACTTCAGAAGCTACAGAAGATGTTTCCCATAAGACAAAATAAGTCAAATTTACCCTGATCTTCAAATTCCAAAAGTTTTCACCCCCTGGCTCTTAATGCATCGTGTTTCCTTTTGAAGCATAGGTGAGCATTTGAACCTTCTGTAATAGTTGCATATGAGTCTCTCAGTTGTCCTCAGTGTGAGAAGATGGATCTCAAAATCATACAGTCATTGTTGGAAAGAGTTCATATGCACAAAAATGCTGAAAAACCTGAAGGATTTTTCTAAAGAACTGTTCAGGACAAACAAGGGGCTCATGAACAACTATCACTAAACCAAAAAAACACAACTGTGGATCATTCAGGTAACAATACAGTATTAAGAATCAGGTGCATGTAAACTTTTGAATGGGGTCATTTTTATAAATTAAACTATTATTTTCTCTTGTGGACTATATCTAAACATCTTTTATGTAAAATATCTTATTCAGGTCAGTACTAAATAAAAAATAACATACATTTTGTATGATCCCTCTTATTTTGGTAAAATAATTACCATTTTGCAGATTCTGCCATGTGTATGTAAACTTTCAACTTCAACTGTAAGTAGCCTGTCCATAAAACATGGCCTTAGTATGTAGGCAGTGCACACTGAGACAAAACACAATAAGGGTAACACATATGGCACTAAAATAATGCAATAAAAATGTAATGCAGAACACACCAATGTACATTACTGATATCAAAAATTAAACAAAATAATTTAGATGAAATTTAATCGTGTTTTGTCACATGCTTCCATAATGTACTTGAAGTGCTCTATTTTCACGCACTTATTTTGTACTTAATATACTAAAAAAATATTCGTTAGTACTTTTTTAAGATAATCTAAGTGTATTCAAATGTGGTATTTTGGGACACCAAAAATATGATCTAAAATGTCTTACACTTGTACACTTGAACCCATCTTTCATACAACTGTGCTGGCTATTATTTTTAGTGCTGGGAAACGATTAATCGCATTCAAAAATAAAAGTTTTTGTGCGCATAATACATGTGTGTGTACGGTTTATATTTATGATGTATACATAAATACACACACGTGCATGTATATATTTAAGAAAAATGCGTTGTTTATATATTAAACATTTATATATAATATAAACTATATGAATATAAAAACATATAAATATTTTCAAAACATATGTGTATTTCTTTATATAAATATACATAAATATACACGGTAAACACACATATATTATATGAACAAAAACTTTTATTTTGGATGCGATTAATCGCGATTAATCATTTGAACAGCACTAATTATTTTTTCTGGTCTGTTTTAATCTGTTTTAATTAAAACAGACTGTTTATTACTACTATATAGTGATTATCAAGTTGGAAGTGTGTGTATTGCATAATATTAATTATAAAATATGTATATTAGCTATGGGAGTGGCATATTTTGATATTTGGCCTAGGGTCATTGGGCTATTTTTGATGTAGTTTGGTTATGTAGACGTGTATGGTAATTCATATTTTTTACTTGCATAAAACCATACATTAGACAGTATTTTATAGTAAAACCACATCAAATATGATTAAATCTAAGTATATGAGTATACACATGATAGGTTTTTCAGTGAAATGGAGAAATGGAATTCTGTAAAGAAACAGATGAATCATTTTTGATGCCACTTCGTTTAGCAGTACACAATCTTTTCGTACATTTTCACATGACGGTAGACTGACAGATGTGTTGAAGCCATTGAATTGGGCCTGAAAATAGATGGACAGGAGGCTGCCGATGACTCGAAAGGATGCAAGACCCTTTATTGTATTGTTGTTATTCCCAGAGAGACCTCCTTTGATAGGGTTTTTTTCCATTCTCGTGTACCCCATCAATCTTTTTCCAATTACCTGTCTTGTCTCCCCCAAATCTGTCACAATTGTTGCCTTGGAAACTGGTAGCGTCCAGCGCCATTATATTTCGGTCCATTGTTCGATTTGTGTTGATGTGGCAACATTCCCCCAGACGAACGATGCTAAAAAAAAAAATCACGGTGCGATCAGGTTGGGAAGCACTTGAATCAGATGTAATCAGTACTGTAACACA
The DNA here is from genome assembly GCA_012976165.1 of Labeo catla. NCBI lineage: Eukaryota > Metazoa > Chordata > Actinopteri > Cypriniformes > Cyprinidae > Labeo > Labeo catla. The sequence goes on along the minus strand of VONZ01000023.1, from coordinate 580,555 downwards.
ACTGCGCTGGCTTTAAATGAAAATGTTTGATAAAAATGTCCGACAGCAGAAAAACATCGCCTTCGATTCGCCTCCATAATAACAGTCGGGGTTGGCAAGTGGGGTGCTGTGTGTGAAAAAAAAAAAAACGGTGTCTCTGCCCTCAAGGACATTTCCGTACACTGGGAGCCCAGGGTACTTTGAAAAGCACCAGAAGTGACAAGACTCCCTCTTCCAGACTGTCATGCATATACATATACACATACACACAGAGACTTACACACTCACACAGAGGACTCGCAGAATGTCATTAGACGCCTGGTATCCTGTGTGGTGAGCTGTCAGCTTGTCATCTTTCAGTCGGTGCACTCGACTGGACAGCGGCGAGCATGCTGGGATGTGACAGCCAGTAAAATGGAGTCCTGTCATTACTTCTCCCCACACCTGCTGTTCTGCTTTCCTAAGAGGCAGCAGACAAATAAACACATAAACAAACAATCTTACAAACATTTCCAGTGTTTACAGCCAAATATGAAAAACATGCCCTCGTATAAACAAGTGGACAAGATGTTTCAATTTGGCTGAAAAATGGGATTTTTTACTTAATTCTGTCATTGTAATGTTAACATGACACCTTACAAAGTGCATGTCAGCAGAGTGAGACAACATACAAATATCAGCAAGTTGTCAGTGGCCCTCAGGACATCATGGTGTGCATGAAATCAAGAGAACTTCAAGAAATATGGGCAACATTAGTATCATCTGCACTCTTGGTAGTCTTTGTCTTGGAGATCTGGGGATCTATAAAGATCCCACAGGAAATATTATAAACCGTAAGTGTAATGATTTCAAAATGAACAATAAAACAGGTAATTGGCCTGGAGCTCCTGAGAGGTAGAAGATGACAATGGCAGGCTGTAGAAGCCACTGTCTTTACAGGGCAGGAGGTGAAGTTTCTTCAGTGTGTCGATCAAAAGAGCATGAAAGTGAGAGAGAGGGAACTAATAGGGTGAGAAATAGACTTGCAACCTGGAATGTTATATCATAAAGATTTATGTTTGCATTATTGTGGAAATTGGGGCTCTTTGTGTTATTTCTCAAGGTACATTTCTTTTTGAAAGTGCAGAGTTCACGGACACAAACACCAGTAGCAGGAAAGTTTTCACAACAGAACCTGCCATTGTTTTTGTTTTTGTTTCAAAAGTTGGGTTCTTTTCAACATTTGAAGATAAACAAAAATGCTGATCTTCTTTCTGAGTGGTTTGCAAAACATTAATTATATTCATTAGTGCAGAAAATTATTTGACATATTGTGCTTAAAAGATTAGTTCACCCAAAAATGAAAATATGTCATTAATTACTCACCCTCATGTCATTCCAAACCCATAAGACCTTTGTTCATCTTCAGAACACAAATTAGGATATTTTTGATGAAATCCAAGAGCTTTCTGACCCTGTGTAGACAGCAACGCAACTACCACATTCAAGGCCTAAAGGTAGTTAGGTTATTGTTAAAACAGTCCAGTGACTTCAGTGGTTCAACCTTAATTTTATGAAGCTAAGAGAGTTTTTTTGCACATAAAGAAAACAAAAATAATGCCTTTGTTCAACGATTTCTTCTCTTCCGTGTCAGTCTTCAACATTTAAAGGGATAGTTGACATAAATTTTCAATTTTAGTCCAGAAACATGTAATATGCCATTAGAAGTAGCCTAAATATATGTGTGCAACCTTACTACATTTGAAGATTATTTTACAAGAAATTATTAAATACGCACAGTAAGATTCGGTAAGATTGTTTTAAAAAATAACTTTCTTATGCTGACAAAAATACAGTAAAAGCATCAATTTTGTGAAATATTATTAACTATTTTCTATTTTAATGTAATGTAAAATGTCATTTGTTCCTCTGGTGGCACAGCTGAAGTTTCAGCAGTCATTGCTCCAGTCTTCAGTCTACACAATCCTTAATAAATCATTCTAATATGCTGATTTGCTGCTCTAGAAGCACATATTATTATCAGTGTTGAAAACAGTTGTACATATTTGTGTTTTTGTGATGCATTTTGGCAAATTTCTTTGAATGAATGGAAGGTGGAAGGTGCAAAAGAACCACATTTATTTGCAATTGATTTTTCATATTGTAGCATTGTAATGCAACATTGTAAAGTCTTTACAGTTGCTTTTGGTTATTTTAATTTGTCCTTGCCAAATAAATGATGAAATTAATAATGAATATTTTTTTTAAAACCACAAACTGAACAACACTGTAAAGGTAAACTACAAATTTCTGCTTACAATGTGGAATTAAAAATGGCTTCAAATGTTTTAATGTGTGAACACAGTCCCAAGTTCATTAAAAAAATAAAAATAAAAAAATCTGCAAGGTGCAATACATGAAAGAAATCTAATATATATCTACATGAGTTTTGACAAGTACATACATTTCTAATCATGATTAGATGGACCTTGACAGCACCAATCAACTGACATTATATACTTGGCCACCAGGGTGGGTAGTAGACATCTGTGAAGAGTTACATTATCATAGAAACATTTCAAACTTTTTGTCACACCAAACTCAAAGGGCAGCTGGAGAGTTCTCCGCATTTTTACAACGCTTGAAGGCTAAAACATGCACTGCACACATCTTGTAAATTCAGAGAATGCAGATTGTATCGTTGTGCTCAAATGAATAGGTGCCCTTTTAAAAACAAACGCTCAGTCCTCTCCGGTACTGCTGGTTTTTAAGCCAACGGCTCATTGTTTAAAAACAAAACACACTGCAACAGATCATAAATTTACAGTGCATGAGTTGTACATAACGAGGAGTTTGTCACAGCCAGCCCGTCCGATCAACACCGTGCCTGTCATTTCACAGCGCACACATGCGCATCACCTCGGTGCAGAGAGTCCTCGCGATTGGCTACAGCGCGTTTGTTATTGGTAGTGACGTATGTGAAGTGACGACCCTCCCGTTGTGCGGTGCCTCCGTCTGTGCGCTTCTAGAGCCACGGTCCTCACTTCAGTGTTTATTTGGTTGTCATGGCGGAGGGACGTGGAGAACTATTGCCTCAGCCGCCGCTTCACCTCTCCTTACCCCCGGCTAGCAAGCGTCCGTGTTTGCGTCCCGCTCCTCGAGGACCGGGTCCGGGGCCTGGCCCGGGATTTCCGAACTCTCGTTTCCGTTGCCCGGAATCTCTACTGGACTGCGCTGCGAAGGCCGTAGCGGAGAAATGGGCCTTCGAGAGGGTGGAGGAGCGCTTCGAGCGGATCCCCGAACCGGTTCAGCGCCGTATCGTGTATTGGTCGTTCCCGAGGAACGAAAGGGAAATATGTATGTATTCGTCGTTTCAGTGCCGAGTGGCGGGTGAGGAGGGTCCGGTAGTGGGCTCGAGCTCGTCCGTTGGATCTGGTACAGTCCCCGGAGGGGTTACGAACACAACAGGCAGCGCAGGGACGGGGGGTACCGGAGATGGACTGCCTTTCCGCCGGGGAATCCGGCTTTTGGAAACCGGTTGTGTGGACAACGTCTTACAAGTCGGTAAGTGCCGCTTTAACCGTCCGGAGTACGTTGAAAGTTACATCAGAAATATTCGTTTCACTTTTCCAGCAAACGAACTTTCTTGAGAAAAAAAATGGAAGTGGTCTCGTTTAGAAACTCTTATGTAGCAGCTTTGTTTCTACATACAGCGATTTCTCACTGCCAGTAAGGGAGCGTTTAAATGCCTGTCGTATTGCGAAAGAAACGGAGCGCACGTTTTAAAAATTAAAGGGCTTCCCGTTGGGTATGTTGCAATGGCTTTAATGTGGAATTCACTGGAATCGGTGGCTGCATTGTGGATACAACACTTCATTAAACACTTACACGGCTTATAAGTTACAGAAAAGACCAAAGTTGATATTAAATGGTGTATATTTGAACGAACACGACGAGGTCTGTCGAAACGGAACATTCTTTCCCAGGTCGGAGGAAGAAAAGACTAACGTGCTGGTCACAATGAATCTCTGTTGTAGCACATAGCGCTGCTATTTTGTTGCTAATGTTCCAGTTTAAAGTTGTTTTCGGCGAAATATTAGCTTTTCTTTACGTATGTGTGGTTGCTTGATGGTTGTTGGGTCTCTTGATATAATTAAGTCCAGGGTAATCCGCTTGAATCCAAATCCCATATCTTTTGTTTATTTGCTGGTTAGTCAAGACAAAGGACTTGTATTTGCCGTAGTAAAACGTCTGGTAAAACATGTTCCTACACTTTATCTAGCCCTCTGTTGTTTTATTTTGAAGACTCTTTGTTGATATAAGCGTTAAAATGAGTAAAAAATGTACTACTATTCGGCTAAATGTGTCGTTGGGTTGTCCTCGTAGAGGCTACAGCACAATAGCTCAGTACCCCCCTCACATCGGGCTAGTGCTTCTGTATTCGCCGAATGGCAGTTTTTTGGTGCGTAAAGATGTTTTTCTAAACCATAGAAAACGGTCACAGCATTTTCAAGCTTCATTTAAACGTACAACATCGAAAAAATGGTCAGAGTAACTCGAAAAGGCTTTGGTATTTAGAGCACGAAGGCAGTTTCAATGGCTGCCCAAATGTCTATACATTTTCCTCCCCCACTCGCTCCACTTCAGTAAACATACTGGTAAAATACTATCGTGGAAGAAAGGGAAAAGTGATTTTTTTTAAAAACACGCACGGACCTTTGTAAGCTTCCAAAGCACAAAATTATAAATTAAGTGCTGGTTTGAAGTCGTAAAATTGCACCTCACTTGTAAGGCCCAATATGACATTTATAATGTTTGAGCCTTGAGGCTTTAGTTAAGATCAACAGCACCTTTCGCAATATTAAATATTTAGCCTATATAGCACATACTAACAGTATAAAGCAGAAAATCTGTCAGTTAGTAGACCTGCCACAATTTTCCTTTAATGTAAGCTTTCTTTTCTTGAAATAGCACTTACAGGAAGCCCCAAATCTCCAATAATTGTAGGTGTTATGAGAGTAGTGAAAGTATACATATAACTAATTCAATAAAGAAGCCATGATTCATTTATTCTCACAAAGATCCACTGTGTCCCTTTAAAAGGCCAGTGTTAGTGGAAACGTGATAACCTGGCTGTAATGAAATAACATGGGCACTTATTTAGCAACCTTGTAAAGCTCCCTTCACGAGTCGGTGTAGCCCCTTTTTCACGTCTACCGAAAGTTATTTTTTGTTTTTAAAGTTACCATATATTCCACAATATCCTCAAAAGTTTCTAGACTTTGCCCTTTTTGTGGCTATTGTATTTTAAAGGCACATTGCCCACGTTTCAATTTTGTTATTCTGCATACATTTTAATAGTGTCACATGAACTAGTAGTATACCTGAGTACTGCTCGCATTGAGTTTTTAAACATTAACCTTTTAAGTGTGAATAAGCACAGTCTTTTAGATAATAAAAGAAACAGTGGAGAGAGTAGATCTTCCATAGATCAGGCATCTGACAGTATGTCACTACTTGATAAACCAAGATAAAGCAGGGTTAATTGCATTCTGTTTTGCTCTGTGTGTGTAGATTGTGTTCTTTTCGTTTTGATGCGTGCAGAAACTAAGAACTGGACATGCATCTGATAGGCGAGTTTATTACTTAACCATGAGCAGTCTCAAAAATGTGCAGTGTGGGTGTGTTTTTTCCCTCACTAATACAATGACAAGATCCACCCGTGCATGCTTGAGTAAACTCTTTTTGTATCCGTTTTTGTTGTACTATTGACTCATCAATGCCACAGTTTCCTTTAGACCTGTTTAAAACTCTCAAAGACGCCATAACAGCGTAAACCGCTTTTAACGTTTATTCAGCATGTTCGTCGAAACGCAAGCTCGCTAAGATTCATACACAGAGGCTTACTTATGGTAAGCCAGGCTTACTCCGAAGTTTGCCAGAAAGTTCACAACATAATTTGTACTCTTTCCAGAAGCCATAGCGAAGCACCAAAGCCTGAGGATGCGGTAGATGTTAAATTCATCGTTAGCCCATGAATGCCCCAAATATTAATGCGTGGACAGCTTGTTACAGGAAACCGATTTAATAAGAATAATTAATTCTGGTTTGTGTAATTCAGCCACCCCACCCCGGCCCACAGCCTGTGTCTTATAAAGTCCTTAGAGAGGAGGTTCTAGCTTTGAGTCAGGCTTGAGGATTATTGGGTCATGCTTTGTTACCCAGCTGTAGAAAACTCCCCCCATTCACAGAAGGGTGGGGGGTTGTCGTTGTGTGTGTTTGGGGGGTGGGAGGGTGGTTAAGAGTATAGCTTTTCGCAACGAAGCACAAAGCTGTGATGTGAAGCCTTTAGAAAGCCTTCTTCTGTGGTTAGGAGGCAAAAGTTCGCTGGGATTATGGCTGGAAGAGCCACTGAGAGGTTGTTTAGTTCCCTTAGTGCCTCTGTAAAACCTAGGCAAGCATTGAATTGAGTTATGTTACTCTTCTGCCAAGTGACTCAGAAGGCTTCAGGTTGTTTTGGAGACTCCTTTTGCCATTGGACACAGTACTGTTCACTTTGGGAAATGGATCTTTCTCTGTCCTTTGGCTTTAATACACATATATTACAGTGTTATTGTGGAAGATAGATTGAAGCCAGTTTGTTTGAGTTTGGAGAATGGCAGCCATTAGGCCTGTGGCTGCTCTGTGATGTCACTAGACCTGTTTTTAGCTCTTTGTCTCCTTTGAGTGTTGCCATCATTTTGGTCTTTGTAATCGGGACACATCTCATTCAGCACCATACAAGTTCAACAAGGGACTGCTAATTCTGCTCTATCTTTCATCAGCCGTACAGACAATATTTAATCAAGGTAATTAATTCCATGCCTGCAAGTCTCAAAGAAAATCACTTAAACAAATCTCCTTTTCACACTTATTAGCACTCTTAGTTTTGAAGGACACGGCCATTAAACACTTTTCCCCCCCCTTTGTCTTTATCAAAGGAGGGAAATTAATTTGGAAATAGGGGAGAGGGTGGTTAGCCGCCTTGTCAGCTAATCAGCGGCGACTGGAGCAAGGTGAAAAACAACTCGCTGCATTCCAGGACAAAAGACCTGTCAGAGACTTTGATCAGGTCCTCGTTTCCGAACACTGAGCTCAGACTTGATAAAAGAAAAGTGACGCAGTCCCACAAACGGTTCGTTTTACGAAAGTACGCCCGTGGAAAAGCCTGTGTATCATTATGCTATATGTGTTTTTCACACAGTGTGACGAGTGTTTTTATTCCCTTGGTGGATCTGGCACCCGCCCAGGCTCTGAAAATCAATTGCGACCTTGCCCTCTTTGCATTTTGCTGCAGCCTGGCCCATACCCTCTGATTTTAGTTTATCAGTGAAGCGCTCTCGGCCCTGTGTGCTTCGCAGCTGTGTTTGGGGCAATTGGTTTAGTTCAGTATCTCTGCTCCTGCAAAATGGAGCTCCGATTTTGAGCCAGGGGCAAGGTTCCCGTCCATAGCCTACCCACATGCAGCTGGGCTTGCAGCGAGCTTCGTCTCCCTGCTGCGGCTTATCTGCGTTTTATTGGAACTCGGTGAGTTGCACGCGCTCGCGCATTCGCTCATTATGCATTATTGCCCCTCACAATCCTAGTTTAAAAGTGCTGGCTGTTAAAGGTCCCTTATGATAGAAGCTTTACCTCTTTGATCTCTGCACACAGGCGGCTGATTATTTTGTCGATATTTCGTCATGAAGTAGTCGCTTTAATGGAACTTTTATGCTTTTATGCACTGGGAGGAGCGGAATATGGCTGGCGAGCCTTTAAAGCTCCGATTTACACAAGATACACATGTTTCAAAGCTTTTGGAAGTGTTGTAAACCTTTTTTTTACTTGATCGCTGGGAGGGACATGGCCCTTTTCTCTCTCTTTTTCCTCCCTCCTGCCTGCTTCTCTGTTTGGGTGTCATTGTCAGAGATAGAGGCCGCTGAGAGTTGCTCCTCTTTAAAGAAGGGGCCTCCAGACATGCCTAATAGGGCCTCATTTGGCTGTAATTGCCTAACAAATGTAAGAGAATTCCAGAGGAAACAAAAAGAGAGAAAGGAGAAGGCAAATCAGCCAAGCGAGAACAGAGGAAGGGGGAAAAATTGGTTTGGAGGTGAGATTGCGCAGAGGAAATGGAATCATATAGTATGACATGCTATGTTTAGGCAGGCAGAAAATAGAGGACGGCCCCTACCTTCAATTTGTAAAGACGTGGAGGAAAATCCTTACATCTGGGGCTGTAACACTAAACGCGGAGTGCAGGAAACTCAAGCAGCACTCAGGCAGCTACCCTCCCCCATGCAAGGCCTTTCATCCAGCTGAGATTTTGTGTGCGGGGAGTTTTTGTGGCCAGTTCACATGGAAACTTAATTTTCTCAGTCTGGACGAGAGAGGAAGGATAATGTGTATTGGAGATGAGGTCAAATATCCTGCCAGAGGGTGAAAGAAAGAGGCCCCAGTCAGTGGCAGTTAGCAATGTGCAAACCTCTATGCAAATGTCACATGGGAGCCTGTGGACTTTTTAAAGCCATCACTTCATACATGTGTTTATTCTAGCCGTACGAACCCTTCCATTGCAGTTCCTGTTTTTAGCTTGACTCCGTGCCAGCCACCAATCACACGGGTGCACTGAGGGCCCCACCATTAGCACTGTGTGCTTTAAAGGTCTCTGCGTGATCGTATTGATTCTGAAGCCATTTTTTCTCCATTATTTAATTCTGCATATTGAATAGCTTCATCTTGTGCTATTGATTTGTACCTGTCTGTTTCAGCAACCTTTGCTTTTTATTTAGCTGCTTTCTGCCCAAAGTTCAGTCACAGGTTGATTCCTCATGATCTTGTTTACAGAGCATATTCTTGCTAGCGTGGAAAAATAGCAGGATTTGATTCAAGTTTTTTGTTATCCTCATGTAGGTTAATGGGTCATTGTGTGTGTGTGTGTGTGTGTGTGTGTTTTTTAAAGAACTTGATGTGTTTTAATCTAGATTTATCCTTTTATATCTATTTTGGAGATGTTATTGAACCGAGTATTGCAAACTGCTTGCTGCCATTTTACTGCCTTTAGAATTAGATTTGCACACAGATGGTAGAAGTCTACCTGACTGTGAATATTTATTCAGCTGCTCGTGGGATCCAGTTGTTTGGATCACTTAGGCGTTGGGTTGACTGGTTCAAAGGTCAGATTAGATTTGATTAAAATACCATTAATTGATGCCAGAAGTTGCATTTTAGTTTTAGACTTCTTTTAAAGAAGTGGAGCAGACCTCAAGCTGCCTTTGCACAGATTTCAACAATTTAGCACAGCCTACATCCATTATTTTTGCATTTAATTATTTGTCTCAAGTGGGCTTTAGAAGGTCTGGCAGGGGTCTTTGAAGGGCTGATGGGTCTTTGAGCATAAAGCCCAAAGTATGTGAATTCTCTACTTCAAACGCCTTCACACCACTAACCGAGGTGCCTTTTGTTCTTGCCTTCTCCCTGCACTTTCAAAAGAGGATGAGCACTTACAGTTTTCACTTTTTCCATTGGGTGGAACGGCTGAGTTATGCTAATTTGCGCCTGTCAGTCTCTGCTCCCCTGAATAAACATTAATTGCCTCCAAAGCTTAAATACACATTAGCAAGGTAGATTGCCAGAGCTCTAAAACTACACCATTTAGGTACATATCTTAGATAATCAACTGACGTTGTCTTTTTGTTTGTTTGGAGCTTTTACGGAACATACTATATTGAAGATTTCTTGCGATTGCCACACTGCAAGGTCAGTGCATTACTCAAAAGTAAACTCTAGGATATTGTATCTTTTGTCTTAATCTCTCTGGACTTTAAGTTGTTTCATGACTCAAGGCTTTGACCTCTCTTTGACTTACAAAGCACCGTGACTTTGCATATCTTGTGGAAAACATGACTCTTGTTCTTGCGTCTCCCCAGCATATCACCTCTGAAACATCCTGCCTCCCCCTCAAGTAACCGAAGTGAGTAGTGCACGAGTGGTTAACAGTGAGAAAGAAAGCAAAACATGCGAAGAAGCACATCAGAGAGACTGAGAGCTGGGTTTCACAAGAACATCTTCCACCTCAAGATCACCGCTGGTGTTTAGCACGACATGTTCTCTGTCATGTGATCGGGGTGGAAGGAACGGGCATGTTCGTGCAGTTGCAGATGGCCGCGCTCTCTATTATGCTTGATTAGCATTAAGTATTTCCATCCCCATTCTCTCTGTCAATCATTACTCACATATGAGAGGCATAAAATGATTTGGCTACTGAATAATACAAGGACTATTCATTAGCCAGTCTTACATTTGTACGCCCATCTCGCGGACAGGACCGCCTTTTTTTTTTTTTTAAGCATTAAAAAGATATTCTTGATGAAATATTGATAGCTCCTCTTTTTCAAAGCGGGGTTTGCAGGAAGGCGTCACATGCTGATCTTAGTGCCCTGGTAGGTGCACACAATATAAATATCAATGGCTTTCTGTCTCCCCCTCTCCCTGCCTACTGGCTTCTTTTTCAATATAGCCTAATGACAGGCCTCTGTTTCCCTGCAGTGGCTGTGCTGATATGGCCCATTAGGCACCGGTTTCTCGCAGGCAGCTGAGTGAACAGATGACTGCAGGAAAATGGTTGGAGGAGAGAGGGGGAAACGACAGAACTAAAAGGCAAATATGAAAGGCAGAGTAAATAACCAACCTGTCATCCCCTGCTCCCCACCTCCCCAGCCGCCCTCCTCTGGAGGGCAAGAGAGACATGTGAAAGAGCGAGCGAGAAAAAGAGAAGCACCTCATTAGTCTTCCAGCCCTCCCTGACTCTGGGACTGACAGTGAACACGTCAGTGCAGCAGCAGACATGCAAACATGCAGAAAGGGGGCTACCCCGTCCCCTCCCATCCGTTCGTTCTCCAAACGTGATTAATGTGCGCAACAGCCATGGGGCCATACGTCTGGACCGCTCCACCCTGCGCCGCACGCTCTTGAGAGTCCTCCCCGGGACGCCCGCACCCTAGCTCCCTGCCAAACTCGCAGACGCGGTCTGGAAATGTAATTCGCCATGTCCTCCACAACCAGTGCTGTGGGACCCAGAAGTTTGACTTCTGCACCGTTCAGCAGAAATAACAGTTCAGATAATTGGTTTTAGTCTCTCGTAACCCCCAATAGCCAGCTAGAGCGCCGGCGCAAGAATCAATTGATTCGCTCGGGGCTCCTCACATATCGAACGTAGGCAAATCGGGCTCCGTAGTGCATGGGCAACCTGCGGTTTCCAGGTCATATTCGAGCACCTGACTTTGCTGAGGTCTAACGCAGAAGTCATGTGCTGGAAAGAAAACAATGCGATGAATAGGCTTGGCTCTTGTATAGGCAGAGGGGGGAGAATATGTGCTCTTCAATGGGGGATTGTGGTACTTGTCATGGTGCAACAGGATCAGCGCGCCCTCCACCCTAGAGCGCAGAGGGCAGCCATTGTTACGCTGCAGGAGAAAGGCAGTGGGGGCCGCCGACCTGGGCTCAGCTCGTCTTGTGGGGGTGATGTCCTCCGAGCCCTACACCAGAGACAAATGCAGAGGACGCTTCTGAGAGGTCACTGGGGAAAACAAATAAAGCTCATCAGAGACAAAGGGAGTAAAAGTTTACAAAATTTAAGTTTTTAACTTGTTTGTCATCCTTGAGTAAGGCAAGGGCATCCGCGATACCCTTTCAGATAAACGTGTCCGCCAGTGCACCACAGTTACTTCTTAAGCATCTCGAAAGCAACTTCTCAGCCGTCTTTTGATTTTAAATTCAAATTTTTTTTTGCCTAGTATAATTTCTCCTCAGAAGGAAGGAACACTAAGCACTTTTTGTGCTGTGGCAGCAGAATACGGCAGGCGGCGTCAGAAAGTGTAAATCAGTGTTGAAAGCGCACTGCCTTATCTACTGGATAAAACCAGCCTGCAACAATGGCATTAAAGCACAACTCATGAAAACTGCAATTAAACACTATCTGATCTGATTCTGTTCGAAAGACATCTTTTTTTTTTTCTGTATAATGAACGCCCTCTCCACTTTGGTTGAAAGACACGGGACTGTCAGTATAACTGGGAAGTAATCCTGATAGAACTGAAGAGAAACTTCGTAGTTGCAGCCTGGTAAAGGGTCAAAAGCAATCCCTAACTACTATGTACTTGCATCAGAAAATACGTACAATGTATTTGTGTTCATATTGTATTGCAAAACACTTTTGCTGCTATTGAGGTGGGATATGGAAGAGGTTTGGTGGTATGGGTAGGTTTAAGAGTGACTTGAGGTGTAAAAGATGGGTCAACAGTGCAACTATAAATGCAATTACAGATGTAATTGCTTGCAGGTACTTCTGGAAATATAAGTACAATGTAAAAACATGTATGTACACAATAAGCGCATTGTATCAAATGTGACCCTGGACCACAAAACCAGTCGTAAGTGTCAATTTTTTTTGAAATTGGGATTTATACATCATCTGAAAGCTTTGTTAGCATAGGAAAATAGTTGGCCGAGATACAACTATTTGAATATCTGGAATCTGAGGGTGCAAAAAATATATATATATATATATATTGAGAAAATCGCTTTTAAAGTTGTCCAAATGAAGTTCTTAGCAGTGCATATTACTAATCAAAAATTTACAAAATATCTTTTTCGAGAATTTTGACCCATACAATGTGCTTTTGGCTATTGGTCCGTGCTACTTAAGATTACTTAAGGTTTTGTGGTCCAGGGTCACAAATGATTCATTTAAATGTAAGTGCATAGTAGTTAAGGCCACCTAATATAAAGTGGGACCTAATGTTTTAACCCAAACCAGACAAAAATTAGCATTGCAAGTTTTAATTTTTTTTTTTTTTTTCTACGCCAATTTTATTCTAATCACCGTTCTGCAGCATAAGCTCTAAATGATATAATGACGCTAACGCCGGTGACTCTTTATTTGTGAATTGTTTGTTTGCTCTCACCTTCCCTCATGTTGACTTCAGATATTGACATTGAGCCGGTGGCGCAGCATTACCTTCTTTATAAAACTATTACCATTCTAAAGATATTACAGAGTAATGGATTTGTCTTGCTGTATTTTGAGCTAGCCAATCTGGGCTTGTATTGAAGCACCCGGTGCACAATTTGTTTTCATCAGCAGTAAATGGTGGATCATTGTGGCCGTGACGGGAAAGCACAAAGACCAGCTAATGAAAGGCAATGGCTGTGGCCCCGGTCTCATCACCACTCACTGCGCTCATGGATGAAAACAGGTGTCCTCTTGGGGCTGGGGTTTCATTTAAAGAGGGATTTTAAAGGAATATTCATGACAGCTATCCTTCATCGGGTGGGTGAAGGGAGGAGAAGAAGAAGTAGTAGTAGAAGTAGAAGTGGGGGGAAGAGAGAAAACGTCAGTGGGGTAAATCAACCAGTGATTGAAGAGGCCTGTCTGGGATAATTCAGTTTGATTGGAGTCTCGGTCTCTCATTACCATTCCAGTTTCAACAGGGAGACGCCCCTCAGTCCCCACTCCACCATGCTCATCTCTTTCCAAGGATGACAATGCCCTAGTGCAAGCCCTGAAATGAACAGGAGGTCTGGAGTGTGTGTTTCAGCATTGCTATTCTGCGGTGTACAACATCGAGTCCACTTAAAACACCTTAGGCTTGTTTATTTTGTCACAGATTGGAAACTTGTGCTCTTGTTGTGATGAAAAGGATCAGTTATTAGAGGCTGTTTTCACGGTTTGTGGTTGAGTCATAGCATCTGGGGTCCAGAAAGTCTTGGGCACAAATACAACATTCAAAACCCTGTGTTTTAGCCTAGACAATACACCATTACTATGAATCATAGCACTTGGTGTTTACTTCTATTGCCTTGTAAAGGAACCTGGTTTCAATATGCTGCCTGCACAGGAAGTCAAGCTCATAATGCTTGTTCATGAACAGGCAACTATTTCCTTTGTGGCATCCTTGTGGCTTGAGACCACATCATCTTCACCTGTGTCATAGTTTCATAAGATCTGGCCTCTTTTTGTTCCACGTACCCGGTATAAAGGTTAGGATCACGTTCCGCTTATAGAGACCCCATTTTGCACCTGGCATGTCTGTAGTCACCATTTGCAATGTGTAACCTGTCATGAACACTATGCATTGTCCTCTCAGATGGCGAAGCTAATTCTGCAGTCTTCTGTAAACTGAGGAGGTTAGCGGTACACTTGATTACAAAAGCCCAATCTTGGGAACTCCCTAAGGCTAAACAGCCATTGGACCGTGTCAACAGGACCCTTCAATTGTTCACTCCCACTCTCCACCCCTAGGCGCTCTGATTTAATCAATAAGTCTACCGATGCAGATCTTGAGTTGCTGTCATAAAAGGCTGATTTAGCTTAGCTAGTAGCCCCTTTTGTAAAGTACTAAAATACCTTTATGGTTACATCACTTACCAAGGATGCTGCAGGCCTTGACTACTGTCAAATTAAAACCAGCTTGAGTTGAAATAGTGATCCCTCATTCTCTTCCTTATCCCTTTCATGTAGTTCCTGCGTTATTTCACTGTGTTTCAGCATGGCTGGAGTTGAAGGGGTTTCCCTCCTCTCCCTCGGGTGCCACAGTCTCTCTGAGTTCAGCCCGATTCGAATAGTGCGTGCATGTGTCATAAACACACCCTGGCTTTGAAGTCAATAGATCACCACAATGGATGGCTGCCTCTCAGTTCCCCCAGCTGTAAACCTAGAAGCCTCTTTGTGCAACACACTGTCTTTTGGTTGGACTTCAAAGCGTGCAGTTTGCTTCAGTCATGGAATAATGTATTCCAATGTGATGTCCAGATAAAAGTGATGCAGATCCATGTGTGCACCTGCATATAGATGTTGTTGTCCAATACAGTATGCTTTATTTTAACACCAAAACTGAAGAGCACTTCTCAGGCTATTCCAAGTTAAGTCCTATAATCTGTAGCATAAGGGCGCCTACACGCTAGAGTTTACGTTGTGTCAGAGAATATGTATTCCCACTTGATTTCAGACCTACGCTGCTCTTTCCATTGCCTCAAAATATTTTGCCTACTAGGGATGCACAATATTAACCCATGCTCATGTGCCTCTATATACATTTCTGCAATACTTTACTACACGTTTCACAGCAGTTTCAAAGTGAAATGAGGTACACTTACACTTACACTTCTTGAGGTACATATTGCGGCTGTTCAGAATTCATATATCTAGGTAGTGTCTCTAAAGGTTAACACTCTGTCGTGTTGAAAATATCCCCTACACCATACCCCAACTCTAAACCTAGCTGATAGTGTTAACAAATGCAAAAGTTTCAGGAGGTACCGGAGCTGTTCACCTTTAAGTGCAACGCCGTGTTGAGCAAACCTGCTAAACTAGAAAACTCTTGCATGTGAAGCTACACACGTGATGACAATGTTCAGAAGTATCAGTTTTCAAATCACGCAGAATGTTAAAATTGTTTCGAAGGCATAACATAATACTCTGCAAGCAATTGTGTGAAAATTAGGCTTTATTAATGAAAACTCTGTACCTGTAAGTCATACTTTGTGTGAAAAGGGATAAAAGTTGTGAGAGTTTTACTGCCTCTAGTGTTCATTACAAATGGAAACTGCAGTGATTCGTACATATAGGTATGTTTTTTCAGTTTTGCAGAAATGTATATAGACTAGAGGCACATATTTACAATGAGCCTAGGTTGCACAATACATTTGTACCATATTGTCCATTAAGAGTTTCTGTCAGTATGTTGTGCATGCTCATTTTTCCCCATACCTTCCCAAACCCTAGCTTTGTCATCATCTAAAATGTAACACTTTTAAATTTAATATTTACCTCATCTCAAAATGAATCCACCTTTCAAATTGTACAGTGTCATTTTTAATGCGTAAATTCACTTGTAGCATTTAAAACAAGGTGGTTTTTTTAATGTTTTACATTTACATTTAGACAAAATAGCGTAAAATATTAATATGGGCCATTTATCATTTATACATTGGCTTTGCTTTGACTTTAGTTGATTATAATGGCAGGGCTCTTTGCTTGACTTCTGTATATAACCCATTCACTATTTGAATTAAATTAGAATTTATTTTTCATGTTGGATTTTACTTGACTTTTTTTAAAGCAATGTTTACTTATAAATATTTCAAGGTTACATGCTGATTTAATGCATTATTTACTCATTAAATTAGTTAATTTTTAATTATAATATTTTCAAATGAATAAATAGATCCATCTCTGTGCTGAGGTTTTAAAATGATGACAGAGAACTGTGATATTTTACCTGTGTTAGCAATTCTGGTTTTGGGACAAGACTGTGTTCCAATCAGTCAAGTGTTTCATTAGACCCTGTTGTTCTAATGCGCTCATAGTAACAGTACCAAACCTTCTTGATGGGTGCCCTGAGATGCTCAAAGATTTGCCTCGTCTTTCTTGATTGAGAAATGTTGTTGAATTTTCCTCAGTCTGTGCTGATTAGACAGAAAAGACAGCGCCCCCCACCCCCCTTCTCTCATCCTTCCATTAATATTTCTTTTCCAAGCCTCCTTCCTTGCATTATTAACGAGCCCTCCCCCAATTAAGATGGATGAGACTGCTCTTGAGGGTATTTGTTCAGGTAAGATCTCTGATTAGCATATCTGATGGATCTGCCTTCATGCGCTGATTAAAACCTTCCTCTTTCCCTGGGGCGACTTTAAAGAAAGAGATGCCCAAATGAGGACCCCCGCACATACAGCTAAGACAAACCACGTCAGACCACGCTACAGTGACAGTTTCATTGCCTGTATCCCTGCTAGGCCCGCCCCGTCTCCTTATTACTTTAAGCTTCCTTTAGAGCACAAAACCAGCTTGTCATGCATTCCCTTTATTGTATAACAGGATTAGTCCTAACAGAATTTATGAGGAACATTGCTGAAAGAATCTAAGTTAAGAAATAGTTGAAGGAGCTATGCTTGCTTAAACTTGTAAATGTCGCTGATTAACCGAAGCAAGCTCTTTCCATGAAAATGAAGCCTAGTCTCAAGGACACGAAAAAGCAGCCCAATGAAGATTCATGCCCGTGACCCTTAGGTCCCAGAGTCCAGTGCCGTGGTCATAACTCATGTTCTGTCCACGTAATACGAGTGAGATCGAGAGTAATGAGCTGTGTTGAACAGCCTAGCTACAGCACAGATGGGACTTTGCTTGTACATGTCAAACACAATGGAGTGGAGCATGTCGGGAAAGAGTGCTGAGGTTGTTTGCATCAGTACAAGGCTTTTGCTTTGTTTATATTGTTTTTAGTGTTTCAGGCTGTAGCTGTGCAAATTTCATAGACCATGCGCACCTGGATTTGAGCATTTGGCTGTCACCGCGTTTCCTGAACCCGCCGATCTGGTCTGTCTCAGCACTCCGGCAGTCAGGAAGATCTAGGGAGCTGCCTTGTTTTATGAGCTTGTGAGGCCGTTCGGTCCACTTACCTCGGAGGTCATGAAAATAAAGCCCTGACGGAGAGGGGACGGAGAGGAACCTCGTGCTGCTAGCTCTCCGGCACCTGCTCCCAGCCTTGGGAGACAGACTGCACCGGTGTCTGCTGCAGCCGGCTTGGCAGGATCATCTGTAACACTCTATTTTTGTCTTATTCTGCAGCTACGATGGGAAGTGCTTGGATGGGCTTATTTTTGTACACCTGGATCAGCACTTGGGAGAGAGGAAGCTGTAGCTGTAGTGTTGCTTGTTGTACTGGATTTGTTGAGGAATATCGATTAACACTGGTGTCACATTCGTATTTATTCAAGTGGCAGATTGATATCAAATATCTGCTGATGTTTCCAAGTCCAGGTGTGTGGAGAAAGAGCTCCTCAGATGCTCCTTCACTGCCAGAGAAAATCAGAGATGATCATTTTCATGCTATGGCTGTTAACTGCTAAATTCAACCTGATCTGATGAAGAAAACATACCTGTGGGAATGTTTTCGCAAGATGCGAAATTCGTTACGCCACGTACGTTTCGTGACATATTGCATGCAGTTGCTTCAATGCAGCCCTAAATCACGTGTGGAAGAAAAGTTCTGCTGCAACTTGTTACATCATGACTTACTGATTAAAACTGAATTAAAAATGGTAAATTGATAACTAATATAGTACAGATATATTTTGTATCCCTACCTCAAATTATAGATACATCCATGGTAAACTCATCTACGTTTCTCTTCTTCCACCTGTCCTTTCATGATTCTACCATTTTTCCTCAATCTTCACTGTTTGTTATATATTATTTGATCTGAGCATCGTGGCTCATCCACTAGAGAGTCTCGTTGGACCTCTATCCACACTCTGGTAATAGAATTGCCGTCACCCCAGGAAGAGACATCAGGCCTGGTTCCTACATCTCCTCCCTCAGCTCCCTACTCTGGCTCTTTTACTTTAGTCCCTCCTCTATTGTAATACTGGAGTTTGGCTCTGTGCCCGGTTTTCTCCATTGATGTCTTCCTCCCTCCCCTCCTCCTCCCGCTGTCCCTCCGTCTCTGTGAAGTCCACACACTCCGCTCTTTGTGGCTGCGGTAAAGGAGGCAGCGTGCCCGTGGAATTCAAGTAACGCATTCCACTGGATACCCCTCCTCTGCCTCACACGCACACTAAAACCCTCCTGTTGCCACCCAGTGCTGTGCCAGTTGTGTGTGTGGGTCATTATGTTTGGCGCGTGGCCCTAGATGGGGTGTCCTGCCACCCCTCACCCCCTGCCTGATTCCGCCGGGCCTTGGCAGATGCCTCCTGCTGACTCAGGATCCACGTTTGTGCGAGCCCCATTGCTGGATTGACTGCTTCCATTTCAGCCCGTCACCCTGGAGAGGTCGATAAAACTATCATCCATTCCTCCTGCTTCTTTTTTATGTTCTAGCATTGTTGATTTTCTTTGCACATACTCACATCCGCAAAGCAGTTATTTTGAGAAAAGACGGACATTTAATCTGCCGGTGGGATGTGCTTCCGGGCTTCCATTTCATAAGCTTTCTATCGGAGATCCGTCTGAACAGGTCCTCTGGTAGGGCAGCACCTCCTCAGTTTACCTCATGGAATAAAAGAACCTTTCACAACTGAGTTTTCACTTTACAAACGCTCGGGAAAGATATCTATACTTGCGTACAAAAAGCATTATGGATTGTACACCAACATACAAAACTCTAGTACTGCAAGAGAGCAATGTAACGGAAACCCCAAAGAGTGGCATTTTTCGAGTAGGGTGTACAGAATTTCATCCTCCCTCATAGCGGTCAAGGGAAGGGGCCAAAAAGCTTTGGTTTAGGAGTGTATGTTTTGTATTTGTTGTTGCTAGTGTGCCCACGGTTCGTCTAAAGGTCTGCCAGACCCTGCTGGGTCCTCTAATCTCAGGCGGAGAAGAAACACCCTTCACTTTCCATCAGTGAGTGCTGCGGGAGCAGGCCAGAGAAAGGTGCCAGCTGTCTCTATCCTGTTTATCCTTCAAATTAACAATTTAAACGAGAGGGAGAGGGTTTTTTTTTGGTCCTGCAAACCGCACTTGTGTTTCTCTGCTCTGGAGTTGATGGACGTGCAGAGCTTCCAAAGGCCCTGCCTCTACCTGGTAAGGTGGGTTTTTCCAGCTTGCCCGTGGTGGTGCCAAGTTTCGAAGGGTCCAGCTGGCACAAGTGAAGCTCTTTGTTTTACTGCACTCTGAATTCAGCCCCAGTCGCACAATGTTTTGTCACCGGCCCGAGTAGGTATGCGACGGCGACGACCTTGGCAAAAGAGCGAGGTGACAAACGCTGTATTGTGCGAGCTGTAATTGTTGCCTGCGTATGTAGATACTGCATCACCATAGTTTTATTCTCATTCAACAATGCCGAACGTCTCTATACGTGCTTTGAATTCTCCCAAACCATGCTTTCTGACATTTGCTGTTGTGTTTTTGAACAGCAGGGCACGTCTGTGGAGTTTGCCGAACTTCTTGAGAGACCACAAGTACCTTATTGGCCAGCTTTCTCACAGAGACCTTCCTTCGGTTGCCCTCTCCAACAGGGACAGAGGGCGATATATGAATATTCATGCAGCTGTCCTTGGTTACTAAAAGCAGTGCTTAAATCTACATAATTTGTGTTTAAGTGCCTTTCAGATGGCCTTTTCCTTTTTTGACACTCTCAAGAAAAGGAGCCATACTTAGTAATCAAGCTGCCATTGTAGGACGGATCCTAACAGTCGAAAAGCTACTCAGATGTTCTGGCTTTTAAAAGCAGCCGAAGCCTTTTTTTAAATCACTTGTGTCAGTGTCCAGTCTCATAAAGCCTGAATGAAGTGCAGTTGGGCATTGTCAAAGCTTTGGAGAAAATACAAAGGTGTTGAAGTGCTTTCTTATATTTTAAGAATTTTATTTTTCTACACCGATAACATACAATGTATTTCACCTTATTCTGTGGAACTGTTTGTCCCCCAACCATTTGTGTCTCTCCTGGCTTGCCGTAGAGAGGTTGTCATTGGTGAGCTGCTCTTTTGAGAGCTTCAGGGCTGTTTTAATGAATGGGTATCTGGCAATAGGCCTTTTCTTTGTACACAGAGCCCAGCTAAAGTGCATTGTGTTGTATTGTTTACAGAGCATTTCCTATTATTCTGAATGCGAGCGCATGTGAATGTCAATGAAAACCTTTAAACAGCCCAGTCTGAAATAGGCTGTTTTACTTATTTGGGATGAATATTTTTGTTGTTCCTAAATGAGGGGCATTTAAGGAGGCGGTCAGCAGTCCCTCCCATGCTCAGTCTTTTTATTTTAATGTGGCAGTATAATTGCACACCTGAACTAAACAATGATTTATTCAGTCACCACTGAACATAATGCAGTATTAGCGGCTCTGTCTTGATCAACTAGCTTTTGTTAAATTAAAGAAAGTGGTAATTTTTGGTTCATGTGGTATTTTCAGTACACAACAATTCTTATCTGAAATGTTTCGTTCTAGCTTTTTGCCTAATCTTGATTATTTGTCCCCAAGCTGGGAAAACTATCATCACAATGCACCAGGGGCAACCATTCTGCACTTACAATAGGACATTGTCTCGCTTTGAGAGAACACCATTGCACTCCAGGCCTCTTGGGTGCTCGAGTTTGTGCTGGCAGCAGCGTCCCTACTCTACATTCCTCAATCTCCTATCTGTCCATTCCTGTCCTCCTCCTCTCCGTCTGGTCCGGCGATCTCCCAGCAGCGGTGGTCGCACAGGACCCTGCTTCCAAGCTGACGCCTGCTAACCGCTGCTGGCTCTTTGTGGGCAACAATGGCAGGCCAGGCCCCAGCCTGAGGCCTAGACAGACCCGTCAACAACAAAGAGGGCCTGTGAATCGGAGGCCCAGTGGGCAGCCGGTGCAGGGGGAATAAAGCAGGTCAGGGCCAGATTAAGAGTGCTGAGGGGAACACAGCGAAGGGCTAACGGGTGCATGCCAGCTCAAAAGGCACTCCTGAGAGAGACGGAGGGAGGGAGGCTGCAGACAATGGGGAGTTTAAGGAGAAGGCGGAGGGGATAGTTGGAGGAGGAGCGATTGTAATTAGAGATGCCGCCATTGCTGCCTCAGCTGATTCCTTAGCTGTGCACACCTTCAGGGTCTCATCACCGTAATGCATGCAAAAGCTAAGCTGCAAGGGCTTGTTGGGAATGATTTCTTTGTGTTTGCATTCCCCCTCCCTTGTTTTTTGTCCTTGTCCATATGCTTAGCTTGGTTTGATGAGTATTTTCTGCAGGAAATTGTAAGGAGGGGCTGATTGGATGTGGTGTTTTAACAATGAATAATGGAAAACTCTAAAGATAATATGATTTGGTTTTCTCAGCCCAATTAAGGCCTGTTTATTAGCAGGACACTGAAATGAAAATTCTTGGCTGAAACCAAAATTTGTGGCTGAAACTGACTTTAATCTTTGTTTGGAATAATTAAATTCTGTTAGTATTTGGCAGCCTTACAAATAGCATCTACACTCCAACAGTTTATTTAAAAAATATTGTTTAATTTTTTTTATTAACTCAAATTGATATAACAAATGAGTTTTGACTAATAAAAACACTATAAGTTTTGTTAGGAATAAGTAGTTTTTTAAAGAAGGTTAGCAGGTTGTTTAGCGACAGATTCTCTGTCTTCTCAAATGAGAGACAATCTTCTCATGTATTACATTAGATGTTTCACTAAATGGCTCCATATGGGAAAACATTTTTTATTAATACGCTAAACCAAGAGAGTGGTTGCTTCAGAGTGCAGGGACTTGTACAACTAGGAAACACAAATATGAAATGGTTTTGCAAGTTCTGTTATTGGATGTTAAAGATTTCTTCATTTTTTTTTTCAGTCACTGATATATCAGTGCATCCCTGCTTTATATGAGAGAGGAAGAATAGTTTAGTTTAGAAGGCAGCAGGAGAGGAAGGAAATGCAGGCTAGGTATTGCTGCTGGGACAAGCCCAGAGTACATATTGACATTTTCTTACCTTGTAGATGAAAACACAAAGCACACAACAGATGTGAGCTTATTGGTCCTCAGAAGTTTTTTTTTTTCTGTCTTTTATCTGATACTGGTTTTACAGCTGCAGGGCAAACTGAAGTCATACCTCCTCGTAGGAAACGGTTTAAGATGGAATGCCGTGGGAGAGCAGAACAGAGACTTGGCACTTTGAGGCCTGCATGAGTTACGTGCAAAGCCGTTTCCTCAGTCAATCGGTTTTCTTTCCTTTTCTAGTATTGATTGGGGATTTTTTTTTGGTTTTGAATGGATGAGTCATGAAATATAAGCTTCTTACAGTATTATCTATCAGTGCAGGCTATGCTTCTAGTGTGAGCAGAGCTCAAAAGAGCCATTGTGTCCTGCAGACTGCTGCTTGTCAATTGCAGGCCAGCAGATGGTTTGTACATGTTCGCATATTAAACACAACCAAGTCTGCATTTAGGGAAATGAGCGGTAAAAGGCCAGAGTGCTGCGGAAAGTCTTGGAGGGCACATGCTGATGCGCACGGGCTGATGGTGGTTGGCTGTTCACAAACAATCCATCAGTGATCAGGGAATGTGCAGGCCGGTGACCTTTCCTAGCTGTCAGATTGTCTTATGCATGCAGACTGCCCACAAAACAATACCAAAACTGCTTTCTTTTCATGCACAGTGGCTTGATACTGACTGTAGTTTAATAACACGGCTTGTTTTGCACGAGACAGGCATTGTTTGATCATCTTTTTAATCTATCCAGCAAAAGAAAATGCAGCGACGCGTTTAAGCGTCGTTCTTTTGTGCGTCATGTGTTTGCGAGGCATATTTGCTTTCTTTTATAGACAAGAACGGCTCAAGAATTACAATCTCGTGCGCTCCGCTGTTTTGGAGAAGCATGCTTTCCCTATTGAGCAGGCGAATGGAAACGTATGCATATTCAGCTCGCTTTTTAGATGCAATAGAAGAAAACCTTGAACAGAAATAACAATGAAAGGATATCCCCCGCCTCTCTTTCCACACCGCACGGTTTCACTTCAAGTGCATCTGCTTTTATCTCAAGCAGGACATCTGGTTGCGCTTACGGCCTGTCCAAAAGTGCGATTCATCTCCTCCTTTTCGCCCCGTTCGCCTTCAAATTCATCCGCCTCTCCGGCTTGTTTTCAGCCTTCGCCGGGTGAATTATCCGAGAATAAAGGCTCTTCAGCCAGGGCTAGTTTGCATCAGATGCTAAATTGTTGGTTTTGAACTACCCGGCGCTGTATGATTAGCCCAGCTTTAATTTCCCCCCTTCAATTTGCGCACAATGCGCACGGCTCGGTCTAATGGAGACCACATACTCCTCTCCGGGTCTTATCTGCTATTTCCATGGACGTCAGACCTGCTGCTCGGCACTAGCTCGCTGAAAGGGCTGCTGATTGAGCCCCGCGCGCCTCTTTCTCGAGGTTCACAATTCGCTGGATCAGAAATCAATTATGTGTGATCGTGACAAATGACTCTGGGGGCTGCTGTTTGAGGGACATCACAAATGAATCAATCAAGCCTTTATCAGGCCAGATAGAAGCCCCTGTGCATGCTCTGAATGTGTGTGCCTGTGCATATGCATGTCTGTTGTGTGGAGATATATGGGTGGGGGAGTTAGGATGCTGATGCGGTGTTAACCATATTGCTGCTGGGACAGATGGAAGATGGAGAGGAGGGGAGGGAAAGAGCGGGAGGGGGGGTTGGCTCTAGTGCATGCGGCGTTGGCCCGGTGCCTGCCGTACGGGACCCCGTTTGGCCTCCACGGCTGATTAGAGGTTAATGGTTTAAGAGTGTGTGGGGACTCGGCCGTGATTGGCCGAAAGGCTCTCGAGTGGGCGTGTCCGAGGGGTGGCAGATGGCGCGGATAGAGTGAGGCTATGAGTAAATGAATGAAAGAGGGGTACTCCTCTCCTGTTCCCTGATCAGTGGCCATCGTAGCGGTGTGAGCTCCCCCTATACGCCTCCCTCCCCAACAGATGGCCATTGGAGCTCAGTGGCTAAAATGACTCCGAAAGCCCAGGCTGGATGAGCGTGCATTAG
This sequence comes from Labeo catla, assembly GCA_012976165.1. Lineage (NCBI taxonomy): Eukaryota > Metazoa > Chordata > Actinopteri > Cypriniformes > Cyprinidae > Labeo > Labeo catla. Next base: position 556,080 of record VONZ01000023.1, on the reverse strand, counting down.
CGGGCATCGCCAGCGGATTAATTATGACTGTTACACATACACAGAGATTCATAACGTGGCCGGCTGACTCTGTTGTGTTGCGATGATGCCACGAAGCTTGGCGCCGCGATTAGAGTCGACCCAAGAGGGGTAGTTCCCTGAGAGAAAACAGTCTCCTGTCATATGGTCGGTGACACGGAGGGCAATGTTCCTTCCCCAGAGATACGCTACTTGCGTACTTCACCCAAACTCTGTTTTATGGACTAAATGTGTAAGAACAACCATTTGAAGTTACTTTTGAAGGTTTTTGTTTGAATGAGGAAAGGAAGCACATCTGTTTTTAGCACTTTTCAGCCGTTGGAGTTTGGTTTGACGTTCTAGTTTCTTCTACTTTTGTCACTCACCTAGTTTCCTTTGCTGGCAGTTTAAAGTTCACATTACTAAGAGTTTGGCTATTGTTTGTCATTGTTTTTTATGCTATTCCTGTATTGCTATTTAAAATATTTCTTTCCAACCCCACAAGACCTTTGTTCATCTTTGAAACACAAATTAAGATTTTTTTTGATGAAACCCGAGAGCTTTCTGACCCTGCATAGACAGCAGTGCAACCAACACGTTTAAGCCCCAGAAAGGTAGTAAGGACATTGTTAAAATAGTCCATGTAAAATTAGTTAGTCAACCTTAAATTTATAAAGCTATGAGAATACTTTTTGTGTGCAAAGAAACAAAAATAATGACTTTATTCAACAATGTCTTCTCTTCCGTGTCAGTCCTTACTACCTTTCTGTGTCTTGAACGTGTCAGTTGTGTTGGGGCTGTTTTTCATCTCCACAAATTGAAGCCCCAAAAATGGGATATTTATCCCCTGGAATGCATATTTGACCAGGGGAACCACTCCAAAAGGAGTATATTTTACCCCCGAGAATGTGATTTTTACCAGTGGACCCCCTTCGAAACTTGATTGGGCTAGTTTTGGATAGCATTTGGGCGGGTTTCGTGAAAACCTGGCAACCCTGATGCTGAATACTCTTGGATTTAATCAAAAATATCTTAATTATTGTTCTGAAGATAAACAAAGGTCTTATGGTTTTGGAACGACATGGGAGTGAGTAGTTATTGACATAATTTTCATTTTTGGGTGAATTATCACTTTAATACAAAATTACAATAATCATTTCAGTTCTATGAGAATAGCAAAATACACTCCAGAGGAACGTTGACAGCCAATCAGAATCCACCTGAAACAGAAAACAGTTAAAGCGGCAAACGACACAGCTGCACCACACACTAATAATGAACAGATTGTTACTGTGCGTTGGTAACGACACTAATATAATTATCGTTCTTGGTGTGAATAGATTTTAAAACTTGTGTACAGCTTAGCAGGCCTCTGCAAAATGACGAAATCATCTGTTGTGCCTGGTGCGGACACAACAGGCACGCTCAAGAGTTTCTTTGTGTGGTCAGAATGACTGATATTAACTACAGTAGTGTCATTATTTTCTTCTGGATGACGTTGCATGGCTCATTTTGACTGACAACTGCACTCCATCTGCTTATGACATCCATCCTCGCTCCATTTCCCAGCACAGTTCATCTTTCTCTCACCCGTCCCCCTTCCTCTCACCCAGGTAGAAAATGATCAAAAAGCCTCTGAAGGTGGGGGGGAGGGTCCCATCTATGCTCACACCATGATGGAGGTTAGCCTGAAAAGAGCAGTTGTGGAGAGCATGGTGGAGCAGCATTCAGTGCTGCATCTGAGCAACAAAAGCCCTGGTGGAGAGGGTTGGGGGGGCGGGGGGGATAGCGATATGAGAGAGAGAATAAAAAGACAAGGAGGGCTCTTCATGTCCATCAGTAGCAGATGCGTGCTCTTTCCAATGCAACCCCTGTCACATGAGCCTATGGGCTCATCTGCTCTTTCGTAACCTCACCAACGGATCACGTCATGGACAGCCGTCATGGCTGATCCTAACACGCGTCACTCAAAAATCCACTGTCACTGATCAGCACATTTTGTGATAGCTGTGCTTACTGAGGCTATTGTAGTTGTTGTCATTATTGGTACTAGTACAATATTTAAAGTCCCCATGAAATCAAAATTAGTATTTTCTGTACAGTGAATGGCATGTAGTGCACAATAGAGGCGATAGGGAGTGATTGAAACAGTGTAAATATGCTTTTGGTTTTGCATTGTGTTAAGAGAATTGCGGCAGTGCACACGGTCTGCTCTAGACTTTGACACGATCGCACGGAGTGGATCATATACACGAATCTGCATATTTTAAACATTTTTAAAACTGCACAGCCTCAACATGATTATGATCACTATTTTGTTTTAGTAAGAGTTTCATATTGAATCTAGGGGTAATCATTTAGACTGTGTGTCTAAATGTGGCTTCACCAAGCTCAAGGGCTCCGGCCTAAGCAGACTGAAACGCTATTGGCTATTTTAAAAAAGGGGGTGGGGCTGCTCGATATGTCCTGGCCTGTTTTCCTGTTTCAGTTTAAATGACATCACCTCATGTTTCAAGACACTTCAGCGGATCTTTAAACACCTAAATGCATTAAATTTCAGTGGACAAGTGTGATTATTTGTACCGTTTCTCTCTCTTACTCGGAACATAAAAGCCTCAAGTCATCCCTCTGCAAAACCCAGTCCGGTATCTGATAAAGGATGACACAAAGGAGGAGTGGACTCGGACAGCACAGGGCCAGCAGAATGACTCCTCTTAAAAGCAGCTGGGAAATGTACTTATTTCAGCCACCATTACGGTTAAACATTATCATTGTAGGGAGGCTCGCTCGGCTCCATTTGATACTGGGTGGGATGTGTCCTTCATGTGACTAATGCGACTCGGCCGTTGAAAAGATCAAGCAAAACTGACGGCGATAGCTAGTTCAAATTCAGGCCTGTTTAGTCTCAACTGTAGTTTTTGTAGGCCAAGATAATGCATGATCTGATAATGCAAAGGTTCACATGAAGGCACCCTCATTGCTTGGGGCATTTTCAAAATGTAAAACAATTCAGTCTTTGCATACGTTGTGGCGTGCAAGATGAGCCATTGTTTGCCTTGCAAACGTACATTAGGCCTAGCACGTTTGAAGTTTTTGCCCCCCAAAAAAACAGGTCATAAAACCTTTCCATAAGTCATGTTCTGCAAAAGAGCTGCGCTAGCTTCATAAAGAAATGTCAGTTGCGCCCCAGCGAAAGCGCACGGTTTGATCATTCTCGCCATAGTCCTCAAAAGAAAAATGAACCATATAAATGCACTCCCTTCTTACACACTCCTGTGGACATTTGTCTCTCTAACCAAATTCACTTTGAACTCCGCATTGTGCCAAAAGTAATTTGCAACACATAGGGGCACTCCTTCTCCTTTTCTGTCTTTTATCAAAATGAAAACAGACATCACCATAAACTCCCCTTAATCAGATGGCTCTGTTGTGTTGGCTGTGCCTGAAAGGGTTTGGCAGTAAATTGGACGTCGGATTTCTTTTCTCCAAAATCTCGGGGCTGAGGAGGGGGCCGACTTCTCAGAAGAACTCGTCTGGAAAAGCCTTTTGTGGGATTTGGCAAGGGAACAGCCGGCTTTGCTCATGCTTATTAGGCACCCCTGTCGCACCAGCCGAACCCTAGAATTAATTGTGATGTGTGCGGTTGTCTGTTTCCCCGCACATGTGTGTGTATATAATATATATGTGGGCACATGTAAAGACACCTCCTTGCTCTGGTGCAGTTTGTTCTGGTCACGGAGGCTTTATTTGTCAGCTGGACCCATTTCTGGGCATATGGGGTGGTAACGAATGAGACTCTACTTGTTCTTGTCGACAGCCTGTTCCCTGAATCATCTCAGCTGTTGACTCTGCAAGTATACATGGGATCCTGAATCTGTCACTTGTAAACCTACATACATTCAAATGATCTCTGAACCCATGTAGTTTCCTGTGCATTGTGATGAACGGCTTTATTGCAGTGGTTTAGAGCGATACAGTAATTCTAATCCCCCAACCCCCTTCCTTTGGCTTCCATCATTAATAATTTAAAAGTCAAAGTGAAGAATGAGCCCTCCTATTGGCCACAAAGACATGCATACAGTCTTTCTTCGTGCTTTAATTTCTTTTGGTACATTGCAGAAACTGAAACCAGAGCAACATCTTTGTATGTTTAATATTAACTGCAATCATCTGATGTCTTCAAAAAGGCTTTTTCAAGATTTTTGGAGGGGATTTTGAGTAAAATGATGGTTTAAGGGCCTCCCGCAGCCAATTTCCTATAGGGCTGTACTGTAGCATGATCTACTAGGATTTGGAGATAGCACTGCAATTGGATAGCATCTCGCATATCTTGTGGTTTGGTAACCACTAGCTACCAAACTAGTCTCTTGTACAGTCAAACAATCAGATGGATTCCTGGTTAACAATCTTGACTTACAACGTCCAGATCCATTTACGCTTGTCAAATTACTTCAAATGTCATTGTTTAATTTTTCCTCCCTCTCTCTTCCAATGCAGGTTTTCACCTCAGCGGCACAGTCACGGAGCCGGCAACGCAATCCGAGCCAGAGACGACACACAAGGTGGCCATCAGCTTCGACCGCTGTAAGATCACGTCAGTAACGTGCGGCTGTGGCAACCGAGACATCTTCTATTGCGCGCACGTGGTGGCGCTGTCCTTATACCGCATCCGCAAACCCGAGCAAGTCAAACTGCGGCTGCCCATCTCAGAGACACTTTTCCAGATGAACAGAGACCAGCTGCAAAAGCTGGTGCAGTACCTTATCACAGCCCACCACACGGAAGTGCTGCCCACCGCCCAAAAACTGGCAGATGAAATCCTGTCCTCCAACTCTGAGATCAACCAAGTACATGGTGAGCAGCGTAAACGAAGAGTCACATGATTAAAATTCCTTTCTATAGAGTTTACACTCTTTCAAAAGCTTCATTCAACACACTGTGCAAAAATAAATTCCACCTCTTCCTGGTGGTTTATTCAAGGAGCCTCTGAAACCAGGAAGTCCATCCTCTTGAACTCTGACCTTGTTTAAAATAGGAATGAAGGGGTCAGGCAGAAACCCCTTATCAATGTTTAATCAGTGAATCCGGAATGTGCAGAATGTGTTAACCTGCCAAGTTGTTGGATCAAAAGTGCAAAAGGACACCTACACCAGAGTCCTGCTTATACAAGGACACACAGCACCTTCTGTTTATAGCAGTTTGCACCTCACCAGCCCATTGCAGCCATTATAAAGCCATTAAGTACACTAATAATTTACTATTATGCTGAACAGGGTTACAGTCTACCGCAATCTAACGCATTACAACAAGCGCTCTTATTTCAAAGCACTTTACATCCAGCACAGCTGGCTCCATAGATATCCTATACGCTATATAGTATATAACACCAATGCTTATGTCACACACTGATGATAATCTAGTGTATGTAAGTTATTATTGCTCCCCTAAGTCCACCCAAGCCTTTTAAGAGCTAATCTCTAACTCAAGATGGATCTTCTTATCATATAACACATGCCAAGGACAGGGAAACGTGCAAGCAATGCAGAATCAAGCGTTCCGCTTCCATATATAGCATTTATATATGTTTAATACCCGCAGGGGCACCCAAAGGGTAGGCAGATCAACTCTCGATGCAGTCTGTATATGAAGCAGCTTCATGGTGTCTTTAAGTGGAATTCAATAGGGCTGAATGTGCTGATGTGTTTTGTTCTGAAATGGGGGGGTTGTAAACCTAAAGTGCATCGACATATTGGAAATACAGTAAGACCTTCCTCAGATAAAGTGATTGCCTCTAATGCATTTGGCTTTTCTTTCCTTTTTTCCTTTTGCAAATCGCAGTGGAAAGCAATCTTTTAAGAATCAAGCCTTGATAGCTATGATTTGACTCACCTCAGTATGTAATGGTAAAAAAAAAAAATATGGGTATTCTGCCAAAAGGAAGTGATATTATTGATTTCGCCTGTGGTTTAGAGTAAGCAGGCTCAGGAAGTGCTGTTTTTCAAAGTGTTAATGTGTACAAGCAGATTTTTTTCCTGGCTGTTGTTGAATTGCATAAGCTTGTAACCCAAGCTCTGTTTTTCCACCGATAAATGATATATGTTATTGCTAAAAGTATCCAAAGTTAACCGGCTGTATTTCTCTCCCAGGGGCCCCGGATCCCACAGCAGGGGCCAGTATTGATGATGAGAACTGCTGGCACCTGGACGAGGAGCAAGTGAGGGAACAGGTCAAGCAGTTCCTCTCTCAGGGAGGATACTATGGCTCAGGCAAGCAGCTCAACTCCATGTTTGCCAAGGTGAGACGCTCTCGCTTTTTGTGTGTGTGTGTGAAATGCTCAGTGCGAAATGTGCTATTATGGTGAATTATGGGCCCATGAAATCCTAGGAGGCCCATTTAAATCAATGTATTTTAATTAAATGTCAAGCTGCCTCTTATTTTCAATAGCCAGCGCAGTTCATTGCTTTACCTGTCTGCTATCTGAAGATTTGAAGGACTGCACTACAGCCTTTGATATTGATGTTGAATATAGTGCTCAAACACATGCACAAGCATTCTGATCTCGTAGTCCTTTCAGCTAAAACACTTACATAAGATGCTTTATGCACTAATTACTTGCTTTGTTCTTCAAAATATGATGCTGATTTGTGTGAGATACAGGTGCGTGTCAGTCTTCTACGTGATCCATGAGGTTAAACCAGGATTTTTGTGCAGGTGAGGGAAATGCTGAGGATGCGTGACTCAAACGGGGCGCGGATGCTTACGCTCATCACGGAGCAGTTCATGGCTGACCCGCGCCTATCTCTATGGCGACAGCAGGGCACAGGCATGACCGACAAATGCAGGCAACTCTGGGACGAGCTGGGTGAGTTTATCTTAACCTGTAGGGCACGTTTCTAAGTCATCATGATTGTTTGTCCTGCAACAACATTGTTATCAAGCAATCAGAGATTTCAGGGGTTGGTTAGAAGGTTTGGCCTATGGCTGTTTGATAGGATGCGGATCGCATGGTGACCCAGGAACATGTCCTACTAGGCTAAATCACATTTTTCCGAGCGTTCGTATTTGAACACTGACATATCATCCCTCTTCTGTAGTTCTACGACACTGAACCTTAATCATTAGTACTTACTCTTCTGCTCGTTGGTTCAATATTCTTAGCCTTAAGCACATTCGTGCATGGCACCGTCTGACCTGCAGCAGTTCAGTCAAGGCAACTGGATCAGCGTACGACTGACTTAGTCTGCGGCACATGCAGAGGACCGGCCGCCCGCCTCTATCGGGATGGCATGAAAGGGCCAGGATCAATGAGCTTTAAAGCTGCCTTCTATTGATCGGGCCATTTAAAGAGGTTGATGAGAGCACATCCTGAAGAGGCTCATTTGAGAGCTGCGTCACTGGCTTCCTTTTCCTTCGAAACGGTTGTAGCTGTAAACAAGGCGCACATGCCAGGTTGACCACGCATTCTGATTTCACAAGAGCAGGCGCATCACTGTGACCGGAGCGTCTAATAAATGTGCAAGACAGTTCAGTGTTTTAGTTGACAGCTACTCTGATTGGCCGGAGCTCAGCAGTTTGGCCAATCAGGGCTGCATGTACATGACAGCAATGGAAAAAGACGCAGGCCAGCCATCTGTTACCTAGATACAAAAAGGCATCGCCAGTTACACGAGCCCACCAGACAACCCTACACCTGCCAAATTTCATATGCTCCCCAGTGCCAGTTTTTGACTTTGATGCGCTAGAGGCTCATCTATTAAATGCGCTGCTTTTTCACATTTAGGAGCGAATCAAAAGCTGTGTTCAAGACCGGTTAAAAAGTGTATAAAAATAGGCAACCTAAAATTCAATATCTCCTTTATTCTTTTTATGCTCATTTTACCTTTTTAGTTTCTGTCTCGCTCACACTTCAGTTTCTAAAAAGGTTTGTGCGCTGTGGGTTTGCAGGTGCGTTGTGGGTGTGTATCGTGCTGAACCCGCACTGTAAAAGCGAAGAGAAGAGCGGCTGGCTGAGACAGCTGAAGAAATGGGGAGACATGGACATCTGCCCTCTAGAGGACGGCAATTACGGCAGCGAGCTGCCCAACATCACCAACGCTCTGCCACAGAGCAACCTGGCTCAGGGTAAGCCTCCGTTCACTTGCTCCAAACCTGAAATTATCCACTTATCTCAATGTCTGTTGCTCACATAACTATGTTTTACTCGGCGTAGACTCACTGGCCCGGCCTAGAAGAACTGTGTTCACGAGAGCAATGGAGGCTTGTGACCTGCACTGGCAGGATAGTCATTTGCAGAGAATCATCAGTAGTGACTTCTACATGTCCCCGGCCTACCAGAGAGAGGGAGAGAGCCTGCTCTTCAACCCCCAGGGCCTGCCACTGTGGCTGGGTATGCATTTACATACTTTTCAGCCATTTCAAGTTCTGTTTGTCCATGTTGATTCAGTTCAGAGCAGCCAGTAAGGAGTTTTTGAATAATAAAGGCATGTTCACACCACTGTGAAGTTTTAATAATCACTCTATTTCTATAGAATAGGGAAGTTCACACCATAACAATAATGGCAGAGATACTAAAGAACAATAAAACATTGACAGCCATTTAGAATCAACCTGTGCTTGAACGTTTAAATCAACAGATGACGTACCTGCAGTATGCGCTTAAAATAAATAGTGTTATTGTTGGCGTGGACACTAATACATCCGGGTTCTACAGGTTCTAAAGTCATTACTTTTGTTTTCTTTGTGCACAAAAAGTATTGTTGTAGCTTCATAACATTACGGTTGAACCACTGATGTCAAATAGACTATTTTATCGACGTCCTTACTACCTTTTTGGGCCTTGGACGTGGTAGTTGCGGATTGGTAGTTGGGATTTCATCAGAAATAGCTTACTCTAAACCACAGGCGATAAACAAAGGTCATTTTTTTCCTTTCATTTTTGGGTGAACTATCCCTTTAAGTCTAAGAGGAAATGTGGCTTTCAGTAAGACCCTTACCAGAGATTGTCTTACTATAGGGAGATGAGAGGGTCTGTATTACTTAGTGCTGGAGAAAGTGTAATGGCTAAGTTGGATCATGTGTCCCTTAATAACCAATCACATCACAGCCTTAACGTCATTGAATTTCAATCAGAGTTGTACGACACTCAGTCGCCATTTACGGATACCACAGGAATAAATGAGAAGTGACGTAAGCGTCCCACTTTGGATGTCTGTGACTTCTTTTATAAAACAGCATTTTTTTTTTGTGGTAAAAAATAGTTCAGTCCAAAAGTATTGTTTGGTGTAAAACATATTGAAGGTTAGCAGATATGCTGTCGGTTCATTAAATGATAAGCTGTTTCCTCAAAAAAGCTTTGTATTCAGTATAGTAAAACCTCTCCTCCATTGCCATCCATTAAAAAACTGCCTCTGGTCTCCTTTCCCACATACTGCCAAAACGGAAGTGTTAGCTTTAGCCATTATGCTTTTTCGACTTGCCCTCTAGTGGCTTTGACCTTTCCTGCTGTGTGTAGTTATCTGTCTGTTTTGACTTGTGCATGATACAGCAGTTTCCGTTAGAATTTGGTCTGAAATTGAAACCGTCCCAACTGAGAGGAGCCCCACCACGTTTATATTGTGTCATGTGACTTGTTCCAGATCACGTGCCTACAGCATGCGCCAGGGTGGATGCTCTGCGTTCCCATGGTTATCCTAGAGAAGCCTTGCGTCTGGCTGTTGCCATAATCAACACCCTCCGGCTCCAACAGCAACGGCAGTTAGACATATACAAGCATCAAAAGAAAGGTAACACACATTGTTCTGCTTTGGATAACATACGACCTTACCCCAGTTTGTAGACATCGGAAGATTTAATGTTTGTACTGCAGGACTTTCAGTTTTTCTCAGGAAAATTTTATACACCGTAATTGTGTGCTTGAGCGTTTAATACAAGTAAATATCTCCCGTTGTTTTCTCAGAGCTGCTGCAGAGGGGAATGACCAACACCACCAATCTGGAGGGCTGGGTGGGCCACCCCCTCGACCCCATTGGCTGCCTTTTCGCTACCCTCACAGAGACGTGTCGAGTGGAGGATGACAATACCATGGATACCGGAGGTACACAATTATAGGCTGTCATTGGGCTTCTGTCCTTTTACGACTCTCCGAGACGCCTTGGGCATTATTCGGTTCCTCGCTCAGCAACTGGCCTGTGTCTTTGAGAGCTTCATTCAGTCTGCTGGAGCCCCATCTCCTCGCTCTTTACAATTGCCCTCCTTTTCTGAGCAGTGTTAAGGGGTGCTATTGTATCAGAAAGGTCATTCTGCCCACTCAGTGGTGTAAAACGTATAAAATCAATCAGCATTTGCATTCCATACATCCCTCCCAGCTCAGGCCAATGGAAAGTGTCGGCCATTGTATTCCTGTAGTGAGGAACCCACAGAGAGGCATTGTGTGCCTGAATAATACTGGCAAATGGTACTGTGACTTGGAAGAGTTTGTGCATATCTGTGCGCCTGTCCCGTCGTAGCGCTCCCCTTTTGGCCACGGCGCTGTAGCGGTCGTGTTGGCTTGTGTGTGCGCGCCTGTTGTGTGGTACACTGTATGTTTGTATGTGTGCTAGAGAGCATAGCTCTTTGTTTGACTCTGTTGCACAGTTGGAAACATCTGGCATGTGCTGGGATGGGGGCGGACTCTTGGTTTTATCCAATCAGCATGTCCGAAGGTCAGGATCTTAGCTTAGCAGGACCAGCAACAGCAGCTGTAGCGGCGGTAGCAGCAGTGTGGAAAGCCAAAACAATGCTTTCTCTAAGTTCTTTGCTTTACAACTCAGGCGGATTACTGTAAACCAAATCTCTGGAAAGGACACCATAACTTGGTTAAACTGTTTTGTGTTAAATTGTTTTCTGGAGTTTTTTTTTTTTTGCTGATGAACCAGTAGAGATGTTATTTTCCAGTGTAGCATGGTGGTGAACCCATTGATCCCTGTCTGTTGCCCACTGTACAAACAGGCCAACAGGATAAATTTGCTATGGGGATTTAAGTGAGCTGGTGATGAGGGTCTAAATTCTTAGCAAACAGATGGTGTTTTTCCTCAGTTTCCATGCAGATATCCTTAGACATTGATACAGATGACTTAGTCTGTGGTGTTTATATATGTACGTACGTTTGGGGTCAGTATTGTTTTTTTTTTTTTTGAAAGAAATACTTTATTCTGCAAGGGTGCATTAAAAAAAACATTCAAATAACAGTAAAGACTTAAATTGTAACAAAATAAATTTAAATAAACTGTGTTCTTTTGAACCATCTATTCATTTGAAGAATCATTAAAGTATCAACAATATTAATTATTGATAAGAAATGTTCCTTGACCTCCAGATCATATTAAAATGATTTTTGAAGGATTGTGTGATGCTGAAAACTGAAAATTCAGCTTTGCCATCTATATTTTAAACTGTATGAAAATAATCATTTTATGTAGTAATACTTCACAATACTACAGTTTTACTGTAAGTTTGTTCAGATAAATGCAGCCTTAGTGAGCATAAGAGACTAACATTTTAAAAGTCGCACTGTCCTGAAACTTTTGAACTGTAGTGTATATTTATTTGATCCAAAGTACAGCAAAAGCAGTAACATTTAAATAATTTTACTATTTAAAATAACTGTTTTCAATTTGAATATATTTTACAATGTGATTTATTCCTGTAATTTCAAAGCTGAATTTTTAGCATCATTACACCAGTCACATGATCCTTCAAAATCATTCTAATATTCTGATTTGCTGCTCAAAAAAAGACTGAAAAAAAATACTGACTCCAAGCTTTTGAACGGTACAGTGTATAATGTTACAAAAGCTTTTTATTTCAGATAAATGCTGATGTTTGGATCTTTTTATTCATCAGAAAATCCTGAAAAAATGTACTCAACTGTTTTAAATATTGATGCTGATGATGATGATAATAATAATAATATATATTTCTTGAAATCAGCATATTAGAATGCTAAAGCATATTAGAAGCATATTAAAAGCATATTAGAAGACTGGAGTAATGATGCTAAAAATGCAGCTTTGAAATCACAGGAATAAATTGCATTTTAAAATGTATTCAAATAGAAAACAGTTATTTTAAATAATAATAAATAATAAAATATTTCACAATTTTACTGTTTTTTTTTTTTTTCAGTACTATAGATCAAATAAATGCAGGCTTGGTGAGCAGAAGAGGCTTCTTTAAAATAAAATAAATAAAAAAAGCATTAAAAATCTTCTAAAATCTAAAAATCAAAAACTTTTGACTGGTATTGTTTGTATTTGCCTTATTTTTAGCTTCGCATTTTTGTATTTCCTAAAACTTCTTTACTGCTTTTCTCTGCAAAAATTTTTCTGCAAGCTGTAAATTGACATTGACAAACCCCACTTTGTGTCCTAATAGATTCCGGTGAGCCCAAGCCTCCAGTGTACCAGCATGTGCCGGTGTGGGGATGCCCAGATGGAGGGGAGTCGTACCTGGCGCTGGCGCTAGAGGTGGCGCTGATGGGCATGGGGCAGCAGCGGCTAATGCCCGAGGGCCTGTACGCCCAGGACAAGGTGTGCCGGAACGAGGAGCAGATCGTGGCCAAGCTGCAAGAGATGGAGCTGGATGACGTATTGGTGCAGACACTCCGCAAACAAGCCATCCTCCTTTTAGAAGGTACAAACTCTTTGTTCTCAATATCACGTCTACTTTTCAACCTTTTGCTCTTGTCGCCACCCCGTAGGCACTATCCTCCCTGTGTGGAGCTGTTTCCTCCCCTTTCTGTTCTTTTGCTTTTCCCACAACCTTTTTCCCCCATGTGGATCTCTGTCTACTTTTATCTTTTCCTCCTCCCCAACTCTAGCCTGGATGTATGAGAGTGTGTGTGTGAGAGAGGGAGCGCTATGCCTGTAAAAAGATCTGCAGGCTGGCCTCTGCAGTGTCCCCAACTCCCTTCCCCAAAACAGGCCACCCTGCATCTGAGCCTCCCACTGACACGCGGTGTAACCTTAGAGCAGACATCTGCGCTGCTACTAGGGAGGACAGACTCTGTCAAAGCCCATGAGGCCTTGCCGCCTGTTTGCCTTCTCATCGTCCTCCCCAGCCGTCCCAGCGATACGCTCCACTCAGATTTCTCTCTCTCACTTGCTTTGCGTGCCCTCACTGACTCACCAGCCTCCTGTCCATCAAGCCTGACTCAACCCTGCAATCTGATATTATGGACAATGCAATTCTGATGTGCCCTTCTCCATATGTCCAGGTGGTCCCTTCAGTGGTCTGGGGGAGGTCATCCACAGAGAGAGCGTTCCCATGCACACGTTCGCCAAGTATCTCTTCACCGCCCTCCTGCCGCATGACACCGACCTGGCGTACAAACTAGGCCTTCGTGCAATGAGGTGAGACTCTTTCTCTCCATTCAAAGTCCATGTGTATTAGCTTTGATGTCTGTATATGTTAAAGGGATAGTTCACCCAAAAATGAAAATTCTGTCATTAATTACTCACCCTCATGTCGTTCCAAACCTGTAAGACCTTCGTTCATCTTCACGCGTACCCATGCATCGTGGTACTCTTCAGTATGATGCTAGAGTGACGCAGAGAAGAATGGTTGAATAAAGTCACTATTTTTGGGGGTTTTTTGCACAGAAAAAGTATTCTCGTAGCTTCATAGAATTACAGTTGACCACTGGTGTCACATGGACTATTTTGTCAATGATCTTGGTACCTTTCTGGACCTTCAGAAAGTCAGAAAGCTCTCGGATTTCATCAAAAATATCTTAAATTGTGTTCCGAAGATGAGTGAAGGGTTTGGAACAGCATGAGGGTGAATAATGAATGACAGAATTTTTATTTTTGGGTGAACTCTAACCCTTTGAAATCCTAAATGTAGTCTGCACCGATAGCAGGGACCTTTTCCGATCCCGCCCCCCTCTCTCTCTCGCTCCCACTTTGCTTCCTGTCAGCTCTACACTGTCCTATTGTAATAAAAAAACAAAAATAAATGTTTATAAAATTCATTTTTAGCTCATTTTTCACAAAATGTACAATGTTTCGTATGTGGGAAAACAGACCAAAACTATTGCTGACTCATCTTGTATTGTGCTGATGTCCAATCAAATGTTCTCTAGGATGACAAAATCCCCTCCCCCTAAAACACCTTTAACTTACTCGCAAGTAGCAAATGTGGTTTTGGCTGTGGCATAAATAAGTTATGTAGTTTATTATTTGTTTTTCCTTTTAAAAAATGGTATGAGCCCTTTGTAATGCCCCAACTTCCTTTTTTTCTCAATCTTTTTTTAAAAATGGATTTAAAGACTCTTATGCTCACCAAGGCTGTATTTGTTTGATTAAAAAATAGTTAAATAGTATTATTGTAAAATAATATTACAATTTCAACTTTTTTATTTTGATATATTTAAAAATGTAATTTATTCCTGTGATATTAAAGCTGAATTTTAAGCAGCTATTATTCCAGTGTTCAGTGTCACATGGTTTTTTAGAAATCATTCTAATATTCTGATTTGCTGCTCTTATTATTATTATCATCAATGTTAAAAAGTGTCTCCCCATAATATACCTGCAACTTACTAGCAAGTAGCAAATGTAGTTTCTGGCTGTAAGTAAATTCTGTAGTTTCTTATTTTTTTTTTTTACTTAAAAAAAGAATTGGATGAGTCCTTGTAATGCCCCATGTAAACTTCCTTTTTTTTTTTACGGTTTTAAAGACTTTTATGCCCACCAAGGTTGTATTTGTGTGACCAAAAAATACAGTTAAACATTGTAGTTGTGAAATATTATTACAGTTTCAAATAACTTTTCTATTTTAATAAGTTTTAAAATATGATTTATGTTTGTAATCTCAAAGCTGAATTTTCAGCAGCTATTACTCCAGTGTTCAGTGTCATGTCATCTTTTAGAAATCATTCTAGTATATGATCCTGGACCACAAAACCCGTCTTAAATAGCACGGGTATATTTGTAGCACTAGCCAAAAATACATTTTATGGGTCAAAATTATCGATTTTTCTTTTATGCCAAAAATCATTAGGATGTTAAGTTAACATCATGTTCCATGAAGATATTTTGTAAATTTCCTACCTTAAATATATTCAAATTAATTTTTGGTTAGTAATATGCATTGCTAAGAACTTCATTGGGACAACTTTTAAGGTTGATTTTTTTTTTTTTTTTTTTTCTTAGTATTTTGATTTTGTTTTTTTGTTTTTTAATCTGTGTCACCCACAGATTATAGGTTTTCAAATAATTGTCCTATCCTAACAAATCATACATCAATGGAAAGCTCATTTATTCAGCTTTCAGATGTATACATCAAAATAAAAAAAAAAAGACCCTTATGTCGTCCAAGGTCACATAGGCTGATTTGCTGCTCTTATTATTATCATTAATGTTGAAAAGTGTCAGTTTTGAGCAATTTAGTGCATCATTGCTGAAAAAAAGTTAATTTATCAAATTAAAAAAAAATCCTTACTAACCTAAACAGTACTACTTTCAAAAGTAGTTTACTTCAAAACTGGAAAGAAAATTATGCATTTATAAGTCACACCATCATGCGGCAACTTGCAAAAGAATGTTGGATGTTCTTTTCTTTGTCATGTTTTTCATGTTCATTCAAAATGCATTGTTTTCACCTTTAGTTATTAAACACATTTCCTCACATTACACTGAATCTCCACGTGATGTGCAAGTTACGCTCTCTGACTCCATATAAAGCCTCTGTGGGACCTTATTACTGTATATCTGCACTGAGGCATCATTATCCGAGTCTAGCTCATCACAGTCCTCACTAATACACAATCAATAGCACAGCTCCCTCTGCGTACCTTCTGTGAGTCTGAGCTAGTGTGGTCTAATATGTTCACTCAGACAGGAGTAGCAGAGCGTAGAGCGCTATTTCTAATCACTTGCCATCAGACAGAGCTAGTGGAAACCAGAGCCAGTGTATGGAAGTAGCACACAGTATTCTGCTTTTCTACTTTGGCTGTAGAAAACAGAAGCAACAGAAAATGAATGGAAAAAAAGCTTATAGAGTCTTATATGTGTGACTAATCCTGAATAATTATGTTCGCCGCAGGCTTCCAGTACTGGAGTCCACGGCTCCCTCAGGTGATGTAGGACACCCTCACCATGGCATCTCCATAGTGCCCAGCAGATACCCACGCTGGTTCACACTGGGCCACCTGGAGTCTCAGCAGTGCGAATTAGCCTCCACCATGCTTACTGCTGCTAAGGGTGAGTGAGATTGCTCACAGCGGGTCACATGTGAGGTTCACTTTAAACAAACTTTAATGTGCTGTGCCAGTGTTTAGCTAAGAGAAGTCTGTGTTGTGTCTTAGGTGACATGTTGAGATTGCGGACTGTTTTGGAGGCCATTCAGAAGCACATCCACTCCTCTTCCCTCATCTTCAAACTGGCCCAGGATGCCTTTAAGATCGCTACTCCTGCAGATAACCCTCCTGACATCACACTGCTCAATGTAGCGCTGGAGCTCGGCCTTCAGGTAAATCTAAATTGATCCTTATGTGGTTCATTTTGTTCCTACACCAACTATGCATGTTGTGATCAAGTAAGGTCACGCTAAGTTTTTCTTTTATTGGATATTCAGTGACCCACACAGATTTCTGCCCCATTTTCCTGTTTTTCTCTGCATATAAACCTTTTTTGGGCTTTTTAAAAATATGCTTTTGACAGAAGTGTATTATATTCACCAAGGCTGCATTTATTTAATACAGTAAAGATACAGTAATATTGTAAAATATCATTTCAATTTGAACCTTTTATTGTCTGGTTCTTATTTTTTGTCATTTTCAGTGTTTTATGTATACTGTATGTATTTGTTCCAGTACACTATCCTGCATCTTTTGTGTATCTAATGCAATATGACATTTCTCTGCAGGTGATGAGGATGACTCTCTCCACACTCAACTGGAGGCGGCGGGAGATGGTTCGCTGGCTAGTCACATGTGCTACTGAAGTCGGTCTGTATCAAATTGATTTTCTAATGTCTTTTTCCTGCCAGGTTTAAATGAACACTAATTTTATTTAAGACAGTGACATGCACTTTAATAGTTTTGTCTTTTTAAAATGTCATGTAAACCCTGTAGTTTGACTGAAATCCATTTTGTCGAACTCAAACTAGCTGACCTAAATAATGAGACTAGCTCAGCTTTGTCTTTATTATACACATTAATCAGACTACAGTTGACCTCTGCGTATGCGTCGTCAGACTTAGGTGACACCCAATGTGTATTTAAAGGGCTAGTTCACCCAAAAATGAAAATTCAGTCATTAATTACTCACCCTCATGTCGTTCCATACCCAGAAGACCTTCGTTCATCTTTAAAACACAAACTAAGACTATTTTTTAATGACTAACAGTCAACGAAAAGAGGCTTAGTCGACCAAAATTTTATTAGTTACTTAGTTGCAGAAAAAAAAACATTCCACAGGAAGTGGCAAAGTCACGCAGTTCGTGACAGACAGATATAGTACATCAGGCAGGACATCTAAATGCTCGCCTGTCATTCATCAACCTCGAATATAGCTTTTCATCTGAAAGATGTATGTAGTATCAACTTTACATGGCAGCTCAATCTAATTAAAAAAAATTAAGTTAAAAATTAAGTTAGGTTAAGTTAACCTAAAAAAATGTGTCTGTGCGGAGTGTGGAAGCTGAGTAGTAGCGTGCTTACTGCATGACAGATGGAGGTGCTGGTGGGGTCACTTGCTCTTAAAATACAAATTTTTGGTCATACTGATAAAAGTACTACATATTTTGAATCCGTAAAGACTGTTAATTTGTGTGCACTCAGAATAACAACGAAACGTTGCGCTTTTGTAAAATAATAAAAGCAAACAGAATGCGCTTTCTGCTGTCTCGTTTTCTGTGAACTTGAGCACAAAACTTCAAAACCCTGTGTATACTTGTCTTATAGACATGACAAATCTATATATAGAGAGCGAAATGTACCAATTCAAATAGAAAACATATTCTCACATTATGGAATCTGTGTGAAACATGCGTACAGGCGCATCAATACTGCGGATATGACGTGTCAGAAAATAAAGTGCTAGTTTATCAATAAATTATTAAAACGTTAACACAGTCTCCTTGCTGTTTTTTCCAGACACATTCATAATTATGGTATCTGCCGGTACGCTGTGGCAAGCCTTTTTTTAGCGTGCACTAGCTTGAACGCTTATTAGGCTATGTAGGCAATTAAAAGGCGCATTATTATGATTTATATAGTTTATTTATAAACATACGACTAATAGTCGACTAATGCTTAAAATGAATGACTATTAGTTGACCAGAAAAATCTTTAGTTGAGGGCAGCCCTAGTCAGATGGACTACTTTAACAATGTCTTTACTACCTTTTTTGGTTTACGTGGTACCCTGTTTATGCAGGGTCAGACAGCTCTCAGATTTCATCAAAAATATATTTGTGATATATTTTATATATCTAATATATTTAATATATTTATATTCCGAAGATGAACGAAGGTCTTACAGGTTTGAAACAAGATGAGGGTGACTAATTAAAGACAGAATTTAACTAATTAAAGACATTTTTGGGTTAATTATCCTTTTAATCTACTTAAATGTTTCACTGAAATTGGAGATGAATTCAATGACTTGGGTAGTTTATCACGTAGTTACTAAATGCATGTAGAAGCACAGCAAAACTTGTTCTGATTGGTTCTTTTGTCTCACTGCAGGTCTGAGAGCTTTGGTTAGCATACTGCAGAGCTGGTACACTCTCTTCACTCCCACTGAGGCAACCAGCATAGTGGCAGCCACAGTGATGTCCCACAACACCATCCTGCGCCTGAGCCTCGACTACCCACAGCGGGAGGAGCTGGCCAGCTGCGCGCGCACCCTGGCCCTGCAGTGTGCCATGAAGGACCCCCAGAACTGCGCCCTGTCTGCCCTCACCCTCTGCGAGAAGGACCACATCGCCTTCGAGACGGCTTACCAGATAGTCATCGACGCCGCCTCCACGGGCATGACCTACTCTCAGCTCTTCACCATCGCCCGCTACATGGAGCACCGCGGCTACCCCCTTCGAGCCTTCAAACTGGCGTCTCTCGCCATGACCCACTTGAACCTGGCCTACAACCAAGACACGCATCCGGCCATCAACGACGTGCTGTGGGCTTGTGCTCTCAGCCACTCGCTGGGCAAGAACGAGCTGGCCGCCATCATCCCCCTGGTGGTCAAGAGCGTTCACTGCGCCACGGTGCTCTCGGACATTTTGCGGCGCTGCACGATGACGGCCCCCGGCTTGGCCGGCATCCCTGGCAGACGCAACTCGGGCAAGCTTATGAGCACTGACAAAGCCCCGCTGAGACAGCTCCTGGACGCCACCATCAGCGCCTACATCAACACCACCCACTCCCGCCTCACGCACATCAGCCCACGCCACTACGGAGAGTTCATAGAGTTCCTCAGTAAGGCCCGCGAGACCTTTCTTTTGGCCCAAGACGGCCACATTCAGTTCGCCCAGTTTATAGACAACCTCAAACAGATCTATAAGGGCAAGAAGAAACTCATGATGTTGGTACGGGAACGTTTCGGTTGAACCTCGTTTTTTCCTTCATCCTTCGTTTATTTAAGGCATTATTTTATTCTTCCTTTTTTTGGTGAATTTTTCAGTTTTATTCATTTGTTTTGATCTGTTTTGTCGTTTTTATTGTGAACGATTCGTGTTCACTAAGTTATTCTACCAGGTCGAACCTGTGGAGGGGAGAAGAACAACTGTAATTATGACCATTTATGTTTTTGTTTTGGCTCGTTCTTGATTTCGTTCAATCAAGATGTTGTGAGAAAAATGTAAAAGTGGCACATAAAGAGAAACCAAATGATTACGTGGTCAATTTTGAGCGTGGGGGAGGCGTTTGGTTGGTTTTGGAAGGGGCTTGAACACTCGAATCAAAACGGTCATTCCTGAAACACTCGCACACAGTGTTATCGTCGTACCTCGATCGTATTTTACGGATCAGCTTTAACTCTCTCTCTCTCTCTCTGGAAAAGGCCTGGTTTTAAGAGTGAGATGGGCACATCACCTCAAACTTGTACTCTGCCAAACCTCCTAACCACGACTCAAGCGAGCCACAAGACGTGAGCCCTCCCCTCTCTCCTATGTTTGTTACTGTCGGCTCATCCTAATCTCCGTTCGAAAATTCAGCGTACGAGAATACCCGTGTGCTCAATCCTTCCTGGACTTGCTGAATTTGTACGCAACAGAGATATATATACCCATCAATATCAGCCATACGTGTTTCTCCATTACCTCTCAGTGGAAAAACGAAAACAGAAACGAAAAGACTTGTGTGAGATTGAGTAGCAGTAATAATATATATGTACTAGCACTTCATTAAATTCCATCCCCTACATGACGCATTCGAATCAGCAATTACTTACTGCGTACAAATTAGGCGAATTGTATAGATGCATTTGACGCAACATTGGCAGAACAAGGAATTAGCTGGCTTTAAAGTGTACCGTAATATCTTCCACATTCCATGACCTCCGCCCTCCACAAGTGCCCCAGTGGATCCGAACACTTAGAATGCACTCCGCGGCTTCCATCTGAAGGAAAACGAGAAGAGAGGAAACGAGAAAAGAGATGCTCAACTCCGTTCTCAGGGAATCACTTAAAGAAACAAAACAGAAAAAAATAGTAGCATAAGCATTTAAGATATTGTAAATATGAAAGTGTCAATTCAAAAAATTGTAAAGTTATAATTATTTATGATAACTGTATGTTTTTCTTTTCGGATACTTGAATTTGTTGGGCTGGGAATGTGACGACCGTAAGAGGAAAGACTTCAGAAACATTTCTCAGGTGCTCCTGTGTACATTTCTGATTTACTGTTTTATTTGTATCCTCTTTTATTATTATTATTATTATTATTTTTTTTTTGTAAAACATTTTTGCAAGAGGAAGCATGTAAAGAAGGAGGAGAAAGGAGAGGACAAATGTTTATGAACAGACTATGCAGAACCACTTCACGATTTGCCCTCTTCACCCCGATCTTCCTCCGTCTTTTCTCCTTGTTTGGCTCGGGGGGTGGGGGCGCTCTCCCAAAATTCAACCGTTTGTATCTTGTAAGTAAAGTAATCTGCACGAGCTTCGAGTTTTGGATGGACTTTGCCTTTGATCTACGTACAACTCTTTACTTTGAAGCCTTATAGTCTTCTCTGAAAGCACTGCATGTGTTTCAGGACATTGTGTTGCCAATGTCAGTGGAGTACGGCACAGAGAAAACGGACCTACGCCTTCGACTGGCCCGAACAAGGATGAAGGGCGTCTGCTATTCTATTCTCCTTCGCTTTGACGCGGTCCACGTCCTTCAGGGTCGTGACTGTCTTGTATTGGGGCTTTTTGAGGGCAATAAGGTCTGTTTTGAGGTTGCGACTTACCATTGCCTAATTGAGACTTTGATAGATGCTTCATTAATGGCTAAATCTTGAGGAGATTTCTCTATGTTGTTGGTTAAGGTTGATTCATTTCTATGGTTTGCTGGTTTCCATTTTCGGTTGGTTTTGTTCACGGGTTTCGTTTTCTAAAATTCACACTAGATGCCTCAGCTGTGGCATACTCGAACCGCAAGGTGTTAGTCACGTTATGCAGCCTTTGTTCCTCAAGCGGACCTGAGAGAAAGCTCGCAGATTAGGGAAATTTTTACTTGTTTTCTTTTTCTTTCTTTCTTTTCTTTTTTTATAAACACATCTACAGAATGATAATAGTGCTGCCTGTTCGATTACAAAAAAAATAAAAATATATAAAAAAGAAAAAAACGAAACAAAAAGGTAAAAAAACGAGCATTTTCTGTAGCTAACTAGTTGGTCCAATGGCATTGCAAAAAGAGAATAACCTCCTCTGGCTTTTGATTTCTCTCTTCCATACTCTTAAGTGTCTGTATGTGTTAACTGTACCAGTGTTTTGATCTGTCCCTAGAGTTTAGAAGGAAAAAAATAATCGCTGGTAGAGATTGTTCACTAGTTCATCTACTGTTTGATTTTGTTTCGTTTTAATTTAAGGGAAAGTGTTTGTCGCCTCTTTGTGCTACTGAATTATAAAAAGGTATCCAGTATTTGTTGCCACAAAAGTATAGTTCATCAACACTTTTTGTTTGTGCAACCTCTTGAGCTAATGTCTATAAACAAAAATTTATTACTATTTATGTAATGCTACTACCATTTTATATGATTTGTGTTGAATTTCAGTGCTTTTCTATGAATAAAGTGTGAAACACGTCTTTGCCTCTTTTTAAATGTAATGATATACAGCTTGCTCAAGTGCAACTTTTATGCCTGTGATGACACATTTCGTTTTGAAACAGGAATTTGGCGCATTGAAGGTTTTTTTTTTATTTTAATTACAGTACAGTAATACCAAATAGTTGTGCAGATGCTAAACCCATTAAATGAAACTCTTGCAATAATAGCATTTTATTCTATCGGGGCTGCTTATAAATAGAAACTGTTCAAACATTTACATTGTTCAAAACAAAAAACTATTTTAAATAAACGTTGTTTGAACTTTCTATCCATCAAATAAGTCTGTAAAAGAAATATGTTCCTTTTTTCGCAAAAATATTAAGCAGCACAATTGTTTTTGAAATCAACATTAAAAAAAGACACTGGATGGCCTTTTTTCACAAGTTGTGGTTAATTCCACAAAATGGGTGCCTTTTCCACTTGGAAAAAGTGAAAAAATGTTAATATTTTTGAAATATCCATGAAATTGTATTGTGCCATCTTAGGCTATGTAATTTATTATTTTATGACTACCTCATGTTTTGGTATTTTTGTCAACCCTGTTATCGACACAACTTTACTAGATAGGTTTAATTAGAACTCATATGCCATTAAATGATACAGACATTAGCTCAATAATATACCGAGGGTGACCAATGTTTGAATTTTACACAGACAATCTTTAAAAACAAGGTCAAACCTAATCAATGTCATCCCTGTTACTCTTAAAAAGTAATAGGTTGATGGTAACAGGTTTGACGATTTCAAACAAATTTGCTAATTGCTAGCTAATAGTCAAGTTTGCAAAAGCACATATTGTACACTTTGAAAGGATTTTACTTGTAGATACTGATTATATTAAATGTAAGAAATAATTGTTTTAATTTACATTTTAAAAATGGTAACAGGATTGACATTGCGTGATGTCCCCCCTCAGTCAAGCCTTATAAATCATCAAAAATGGAACATTATAGAGGAGTGAGAGAAACATACTTATGTTTTAAGTGCTGGAGTCCTGATTGAGAGATGATGTAACCTCCCAGAAGTGTTGTCACTTGAATGTATTTCACAAGGTTTTTTTGATGAGGGTAACAGGGCTGAAATTAACTCAGGGGACACCAATAAAATTATTTATATTTTATAGAAAAAAAATGCATACTTATGCCAAAAACATAGTTTGACAATGAGCCTACATTAAGAACAATATGCAAATGGGATTTTTATTTCACTTTGTAAATTAAACGTCCTGCTGAAAAAGAAAAATCATAGTGAGGGACAGGCCACAAAATCTTATCAGCCTAAATCAGCTTTTTAAATTATTTAAAATAATGTTTGAATTTGTATGTAATATTGATGAGCATAGATAGTATTGTTTATTTGTTGTTATATTACTTCTATTTGATTATTTCTTAGGGATGCAAAAGGCACAGATTTTGTGGAATGACCTTGGTATGATTCTTTAGGGTCTACATGAAATGCTAAATATTTTGGCTAAAATTCCTAAAGTCCTAAAACAACACACTTTTTACCTTGTCAAAAACAGCTCTTTCGGGTGCATGTCTCTTCCTGCCTTTTTCGTGTGTGTATTTGGTGGTGCGTTACCACCAAGAATGAAACTAATCCACTGCGACCTCAGTGGCTCTGATTTTGAGAGAAAATTAAGACTCTTATGTTCACAACTACAAAATACTTGCATTGCTTACGAGACATTGTTGTCGCTACAGCTGCTGCTGCGTTGCCAGATTGGAAATATCCAAAGTATCGTACCAGAATCTTAAAATGATCGTATTTGGAAAAAAAATGATCATTCATGAGTCAAACGTACAGAATAGAGCTATTTATGTGGACCGACAACTTTTTGACATAACCTGCAAATTACCACAATACAAAAATAACTAGGCTATCTTAGTGGGAAGCTCAAAACCCCACTTCTGAGTTGCTGTCATCGGAAGCCTGCATGTTGCCAGATATTGTGGGGTTCCTTTTGTGGTACAGATTTAACCAAGTCAAAATTATCGTACAAATACGATAATTATCATACGTCTGGTAACTGCTGAAAGTGTAAAATATGCTAAGATGGGACAGGCCGTCAGTGATCTTGGGTGGGGACTGAGCGTATGATACTATACCGCTTGGAAAATCTAGACGTTTAATAAGTGAGACTGTTTACATGTTACATGTTTGAACATAAATGTGTGTTTTCAAATCAAGCCATTCTCAGCTTCTTGTCTGTGTGACATCACACCAACAGAGGCCACTCCCACTACAGTTGATTGACACTGGCGTCTTACCTTAGACCTGCCCTGATCAGTGTTGCCAACTTAGCGGCTTTGTCGCTAGATTTAGCGACTTCTCAGACCCCCTTGGTGACTTTTCCCCAAAAAAGCGCCTAGCAACAAATCTAGCGACTTCTTGGACAAACCTTATTTCGTTTCTCAGACTCTCCGGTACTGCCACATGAACGAGAGGTCTTGCTTTCCCGGCATGGACACACCTCTCTCTGCATCTGCTTTGTTTAGCGAGCGGCACAGAGAAGCAGCGCTTTTTAGTTACAATGAGATATTTTGTTGCTTCTAACTCTATTTTACATGCAGGTATAGCCGAAATCACAGCACAGACATTGTCTTAACCGTATGTGTATTTGATTTCATTAGACAATGTTGTGATTACGAATCAGGATTTTAGTGCGGATTAATATCTTCCAGAGCTGGTTCTGCAGTCTTAATGGGATGCGTTTCAGTATTTCATATTCATTCCGTTGTCTGACAACAGAAACAGTAAAATATGTAAATGAAAACAGTTTTATTGAGAATTTGGCTGCATTAAAATGCAGTATGTGAGCAATACAATATGATGGACTGACGTCATGGATATGCTAATTAGCGTATGATGCAGTCTAGCACATTTAACCCTTTGAGCAGTACGGTCCCACATATGGGATTCTATTTTCTGTGCCCCTGGGAGTACGGTCCCACATATGGGATTCAGAACGTTCGGTGACGTCACGCAACTGACAAATTCAAACTGTGTTTTCGCGCGTTGGCTGGCGCTGCGCTTGTCATATAATCACAATTGAGCAGTGTTTTCAACGACTTAACGTTTATTTTAGGTTTCAGGAATTTAAATACACATAAGTACTAGTAAAACAATACATTTAGAGTTTGTAAAATACACACAGGTGTCTATGGAAGCAGCAATAACAATCCATTCAAGTATAATTTGACGACGTGTTTGATTTATATCAGATACACATAATGTAAGTAATGATATAATTCACTCCATTCCTATCCCACTTCACCACCTACTAACTTGCATGTATTTCGGGAGAAACTAGTGAATTTACGTGCTGTAAATCCGGCTGACAGGACTCTCTGAACGGCAGCGCGAACAAACATGGCGGCGCCCGTCTCACGTTATAGATCACGATCCAGATTATTTATTAAGGTTTTAAAACGGCAAAATACACTCACTTACACGTATTCGTGAATCGGAATATCAGATAGTTGAAGACATGGTAAGCAAGTGTGTGAATATTTTGAATAAAAAAGGAAAAACGAAATAAAAGCGATACGTCTGTCATACAGCTCTATAGTGGCTGCGGTGTCAATCATGACGCGTCGCCATGGAAACAATAAAGGGAACGTTCTAAATAACGGTCGCCTAAAAAAACTCACTCTGGGGGGTCAGATAGAATATTTTAAACTCACCAGTGAAAGTGTTAAGACTTTTCAGAGTTTAGCTACTTTCTGTTGAAAGAGGTTGGCAACACTGGCCCTGATGAGCAGAGAAGAGACAAGAATGTCTCCGATTGAGGTGTTTTGTTGTTGGATGTAATAATGAACAGTCCTTATTTACTCCCAACATCTGAGCTGCTGAAGACGCAGAGGATTAACGTTACTTTTGTTTGTGAAGAATGCGCCCCTAATCTACCTAAATGCGTCTATGTTCGCGCGAATCATTCGTGATTCAACTTCACCTACAGCAGAAGTGAGTATTAGGGTTTTTTTATGCATCTTTGCAAATCGCCTTTGTTAATAATGTGCTAGTTAGCAAGTTTCGCGGCTAAAGTAAACAGCCTCCAAGATCGTCTCGTCACTCCACAGTAAGAAGAGAAGGGTGGGGTGAGCAGAGCTCATTAGTATTTAAAGGAACATGCAACAGAATGGGCGGATTTCTGCAGAGCTGATTTTGACAAGGTAAGAAGTGTTTTTTACACTACCACTGAGAAATTTTTAACCAAAGTATGTTATAGACTTCTCATTAAGATCCTAAAGAATCACATCAACTTTTGGAAAACGGGCATCTGATGACCTGAAGTTATTTTTTTAGCTTTGAGGGTGTATGCTAGTCTGTATGCTAACACACGGCTCCAATTTTGATGTGATGAGGTCAGAAATATCACTGCAGTTAAGGCAAAAAAAGTATGATACACATCTCATCCAGACTACATCTCCAGCTCTCCTCCTGTCTCCTCTTTGGAAAGTCAGTGTCTGAATCACAATAAACTCCAGGAAAACCTCGTGTCAGAGTGATCGACTGTGTTAGAGATGCAGTCGACAGGAACAATGCTCTTTGGGCCTGCTTATACAAACTATCCCATCCATCAGGGTCCCTCACAGCTGCTGCTCTTCATTGTGTCTTGGACCCAATGCAGCGCCGCGCTCCTGTGAGGACCACTGAGTAAGTGTTTGTCAAGCATGGCAGTGCTGCCGGCTGAAATATGGATGGGGTTGGCTCTGTTAGACACGCCGCAAAGAGAAGGCATTTCCTTAGCTCAGTGATTTAGCAGAAGTGACACGCCAGGAAAAGAGAGACGAGTAATTGGCTTTCCCACCTTGTTGTGAGCTTCCAGCGCGGGCTGAGCCTGTCAGATTGGAGCGAGGAGTAGGTGTTGGGCTTGGCGGGGGAAAACAAGCATTGTTTATAAGTGTAACAATGTTACGGAGGCTTTTCTTTAATTAGAACCCGGCCCATCGTCAGAAGGACGACGTCTAAACGCAGTCATGGAGCACAGGATCCTGTCAGGCAGTTTGGAGAACTGTTGTGCTTCTGGGCAGGTTTGTGCAGCAAGAGGAAGCTTTGTCCTTTGCACCCTGCATGGCAGGTTCTGCTGTCAGCGTAATCACATATTGTGTTCATAGGGGAGCTGATTTGCAGAGCTTTGTTCTGCTGCTCTGATTTTCCCAGAATCCCTCTGTAATTGGGGTGTCGGAAGACTGGGTACGGAGGGGTGGGGCAGCTTGGGACTTTTTTTAGGTGGGAGGTGGGGTGGGCTGAGTGGGAATGGAGAGCCGTAGTGGATTACGGAAGAAAGAACATTTTGCAATAAACGGAATGAAAGATCATACTGAACAGCTGTGATATGTGTAATTGATTACACTTTTTAACAACAATTACATCATTTATTAATCTAGGTTTATGTAAATCTATAAATATACTCATTGTTAATTAGTTCATTCATACAGTGGTTAATGTAAATGTATATAAATTACTTCCAGTCCTCAAATTTGACTGGCTGAGTGGAGTTCCAAGAATCCAACAGCACTGTTTTTCTCTGTTTATCCTCTTCAAAAAGAGGAAAAAAAATAGTGACAGATTGATAACGGCAGTCAGAAGAGAGAACAATGTCAAATTTACAGCCAGAACAAACCCATAGCAGTGTTAACTAGCTTTTTTGTACTTTGATGCAAAGCTAATACAAAGTATAGCGTTACAAGTACACATACTTTTTAAATGAAAACCTGAAAAAAAAAAAACGTTGGATTTAGCATGCTAAAAGTGGACTTTCACATCGTCATCTTAAAGAGATAGATTACCCAAAAACATTATTTACTCACTCTCAAGCCATGCTAGGTTTATATGACTCTGTTCTTTCAGACAAATACAATCAGTTATGTTAAAAATGTCCTGGCTCTTTCAAGCCTTATAATGGCAGTGAATGGCTGTTGAGATTTAATTCGAGTGACCATATGTCATATTCTATATTGCCTAAAATATCTAGGTTTTGGCTTTGTTTTTGTACTTTGCACTCCTATAGTTTTGAATGAGGAAAAAAGCAACACTCATTATGGCTACAAAGCCTCACCCTCAGAATAAATGAGCCAATCGCTAATCGGTAAAGTGCACTGGCTGATCTCGTCTGAAAAATAAGCTTTTTTTAATGCTATTGGAGCATAAGGAACAATATTTATGAGGCAGTTTGTTGTCAGATTTCATTGGTGATTTCAAATCATCGATCCTATTAACCTGCTAGTTAGCAAGGTTAGCGGCTAAATGCGGCTAAAGTAAACAGGCTCGGCAGTCCACAGAGAGAAGAGAGGGGCGGGGCGAGCAGAGCTCATTAACATTTAAAGCAGATGATGAAAAAGATGATTTTTGCAGAGTTCATTGTGACAAGGTAAAAAGGATATTGTTTTATACTACCATTGAAAATTTTTAACCAAAGTATATTATAGACTTTTCATTAAGACACTAAAGAATCATATCAACTTGTGGAAAATGGGCATCCGATGACCTCTTTAAAGGGACTTTGGCTAAAGGTAATGATGGAGAAGTAGTCTGACAAGAACATGCAGGCATTGTGAATAATTAACCAGTTGTGGCACATGAGAAGGTGGGATCTACAGAGAACGGTCAAAGCGATGCAAATACGCGTACATATTAGGTGTGTTCAAAGACTTTATATATGGGAAGACTGTGCACTCCTATTACTTATGAATTGGAAAAAGCGCAACGCCAAATATGGTGAATAAGCCCCGCCTTCTAAATGAAAGAGCCAATTGTTGATTAGCAAAGTCATCACGTCACTGCAGCTGCAGCTGCCATTTGCAGACTCACGTTTATGACTGCGCATGTGCATTGGCTGGTCTGGCATCAAAAACAAGCCTTTTTTTAATGGTACATAAGAAAAAACTTTATGAGACTGTTCTTGTTTTCGTTAGTGTTTTCAAACATGAAATTTAATCGAAAGCTTAGTAAACAGTTTTGGAGAATTTGATGTTTCCTCATTCAAAGAGATAGGAGCTGCACTTGCATGCCCGAGAGGTGTTTTAAAGATTAATTAATTAATCAGATAATTCTATTTATTTTTTTGTAGTAATAAAAATATAACATATATTAGCAATAATACTTGGATTGTAGACAACAGATAATAAAGTATCAAAACCATACAGTTTTATTCAACAAAACAGTTAAAAAACATAATATACAGTAGTCAACATTTAAAGCAGATCAAAAAAAGTTCATCAACGTTGTTCTAAGACAAGAACAGGTTTTCTTTTTGGTTTTAGGACAAATTTAACGAAAGGTTTTGATCCACTTCAAATGGTGACTACTATTATTATAAACAAGAGCTAATATACATGATGCTTTATAACAAGTGACTGCAGAGGGCGCCGACGGCCTGATGATTGTTTACACTTTACTCAGCAACATTTAATACAAATGTCCACTTAATATTTAATATTTGACCATTTCTTTATAACAGAAAAGCTACAGCCACTGTAATTTCTTGAATATGTGGACATCAAAAGGTGTAAACTCAGAGTGAGGGTTTAAACTTTGAATTCAACTTTGAAATCGCGATGAACAGTTAGCATATTGAAAAACATGATGCATTGTCCTGTGTTTGTGTAGGTTTATAAATGATTTACCTTACGAATCTGATGAAATAGCACACGTTGCGTTCCCAAATGAATGTTATAATAAACCCAAACTCACAACAACATGCAGAGACAGAGTTTGACACCATCCACACATGTAAACGATAACAGTTTGTGTAGCTTTATTATGATTTTTAAACGGGTTTAAAATGTGGAATGTGCCACTTCCGGTATTTTGCCAATTAGTCGACATGGGCAAAATGCAATCGAAGAATTTTAAAAATCCGAATACTGTAATAGCCCTACTTCATACATTGCTATTATAGACAATAGACCTTTTTGCCCAACAAAAATTCACTTACGTGATCACACCTTTTGTACAAATTGGGTGTTAACATACCATTGTAATAAAAAAAAACAAAAAAAACAAAGCAGCCTAGAATACACAAATTATTAATGATCAATCATTTCTATTTTAAAAGATGGATTCCACCATACTGACACCAACTTGAAATCCATCCCCAAAATTTCAAATCAATCTTAAGCCAAGCCCCCCAAAACCCTCCCATCTGATAAAGCAGTGATAGTGCCAGGACCTGACAAATGATGTACAGCCTGCTGTCTTCAGGAACATATTGGATTTTCAGGCCTGCTGATTTGCTGAGAGATTGAGCCCAAACCCCCACCTCCATCCCCCTTGTGGCTTCCTAAAGGAGACCTTGGGGAATTCAGCTTTTTTTTTTTTAGTGGATTCATTGTTGCAATTAAAAATAATGCCAGGAGCCCCTTGAGGTATCGCAGAATAAGTGTGTGCACGTGTGTGTATGCGCTCGAGCCTCACTAGGAAAACGGGCCCAGCCCCCCAATCACAGCTGTGCTCCACGGACATGAACTAGCGGCGAGCGACAGGGGCTTAAAAATCCAACAACACTAATCAGCAAATTGATTACAGGACGTTTCTTCTTTCAGCAGGGCTTACCGCACCTAACACACAATCAAGGCCAGACTTATCCCGCATTGACAACACCGCACACCAGCGGATGAGGGTAAAAGAGGGTTGCAGCTGCCACCATTTCACACTAAATGACCATATGCGAGTGTGGAAAAACATCCATCATGTTGTTTCAATTTACGGTCTGCGGTTGCTTGTAAAACAGACAGTAAACAACTTGAACCGAAAATGAATTAGTAATCATTCTGTTATGCTAACAAATGACGGATTTGCAAGCCTATATCAAAACTATGCCGTTGCGTATACACAAATGAGCTTCAGAAAGCACTAACATGATTGAAAAATGTAGAGTAATTCCAATAAATCCTTGTTTTGAAGTCCAGGGTTCTTCAAAACACCTCGCATGTGTCGCGTCACATGATGTGTTGCTGGGGAATCCCACTCCCACCCTCCCCAAAACAAAAAAACAACTAGATTTAGGGATTTGCTTACCCAGGGTGCTTATTCGTTGTTTGGTATTACGTCCTCTGGGATTAACATTTCTATTACTAAATGTGAAAGGCAGTAAGAGAGACAGTAATCATAGATCAAGAGAGCGAAACCCCCCACCGAAAGACTCAAAACAAAGGGAATAGAAAAAAAATGGTTGCACATGATTTAGGTATGTGACATTCAGCTCGGAGAAATTCCCCTGAGGGCTGTTTGTCTTAAAAGGATCACTCTTTATTTCGCTTCATATAAAAAGATCCATTGATATGTACACACATTCTCAGAGGTTCATTAGCGTCAGTCACAGTTCCAGTGGAGACAGTCTCAGCCCAGATGTTACTATGGTACTGCGTTAAAAACAAACCCATACAGCGCTTCGTATTTAATCAGATTTTATCCTGCTTCACTTATTCCACATTCTTCAGTGATCGTAACAGTGCGACGGCTCTAATGAAAACACATCAATCCAACTGAGAAAGACATGTTTCGACTGAAAATTATATTAAAGATTAGATGGATTGGTGTGGAGCCATTAGAAAAAGTAGGTAAAATAGAAAGACGGCCTACATAATCACTGAAATGAGTCGGGACCAGCCTTTTGGGCGAATCTCTCAAAAGCCTGTCAGGAAATATCTGGGTCAGGTTTCACCACAAAATCATTAGGAGAGAAAAAAAGAAATTATATTTTGCATAAAAAACATGAAGCCTACATTTCAGACAATTAAGATATATGGCATTTAGGCATATTTTACCCCCAAATTCTCATTACTATAATGCATCTTGAGGTTTTACTTTGTCTATATCATTATGATCATTACCGTAATACAGCATTTTAAAAACAGCGTTTTTTAAAACTAAAATCAGCATGAATTAAGGTGAGCTATCCTTTTTCAAATAACATGGTATTTTTAAGGAAGTCTTTTTCTGCTCATCAAAGCTGCATTTATTTAATTAAAAATACAGAAAAAAACTGTAATATTGTTAAATATTATTGCAATTTAAAATAGTCATTATCTATTTTAATACACTTTAAAAAAGAATTTATTCCTGCGATGCAAAGCTGAATTTTCAGCATCATCACTCCAGTCTTCAGTGTCACGTGATCCTTCAGAAATCATTTTAATATGCTGATTTATTATCAATGTTTAAAACGGTTGTGCTGCTAAATAATTTTTTGTAACCTGTGATGCTTTTTTCAGGATTCTTTGATGAAAGAACAGCATTTCTTTAAAATAGAATACCGTTCAAAGTTTGGGGTTAGTGATTTTTTTTCTTTCTTCATTTGTTTGAAATAAATTCTTACCTTTATTCAGCATGGATGTGTTAAATTGATAGAAAATGATAGTAAAGACTTGTAAAAGATTCATATTTTGAATAAACGCTGTTCTTTTAAAAGTTTTTATTCATTAAAGAATCCTTAAAAAAGTATTACAAGTTCCAAAAAAATATTAAGCAGCACAACGGTTTTCAACATTGATAATAAATCAGCATATTAGAATGATTTCTTAAGGATCTGACAACTGGGGTAATGGCTGATGAAAAATCAGCTTTTCATCACAGAAATAAAATCTATATTAAGTATATTAAAATAGAAAACTATTATTTTAAAATTGCAATACTATTTCATTTTTTCCTGTATTTTTGATCAAATAAATGGAACTTTGATGAGCATAAGAGAATTCTTTAAAAAAAACATTACAAATTTTACTGAAATTGAATGGCAGTGTATTCACATTATGGTACTGTATATGAAAACTTTTTTGCATTATTGTAAAAACAATTTGGGAGGTAAATCTGAAAATGTAAAATCTTAATGGTTAATGGTCCTTTTTCTTTAAGCAAAATATTTTCCTTTTTCTCTTAATTTTGTAGTGAAATACAACTAGACATTTTCGTTTGAGAGAGGTTTACCCTGTAACATATCTAATGCTATACCGCTGCACACCAGCTGCTGTTGTTTCTCTTGTGCTTTAGTTCTTCCGATGGGAGAGTAGCTTCTTATTTGCGATTGAGGAGCTGGCGAGAGTGGGCGTGAACTGCCTCTACGAATGCGCCCACATTTTCTGGGTCCATATCAGGGTACAGGCCGTGACCCAGATTAGCGATGTAGCCCTTGGTGCCAAAGCCCTCCAGCATCCTCTTCACAATCTCTGATATGCGCTCCTGATCACACATAAACAAAGAGAAAGTCTGGGTTGGATATCATATATCAGCTTTGTCAACTGGTTCAAATCTACGAGCTACGGTTTTTCAAACACCCCCATAACTTCTGAAATGATGATGGAAAAAATGTATTTCGGAGGCATCGAGACAATGCTATGAAAGCCATGCTTGTAATGAATGAGCAATGAAAGCCAAAGACGGCTCGGTGTGGAAAACAGCTGCTCTTACGGCTCATATTTCCAGCAGGGCCTAAATTTGTAAAAACAAAATGGCTTCTTTATTTTGAAATGGACTAACCAGAAGTAAAGTAATCCCTTTGAAACACAAAACACTTCTATACAGTGTATACCAAACTGAAATGATGCAGAGAACTGGTCGGGTTTCAAAGGATCCATGATTCTGTGTGTTTTGATGTTCCTTTCCTCACCTTTGTGGCGTAAAGAGCGCATGGATCCATGTTGCCTTGCAAACTAACTTTTCCTCCAGTTCTGATACTGAAAAACAAACAGTGAAAGACAATCTGTTTAAAACAAAAACCAAAAAAAATAATATAGCTGCACGCAGGTGTTCAAGCGCTTTAGGTATTTGCACGTAAGGAATTATTTAGCAAGCCTGTATCCCCTACATCAATTATTAAAAAAACGTTATTGTCAAATCCAGGTGATTTACCACAGAAATATGATATTTTTATAACATTTATGACTGGTATAGCACCGGCTGTGGTCCAGTCTCCCTGAAACTTTGCATGCTTGTTTAGAATAACCTGACGCATGTGCTTTTGGGAAGTCTTGAGTTTTCGTTTAGGCTTTATAGGCTTTTGGGTATATTTGGAAAGGCCCCTTTTCTAAAGGACCCCATTATAGCTTCCCAAAGAGTAAATTTCAACATGTTTTTGATAATTATTGACCTAGAGAGTCTAGAGAATTACACTGCTGTGTTTTTTTCCAGACAGAGCGAGAAACCTAGGACTAGCTCGCAAAAGTAGGTTTTTCACATCTTCTCAATCATTTAAAAACTGTTTGATTGACAGCAGTGATTCTAGAGGCAAAGTTGTTCAGAACGAGGAGGTCTATCATACGATATAAACATTGATAATGTATGTGCGAAAAACTTCGCAATGTACAATCATTTACGCCTTAAAAAAATGCGATACTGCCCCCCCAGTGGTTCTTTCAAATTTCTTACAGACCTTTGTGGCTGCGAGTCAAACAGGCCCACCGAGTTTTGTTCCGCTCTGCCTCTGTTAACCTTGTCTAATAGGTGCTCAAACTTCATTGGCCAGTGGCGGCCATGTTTTTTTGAGATACGCAAATATCTCCATAGACACTTGTGGCACTTGACCAAGACTGTACACAGTGCTTTTCATGTTGTGCAGTTACAGCCATTTTTATGTTTTTTTCCTCTTATAGCGCCATTTTTTTCTTGTGACCTCAGTGTGAGCTCCTACATAAGTGTGCTGACGAGGATCTCATTCTGTTCAGGAGTTATAGGCATTTTAGTAAAAGTGGCCCTTCCCCTTCAAACGTTTTGGCATCCCTTTGCCACGGTGAGTCAAAAGTTCAGCTTTTTAGATAATTATTGATATTCACTCTTTAAAGAATCCTTCTGCACTGGGTGGTTCTGATAGGGTGAAAAACCTAGGACTAGTTTACAAAAGTAGGTTTTCCAAAAAATGAAAATTGAAAATTTCACTAGGCTCAGGATTAAATCTGAGGCATGTGTTTTGTCCGGCATGAGCCAGGGATTCCAACGGCATAAGACACTTGAGCCTGCAATTGACGGTCTAGGAATTATGAGCGATTTTGCACTTTCGATCACTGTAGCGCCTCCGTCAGGCCGATTGGTCACGTTGTCAGCGGTGTGAGTACCACCACCTGTCCAAGATTCAAGTCTCTACAACTTAGGTTGTGGTCTGCACAATCAGTTTAACGTGGAAATCGCTCATGCGTGACCATTCTAA
Organism: Labeo catla; assembly: GCA_012976165.1. Lineage (NCBI taxonomy): Eukaryota > Metazoa > Chordata > Actinopteri > Cypriniformes > Cyprinidae > Labeo > Labeo catla. The sequence goes on along the minus strand of VONZ01000023.1, from coordinate 520,642 downwards.
CAATTACAATAGGGTTTCAACGCTACGCACTTGAACCCCTAAACTTGAAACTTGAAGAAATTCAATCTCCCAGCAGGTCAGTGATCCTAAAAACAGGGCTAAAGAACAAAAAAGAAATCTTCTTATAATGGGCCAACAAAAGCTGTGATCTGACTCCAGCTGTGACGCTATTTGAAATATGTTCTGCACAAGTGTCATCTAATAAACCTGAACAATCTGGAGCAGATCTGCCTGAAAGAAGAGGCCAAAAATCACACCTATACAAATGTGAGTTTCAGTTCTTTGAAACAACTACCAAAGAACAAACCTTTAGTAGACCTACAGGATCTGGAAGCGAGAATTGCTTATGGGTGCAAACACTGAAATCAGAAAACAAACTCTCACAACAAAGTTGCAACATATCTCTGTGACTGACCGTGCTGAACGCGGATCTATGGTCCAGTCGAGACCCACGACTTCATAACCAGACTCAGAGAGGTCCTCAAGCCCATAATGACCATCTTTAGCAAAAACGATCTGCAAATGAAACAGAAAAGACAGAAGTTAGAGAGGAGCTGAGGGATTATTGAAAGAGATTCTCATTAGGACTAACTTTCAAAAGAGATGCTAGCAAGGAAAACTGACCTGATACTGACAACTAGTGGCAAATGGTGTTATTACAAGTGTGCATGTGTAGTGTGCAGAGTGTAACATGGCTGGTCTATGGATACATGTGCTCAAAAAGAAAATGTTAGCACTATTTAATAATTTTAAAGAATAAAGTCAATAAAAAAATTATATAATACTTAACAGCTTAAAAGTTTGTTTATATTTTAGTATGAATACATGAAAATATAATTTTATGGCATTTCTAACTAGCTGAATGAATATTAGCCATTGTTATTACATAATTATATATGCACACAATAACTCTCGAGTCATCCTAGATGTAACTTTCTTCTGTCAGATGAATACAATCGGAGTTCTATTAAAAAAAAAGCTCTTAAAGTGTTATAATGGCTGTTGAAATTTTTAAGCAAAATAAAGTGCATCCATCCATCATAAAAAGTACTCCACACGGGTTAATAAAGGCCTTCTGAAGTGATGACTATGCGTAAGAAAATTATCTATATTTAAAACATTATAAACTGTAATATCTAGCTTCCGCTAACTGTCTTTCACGAGAGTGGCGTTCCAGTGGAAGTCGTAGAACGTATGCGTAGCGTAAGCTTTAGTGAGAACATGCTAGTCTCACGACAAAAAAAGTTTTGTTTAAAGCAAAGGAAAACCAGTCTCTTCGTGGCTTATACTGAAATCCTCCAACATTTTTCTTCACAAATCCTTGTTTTGTACTTTTAATTCATGACCGTTTTTTTGTTTTGCCCTCTCCTCTATGCTTCCGCATTTGTCACTTCCACGTTCGCCTACGTCCTACATCATGTGCTAGAATTACGGTTTACAAAGTTTTAAATATGGATATTTTTCTCACACAAATGCATTGATTCAGAAGGCCTTTTTAACTCCACAGAGCCAAGTGGAGTACCTTTTATGATGGATGGATGGACTTTATTAGACTTCAAAATATCAACACCCATTCACTCTCATTATAAAGCTTGGAAAAGCCAGGACATTTTGGAATAAAACTCCAGCTGTATTCTTCTGAAAGAAGAAAGTCATATAAACTTAGGATGGTTTGTGGGTAAGTAAATTATGGTGTAATTTTCATTTTTGGGTGAGCTATCCCTTTAAGTGTTACTTCGTAATTTATAGTTAAAGCTAAAAACTACAAAGGGTGTTCAAATTCAAGAGATATAAGAATGTCATACTTCACCAAAGACTAGAAATACAAAGACAGTTCACTACTATATTTATGAATGGGAAAACCTGCAACACACAATATGGCGCAGTAGTCCCACCTTCTAAATGACAGAGCCAATCGCTGATTGGTAAAGTAATTGCATCACTGCATCGCTCCGGTTCCCACAGAAACCTAAGACTATTCGCATATGACTACGCATGCACATTGGCTGGTCTAGCCTGAAAAATAAGATTTTTAAATGCTATTTGAGCATAAGAAACGAGATTCATGGGGCAGTTCATTTCAGATTTTGTCACTGATTTAAAATATGTAATTTAATTGAAAGTTCAGTGAGCTGTTTTTGAGATTCCAGGACACCCTATTCATTTAGATAGCACTTGGTCTTGGATGAGCTGCCCGGAGGCGTCACAATTATGGCCGCCGAGTGAACAGACTTTTTTTTAAAAGGGACTTTGACTTTACTCACCATAGGGACATTGTCCAAACCAGATTCTTTGATCTTGTCTTTAACACGGCGAGCAATGTCTCTCAGATAAGGCAGAGAAAACTCTTTAAACTCCACTGGGCCCAAACAACCAGTATGAGACTCGAAAACCTGCAGAGCCTAAAGGAAAAACACATTAAGGAAATGTACAAAAATTGACTGTACGTTACGTTCTGTGTCTGTAAAAACGTCACTGAACATCTTAATGGTACTTATAGAACTGTTCTCATCCTCGATCTCAATTCAGTTGTTCTCTCACCTGAGCTCCGGCTTTCACCTGCCCGAGAAGATACTCCACTATGACGTCTGTTAGCTGGCTCAGGAGTTTGTGGCTGGCCTCAGGATACCTGTAGAGCCAGCGTTTAGCCTTTGAGTGCGTCGTGGAGCCTCCTCCTTCAATCATGTAGGACATTAGAGTCCACTGCCATTCAAAGACACCAAAAATAATGATAGAGACCATTAACGTACATTACCTTTCAAAAATTTTTGCGTTTTGTTTCTGAAAGAAGTCTCTTATGCTCACCAAAGCTACATTTATTTGATAAAAATTCAGTAAAAACAGTAATTTTGTGAAATATTATGTTTCAAAATAGTTGTTTTTAGTGCTGTCAAATGATTAAGCGTGATTAATCACATCCACAATAAAAGTTTTTGTTTACACAATGTATGTGTGCACTGTGTATATTTTTTTTATGTATAAATACACACACATACAGTATATATGTTAAAAATATTTGCATGTATTTACATGTATATATTTATATTCATATAATGAATATATAATCTAAATATTTTTAATGTATAAACATAACATTTTTCTTATATATACGTGCTTGTGTATTTATATAAACACAACGAATATATACAGTACACATACATATATTATGTACACAAAAGCTTCCATTTTGGATGGAATTAATCGCGAATAATCGTTTGACAGCACTAGTTATTTTATAATTTTAATATACTAAAAATGTAATCTATTCCTGTGATGGCAAATCTGAATTTTCCGCATCACTACTCTAGTCTTCAGCATCACATGATCCTTCAGAAATCATTCTAAAATGCTGATTTGGTGCTCAAGACACATTTCTTACTATTAATGTTGAAAACAGTTGTGCTGCTTAATATTTTTGTGGAAACCATAATACTTTTTTTTGTTTTTTCAAAGGTTATTTGGTTGCTTGGTTTCTCACCGGAGCTCCAGTGAATCCAATGAGAGGAACTTTCCCCTCTATTCTGTGTCGTGTCAGTGTGATGGCTTTAAACACATAGTCGAGTTCAGAAAACACATCCACTTTTGTCTTCAGTCTCTGCAGATCTTCAGGCTCCTTTAGTGGTTCTGGGAATGTGGGGCCCTTTCCGGGACACATCTGAACCTCCATTCCCATTGCCTGGTCATACACATTTTATATATGAATAGACATGCACACTAAAGTTCACTGGTAATTCATCAAATTCTGAACGTCATTTACCTGAGGCACCACCAAGATGTCAGAGAAGATGATGGCAGCATCAAATGGGAATCGTCTAAGTGGCTAAAACAGAAAATTGAGACAGCTTTAAAACTCAGTATACTATATAAAGAAGCAAGTAAGAAAGAATGTGCTCAGTGGCGCTGACCTGTAGCGTAAGCTCACAGCAAGCTTCAGGAGAGCGGCATGTCTCAAAGAAATCCTTCCCTGCCCTCGATTCCCTAAACTCTGTTAAAAGAGCCACAGAGACACTAGATAATAAATACACTGCATAAAGTGAATAAAAAGAACAACTTTACGGTAAACGATCACATATTTATTAGCACCTAAGATTAGTACGAACCTGGCAAATAGCGGCCAGCCTGTCTCATACACCACACTGGAATGTGCTCAATTTCTTCTCCTCGAGCAGCTCTTAGGAATGTGTCGTTCTTCAGCTCTGGAAAGTCTTTGGGGCTGAGATAGAAAACGGCAGAATTGAAATACGCCTATAACTAATTCACACATTACTTTTCACTAATTATTCAAATCTGTAGTGGAATTCATGCATCATTTGTACTCTGAAGCCCCTCCCTTTGGATGTGATCATCAGGTTTCACAGATGTTTTTAACACCAAGTGAAGAGAGTAGATAAGGGCTTTTGAGATCAGGAGACTAACGGTTTACTCTTTCTTCACAGTTTGATAAGCATTTGTGCAGAGAGAACCACACAAAACACACCCCGTTGCCTAAATTACAAAGCCATGCAGATACCTACCATTCAAATATTTCAGGTTAGAATTTTTTTTTATTAAATTAGATCAAAATTGACCAAAACAGTGAATATTTTTACATTGCTACAATTTTTTTTATTCAACTCTATTTTAATTTTTAAAAACAATCTATTCTTTAAAATCTATATAAAAAAGTGTCCTCAAAACATGAAGCAGCAAAATTGTTTTCAACTGGGGCAATATTACAAACAAATGACAAGATAATTACAAACTTCTGAACGGTAATATGTGAATGTAAATATAATTTAAAACTATAATTATATATAATAATTGTATTGTCAATGCTGAGATAAAATGCTCTTTTATACAGTATAATTTATTTTGATTTTTTAAGACATTTATAATTATTATTGCATTTTTTTTTTAAACTTATATATGACATTTTAACACTTTGAACTGTATAATTACGTCCAAGGTAAATTTGCACACATTAAAAAAAAAATACATATATTAAAGACAACAAATTTGACGGTTGAAGCGGCTGAATATGAGTGTCCCAGTTTAGTTACGAAACTGCATTACATGCTACTTTTCTCACAATAGCAGCTAGCTAATTTGTATTACCTGTTTGTATTATAGCACGGATGTCAGTTATATTACAGAATTAATTTATCATGTCAGTGAGCTCTGGTTCTACAACAACACGTATTATGAAATCATTAAACCACGTTAACCAGCATTCATTCACCATTAACTTACAGAATCAGACTGTCCTTATCCATTATTGCCAGCGTCAAAGAAGAGCTTGAATAAAAGTTTGCAGGCTTGACAAGCTGTTTTACCTTGCTTGACACTGTGTTATAACAAAATGAACAACGTCACGCCTCCAAACTAAAGGGCGCGGCCATCTTGAAATGGTCACATGACCACGAATGGGCTGGACTTAGAGAGGACGTGACTTAAATGTAGAGTTCACCAAAAATGTATTAGTTTCTTTTTTCTGCTTAACACAAAAGAAGATATTTAAAAAAAACTCAGGTATCCAAACAATTTTCCCTGCTAAAAAAAAAAAAAAAAAAAGGCTGGTTGGCTGGTCTTAGCTGGTTTAAGATGGTCTCCCACGCTGGCTAGGCTGGTCAGGCTGGTTTTAGCAGGTTGTTCCAGCTGGTCTCCCAGCCTTACCAGCTAAGGAAGTGGCCAAAACCCCTCTAAAACCAGCCTGCTGACTAGCTATGAACAGCTAAAACCAGGCTGGATGACCTGCTAAAACCATCCAGCCAGCTTAGGCTGGTTTTAGCTGTCTTTTTTTTTTCAGCAGGGTCTGTTCCTCATTTATGTTCAACAACCTCCACAGGTTTGAATCAACTTTAGGGTGAGTAAATGGCCATATAACTATTCCAGTGTGAACTATCCCTTCATAGAAGACTTTTAGATAAATTACTTGTAACATTGGTAACATTGTATTTTATGAGCCAGAATTCTGTACAATCTAGATCTGCATTACCAATCATGAAAAATTTCTTCTTTATTAGATTTCTAGATAATGTACAAATATACAACATATTTTAAATATACAAAGCATTTAATTCTAAGCTAATCAAAGAGAGGGCATTTTAAATGCTTAATTACAAAATATTGCCCTCTGCCCTGTTCATTATTGTAACATCATCAATATGTTTATTAAAATGTGTAATACGAAAAAAAAAATGTCAAGATCACACTCTTTTTACAGTGGTTTACAGTGCATGGATTTCATTTAGTCATCCAATTATTTACATTTAGACCAGAGGTTTTTAAACTTTTTGTTCCCAAAAACCTCAAAATATGATCAACCTTTTTAAGAACCCTCTTACAAAAATATATAGGCAGCTGTATAATGTCATTTATATATTATTCAAACCATCTGAGAAAATGTGTGATACTTTAAAGACAGATGTTTTACAAAGGTAATTTTAAGCAATTACATTTATGTATGTAAATAAACATTTCAATTCAGATTTATAGCTCCTTTTAAAATAAATATCCTTCCAAACACAGCTTTACAGCTTGGGCAGCCCTAAAAGTAAAATCATTCTCGGAATTTATTTGCAGACCCGATAGCGAAACCCCAGACTCCAGTTTTGGAAAAAAAAAAAAAGCTTTCATGTGTAAAAATAACAATTAAACTGATAGGGTACTTTGAAACATACAATTATTTACAAATTGAAATGCAGCAACTGAAATTTGAACGTGAAGAGCGAAAGTAGCAAAAAGGCTATTAAAACTTCAATTTGAAGCAGAAATAGAAAATCTGAACCTTGCTTACACATATGTAAGCAGATTGATCCCATTTTTAGTACACATTAGTACACTGATTAACAGATAAATCACAAGATCTTTTGATCATCTTGAAACTGTACAAAAATATGATGGATGATTTTGCATTCTCATGGCTGCTGCTGGTACTGGCCCTCAGTGGCTGTGTAGAAGTCATCTAGTACACTCTGAATATAGTCAAATGTGGGCCGGTCTTCTGGTTTGCTCTTCCAGCACGAGTTCATGATCTCATAAAGTTCAGTTGGACAGTTTTCAGGACGGGGCATCCGGTAACCTCTCTGAACAGAGCTCATGACTTCACTGTTACTCATACCTGAAGTAAAGAAAAAATAAGGAAGTGAAAGGTTCAGTGATGTAAATGATGTAGTAAGTGTTTCAGAAAGATATTTTTGATGCAAGACACCAAAGGTGTTGAAACTATTTTTAACTAACAGATATCACTATATTTTCCTAGTTGATTAATCATACTACAAGATGACAGAAGTTTAAATATGCAAATGGTACATTATCTAATTAAATATGCATCTGTTGCATACATTTTTAGAGCATTAACTGTAACACTGGATTAAATTGGGTTTAAAAATCTTGTTTCATTTTTTTTGACATATGGATGATTGTTACAGAGGGGATTTTGGAAATCTATTTTTACCACTCCATAAATCAGAAAATAAAATTTCACCATGTTTTTTGTAATAAAATGTTATGTGGATCAGGTTAATGATACATGAACAAACCCCCCACAAAACCTTCAGAATACAAATAGGAATAAAGCTGTATATTTGATTTATGTAAGTATGACTAAAGGGGACATTTCTGGCTCAGTGCAATAAATTAGACAATTAAATGTGTATTTTGGATGGTATCTTTCCAATAGTCGAAATGAAGAAACGTTATTGAAGCAAAAAAGCACTAAATTGCAAAACTGAAAGGTTTTGCCTATATTGTGTCTTGCCTTAAAGGAGAAGTCCACTTCCAAAACAAAGATTCACATATAATGTACTCACCCCTTTGTCATCCAAGATGTTTATGTCTTTCTTTCTTCAGTGGTAAAGAAATTATGTTTTTTGAGGAAAACATTTCAGCATTTTTCTCCATATAATGAACTGATATGGTGCCCCAATTTTAAACTTCCAAAACGCTTAATGTTTTATGCAAATGTTTAAATAAAGCTTCAAACAATCCCAAATGCGGTTGTAAATGATCCCAGCCGAGAAACAAGGGTCTTATCTAGCATAATAATCAGTTATTTTAATAAAAATAATACAATTTATATACTTTTTCATGCCAAATGCTCGTCCTGTTTTTTTCCGGTTCATGACAGTTAGGGTATGTCGAAAAACTCCCATCTCATGTTCTCCCTCAACTTCGAAATCATCCTATATCGCTGTTTTACCTTTTTTGTTAAAGGTGTTTGATCTTCTTACCATGTTCACTTTGCAAAGACTGGGTCGGAACTTCTGCAGTGATGTAGGATGATTTTGAAATTATTTTTGAAGTTGAGGGAGAAAATATGAGTTTTTCAACATACCCTAACTGTCTTGAGTCAGAATACACAGAGTTCAGGGAGAGCAAGACAAGAGTTTCAGAATAAGAATTATTTAAATTTTATTTTTTAATGAAAATAACGGGTCGTTTCACTAGATAAGACCCTTCTTCCTCGGCTGGGATCATTTACAACCGCATTTGGGATCGTTTGAAGCCACATTTATACTGCCTTTTGGAAGTTCAAAATTGCGGCACCATACCAGTCCATTATACAGAGAAAAATGCAGAAATGTTTTTCTCAAAAAAACATATTTTCTTTACGACTGAAGAAAGAAAGACATGAACATCTTGGATGAAAAGGGGGTGGAGTACATTATATGTGAATCTTTGTTTTTGAAGTGGACTTCTCCTTTAAGGCAAGACACTACATAGGCAAAACCTTTCAGGTTTGCAGTTTAGTGCTTTTTTGCTTCAATAACATTTCTTCATTTAGACTAGTGGAAGAATAGTGGACTTCTCCTTTAATATAGCTTAATATAGAGCTAAAAATATAATGAATGCTTAGGATGCCAGTCATTATTTTTACAATTACATTCTGTAACATTCGCATCACAGAAATGACACAATTCACCTTCAAGATGTGTCAAATTGCCCAAGCATGAAACACTCAAATGTATCTAACACGATTTGACCAGTAGATGTCGACAAAGACCTAACAAAACAATCTGTTTTGTCATTATGACTCCACTTCAGCTCTCTCTCAGAGTAATGCTGATAGCTCTCAATATACTGCGGTTGGAATGCTTTAAACTCAAATGTAATCAAGGTGCCATTATCACAATTATATTACCTGGATAAGGAATTTTCCCGTATGTTATAATCTCATAAAGGAGAACCCCAAAGGACCACATATCAGATTTGATGGTGAAAGAACCGTAGTTGATGGCCTCAGGTGCTGTCCATTTGATAGGAAATTTGGCTCCTGAGACATCAAACACACAAATTCACACAGATCATTCAGGTTCAAAACTATTACAGTATTAGTATGCATAACAGCCATAGCAGGCACAGTTTGGATAGGCATCTGACGTAGTAGTGCTGTAGAAAATAAATGTGCTGCTAAACCACTGAAAGGCGTCCCACTCACCTTCTCTGGCTGTGTACTGGTCATCCTCAATTACTCTGGCCAGGCCAAAATCAGCTATTTTGCACAACAGGCTGTCTGAAACCAGCACATTAGCTGCTCTCAGGTCTCGGTGGATATAGTTCTTCTTTTCAATGTAGGCCATACCTTCAGCTATCTGCAGAGACACACACAAACTCAGCATCACTGACATATAAACATATGTTTGTTTGTTTTTAATTAAAGACTGTGTAAAGCATTATCAAATATGCTTTCGAGTTTGTCACTCCACAGAAAAATGTGTTATTAACCACCCAGCCAGATTCGGATGATAAAAAAACGGCAAGTAAATAAAATAAGTTTGGGGCGTGTCCGCTGTTGGCGCCGAAACCACGCCCACTCGTGGAAAAGCTGCCAAGTATACCCAGCTGCAGCCTGCAGAACGGGGCGGGGCTGCACGTGGGGGCGGGGCTACACGCATCGCCCCGCCCACAAATGCTTTCATTGGCTAATGACATGTAATGACGTAGTCAACTCCGTAAACAGGAAATGCGGTTACGAGCAGTTCAAGCTACGATTCATTCGTGATATTAAATATCTGTTACATATAAAATATTAAACAATATATTATAAATTCGTTAATTATCTACATGTGATATTAATAAATGGTTCAGTTGGCTAATGACACGTAATGACATAGACACCTCTGTAAACAGGAAATGCGGTTAAGAGCACAGCTTAAGCTATATAGATATATATAGAGAGAGAGAGAGAGAGAGAGGGAGAGAGAGAGAGAAAGAGAATATCATTCGTGATATTAACTTACATACAAAAATAAACAATATATTATGAATTCGTTAATTATCTACATGTAATATTAATCTATACCAAACATAATACATTATGTTTTCATTCATTATTTTGGGCAAAATTTCATTATTATTTCTAAGCAAGCATCCACTTCCTGCTTTCGACCTGTCATATCTTTGTGCATTAAGAACTGTATATCGCAACGATTAATGTTTATTTGCCAAATTAAATTATTTATGGGTTTTTATTTTTATTTACGCATTTACTTGTATTTAATGTATTTTTTTTGTCACCAACTCAACACTTAAAGTTTCTTTGAAAATGTTGTCTTAGAATTATGAATTGATAAAGTGCCATTTTTATAAGAACTACATGACAGCTATTGCTTTGTTCTGATAACAAAACCTTTCACAATAAATTATGTGTACATGTACAGATAAAATATAGAGATTACCTCATGTTAAAGAAAGTTGGAAGTCCAAAAGCATTGGACTAAACAATATATGAAGAGGAATAAACTCAAAGAACATGAAGATAATGCAGTTTGAGTATTTCATTTTATTGGTCATACAAAACAGCAGTTTAACATCACTGTTTTATTAGCAGAGGCCCACCTGTTGTGTCTTCCGTTGTTTACACGAGGACAGTCTTATTTTAACTACTTCACATCTCCTTATACAATCGCTCATTAGTGACATAATGAACGCAATGTTGTAATCAAACATTACAACTAATCAAATAAGACAAAACTCGTAGCTCAACTACTCACCAACGCAGCGACAAACGAGTGGAAATAAAATCCTGCTGAGGGGGTTGGCGTCATTAACCAATGATATAATTTGTGGGCGGGGCGACACATCCCACTGCGCAATGTGACGTCGTAGTGACGTCTTTTCCATGTCATTTTTGGACGTCCAATTTCCGTCCATTGATGGGGTTGTTTTGTACAAACATATGGGCTACCAAATAAATAAATAGTAATACAGATAATAAATCTTGTTTGTTTATAAATAATCTGTATTCATATATATAATCATGTTGATAGGCTCTATTTTGTAAAACACATTTACTGCAACTGCCATAGATGTCCAAATGACGTCCAAGTTGGGTAATGGATAGACGTCCAAATAGTGGACCTAGTTTGGACGTCGAATAGATGTCCATAATTGGTCATGGACCGACGGACCCAATATAGACATGATCTGCACGTCTATCCGACGTCCAATGTTTAGTGGGATGTAGCCCTGCCCCACATGCAGCTCCACCCCGTTCTGCAGGCTGCCGCCTCTCAACTGTCAAATACCGCTACAACCTGAATGAATGACCGAGGTACGTTGTAAATTATCTTAACCAGGTAAAATGAATTTACGTGACGAAAGCATAGCTAGCTAGCAAACTAACAATAATGACAGATAAATCGCGATTAAGTGGGGGAACCACTGATGCTAATAGGCTTCATTACTGAGGCTGTCTTATAATAAAGCTCGCCCGTCTTTATGACTGAATGAGCTGTCGATTTTCTTTCATGTTTTATTTTCAGACATTACGACAATAACGTAACGCCTGGTATTTTAACGTGTCACGTTATAACAAGAATATCTATGGCAAGAGCTCTTTTTAGTCAATGTGTTCTTTCCCTCATGATTATTTTCTTTTTCCCTTTGCATTTCGCTGTTATAGAATGAAAAAGAACAAATGCACATTTGTGGTCTGTTCCCCCGATTTAATTTACGATATGTCCCAATAATAATTCACTTAAGAAGAATCTCGTTTTCTCTTCAAATCCTCACGTCTCTTTCTAGGTTTGTTTGTTTTCACAGGTAAATACAATGTATTTACTGTCAAAATGATGGAAATCACTTTTAAATAGTATCAAACAATAAGGGAGTTATTCATTTTTTATTTAGGCAATGTTTGCTACATAACACAGATATAGCTACAGTGATATTTCACCCGTCATTTATTACCGTGGAAAGAATCGTGCCTTGTGGTTTATTCATGGTCTGCTGGAAGGACCTTGTTTATGCTTTTACAATTGCCATTTTTCATTGTACCCAGTTAAAGAAAAAACGTATTATTGCATTCATAAAGCGATCCTTTCACTGATTGTTTACAGCTTAAGGAAGTGGCGGCACAGAATGTAAACAAAATGTAAACAAAAACACTGAACCGAACGAAAACTGCAAATTTAGCTTATTATTGCTCCTGAAAATGGTCAATTATTGTCATGTTTTAGGCTGTACTAATAACGTACGGAGTACCAACCCTTACAAAAATTAACCATAGTTACTACACTTCTACTATAATAAAACCATGGTTAATTTCCGTAAGGGATAGACTGCCAAAAGTTATAACATATCAAGAAGAAGAGTGCAAAAGACTGTCTGAGGAAAGGCATTTGTGGTTGGCTTAACTAAACCAGGACTTCCAGGGCAAGAATCTTGACAATCATGTTTGTTGTTATAATTTCTGGTAAGGTAGTGAAATATTAGGATAATATCTTATTAAATACTGCAAGTACGTATCTTTACCACCTATGATTTTAGGGCCTCCCAAAAAATCCTGAACACAACTCCAAAATTCAGTGCTACATAGTTCACAGTCTTTGTAATGTATTTCAGCAATACATTTATAGCATTTAGAATGTTTAGAAACAATTCTCTGAATTGCCTTTACCGTGTAATTTAACTTTTACAGTATAATTTAACTAATGTCTTTACTGTCATATACATTAAACTGGACGTGTATATGACAGTAAAGACAATATTTAAAATTAGTGCTCTCTTTTGAACTTTCTATTAATAAAAAATATTAAGTAGCACAACTGTTTTCAACATGGATAATATTAAGAAATAAAGCATCAAATCAACATATTAGATCTGATCATATGACACTGAAGACTGGAGTAATGGCTGCTGTAAAGTCAGCTTTGCCCTTTGAACGGTAGTGCATGAACGTGAATACAAAAATTAGACGGTAGAGTAGATCACAGTAAATCAGCAGTTTATAGGTTTTTTCCACTTCAGAAATGGGTGTAGTCACATTTCTCACTTAGTTTTAGAGTAAAAGTTGTTTAACAAAGGGAAAATTATGGTGTCTCACTTCCCCATTGGCATCCTCTTTCACTCTTTGAAACAGGATGTGTAATTTTGCCATTTGGTGCCTTTTCACCAGAAATCAGATTCTAGGCAAACTTTATGTCCTAAAGACTCATACTGAAAACTAATAGTCATCCTTAGATTTAGTTTCCTTAGATTTAGTTTTACAAAAACAATCAAAAGGACTGTCTTTTGAAGCTGGTATGACTGTAAATACTGTATGACATCCATGATGCCTTAATTAGGCCTTTTTTTTCATTTGTCCAATTCAATAATACAAGCCACCTCAGCATTATTCTGCTTGTCACATAATAAAGAAATTCTAACTTCAACTTCTATTTGTAAATCTACTGCCCGGTTCTTCTCTATTTTCAAACATGCATAGACAATAGAATCTGTTCCTCTTTTTCTTTAGCTAATGGAAAAAGTGATGTCATGATGCAAAAACCCGTAAAGTTGCACCAGAAATACGGAAATGGAGGACTAAGAGAAGAGAAGGCTAATTCATGTCTTGAACCAATATTTTTACCTGTGCAGAAAAATCTATTAGCTTCGGTAACTGTACTTTGCAGCCAGCCGCACTTTTCAAGAAGTCCAGTAAGCTTCCTGCAGAAGAAGAAACAAAGAGTTATAGAGGTTACTGACTGTTTTCTTACAATATTATTAAACTGTAACTCTCATTGTTTTCTCATTTTAATAATTATAAAGGGACAGTTCACCAAAAATGAAAATTCTGTCATTAATTACTCACCTGCATGTTGTTCCAAACCCGTAAGACCTTTGTTCTTCTTTGGAACACAAATTAAGATATTTTAAATGAAATCTGACAGCTTTCTGAGCTATGAACGCTCTCGGATTTCATCAAAAATATCATAATGTGTTCTGAAGATGAGCAAACGTCTTACGGGTTTGGAACGACTTGAGGGTGAGTAATTAATGACAGAATTTTCATTTTTAGGTGAACTATCCTTTTAAAAGAATATGTATTGTACCATTTGCCATAAACTCTGTGATGATGTAGATGGGCTCAGTTTTGGTGACGACAGCATAGAGGCGCACAAGTCTGTCGTGCTGTAGGGTTTTCATCAGGTTGGCCTCCTCCAGGAAAGCCTCCACTGACATTGTGCCCGGCTTCAGTGTTTTTACTGCCACTTTTGTGCTGTTATTATAATAGGCTGTGAACAAAATGAAACCACAGTTAAACATGCGAGATACTTCTCTGTGGTTATTAATAATCTTCCTGTTCCAATTCCACAGTCGTGGTCCAGCCACAAAACAGCGAACTAAAGCCTGAGTCTAACACGAAACCTTGTGAGAAACGCAACTGTGCAACAGAATTTATCAGCGTAGATTTAACTGTCAAAAAACCTTTTATAGGAACTGACTTCTCTGAGTCCTCACATTTTTTCACCCAAGGATCTTATGCAACTCACAGCTGTCCATAAACTACATTTCTCAGAAGTGATGACACAGCGCCACTATGTGAAGGATGGTTACTGACCACAGGGAAGCGAAAAGTCATTAGATATGTTGCACAACTTGCACTGTGTTGTGCTCATCCCTTGTTCTACTTAATTGCCATTTCCTTGTTCATTCAAAATTACAGACAACCCTAAAGTTGTTTGCTTACTAATTTTCTACTGGACTTTTGACAAAGTTTTGCTAAGACGTAACAAAGTGGGGCACGCCAAAACAGAAGGAAGTCTTTCTGTTGAGTGCATCTGTCATCATACGGACTTATAGTGTGTTTAAGGTCTGGCAATGCTGTGCCACCAAGGTCACGGAGCGCCAAAGGAAACATCTTGGCCACGGGCGGTCGAGAGCCATTTGTATATTTGCTAAGGCCGCTTCCTGCAATTCATCTTGTCGGCTAAAAGGGAAAGAGGCACATGAATAATAACGAAATCCAAATGCAAATCCTGCATCAGTTGCATAGCAGTTTCCTCCTCAGATCTGACTGATAAGAGTCGCGTCTGTGCTGGTTCTCTGTGTACTATCAGTCTGAGCTATAAGGGAGCCATTCATGCCAGCCAGAAGCCACAGCAGGAAGACTCGAGATTTGAATGCGAGTTGTCAAAGCTTTTATGGCTCAAAGAATTAGATAATAACAATAAGCCTACACATGTTCAAAGAAGAGCTTGATTAATCGATACAAACACCGAAGGACGTCACTTCTAAGCCCACTGAAGAGCACATAAAACGGTGGGGTTTTTTTGATCAAGCGCTTGGGGGAATCTTAGAGATGGAGGGAATTTGAATAACAAGACCATAAAGAAGCAGCGCTTTTCTGTAGCTTAGCAAAGCTGAACATGTAATGGACTTCTGATGAGGGAAACACTCCGCGGGCAAGTGCATGTTTGTGACTTTAGGCGAATTCCAGATATTTTTGTAAATCATTGTCAAGCTTAAGGGTTTCATTTCCTTTACTCACCCATCCACACCTCTCCAAACTGCCCTGCTCCGAGCTTCTTCACCATCTTTATGGATTCTTTAGAGATTTCCCATGCATCTTTGTCCCAAGGTTTCTGTGCTTTTGGCTTCTCGCATGGTTTCTCTAGTTTTCGACATAATCCGTCCGCTTGTTCTGTGACAAAATGATGCACATCCTTTTTATTTTAGCAAAAATATACACACTGCCATTCAAAAGTTTTATCTGCTCTGTTTATTTAATTACAAATACAGAAAAAACTGTAATATTGTGAAATATTATTGCAATTTATAATAAGGGTTTTCTTTTTTAATATACTTTAAAATAGAATTTATTTCTGTGATGCAAAGCTGAATTTTCAGCATCATTACTCCAGTCTTCAGTGTCACGTGATCCTTCAGAATTCATTCAAATATGACGATTTATTATCTACGACGGCGTTTTAGTGCTACTTTAAAAAATTAAAAAAAGATAAGATAACAAGATTAAAGTTGTAATATTTTAAGAATAATGTAGAAATTAAGAGAATAAAGTAAAGTATTATGAGAATAAAGTCAAAATATTTAGAGAATAAAATCGAAATACTACAAGAATAAAGTCGAAATATTACGAGAATAAAGTAAAAAAAAAATTCTGAGAATAAAGTCGAAAAATTCTGAGAATAAAGTCAAAATATTTCGAGAATAATGTCAAAATATATTGTGAATTTAAATCATAGAAATTAAAGTTATAATATTTTAAGAGTATAGTTTATATTGTGCATGCAAAGTGCAATAATTAAAATTCAATAATTTTGTGCTTTGTTGCTTTTAATATTCAAATTCTGCCAATTTTCATTATTGTAATTGGAAAGATGATTGATTTACATGTCGCTTACAGTGATCTGTCACGCCACATTAAAGAGCGTGAAAAACACATTGTTGTATGACATATTGTTTGTATTATGCTATAAAACAGACAGATTTTAAAAGCTGAGACTTTGTAATATCTCCCGGTGCTCTCAGTCCAGCCTGTGCAATAGGCTATATATACTCTTAAAATATTAGAACTTTAATCTTATAATTGCTACAAATTAATTCTCATAATTTTTACTTTATTCTTGAAATATTTCAACTTTATTCTCAAAACATTTTGACTTTATTCTCAAAACACTTTTTCGTAATTTCGGCTTTAATCTCCTGATCTTAGATTAAAAAAAAAAATTAACGTGGCACTAAAATGCCGTTGTAATTATCAATGTTGGAAACAGTTGTCCTGCTTAATTTTTGTTATTTTTTTGGAACAGACTCTTTGATAAATAAGATATTAAAAAGAACAGCATTCATTTAAAAAAGAAATCTTTTGTAACAATATACACTAACATTCAAAGTTTAGGGTCAGTAAATGTTTTTTTTCTTCTTTATTTGAAAGTAATTAATACTTTTATTCAGAAAGAATGTGTTAAATTGATAAAAAGTGACAGTAAAGACTTATATTGTTATAAAAGATGCTGTTATTTTTAACTTTTATTCATCAAATAATCCTGAAAAAGTATCACTGGTTAGCAATGACACTGAAGACTGGAGTAATGGCTGTTGAAAAAATTCTGCTTTGCATCACAGAAATAAATTATATTTTAAAGTGTATTAAAATAGAATTGCAATAATATTTCATAATATTATTTTTTCCTGTAATTTTGATCAAATAAATGGAACTTTGATGAGTATAATACAGTTCTTAAAAAAATATATATAAAAATCTTTAATATATATATATATATATATTTTTTTTTTTTTGCATCCTCAGAACTTACTGTGGTAATGTTTTATCATGCTGGTGATGTCACTGAATGTGATTTTCGGAGAGATGTAGTAGCCACCATTATCCAGAGATCTGATTTTATAATGTTTAACAACATCCTGTCCCTGAGCGTCCACATCTCTGATCGACAGTGAATAACTTCCTGTGCACAACAACGCAGAATATGTTACACCACATTTTACAATACCACAAAAAACACTAGTAGACAGTGATCAGTGTGCACCTTTTGAGGTTTCACTTTCGCGTATGAGGTAGGACCCAGGTTTGTTAGCAGGTGCCAACAACTGTCTCTCTGCATCCTTCCGTGTGATATCTTTGAAGAACCACCTAAATAGTGCACATGGTAAATCAAAACCAAGATGAAAGATGCTCATACATGGAAAAAAAAAAGAACGTATATAGTTACGCTTGCACTCACTCTTCTGTCTCCATAGTGTCTGCTTCTGCAACATAGTTTGAAGGAATGAATCCCTCCTTTCGTGTGGTCAAAGACCTTGCCTTCCACCACTCTCCATGCCTGGAAAAAATATCACACTTCAAATAAAAGAACAACAATACAATAACAGGCAAAGAAAAATACTAGATGATGATATTTACTTACTCTTCAAGAATCTTTAACTTCTCTCCTTTTTTAAAGCCTAGATCGTCAGCATGAATGGCCTCATACGAATACAAAGCGATGGCTATTTTTTCCTTTTCTGTATAAAAAAAATAATTAAAAGCAATTTCACAAAAGTGTCCAAAGCTATGAAAGCATCAGATTGTCAAATGACGCTCATCAGACCTACCTTCCATTTTTTGGAACACCTGACCAGGCAGGAGTCCAGGAGGCATAGAATTATTCTATAAAACAAAACATTTCATACAATCATGATATAATCATGAGCATGATTTAAACGTTTTAAAAACCCTTCTCTTTAGAGTCTGTGCAAAGCAGCAAAAATGAATCTTAACATGACAAGATGTTCCCCCCACCCCATAACTACTCACTACTTACTATATGAGGCTTATAGGAGGTTGGATCTCTCACATATACAGTTTGGTCAGTACGTACTGGCTGGTGTTTGTTTCCTTCAAGCACACCTCCATTTTGGTCCCCCTCCAACTTGGATTTTTTACAACCCATGTTTCCTGTAAGGAGAAGATAATCCATTGTCATTGCTGAAATATGAACAAAAACTGGAATGAAATTAAAACAAACGACAATGAACAACTTTATGACATTATAAGGATAAGATAACTTTACAGCGCATTACATAATAAGACCTATGCATAAGACTTATATAACTGTAGATGTCACTACTTCGGTACAGATAATAAAAATGGATAGATAATTAAATAAAAAATAATTAAAATAAATAAAATTAAAACTGATGCAGTGGGGATTTCAGACTCATATTCTTTGATATTGCTTTTACATGCCAGATACAATACCAAAAATTGTTTAATTTAATTATTAATTAAAGGAGAAGTCCACCTCCAGAACAACAATTTACAAATAATTTACTCACCCCCTTGTCATCCAAGATGTTCATGTCTTTCTGTCTTCAGTCGTGAAGAAATTATGGTTTTTGAGGAAAACATTTCAGGATTTTTCTCCATATAATGGACTTTATTGGTGCCCCGATTTTAAACTTCCAAAATGTAGTTTCAATGCAGCTTCAAAGGGCTCTAAACAATCCCAGCCGAGGAAGAAGAGTCATATCTAGTGAAAGGATCTGTCATTTTTTTTTGAAAAATAAAAATTTTTTTAAGCACTGTTCATCGTTCATCGTCTGTGTACTCTGGTTCAAAAAGGTAGAGTATGGCGAAAAACTCCATCTCATTTTCTCCTACAACTTCAGAATCGTCTGACGTTGTACCTTTTTGTTTGTAGGCAGCGTTTGACTTACTTGCACTTCCTTAGTCTTTGCGCGTTCGCTTTGTAAACACTGGGTCTGTAGTTCCGCCTACGTTCCCCGTGACCTTTCGACGTGATTCAACAGTACGTAGTGTTGTGGACGCGCATCCCAGAGCCTGTGCTACACAAGCTTTTGTGCTTAAAAAGTAAACAAATTTTTATTTTCCCGAAAAAAATGGCCGATCGTTTTGCTGGATAAGAGCCTTCTTCCTCGGCTGGGATCGTTTAGAGCCCTTTGAAGCTGCATTTAAACTACATTTTGGAAGTTCAAAAACTGGGCATCAATGAAGTCCATTATATGGAGAAAAATCCTGAAATGCTTTCCTCAAAAACCATAGTTTCTTTATGACTGAAGACAGAACAACATGAACATCTTGGATGACAAGGGGGTGAGTAAATTTTTTGTAAATTGTTGTTCTGAAAGTGGAGTTCTCCTTTAATATTTATTAATTTAAAAATATATTATGTACTTGATTTTTAAAGTTTTTTAAATGCTACAAAATTAAAATATAATATTGATTTTAAATATTTATTAAATGTATTTTAAAATTATTTAATATACATGATTAAATATATGACTATTAAATATATTATTATTATTACTATTATTTATAACATCTTATATACGAAGATTTTATTTGCAAAAACAGATCAGTTTTTAACCATTTTCAAAAATCATGTTTTTTCATTGTGCATTCCAATTAATCTCAATCAAACTGCAGCTGGGTTATTTTAATATAAAGTAAAAATATCTAAAAAATACAGCTAACTAACAAAACAAAACACAATAAAAATATGATAACATAATAAAAAACATGTTTGTTTTGCAAATAAACTCTTCATATATACAAAGCTGTTTACCTAAGAATGTATGGTTGTGTGTATATATTAGGTCTGTCAAACGATTAATTGTGATTAATCACATACAAAATAAAAGTGAGTTTCCCTAATATATGTGTGCGTACTGTGTGTAATTACTATGTATATATAAATACAAACACGTTCATGTATATATATTTAAGACATATTTACAAGTAATATAATTTGTATATAATTAAATACAAATAAAATATTTTGTAGATAAATAAGGAATTTCTTTGGCAAATGCGTTTTCATCTTTTATTATTCACAAGTCAAAAACCACCTGAAGTGAGCGTAAAAACTTTTTTGCGAATTAAAGAGTTTTTATTTGAAATTTGCCGTATCCATCCCTCGTTTCTCATGTGATACTTCAAAATGTGCATTAAAACAGAGAGATTAAAATATAGCTATAGAGAATTCCAGGTCAGCAGAGGAGAAGCATCAATTTGCTCGGTATAAGATTGCCATTATATATTAAGAGGCATCATATGAATAACAATATGCCCTCAAAATAATAACACACCCTCTTAACATGGCATAAGGATCATTTGCAGCTTGGAAGTCCCACGGAAGGTCAGGTGAACACATTATAGCTAACATTACAGCTCTGAGCCATACTCTGTTAAATATAAATCATCAGTGAAGATGGTGCTGAGCTATTCAAGGCTAAAGTTTCAGAGGGAAGAAACCCAGGAATTCCCCTGCAAAAAAAGTGCCCTTTCCTTGTTCTCACAGCTCAGTATATTGGGGAGAGGTAATCATTTACTGTAAAAATCAAGTTCATCTTAAGGGTTAAGGGTTAAGGGACCAAAGCAACAGGAGTATCAGGAGGAAATATATATACCGTAAATCTCTTGGCCAATGGACTTTAAGCCAATGAGCAGCAAATGCTGAAATACGTAACTGCCTTTTCTACAATGTTAGAGTTCAAACAATTAAATATATTGTTTTTTATAGTTTTCTATATAAATATATAGAAAAAAGGTGGCAGTGTGAATTTCTAAAATTTAAATGATTTATTTATTTTTTAAATCAACAATAATTACATCTCATATTTTGACCTAGTACTGGCCTCCCTCTGGGAAATTATGACAAGGTTGTTTGCCAAATCTTTCTGCATCCTTTGGCATTTCAGGAAATGTTTAACACTGTTGTCTTTTGACCAAAGTAGTCAGTGCCCAAAGAAGACAAAAAAAAAACAAAAAAAAAAAACATATATCTTAACAAAGTCCACAACATATTATTCTATATATCTTAAAGCAACATACATCAAATGGTTAAATTTAGCTTACAATCCACGTGATGTTAGAGTAATAAGGAAGAAACAAAGGTAAAAAAAAAAATCCATCCATTGTCTTGTAGGTGAAATGTACTATAGTTGGCTAAACAAGGCTAAAATGGTGTATGTGGCTGTCCTGGACCTTACTGATGTGACAGTATTTTTAGATGTCAGCAGGAAACTAGTAACAAGGCTATAAGGCTAGATTAATGCGAGAGCAAGAAGGCCACTGGGGCTGCACACTTCCTCTGACCATCGTCTCTAGGGTGTTCAGTGAGACAGGAAAGACAGAGACACACAAAAGACCTCTCAACTACTTCTGAGTTTCAGGCTGTAATCTGCTCGTATAAGAATGCTACATGTACCTTGAGATCATCTTGTTGAATGACGAAACTTAATCTATGCTATTTACCTCTAGTTTTTGTAGCCTGCAGAGAGAAATTTAAGGCTGGAGAAAGAACAATAAGTGAATAGACCTCATTTCTGAGAACGAAATATTGGAAAGGGCGTCTCTGCAACATCTCAGGTCAAGTGTCATGGTGTAACCAGCTTTAGCTAAAAAATGGGAAGCATGCCGTGAGCAGGCTGCTGACCTTTGCATAAAGTTGATAGGGTATATATTTTACATGCTGTTGTTCAGCATGACGACATAAACTGTAAAATGTAAAATATATGCAATATTTGAAAGAAAAACACTTGTCTTAATGTAATTTAAACTGTTAAATCTGATGGTGACAAGTTATGGTTCTCAACCATGTACTATCAATTTTATCTCTTTCCGTCTTTCCTAACATTCCTTAGAAATAGATTTAAATGAGAGATAACTCGATCTTAGATGTATTTAATGAGAAATGTTCGAGTTCATATTCAAATCTCTGATACACTGGTATCTAAGCAAATATGAAAACCGTTCGAGAAGCTGAAATTCCGCTTCTATAGTGACATTACTAACGTCTTTTTATGAAGAGACAATTTTGAGAAGCAGGAGACGATTGGAGAAGCGATTTCGATATTAAGGAGATCTCATTACTGATTTCTTTTTCCTATGGGAAATGTAGCGATTTGTAATAATGTGCGTTAATCTTTTTAACACTTAGTGATCATATAAAGTTCTTGAGCTAATATTTAGATTTTACAGCCAGAGTATAACTTCAGGAAAATGTTGATTCAAGGCTAACCGGCTTTTTCTATTTTGGTAGCTGGGAGTTTCCATCAAACACACATTTACATAGCGTTGAATGGAACACTAAACATTAGTTAGAAAGGCAAAGTGGAAGGGGTAAAACTTTGTTGATATTGATACACACACGGGTGAAACGTTAAATTACACATATTTACTGTAACTTCACTACAACAGACTGTAAAAAAGAATATACTCAAGTAAAAAAAGATAAGAAAAGGAAGTCTACCTACCTGTCAGAATAAGCGGTTAACTCTCATTTAAAAGGAAAAGTTTCTGAGCGAATTGAGCGTCGAGTGCGCGCTGTTCCTCTCATTGACGCGACGCACACACACAAACAGAATGAGGAACCTGAGACTGGACGCCTGCTGTTTTTACTGCTCTTTCAACTTCCTGGTGCAGTATTTACCATGTTGATCAGAGTTCTGTTTTATTTGTTTGCATAAAACCGCAGTGCCATTGCGTTTGTCGAGCGTCAACTCTATGTAGTATTATGGGGAATTATGTCGGTATAATCTCACATGATGTGGTAGGAGGATAACCTACGTTTTCATTACATTCACGGTTGTGACATATCGAATATAAGCTTGTAAAACCTGCTGAATGATTAGAATTACATGTAATTTATATTTATTGAAGTATTCATAAATATATTAAATTAGAATATCTATAATCAAGCTCTTGCTGAAAAAAAAAAGAGAAACCATCATAAAAATTCAAATGGTTTCCACTACAAATACCATTAGAAACCATCAACTTTTAACCATTAAAATGGTTTTCTGTATTTTTAATTAGGATTTGGTGGTTTTAACAAGCCACCAAAGGAGCGTTTTCACAACGCGTCATCAGTCAACCATATTGGCGGCACTTAATGTAAACAATGCCACTGAACCAAACGAAACTCGCGTATTTTGCTGATTATTGCTGCTGAAAATGGTCAGTTATTGTTATGTTGTTATGTTTTGTGACTGTACTAATTGGTCGGTTGGGGAAAACATTTGGAGTACTATAAACTGCCAAAAATTATAAAAATCAAGGAGAAGAGTGCAAAAAACTGTCTGAGGAACAAAGGCATTTATGGTTGGTCAAACTGAACCAGGATTTCCAGGAAAAAATCTTGACAACATTCGTGTTTGATCTTTTCATTTTTGGTGATATATTAGGCTAATATCTTAATTAATACCCCTCGTACACATCTTCACCACCTGTTAACTTTAGTTTGTCAAAATATTGCGCCCTTCCCTGCTTACTAAGTCCTTCTCTATACGATTTAGCAGCTTCCACGTGTTTTTTCTGTGGTTTAAACAGCATAAATTAGTATAACAACATACTCAGTTGTACATTAACTGTGCAATCCATGCTGTTGTTTACATCCGAGTATCTCCAATATGGCCGCATGTCCGGGTAACTGACCAAATTGTGATGTGAGTGCAAACCCTTTCTGAATGGGGAAGTCTCGTCCAACTGGAGCGTAGTGCTTTACATTTCCGGTCTCTGATGTTTCTAGTCAAATTAACATTTTCCAAACCGATAATATAACGTTGAACCTGCACACATTTTTATATATAGTTATATTGGAAAAGTTTCATCAGTCAGTCGTTTTTACCCCGTTTAACATGGATTTCTTTGGAGACGCGAAAGCACCCAAATGGAAGTTAGAATACATGATGGCGCAGCTCATCAGTTACTCAGGTGGCTGGAAGGCGACCAGTTACCAGTGGAAACCCACAGAATCCATTACAGTTTCCATTAAAACCAATACAAGTTCCACTATAACCAGTAAAACCATTACAAATTTTCGATAGTTATATAATACTATAACACTATACAGCACTGAGAGACAGAGAGAGAATTTTAGAAGTTTCTTCAAATGAATTTAATAGGTAAATATCAATGCTGAAAAAAACATAGATCTACGTTAAAATAAACATTAAACTAGCAGCATCACAGGTACACATAAAATGTACATTTTATGTAAAATTCATCATTAATGGCTTTACAAAACCGTAAATGGCAGGTCATGTATACAAGTACAATTTAAGTGCAATAAATACACATAACAAATGACCATAAAAGAATTACAAAAAAAATGAAAGGATTTATGTTTTTGACTTAATTAAGTTGCCAAAGTATGCAGTAATTGTTTTCAGTTTGTTGTTCAGAAAGTTCTGCTCCACTTCCACCTTCCCACCTGGGCCAGCGAGAGACGCAATCTATATAGAGTGAAAGACGGAAAGAGGGAGGGGTATGAAGAGAAAGAGGAAGAAGCAAAGAGGCAGAGCAGGTGTGAGATACCATCACAGGAACGTGGTCATTAGTTGCCAATATCAACATGTCTGTATAATATAAACATAGTATCTTGGTTTAGGGGGAAAATGTTGTTGAATTCAATCACAAGAAAGTCACATGACTACATAGTACTCAACAGTTACGGGCAAAAGGCAATGATGTATTTACTTTAGATATTAGTACAAAAATTTGCTACAGTCATACACAGAATACTCCGGAAAGTAGTGTGGTTTCAAAAGGTGCAACCACACCGCACCAGACACAGCAAGACCTTTCAGAGAAATCAAAAACCATCACACAGCTGCAATTGACAGATATCATATGCACTGAAATAAAACCTAGTGTACACAGTCAACAAACGCTCTCAGTGAAAAAACTCAATTTCTGATTGAATGTGATTTCAGTGAATGGACTTTGGCATTAAGTTTATCTTGAGTTGCCTGATATGAGTCAATAAATATTAGACAGCAAGTGATAACGGAAACTAGATATATAGCTGAGAATAAGTACAACAACCATGTGTACTAATATTAAAATGCTAAAAAGGATGATCCATGTGACCAATCAGATGACTTCATAGCCAGTGACCTGCAGCCAACATGAAAACCATTATTAAGCCCTGTCAAATTAAAATTAGAGTTTGATGGCTTTGTTGTTAACACTTAGGTCATCCATTTGCTAGTGTACAACCCCCCCACACACAATATAAATAACTTTCAGCAAGAAAATTTTTGTAAAGCCATATATAAAAAATAGATGATAAAAGTAAATGATTTTTGTAGGTAAACAAAAGTGTTACCTGTTCCATGTCTGCGTTTCGAGGAAGAAAATAGACAATATTGTCCGAAATCATTTTTGACAACCTGAAAATTTCAAATGTATAGATAGTTAAGGAAGTTAGAATGGGCGGTTTGAAGCACCTTGACCACTAACATTAGAAAGTATATCATTGCTTCCACAAAGAGGGTTGATGTGAAAAAGGACTGAACCTTCTATTCTAAGTTCTAATGAAAACCTCATTTAAACTGGAAGACACACCGTCTAGAATAAAAGCACAGAGTGTAAGGCTGAAAGGATATCCATCAGGAGTGATCATGGTCTTGATGTTGAAGACGTCAGCACTGAGGTACTCTGGTCCTCCCCACGGGGGACTGAGGAAAACCATGTCTCCTCGCAGGCGCGGAGCCAACTGCAGGAAGTCTCCTTGCACAAAATCTATCCGGTGCGCAACGCCGTATACATCTGCGTTGTGATGTGCCAGAGCCAGCCGTATGGGGTCTATATCGATGGCGATCACTGGATTTCAGGAGGAGGAAAACAAATTCAGTTACAAAAGGGTCAATGACAAACAAGAGTGGCCATAATAAAGGTAAAAATAAATAAAAACCTAGTTTAAAATAAATGTGCCAAGTTTAGCATTGTACTTTTTGTATTCATGTTAGTTTTGAACCTCTTTTATACAATTTTCAAGAAAAGTTTTAATTTATTTTAGTGCTGTGCAACGATTAATCGTGATTAATCACATACAAAATAGATGTTTTTGTTTACATAATATATGTGTGTGTACTCTTTGTTTATTATGTATATATAAATACACACATACAGTATATATTTTGAAAATATTTACATGTATACATTTTTATTGATAGAATTAATATTACATATAAATATATTTACTATATAGACATTTTTTACTTAAACATATCCATGCATGTGTGTGTATTTATATATACACATACATATACACAGTACACACACATTTTGTAAACAAACTTTCATTTTGAATGTGATTAATCGCAATTAATCATTGCACAGCACTAATTTCTATATTTTATTGATTTAATTTTAAGATTTTCATCAAGTATTAACATATTTATTTTACACTTTGTAAATATACACTACTGTTTAAAAGTTTAGGGACAGTAAGATGTTTTTTTTTTAAACATACTTTTATTAAACAAGGACTTAAGACTTAAGATCAAAAGTAACAGTAAAGACATTGTTAGTGTTACAAAAAATATATTTTAAATAGATATATTTTTTTAATTATATACATATACACATACATTTTTTTTTAGATTGAGCTTTATATATACAGTGCCGTGCGAAAGTATTCATACCCCTTAATTTTTTTCATGTTTTAATACCCATACCCCTTCATTTTTTTTTTTCACATTTTTCACATATACACCATAATGACAAAGAAAAAACAAGTTTTTAACATTTTTGCTAATTTATTGAAAGTAAATAACTTAAATCATTCCATTGCATAAGTATTCAAACCTATCTGAGACAGCTGAAATTTAGCTCAGGGGCATTCTTATTGCTTATAGATGTTACTACAGTTAAAGTGAAGATAACCTGTGGCAAATTCAATTGAATAAATATGATTTGGAAAGACACACATATTAACAAAAGGTCTAACAGATGAATTGTATCAGAGCAAAAACCAAGCCCTGAGGTTAAAAAAAAAAAAGAGCTCAGATATAGGACTGCATCAAACCACACATCTGGGGAAGAGTTCAGAATAAATTCTGCTGCATGAAAGTTCAGTTTGTTTTTTTGTTTTTTTTAAATACTTTTACAAAGTTGTGACAATTCTGTTTTTGCCTTGTCATTACGGTGTAGGGAATGTAGATAGATGTGGGGTAATAAAGTAATTTAAAGCAGTTTAACATAAGGCAGCAACATAAAATGTGAAAAAATGAAAGGGTATGAATATTTTCGCAAAGCACTCTTTATATAGTGGTTTCTTAAGACGATGCAAACCAGTATATTTGTGTTAGCATGGTAGAACGTGTTCACATGGCAGTGTGAAATGCAACTGTACCTCTTTTACCAGTAAGGGCAAACTGAATAGCATTGCCACCCACACCACAGAAGGCATCGATAATGAGCTCCGTGCTGAAGCTGTCCTGCACCCTCAGAGCGATGTGCTCTGCTATCTTCTCAGGAGTCACTGAGAACCAGCCCTCTGTGGACACAACAGTCACAGGTTATGCACATCAACATTCAAATTAGAAGCAAAAGGCTTTTACCAGTTCATGCTTTTTTGCCCCCATCTCAAAAAAAAATAGTAAGATTAATAGAATATTCAAATTACGGTTAAACCTCAATGCACTTTTATTATAAAAATGGATTTTTTTGATACTTTCTCCACCAGAGGGAGTCTGCAGTTTCTATTTGGAGAGCTAAAGCATAGCTCTGCTTACGTCAAAGACTGTCTCTCCCTCTAAATATATAGCTTTGCTCCATATTAAGAGGAGCCTCTGTTGACAAACGGATGAGCTTTTCTTATTTTATCCATTCAAAATATCAGCAATCATCCCTGATGCCAGAAAACCATGTATTTTC
This sequence comes from Labeo catla, assembly GCA_012976165.1. Lineage (NCBI taxonomy): Eukaryota > Metazoa > Chordata > Actinopteri > Cypriniformes > Cyprinidae > Labeo > Labeo catla. The sequence continues at coordinate 492,249 of VONZ01000023.1, read as the reverse complement.
TAAGAGAAGCTGTACAAAATCATACAGTGTTTTCAAGATGCGATGACCTTAAAGCACGCTCTCTCTGTATCTCCATGCAGTTTATCATTCTTGAAAGCTGTGACACTTTAAAACATGGCATCGGACTGCTGGATCTTCATCTTTTTAAGGTGTTGCATGTGTGAGAGAACTGAGGCAGAAGCAGTCAGAGAGCACAGAGAGAGTGGAGTTTAACAGAGCATGTCCTCCTCTGATTCTGTGGAGACCAACACCATCTGCTTTTAGCCTCTACAAACGCATCTCTGTTTTTCCGCCTCTCATACTTTTCTCTCCACTGAGAATAGAACACCTGCTAAAGTAACAATCACTGGTCTGGAGCAACCACGTTCAGCACTTCCTGTTTACAGTGTGAGGTCCGGACTATGGGCGGCACCAAGAGCCCGTCAAGAACAGGTGCCCCCGAGTAAAGAGAACTTGCTTTTCTAAGCACATATCCAGTAAGTGCTACCTTAAATTTGCATAACAAGCTCACAAAAAAGACCAAACCTTACAGGAAAACACAGTGTCAACACTAATAACAAACAATTGTATTAGTGTCATTCCATAACTGCTGTAACATTTCTATCTGAAAACATTTTAAAACTGTAACATCCCACATTAAACCTATGCTATCTTAGTACTAGTAAAATATCCAGTAATGCCACTGACAAATAGCATTGTTAAATCTGTTTTCAGGAGAGAGATATGTACTGCAAAACCAACTATTACATTGATCTTGATATCATTTATCAATACATATCAGGGGCATTTCCTCTGAGGAAGCAAGGAAGGCAGTGCCTTCTCAACATATCTGATGAGAAAAAAAATAAAACACCACCAATATTACAAAATATAACATTAAAAAGTGTATAAATCTCTTGTTTTCTAAAGAAACATTGCCTGATATTACTGTGTTCACATGATGATATAAAACGATAGGTCTTCTGGGCAAAGTGTAGTTTTTAATATGCATTTAAACTTTTTATTGCAACATAAAACGTCTTTAAAGTTGTGTTGTGTTGTCTGCTTTGGCACAGTATCTGTCCAACGAACTAAAATCAAAAGCACAATACGGCTTTATCCATTTATTAAGTCTTTTATTGCTGTGCATTTCAAAGCGAAGCACGCACTTCGTTCAGGCAATCAGCTCGTGATCCGTTGTTTTCCGCGCCTCAGAACAGCTTTGTTCGCAGTTAATGAAGTGAACTAATTTATCGCATGTACTGTGAGTTTTGCGCACGTTTGGAACACAACGGCCACCAGTTATGCTTTATTTTTGCGGCAGATGATTTCTGCTTTCACTGAAGCTGGTCTTTTCTGTTTAAATAAAAGCTCTACTGCTGTTTTAGTCAAAATAAAAGCTTAGAAGTGCAGTATTAATTGCTCACAGCTAGCAGTTTAAATAGGTTATGTTACTGCAGTCCAAATTCAAAATATCTATTTTGAGTGTAGAAATTAGAAAAGAAGTGTTGTAATTTTGTACTGTAGTGTAAAGCAGAAATAATATACCTATTAAATATTAATTTTCATTTATTTTACAGTACAGTTGTTACAATATATGGCTATTACTGTCATTGTATTAACAATATAATATAAATTTGTTATTATATTTTCATTTCTTTGGCTTCCTAAAATACCGGTGTAAATATAATTTAGACTGAGACAGTATATCACAACTAAAAGTTGGAGCTCTTAATTTTGAGCCGTTAAAGGTTCATGAAACCTCAGACTACTTTTTCTGAGATTTGAGCAGAGGTGTTTGTGTTGCACATCATATATGACAATGTTAGCATCCATTAATTTTAATTGTTGGAGAAAATTGGTTAATTTTGAGCTTTTTTGCTCTATTTTCATCTTCCGTGTTTAAAATCTACATTGTGTTGACGTCAGAGTTTGTGACGTGGCAACGGACTATAGTAGATCGATGACGCGTCGGTGTCTCATAATTATTCATGAGGCTGCGTGTTCTTATCCTATGAGAAGACGCTTCGCCTAATTATTCGCGACAGCGCGTGTTGATTTATGACAGACGCTTCAGACTGTGCGGTTGCCTGTATTAACTGAGAGAAACGTTCATGAATGGAAGGAGAGTGTTTGTTTTTGTTTGCTTTGTAAGAGTTCAGCACAAACGCGATTCATTCATAAAGTGAGTGTAATAACGGTTTTTACAACTCCTTGACGCAACCTATCAAAAGGATTATAAACGCGGCAAAATAAGCCTTAAAAAGTTGATAGAGGTGCAGCAGCGCGTTCATATATATGTTTTCGACGCAGAGTGCAAATGTCTGTGACTTTATTTGTGTTGTTAACTCAATGGGAGCGAAATGAAATTGTCTGAACCCGAAGTTCACTCTCTCCCCTCTTCCCCCTCCGCTCCGCAGCGCACCACGCCCACTTTTTCAGCGTTTTTCAAAACTGTGGTGAGAACTAACCAGTGCTGAAACAGGGGGCGTTCATGACCCTTTAAAGTGCATTAGACAGAATAATTTAACTTTAAAATATACACAATTTTCATTTGTCCTTTTTCTTTGTTAAATATCGCAATAAATATTACATGGTGGACTTCATATCAGAATATTATCGTAACGTGAGGTTTTTATATCGTTGTGCACATTCTGCGTCCCAGAGTCTGAATGAGCAATATAATGGTGTTAATGAGAAGAATAATTAAAAAAAAAAAAATAAGGAAACAACTCACACACTTAGAAATAACCATCTTGTAATGTCAAAATAAGACTTTAAATGTCATAAAAACATAACCTTTGGGAGTTTTTAGTGAGTAATCAGCTTGGTGAAATTGAAGGTAAATCTCTGTGTCTGTGACCAATATTTATTGAGCTTTGATGACTGATGATTTGAAAAACTCAAAAATAGTTACAAAAATAACTATTAAAAAGAACAGCTGAACATAAGTTCACAAATAAAATACACTGTTTAAATTGTTACTGCCTTGAGTTATTATTTTAATACATGATACATAAAATGCTAAAAAACACTTACTTGAGATTCATACTTGCACTGTAAAAAATGACTGAATTTAATGGTAAAAAACCTGTAAATGCTACAGTAAAATGGTTAAATGGTTAACGGTAAAAGAGTTTACAGTGAAAAAACGTAAATTGACACTCCGAGAATTCCCTGTTACATTTTTTAAAAATTGATCTTTTTTTTGTTGAAATAACTCTTTCTTCTTAGTTTTCTCTTAGCAATTTTGTACATTAGGGTTGTATTTTACATCTAATGTAGTGTTCGTGATGTGATTTTCTAATTTTGGTGATTATCAGTGCATTTCAGTACTTCTATAGGTTGATACATTAACATTACCACTGATAAAAATAAATTTATAATAAACTAAAAATGACATTTCAGAAACAGACAGACATTTCTGAAACAGCCATTTTTCCTGAAAAATAAGACATTTCAGAAACTCTTACTTTTTATGTTTTTATATTGTATTATTGTTAACACTACTGACATGAAAATTTATGAGAATTGTTTTGAGGTAAATTATTAAATTCTTTTTATTTACATTATTAAATACTGTTCATTAATTTAACCGTTTAATTCACTTTGATCTTTGATATATTTACTTTGATATACGGAATGATTGTATTGCCTTTACTCAGCTGAATTATCCAATAATATGCCTATTTTCATGCTTTTAAGATTCTTACCTAAAATAACTAACAAGTAGAAATTAAAATCATTTATACTTCCCCAAGTTACAATTGAATTGGTGTAAAACTGTAGTTTTCTATAAGGAAACAATAGGCTTTTGAATGGACTTTTTTCCCCATTCAAATTAAAAAGTACATCAAGTACTGAAAGACTGAAAACAACTGTGGCTAGACAGATTCCTGTGAGATTTCGAAAAAAGAAACAAGTGCATTTACTTTAAGTCACATTCCTGGTCATATTAAGCACAATTCACTAGAACAAAAAAAAAAATAACCCTTGCCTATACCAGGAAACTTTTTTTCTTTTCTTTGTGGCTCCAGACTACAGGTTGATGTTAACAAATGGATAACCAAAACTGTTTCCTGGTTCAACGTCTAGTTCCACCTAGACATGTCACATTATAGAATTAATATGGCATGTGAATATCATTTCATGTTGACTTTGAATCTTTAATCTCTCCTGCCTCTAAAGTGGTAATGCAAGCCAGTACCCCAGTATCACAGTAGTAAAAAGAAAATTTTGCATCTTTGTAGCCCTGAGGTAATCCCCCTCCTCTCTAGGGTGGGAGTGCAGGAGATACACAATTCAGCCCACGCTCTTGATCTACCCCTCGCTCTCCTCTGTCCAATCAGGCAGTGCTAAAGGAAAAGAGGCTCACTGTGGCTATGGGCTACTGCCTCTGTTGACATGAATAAGTGAATAGATACGAGGCTCTGATCTCACTTTCAAACAGAATTCCAGATGCTTAGTGAAAGAGTTATGATCCGAAAGTGAGGGAGACGTATAAAAACACATTAGTCATGGTACTTGGGAGAATTCAAATAGAAATCCGCCATCCACGAGGGGAGATTTTCTAATCCCAAATAACGGGACCTTTCATAGTACCAGAAGGAAAACCGTTTGACATTTGGTGCTGATTATAAGGCATCTTTCCCAAGATCGACCCTATTAAAAACTAAATGCTAACCCAGTACTATGGTCATCTCATAAAATTTAACAAGGAAAGTGACTTCATAGGAAGAAAATCTTTAACATAAAAACTATTTTTTTTTACAATTTCTGGAAAAAAATGTTAGTGGTACTGTAGCAAAAGTCACCAACACAAAGCTGCGCTGTTGCAGCTGGTTCCAAGTAGGGCTGGGCGATAATATAATTTTCCGCGATAAAACGATATGAAGAGTTCGATAAATGCTCGATATAATTTTTATGTGCCAAAAGCGGAATGAAACAGCGCAACTCATTTGAATCGCTCCACACGGACCATTTATCTGCTCGTGCTGCGCGAGCTCACTAGAGAAGATGCATTTACTCCGTCATGCAAGCACTAAACAGCGCTGTGAGATCCAGTGTGAAACACTTGAATTCAGCGATGAACACAAATGACTTTGTGATTCAAACTAGTTTAAAGCTGTGTGCAACTTTTCAATCTACACATCGCCATCATTTACCATGGATTTACTGTAGTAACACTCACTGCACCATGGCATTGTGGCAGCAATGTGGGATATTCACATTGAATTTTATTACAGGAGTAATGGTATATAATTATAGCATGTATGTATTTGTGATTAAGATATAGCATGTGTGCATTTATACTTAATGTTTTTAGACTACCGTTTTTCATACAAATAGGCTACCTATAAAACCATGTAGTTATATTTTTACCATGATATTGAGTTACCTTTGTGTGGTTTTAACTGTTTATCATGATTTCAAATGTATGCTTGCTACTATGGGAGACCAGTGCTTAATTACAAAAAAAAAAAAAACTGGGTCAGAATAAATTTAACCATGTAAAACTAAGGTTGCTACAATTTTAACAGATGTTACTGATTGATAATGAACAAAAATGTACCTCTGCATCCTCAAGCTACTATCAAATGTGCATTTCTAAGAGACAAAAAAAAAAGTCACATTAATATTATTATTATCATTATCAGACAACCCAAACCTGTTTCTTGATTTGAAACAGTATAACTCATTAGAACATGCAGAAATAATTTTTTCCATTTAGATATTTATTTTGTTAAGGAAAATTAATGGTCTGGTTTCTACAACTTTCACTTTGGAGCAAAAATCTGACTTTAAACTTGAAAGAAATAAGATTTGACATTAATCGTGATAATTATCGATATCGACTGATATGAAAAAAATTATCGTGATAATTTTTTTGCCCATATCGCCCAGCCCTAGTTCCAAGGAATTCATAAAAACAAATGTACCTGAGAAGCAACCCTGCACAATATATTAAAGGGGACATCAAATGCCCATTTTCCACAAGTTGGTATGATTCTTTAGGGTCTTCATGAAATGTCTGCAACATACTTTGGTTAAAATTCCTTAATTGTTGTCTAAAACAACAGTTTTTACCTTGTCAAAAACAGCTCTCTTCACAGCAACCTGTTTCAGTGCATGTCTCTTTAAATGATAATGAGCCACTGCTCACCCCACCCCTCTCTTCCATGGGGCGTGTCTACACTAGTCACATGAATATATCAATATATGATTTGTAGGTGGTCTTATTCAAAAAATTAAAACCGCTCGCTGGATGACACAATTTCAGACTCAGGCCCTGTTTACAAAATGAACGTTTTAAATGGCGTTTTAAAATGAAGACAATCCTCGTGTACCCTGCCATTTTCACTGCGTTTCAAAAACGCACTTTGGAAATGCATGTCACATGACCATTCATAATGAGCATGATGTTATTGTTTACACAGTCGTCCAGGATACGCAGAGCGAATGTGGGCAGCCACGCCATCGTTTTCAAAAGTCTCAGTTTTAGTCCGTTTACAATGAAACGTAACCCTGTGGCGTTTTGGAAAATCTCAGTTTTCGAGGGTCAAAAACGCCGGAGTAGTGTAAGTGATACGTGTAACTGCAGCAAAAGTTATGAGTTTTAAAATGAAAATGTACTAGTGTAAACGTAACCTCGGACAGCCCATGCCAGAAACCTACCTAAATGCACAAACAAACAAACAAACAAACAAACAAACAAAAAAAAATTAATCCAATGTCCCCTTTAAGACTTCAGAGAATATATCTTCAATACAAGATTAATTCATTATTTCTTAAATCAGATCTTTTCTATTTTTTTAAAGGGAAATAACACTTGTATGGCTTAATATAAAGTAAATGATGTGTCTTACTGAAATATGAAGTAGAAAACCCATGAAAGATTTCCTGTGAGTTTTATATCTTAAAACCTCCTTATTATAAAGTATTTCATAATGCTTTGTCTGGAAATGACCATTTTATTTAAGTATGCGGTCAAAACACTCAAAGCCTGCAATAGTGAGGGGGCGTTGATTCCTGAGAAGCCTTAAAGGAGAAGTTCATTTCCAGAACAAAAATTTGCAGATAATTTACTCACCCCCTTGTCATCCAAGATGTTCATGTCTTTCTTTCTTTAGTCTTAAAGAAATTCTGTTTTTTGAGGAAAACATTTCAGGATTTCTCTCCACATAGTGGGCTTCAATAGTGCCCCCAAGTTTGAATTTCCATAATGCAGTTTTAAATGAAGCTTCAAATGGCTCCCAACCGGTGGTTATCAACTCCAGTGCCCACTGCTCTGCACATTTTGTCTGTTTCTGAATCTGACACACTCACTTCAGTTCATGGATCTTTCTCCTAACAACTGATGATCTGAATCAGGTGTGTTAAATGAGGGACACATTCAAAATGGGCCTTGAGGACTGGAGTTGAGAACCACTGCTCTAAACAATCCCAGCCGAGGAAAAAAAGGTCTTATCTAGCAAAACGATCAGTCAGTTTCAAAACAAATTGGCAATTTATATACTTTTCAACCTCAAATGCTCGTCTTGTCTAGCTCTACGTGAACTCTGTGTATTCCGGTTCATGACAGTTAGGGTATGTCAAAAATTCCCGTCTTGTTTTCTTCTTCAACATCAAAATCGCTGTTTTACTTTTTTTTTTTGTAAAGGGCGTTTGATGTTCTTTGCATGTTCACTTTGTTAACACTGGGTCAGTACTTCTGCAGTGATGTAGGACAATTTTTAAGTTGGGGAAGAAAATGAGATGGGAGTTTTTGACATACCCTAACTATATTGACCGCATTGAACCGGAAAAAAAAAAAAAAAAAAAAAAAAAACAGTTTATGCAGAGCTAGACAAGATGAGCATTTGAGGTCAAAAAATATATAAATTGTCAATTTGTTTTGAAAATGACAGATCGTTTTCCTAGACAAGACCCTTCTTACTTGGCTGGGATCATTTGGGGCCATTTGAAGCTGCATTTAAACTGCATTTTGGAAGTTCAAACTTGGGGGCACCACTGAAGTCCACTATATGGAAATATTTCCTGAATTTTTTTACTTAAGAAACAATTTCTTATCGGCTGAAGAAAGCTAGACACTAACATCTTGGATGACAAGGAGGTGAGTAAATTATCTGTAAATTTTTGTTCTGGAAGTGAACTACTCCTTTAAAGAACCCGTCCCTTAAAAACAGCCCGTTTCTGAGAGAGGTTCAGAATGAAAATGGAAAAAATTATTTTTCCACATATTTATTTATGCAAAAAACTTTATTAACATAATAAGTAAACCTCAAGGAAAATATTACAATAATAAAAAAATCATGCCATGACCCCTTTAAAAAAAATCCACATTGTTTTATACATATTTAATGTAAGCAACATTTTTCGATAACGTGAAATGGTTGCACTGAAAGAGCCTACAGTTGGCGTAGGCTTAAACCAAATGCTGTACCATCGATTTTCCCCACAAAGAGTCTAAACACCCCCTGATATTGAGTGAAATCCGCGCTGAGAAACTCCTTCAGTGGCTGTGGTGTCATGACAAGCATCTGCTTCTTTACATCCTGCCAGGATGGCATCTAGCATGTCTTGTCTCTGCCGTTTGTAAGCTCTTTCAGTAGCTGTGGTCTACTAAAAGCCTCAAAAGGCATCAGGGCTACAGTGGAGAGAACAAAGACGCGAGTCTTTAGGAAATTTTATTCGTCCACAGGCATCTTCCCATTCTTGTCTTGATTTACACTGTTTCTCTTGTTGCCCTTCGACTGAAAATTACAACCAAAAGCTGCACAATGTGGAATCGTGTCACTATTTTATTTTCCAAGTTAGAGTACAACCATTTTACGTCATTGAAAAAACGATGCCCCAAATAGTTTGAAATATGTATAAAACAATGTAGATTTTGAAAAATAACAAATCTTTTATGGGTTTTCTATGACATATTTCAGTACGAGACATCATTTAAATGGTAAATGATATATCAAAAATATAAATGGTAAAAAAGACCAGATGGTAAAAATGGTAAAAGACCAAGTATAAAAGAATGTGCAGCTAAATAAAATTCCTTTTACAAGAAAAATTTAGACAAGCAAAAAGCGATTAACAAGCAGGTTAATGTTTAGCTTAACACACTGTCCATTAAAAGAGTGACCCACTTTGTAGGCGGCAGTGGGGAGGAGAACACAGGTAAAGCACCAGAGCTAAAGGTTGTCATTCCTCCGAGGCTGAGCACTCTATTTGTGCAAAGCGTAGCGTGGGGAAAGAAAAGAGTGCTCTCTTGAGCGCTCTAAAAGCTGCCTGCTGCCTTGCTCTCACTTGCTCCCTCTCGCTCGCTCCCCGTCTCCCTCCCCTTTTTTCTGGTCTGACGCAGGAGGTATGAGGGGCTCCGTGTCTAGCGTCAGCACACACACTGCAGACAGAGCCGGCGCAGCCAGACAGCCCACACCTTCAGCTGCTACATCCTCAGTGTTGACATCTCAACACTGACATCATACTCTGCCCCTCAGTTCTCAGCGTATCCGTGTATTTGTTTGGTGCATGTTATTCCAAAAAACCCCAAAAAACTTACAGGGCCACTTACAGAGGCTGTGCAGGCTACAAGTTTATGTATACCCAAATAGCTATTTGGTTCGTTTCACTATTCACTACGAAATTAAAGTTGAAATATTAAGAGAATAAAGTCGAAATATTTTGAAAAAGTCCATATTAAGAGAATAAAGTCATAATATTTTGAGAATAGTCAAAATTATGAGAATAAAGTTGAAATATTTTAGCAATAAAGTCAAGACGTTGAGAATAAAATCAGTGTTTTGAGAATAATTCAAAATTACGAGAATAAAGTCATAGTGTTTTCAGAATAAAGTCTAAATGTTTTAAAAATAACGTCAAAATATTTAGAGAATAATGTCAAAATTATGAGAATTAATTCATAGCAATTATGCGCAACATGCAAATGGCCCAGATTGGGAGCACCAGGGGATTTTCTAAAGTCTCAGATTTCAAAATGTGTCAGATTTATAACGCGATACAAACAGTATGTCTATTACAATGTGTTTTTCACACTCTTTAATGTGGTGTGACAGATCGCTGTTTTCACCTCAGTTTAAGCGGCATGTGAATCAGTCATCTTTCTGATTACAATGAGACATTTGTTTCATTAAATTAGGCTTTTTTCCTGTTCCTACCAATGTTCCTTTACGTTTATATTATGCTGTGAACTTGAAATAAAGAGGAAAAACACATTTATAATTTGTATTTCGTGATAAAACTGACAACAGAATTTTAAAGCTGAGCTGTGTTATATTAAAAGCAACAAAGCACAAAATTATTGTGATTACTGGGTGGCTGGCGCACTACAAATAATGAATGGAAGATGTTAAATATGTCCAATCATTTACTGCATTATACTGTGAATATATAGCTTGTAAACAGTCACTTAACATTATATACCTCAGAAAAGACAACAATATAACGTATGTTAACGAGTTGGAGTCACTTCAACCTTTAGAATGTTGTATTGTTGTTTTTAATTAAATACATGAGGAATGAAAGATTTGATGCCACAGATGTTTCTGCAGAGTAGGTGGTGGAGTTTTCACAAAGAAAACAGTATAATTTAATGAAACAAATGTCTCACTGTAATCGAAAACATGAGTGATTCACATGAATAGCTACAGCGATCTGTCCCGCCACAAACATTTAAATGTTTTTGAGCATCAAAAAAATTATTAACGTTATGCATTATTGTAAGACACATTGTTTTTATTTCACTATAAACCTGACAGATTTTGAAAGCCGAGACTTATGTTAAAAGTACCGAAAGCACAAAGCTTATTGCTATTATTGGGTGGCTGGCACACTACAAACAACAAATGCAATTGAAAATGTGAAATATTATTTTCAAGCATACTGTCCCTGCGAGTATATGACACATGGTATGACTTCTGCTAATAATCCCACATATGTTTAAATAAATTCCTGGCAACTTCTCCCGCTGCTCCCAATCCGGGCCATTTGCATGCGCAGGCTATACTCTCAAAAAATTATAAATTTAATTGCAACGATTTTAATTCTCATGATTTTGACTTTATTCTTAAAACATTTCAACTTTATTGAAAAAATATTTTCGTCTTTATTCTCCAAACATTTCAACATTATTCTCGTAATTTCAATTTTATTCTCAAAAGTTTTTGACTTTATTCTAGAAAAATTTTGAATTCTTGAAATATTTAGACTTTATTCCCGAAAAAATTTCGACTTTATTCTCAAAACATTTCGACTTTATTGAAAAAATATTTTGACTTTATTCTCCAAAAATTTCGACTTTATTCTCCAAACATTGACATTATTGTTGTAATTTCAATTTTATTCTCAAAACTTTTTGACTTTATTCTCGAAACATTTCAAATTCTTGAAACATTTCGACTTTATTCCTGAAAAAATTGACTTTATTCTCAAAACATTTCGACTTTATTGAAAAAATATTTTGACTTCATTCTCCAAAAATTTCGACTTTATTCTTGAAACATTTTGGCTTTTTCTCAAAATATTTTAACTTTTTTCTCAAAATATTTAGACTTTATTGACAAAATATTTTGACTTTATTCTTGTAATTTCGACTTTATTCTCGAAACATTTCAGCTTTTTTTCTCAAAATTTTGACTTTATTCTCAAAATATTTAAACTTTATCCTCAAAATATTACAATTTTAATCTCGTAATTTTTTATTTTTTTTCCCCGTGGTACCATCGTTTTAAAGAGATAGTTCACCCCAAAATAAAAATTCTGTCATTAATTACTCACTCTCATGTCGTTTCAAACCAGTGTGTTTGTTTATTTCATTCTCAATGCCATTCCAGCATCCATGGCTATATTCATGGCAAGAATCAGTAATCCAGTACACAAATCTGTTATACACAGACTATGTCGGGGGGGACAATTTGGAATTCAATTTACCTAACCTGCATGTCTTTGGGCTGTGGGAGGAAACTGGAGTACCCGGAGTAAACCCACGCTGACACAGGGAGAACATGCTTTAAACCAATGAGCCTTTCGTTCATCTTTGGAACACAAATTTAGATATTTTTGATGAAATCTGAGAGCTTTCTGACCCTGTACAAGCAGCAACGCAGCTTCCACGTTCATGACTCAGAAAGGACATTGTTAAAATAGTCCATGTGACATCAGTGGTTCAACTTTAATTTTATGCCGGCGCCGATAGCCTTGTGGGCAGTGCGCCGACATACAGCGTCGTTGTGCTACGGGTGTCCCGAGTTCAAATTCTCTCTCCCACTTCGCTTCCTGTCCTGTATGATCTGTCCTATCATAATCAGTGTTGGGGAAAGTTATTTTTAAAAGTAATGCATTACAATATTGAGTTACTCCCTAAAAAAGTAACTAATTGCGTTACTTTTTATGGAAAGTAATGTGTTACATTACTTTTGCATTACTTTTAAATCTGGGCAGGGCTTGCTTGTTTGTTTTTAATATAAAAAGTTCTATTTTTGGCAAATGTAAAAGCCTTTTCAAACCAAAAGCCTCAGGCTTTGAGAAAAGTGAATTCACGTCTGTACAGTAGACCGCAGAAGAAAACAATGTCAACTCTTCAGCAATATAAAAAAGGAAAACTAATGTTAGATTATCTTGAGTCATTTTTGCTTATTAGTATGATTGAATTGAATCCCTGAAGGTCGGCATTGAAGACATTGATTAATAAAATGGTATTAAATGCTTAAAAGATATTTGTATTATTTAACATATTTAATTATTGCAGGTTTGCGTCATATTCCGAGTTGAATTTCACTGTTTTTATTAATTTTGAGGAATACTGAATCTGATTTTTGTGAGTGAGATGAATTAATGCATGTTCACATTTATTCTAAAACTAATATCTTACTCCCGATTTCTCTCAACATGGGGACAGGAGAGCTTTTAATCAATAAATGGGGGGAAAAGTAACTGGTGTTACTTATTTGAAAAAAGTGACTCAGATATTTTCTTGTCAATTAAAAAGTAATGCTTTACTAGTTACTTGGAAAAAGTAATAATATTACGTAACTTGCGTTACTTGTAATGCCTTACCCCCAACACTGATCATAATAAAGGCAAGAATGCCAAAAATAAATCTTTAACAAAAAAAATTATAATAATTAATTTTACGAATCTACAAGAAATCTTTTTGTGCACAAAGAAAACAAAAATAACGAGTTATTCAACAATTTCCTCTCTTCCGTGTCAGTCTTCGACGCACGTTCATGAGAGTACGCGAAGCATGCATCTATATCAGCCAGCTTTATGAAGAATAATTAATTTTTAGTTCAACAGGTTGGCTGTCTTTGTAATTTTCCACTAACGCTGCAACACTGAAGTTGCTTTGGATAAAAGAATTTTCTGATTAAAAAAAAAAATGCAACGAATTCATTAATTGCTTAAAATGAAGATATTGGCTTTGTGCTGACTCACCATGGTCAAGTTTGATGCCCTCATCGAACCTGGAAAACAGACGGTAGCGCTGTGCCCAGTACTTGGCCAGCTCAGGTTCTGCTGCAATCTCCGGTGGCATCTCCACATCCTTTCTCCTCTTCCTGTTCCTTCTCTTGTTCTTTTTAAAGGGCTGCACGCTCTTTGCTGGGAAAGGCAACAGTATGATTATGTCAAATTGCCTGAACGGCAAATGAGAAGCCTAACTGTGTTAATGGTTGGCTTGTATGTTACAGAAGAACAGACTGTGATTATCTCATTTGTATCATGTAAAAGCAGGGCGCTAAATACTGACCTCCCTCAGCGTCCTTAGAAGCGTCAGGGAGTAAGAAGTCAGGGACGTCCAAGGGCTGCAGTTCTCCTCGGGGATCTGAATCGCTGTCCTGTCTCTCTTCTGGCTCTGGCTGAATGTTCTGTTGATGTTTCTCAGTTTTTTCACATATTCTGCTGAGCTGAGGAGTCTTCTCACACTCCGGTTCATTTGTTTTTTTCTTGTCTTCCTTTAGTGTAGGCAGACTTGCATCTTCTGCTCTCTCACACGGCTCAGTCAGGGCTTCAGGCACGGAGGCCTCCTCAGAGTCAGCATCAGTTTGAACCTTCTGAAGGAAACTCTGGACCTGTGCGTGTTTGAGAGAATATAGGGCTTGTATAGGAAGGAACAAACTGAAATACTGCACACCACAGTCTAATCACCAGTTATATGAGGCACAGTTTGTTCGTAAAGCTGCTTTGGAACAATATTTATTACTAAAAGGACTATGGCAATTAAATCCAAATGGAAATGATTTTTATATTGTATATTTGGAGAGTAATATTGTGAAATATTGTTACAATTTAAAACTGCTGTTTTCTATTTAATTAGTTTTTTAAAGTGTAATTTATTTAAAAAAAAAAAAAGGATTAATTTATTTTTAAAAATGAAATAAAATGATATAAAATAAAAAAAATGAAAACATGAAATTAAATAAAAAATAAAATAAAATAAAATAAATGAAAAATGAAATGAAATGAATTTTTTTTTAATTAAATGAAAAAAAATGAAAATGAACAAACAAAATAAAATGAAAAAAGAAATGAAATAAAATAAAATTAAAAAAAGTGACATGAAATGAAATAAAATGTAATAAAATGAAATGAAATAAAGTAAAGTAAGAAACAAAATTTAATTAAATTAAGAAATAAAATAAAATAAAACAAAAAAAATAAATTAAATTAAATTAAATACAATGAAATAAAATAAAATCAAACAAAATTAAATAACATTAAATAAAACTAAATAAAATAAAATGAAATGAAAAAATGAAATGAAATAAAACAAAACAAAACCACTCACTGGTAATACTGATACTACCCAGTATTACCAAGTTTGGGGTCCGAAAGATGTTTTATTTATTTATTTATTTTTAGAAATAAATACATTTACTTAGCTAGGATGCCTTTAATTGATCGTAAGTTACTGTAGAGACATTTATAATGTTCAAAAAGATTTCTGTTTCAGATACAGGCTGTTGTTTTACTTTCTGTCTAAATCAGTCACAATTTTGAAAAAATAAAAATAAATAAATAAACAAATGAAATAAATGAAAAATTGAAATAAACTAAAATACTTAAAGTGAAATCAAATGAAAAAAATGAAATACAATAAAATCAAAAATGAAATAAACTGAAATGAAAAAATAAAATGAAATAAAATAAAAAAAAAATGTAAAACAGAAATGAAATGAAAAAAAATGAAATAAAAATGAAACGAAAAATATTAAAAAATAAAATGAAAAACAAATGAAAATATGAAATAAAATAAAATGAAAAAAGGAAAAGAAACAAAATGAAATGAAATAAAATTATATAAAATAAAATGAAACAAACTGAAATCAAAATGAAATAAAAAAAAGTAAAATTAAATGAAATAAAATAAAAAGAAATAAAATTAAACCAAAAATAAAAATAAAATAAAATAAAATAAAATGAAAAAGCCTTTATTTGAAATAGAAATCTTTTCTATGTATGTACAGTCTTTACTGTAATTTTGTTTTATCAATTTAATGTGTCCCTGCTGAATAAAAGCATTCATTTCTTTATTAAAAAGAGAGAGAGGAAAAAAAAAAAAAAAAAACAAGTTGTCAGGGGTTCCTCACAAATAGGGGGCCTTAAATTTGGGGTCCTGGGAATGTATTTATTTATTTTACTGCTTGATCTCCACCAAAGGCTTTTTTTCATCAATGTAGTTTGAAATAAAAGTCTAAAAGTTGCAGACATAAGCTTCTTACATTAAAATAAAAACTACATCATTTAATCTGATGGGTCTCTGGCAAACTCAGCCTTAGCAGGCATCGATAAAAGCAGCAGAACTGCAAGCCTCAATGTGATAAAGGAAGCCCCAACAAAGTCTTGTTTAGGCATCCAGCCTGAAAAGATGCTAGTGATAATGTCTGATGCAGTAAAGTTTTCATCCTCGACCAGATCAATTTGTGCTACAGAGAAATCAATTCCAGAGCACTGCAGTAAATTGGTCTAGTCTCTTCACTGGCTAAAATCCAGCCTTACATGAAACCGAAGCTGGCTGCTGGGAGTCTGGCATTAAACTCAGAAATCCACCTTGAAAAAGTGCACTGATAAGATGACTAGATGCTCTGGTTTGAAAACAACAATTCATCTCTTCTCTTCTTGAATATTCAACATGCCAGTGATGAAGACCAAGCGTCTGAAGCCGTCCTGTGTGGGTTTGACAGCCGGCAACGTGTGTGTTAGTGTCAGGGGTGAGACTGCGGGTTAGAGCGGCTCTGTCTGTCTGACGGGAGCTGACAGCGCACGGTAAGCAGGTGCTGCGTGACAACGCTGTGATGGGGTGGGGGGTTGGTAGATGAAGCGGCTCTGTGCAGACTGCATAAAGTGTCAGCTTCACCGCTCCTGCTGGCTCTATGCCCGCTCTCTACCCCATTCTCCTCTCACGCACACACTCAGAACAATTTACACTGTGCTTCACTGATCCGTAGTAAGGCGACGAGAATGACACATCTTACACGAAAGCCCACAAAGTCCACGTGTCAATAAAACCTCAGGGAACAACGCAAACATGCGCATTTCATCGTTCGGTTAAAGTACCGCTGTTGAAGACCACACAGCTGACTGCCTAGTAGTACAGAGGAACTTAAGCATGAGGGACTAACTGCATAATAAAAAAAGGGAGAACATCATCCCTCAGAAGAGTCTCTAAAAAACAAATTACTGATACTTCAAAATAAAATTAAATGAAAAAACTGAAATGAAACAAAAAAATCTAATAAAACAAAATAAAAGGAAACAAAATTAAATTTAAATTAAATTAAGAAATAAAACCAAATGAAATTAAAAATAAATAAAATAAAATACAATGAAATAAAATAAAATGAAACAAAATGAAATTACATTAAATAAAACATAGAATAGAATAAAATGAAATGAAAAAAAAAATGAAATAAAACAAAACAAAATAAAACAAAACCACTCACTAGTAATAATGATACAAGTTTGGGGTCAGAAAGATTTTATTTTATTTATTTATTTATTTTGTATTATTTATTATTATTATTATTATTATTTTATTATTTTAAAAAATACTCAATTTTAAATATTGATGATGATAATAATAATAATAATAATAATAATAATAATAATAAATGTTTGTTGAAATGTAAAAAAAAAGAAATTTCTGTTTCAAATACAGGAACGAAAAGAAAAAGAAATAAAATAAAACAAAATGAAAAATGAAATTAAACAAAATGAAATCAAATAAAATGAAATGAAAAAATAAAATAAAATAAATTAATTAATTAAAATATATGAAAAATAATTTTATTTATTTATTTTATTGTTTTTTTTTATTGAAAGAATTAATACATTTTCTAGCTAGGATGCCTTTAATTGATCATAAGTGACTGTACAAATTATAATGTTTAAAAAGATTTTGTGTTTCAAATACAGGCTGTTGTCTTACTTTCTATTCAACAAAAATTCATGAAAAAAAAAAAAAAAATCTAATTACAACCCCCCAAATTAAAAAAAAAAAAAAAAAAACATAAAATAAAAAAATTAATAAAACTAAATTTGAAATTAAATTTAAATTTGAATTAAATTGAAAATGAAATTAAATGAAACCAAATGAAATTAAATAAAATAAAAATCAACTGAAATTAAATGACATCAAATAAAATGAAATGAACTAAAATAAAATGAAAAAAAGAAATAAAACAAAAATGTAATAAAGATGGAAAAATGAAATAAAAAATGAAAATTAAATGAATTTATTTATTTGTTTATTTTTAAAGAAATGAATATATTTACTAGCTAGGATGCCTTTAATTGATCATAAGTGACTGCACAAACATTTATAATGTTCAAAAAGATTTCTGTTTCAAATACAGAAACAGTTTTCTGAAAAAAAAACTATCACAATTTTCAAAAATAAATAAATAAATAAACAAAATAAAATAAATATAAATATAAACATAAATAAATAATTCAATAAATGCATGAATGAATGAATGCATGAATAAATCAGCAGAATTGCTTTCAACATTGTTCAAAATATGTTCAAAGTAATTTCTTGAGCACCAAAACAATAAATCAGATTGATTTCTAAAGGATCACATGACACTGAAATGTGGAGTAATAGCTGCTGAAAATTCAGCTTTGCCATCAGAAATTTGAAAATATATTACAATATAAAACAGCTACTTTAAATTGTAATATTTCACAATGTTACGGTTTTGACTGTATCAAGTACATGTGGCCTTAGTAAGCATAAGAGACTTCTTTCAAAAACATTTTAAAATCATACTAAGTTTGAATGGTAGTGTATCTGAACAAAGCAATGTGCCCGTGTACGTGAATCACCCATTTCCAGCAAGTTTTAATGTAAACAGTCACTTGTTTTATTTTAAAGTAAACAAGAGGCACAAAAATTCTAAACACTTTCTGTGACCATTATCAGCTCTGAGCAATAGACCTTGCAATTATTGCACTTAATTTATTTCTTGCTTGTAATCAGTGAGAAATACTTAAAGCTAAATGCCACTGTTTTAATTAATTTTGTTCTTAGAAATACATTTTAACTTTTAAAATTAAGAAGTGCGTTCATTAGATTACCGCATCCCAAAAGCTATTAAGTCTAATCTACTCACTGCAGCTCTAACATTCAAAAGAAGCAGAAACTTTTGGGAGGATTTTTTTAGGTGAATTGTTTCTTCAAAAACGAAATGCACACAAAAGCAAAAAACAACTTACTTTCTGAAGGACTTTGCTGATCTTTGGCTTTGCAGTTTGTGGTCCATCATCAGTAAATAAGATGTGCTTGTTGATTTTGCAGGCTGCTTTTTTTCTTTCCTCATGAGGCTTTTTGTTCTCTTCACTCCTGCCCGAGTACGAAGCTTGGCCTTGTTTCAGCTTTACAATGCTGTCAAACCTGCCAAGACAAAAAGCATTTGAATGTTAACGGAGGCCTGATTGTTTTTGGCGCAGTAATGGTGTGTCTAGGCTCTGTCTGGGATCTTACTTGGGCTGTGGACCACGTCTCAGGCCGAGAGCATCCCACACCTCCTCATCTGGCACCTCTGCAAGCTCCTCAACATCCAGCTCATGACTGTAAAGAGAGCAGCCATTTACACAGCACTGTATTACATAATCTTATATAATGTGCATTTGTGTAAGAAAAATATCCATATTTAAAACGTGTAATTTCTAGCTTCTGCTAACTGTTCAGAAGGCCTTTATTAAACCCCTGGAGCCATGTGGAGTACTTTTTATGAAGGACGGATGCACTTTATTTTGCTTTAAAATCTCAATACCTATTCACTGCCATTATAAAGCTTGGAAGAGCCAGGAAATGTTTTTAATGTAACTCTCATTGTATTCGTCTGAAAGATGAAAGTCAAATACACCTAGTATGGCTTGAAGGTGAGTAAATCATGTGGTAATTTTCTTTTCTTTTTTTGTAGAATTTTGTAGCTTGACAACCCCTGGTCACTAAACTAAAATTATGGCAAGAGTAGTGTAACAATTATTTAACTTTTTGTGTACCATATAAAAAAAAAATGACAACAAATGGATTTGGAAATACTTAAAGGGGTCATAACATGGATTTTTTTAAATTATTTTTATATGTTCCTTGAGGTTTACTTGTATGTTAATAAAGTGTTTTGCACAAAAACAAAAAACAAACAAAAAAGGTTATTTTCAATCCTCATTCTGACCTTTGTTGCCAGATTGGATGGACGATTTCCACCCCAAAATCCTACAAAAACCTGCTCGCTCCAACAAAAAAACACCCAAAACTGTCAAAATAATGTGACAGAATATTGCCCTGTCAATCAAGGTTGATAAGGACCATTTCTAACTCCTTAAAACTAAATAATGATGACAAAATAATATAACTATAGATACATTTTCCAGGTAAATGGATCAAATCATGGCAAATATATTAAAGAGAATTACCAAATATGATTAAAATATTTGGATGAGCGTTTGAGGTTAAAAAGTATATAAATTGTAATTTGTTTTTTTTTTTTAAATAACCGATCGTTTTGCTAGATAAGACCTTTCTTCCTCAGCTGGGATTGTTTAGAGCCATTTGAAGCTGCAGTTAACTGCATTTTGCAGTTAAGCTCGTTTAGGTCCAGCAGCTTTCAAGGCTGTCTGGGCTGTTTTAAAAATAAAAAGTCAGGACTCAGATGTTTAGTTTGATCAATTTATCCAACTGGGCTCTGCTTTCGAAGTTGCAGTGATATTAGAGGCTTTGTCTCATCTCTTTCCACAGGTGTGATTCACGTTTTTTTTTTTTTTAGAGTTGAGTCGCTCTCCCACTCTTTACCGTGTAACTTATTTGACATTGTGATCACTTGAATATACAGTTATACATTCAAATATCATAATTCAGCTATACATCATAATCTGATCTATTATCGCGCTAAAAACCTGTCACTTCAGCATCAGCATCAGCTGACTTCGCAGTATGTGTGCGTGTGTTTAGTTAAGTCATGATGACTGATTAGATGCCCCCCAAACCAGCCCGCCCAAGCCCATTTTTACTTCTCACTTCTGCTGTAGGTGAAGCTGGATCACGAATGAATTGCGTGAACATAGATGCATTTATGTAGATCGGGAGGCGCATTCCCTTCACAAACAAACGTAATCTACTGCATCTTCAGCTGCTCAGATGTCGTGAGTAAATGACGACCACTACGTTCATTATTACATCCAGCAACACAACACCTCAATCGCTCAATCGGAGATATTCTTGTCTAACTCACATCCCTGCTCCGGCATCGAAACAATGGAGGTCGGACTGTTACAGCTGATCTGAGGTAAGACGCTCATGTCAATCAACCATCGTGGGAGCGGCCTCTGTGGGTGTGACACCACACCGTCAGGCATCTGAGAACGGCTCGATTTGAAAAAGGGGATATTATTTTTACAGATTAATTAAAAACCTCTGCATGGATTTTTATCATTATAGGGTAGATTTGTATATACACTGCCAACACACATTAATGTTCAAACAACATGTAAAAGTGAAGTTTGCATCTGATGACCCCTTTAAGCTATGAAACTCGCAGGATGTTTAACCTCTTGTATGCCAAAAGATCAAGGCAAATTTGATTTCTCATGTCATGGCCCATTTAAATAGTGACAGAACATTTGTTTTCAGGGGAACTATTCTAAGTAACCATAATCATTAAGTATGTAAGTCTGATACAATACAGATCGGCAGCTTACGCTCTCTTCATTTTGGCTCGTCTGTTCCCTGGAGGTTTATCATCATCATCACTCTGATCCTCATCGTTAGATCTGCTCTTTACGGGCTGTCCACTCCAATTACTCAACGGAGCAGAGGTCTGTTTCGTGTTGCCAACTGAAATCACATATTTCCAGTTTATTATTAATAACAGCTACATTAACATCATACAACAAGATGTCTTATACTGCCTGATGTATATGGCAAAACAGCCGTTCCAGCGGTACAAATAGAGGTGCTGTTTAGATGGCATCAGTCATGGCCTGACAATCAGGATGACAAGAGGCATTTTTAGAGCGACTCAGAGTGAATTGTGATCAATTCGAGCACCGAGGAGCCTGTGCTCTCTTTCACATGTACCAGCATTAATATTGCATAGGCAAAAGTCACATGCTCCTTTCATTCAACAGCTGACATCTTTTGATATGACGCATTAAACATTCAGGCAGAGCCAAGCTTAGGCTGCAAAAAAAAAAAAAAAAAAACCTCTGGGGAAAATGAACTGCTTTCGTACAGGGAGCGTTGTCATATAGCAAACTGAATTCTGGCTTTATGTCGCTGTGATGCTGACAGTGTGATGATGACATCATGATCACAGGTGGCACTGTCAGAGCATACTGAGTAAGCTGGCTTCCAAAAAAAGGTTAAAAAGTTACCAAAAAAAAGTCCCTAAAACTGACTTTTTGCTTATTTCCTCAATACACGCTTTACCTGACTCATGAACATGTTAAATCTAAACTTTATTTTTTAAAGTTTAAGCACTATTTTTACTCTTGCAACCAGTCCTGCCCTCGTTTTATCTAAAATACATCAGATGACACAAGTTACATGAGTTGCAAAATTGTGGGACTTATCTGTTCAACTTGTGATCCCTTATAGGGCGGATAAAAAGTGTTCTCCCAACTGGATTTATATATTTGTTACCACCAAAAAACAGACAGAATGCAGGTTTGCCATCTCTTTCTGTCGTAGACACAAACTGAATTTTCTTTTATTTTAATGTATTTTTACCATGTCAAAGCTAGGGGGTGATTATTAATAATTAAATTATATATATATATATATATATATATATTTTTTTTTTATTATTTAGAAAAATGTGTAAGTAAATGAGGACGGCATTTTCTTAAATTTTATTGTATTTTCACTGTATCAAAGCTATGGGGTGAATAATAATTATTTTATGACTTCTTTATAATTTAGAAAAATGTCAGGAAGTAAATGAGGATAGAATTTTATTTTATTTTATTTTATTTTATTTTAACTATCAAAGCTAGGGGGTGATATATTTTTGTTTTGTTTTTTACAGCAATTTAGAAAAATGTCTGTAAGTAAACGTGGACAGCATTTTCTTTTATGTTTTTTAATTTTAACCGTATCAAAAGTATGGGGTGGTTAACAATTATTTAATTATTTAATTTAAAATTATTTAGAAAAATGTGTAAGTAAATGAGGACAGAATTTTCTTTTAATGTATTTTAACTGCAGCAAAGCTAGGGGTGGTTAATAATTATTTAATTATTTTATGTTTTTATTATTATTATTATTATTAATTTATAAAAATGTCTGTAAGTAATTAAGAAGTGAATTTTCTTTTCTTTTATTCTATTTTAAACATATCAAAGCTAGGGCGGTGGTTAATAATCATTTAATTATTATGATTTTTTTTTTTTATTAATTTAGAAAATCTGTAAATAAGTAAATGTATTTTAACTATTAAAGCTACGAGGTGGTTAATAGTCATTTAATGATTATTATTATAGAGGATAAGTAAGTAAGTAAATGAGGATAGAATTATCTTTTATTTTAATGTATTTTAACCATGTCAAAGCTAGGGGTGGTTTATAATTATCTAATTATTTTATGTTTTTTAATTATTATTAATTTAGAAAATCTGTCTGAACATTGTTTACTTTCTGAAAGGCAAAAAATTTAGCACACGCTATAGGCCCATGCTGCAACTGACAACATAAATTTGAACTTATATTACAACTGCACTAGATTCAATACGCCTAAAGTAGGTCACAAAGCAGGAAGGTGTTGACATATTTGGGTTCAGCATCACTGCAGGAACACCACAGTCCCCATAGCTAATACACAAAGAGACCTTGAATGCGAAAACACATGCACTAACCAGAATTGTCAGTGCAGGCTCTATGTGACGATGACCTTTTGCGGTTTCCTCCATCACAGGGCTCATCAGCACAGTTACAGGCTAAAGACTGCTGGTCACCATCCTCGCTGTCAACTTCCTCAGTCAATAAGCTCAGGCTGCTTATGAGATGTGTAACGGTGGTTGCATCCGCCTTCGATCTTTCTTCTGTCTGATTTGTGAGTGCCTCTGTTTCTCCTCGGCTGCCCTGATATTCCTCAGAAGCAGCAGTTGTGTTATAGGACTCATCGACTGTCCAGCCCTGGGCGGCCCAGTAGTGAAACTGTTCCCAGTAGTACTGGTATGTTTGTTGGTTGTGCTTGTCCCAGTCAGCCTCTGAGCGGGAACAGTCCTGTTCTGTACTGCTGGAGATTTCAGGTTGTTTCTCCAGCCAGCTCTGCCACAGCAGACCCTCCCCGTGCTGCTGCCAGTACCTCAGCCAGGCTTCCTCTGACGTGGGACACGTCTGTTCAGCGGGGGTCTCGGCGATGTCACTCACAGCACACTGCCGTTTCTGTTCAGAGTCCTTGTGTGTGTCGGCATAATCTGAGGAGGCTTCGAAATGTTTGATGGTTCTTTTGTTCTTCGGTCTTGCTAAAACTCGGCCCTTATAGATGAGAAACAATTATTAGCTTTGGTCTACAGCCAAGTAATTCTCTAAAGCAAATGGGGTAAAGATTCTTTAATGAAAATTTATGAAAAAAGATAGCAAGCGAGCAGCTTCACTGCACAGAGTAATCCTTCACATCTGGGCATTAACATGCCATTTACATGCACAGATTAAAAGCCAAGTATAAATGTACCTGAGACACATTGTGATGAGATCACTGAACCACATTTGACAAAGGTGTAAATGCTAATGTACATCATTATTTGCATACGCAATCCAGTTAAAGAATGCCCAGACACTATTTAAATACAAAATGCATGTTAATGCCAGGTGTAAAGATGCCAATGCAGCTCAAAAAGGCTACGAACATTAATGGAGAAGTTCACTTCCAGAACAAAAATTTACAGATAATTTACTCACCCCGTTGTCATCCAAGATGTTCATGTCTTTCCTTCTTCAGTCATAAAGAAATGATGATGTTTCTTGAACAAATATTTCAGAATTTTTCTTCATAAGTTTGAAGCAGTTTGAACTTCCAAAATGCAGTTTAAATGCAGCTTCAAAGGGCTCTAAATGATCCAAGCCGAGGAAGAAGGGTCTTATCTAGCAAAACAACTGGTTATTTTCTAAAAAAAAAATAAAAATTGTACAGTTTACATACTTTTAACCTCAAATGCTCATTTTGTCTAGCTCTGTGATGCGCATGCGTAGTCTGTGTAATCCGGGTCAATACAGTTTGGGCATGTCGAAAAATTCCTGTTTTCTTTAAAAAATTCCTGTTTTTCTTCTTCAACATCAAAATCATTCTATATCGCTGTTGTACCTTTTTTTTTTTTGTAAAGGGCGTTTGATCTTCTTTGCATGTTCACTTTGTAAACACTTGGGTCAGTACTTCTGCGGCAATGTAGGACAATTTTAAAGTATATAAATTGTACTTTTTGAAAATAACCGATCATTTTGTTTAGCTGCATTTAAACTGCATTTTGGAAGTTCAAACTCAGGGGCACCATAGAAGTCCACTATATGGAGAACATTCCTGAAATGTTTTCCTCAAGAAACAATTTGTTTACGACTGAAGAAAGAAAGACATGAACATCTTGGATGACAAGGGGGTGAGTAAATTATCTGTAAATTTTTGTTCTAGAAGTGGACTTTTCCTTTAAGGGCCAAATTTACTGAACAGGGCTAATTAATGGTAGAGCGCATTGCCATAAAGGCGCCGATGAGAGGGGAAAATTCTGTGTGATTTACTAACAATGCACACAAGAACACAGACACAACATCTCATTTCCATAATGACCAGCACAATCTACCAAGAGCAGCACAAAATATCACCTGCTTTAAAACATGCTTTTTTGGGGCGTTAAATAATGGCACAAATACCAGTAATTTGACGAGCACAAACAGTAATCTCAAAAATTTTAGGTCTGAAGGGGAAACTTCTACAAATGCATAGCTGTTAGTACATCTGGCACAAGGACAATTAAATTGATCAAAAGTAAAACCATTTATAATGTTAGAAAAGACATTTATAAAAGTTCATATTTTAAATAAATGCTGTTATTTTGATCTTTCTAATTTACAAATAGAAAAAAGGATGTCCCAAATGTAATGTAATTTCAGATGTGTGCTCAATAGCACCCCCTACGCGACTGATATGCAAGCTCAGAGTAGACACTAGCGTGGACGTCACAGTGTGGACATCACAGCAGACTACTACCTAGTAGTCCATGCACCATTAAGACTCCAAAGTGTGGAGGACTCAAAGGACTATGGACAAGAGCCTAAGACATTTGCATTACCATTATAATTAGCAGTGCTGACATAATAGACAGCAGTGCTGTTCTAATATAACAACAAGATCATAATGCATCTAAGAGACATACAGGTTTCTTCTGTTTTGATGAGCTGGCAAACTCTACAGGAAGCCCCAAACTGGCCATAAGCATGGCCTCTTCATCAAGAATAGCCTCTTCTTCCTCGTCCTCATCATCATCATTATCATCCACAGAACAGTTAAGGTCCTCCAAAAGCTCTTCTCCATCATTAGCTTCAAAATCTACTGAAAAAAATAAAAATAAAAACCAAAGTGTAATAATGTGTAGTTACTTGAGCATTATACGCCATTTCCTGACCATAGTCTCTTGCAGGTATTTAATTCAAGTAAAAATCTCAAAAAAAAACAAAAAAAAACAAAAAAAAACATGAAGGCTAAATGCGGTTCTCAACCTTTTTGACTCCAAGCACCCTTATTGTTCACAACAATATTCAAAGGCCCCATGAATTTTCCAAGTGTTTGTGATTTATTAGAAAAGGATTAAGAATTTTTACAAACATTTTTATAATAAATTTCTACCCAATAATATGGAAGCCCCTTTACGCCACTGAATAAAAAGTAAAAAATGATCACTGTGACGTTTTATCTCACAATTTTGACTATTTTCTCAGAATTGTGAGATGTAAACTCATAGTTCTGAGTAATAAACTGGCAATTCTGAGAAATAAAATCACAATTCAGACTTTTTTCCCCTCGCAGAAGCGTGTTTGTATCACGCAATTCTGACTTTTTATCTCCCAACTGCAAATTTTTATCTCGCAAGTCTGACTTTTTTTCTCAGAGAAAAGTTATAAAGTCTAATTTTGAGGAAGATAAAAATGAGTTTATATCTTGCAGTTCCTAATTTGTAACTCACAACTGCATGTTTATATCTCACAACTGAGAAAAAAGTCAGAATTGCGAGATGTAAACTCACAATTGCGAGAAAAAAGTCACCATTGTGAGATGCTGATAAAAAGTTTTATTTTTGTCCACTTTAGACATTCTACTAACTATAAGTAACCTTGCAACTACACGTCAACTAATTCTCATTCATTTGCAACTACATGTCTACTAACTTGCAGAGAAGACTGTTACGTTAGGTTTAGGGTTAGTAGAATAAGTTGACATATACTTGCAAAGTTTAGAATAGTGATAGAAGATATTAAGCTGACAGTCTACTAATACCCTAATGACTAATTGACATGCAATTGCAAAGTTACTTACTGTTAGTAGAATGTCTAAAGTGGACTATCAAAACAAAGTGTTACCATAGGCTTCCATACAATAAAATATTTTAAAAACTGGCAGCTAGAAATGTGTAGGTGGAGGAGGCATACGAAAAAAATGTCTCAAAGGTTGCTGGAAAACATGGATGTTTATAGCAGAAGGTTGGGTTTAACATTTATTGAGAATATGGTGTAACAATGTGGCTGTTCAAGCTCCTTTTAATCCTGATTTGATCTAGCAATCAATGTATACTTGTGTCTAATGTGGATGTTGTATGGGTAGGTTAGTGGAGTTTTAAGTTTTAAAAATACCTTCAATTTACCTTGTTTTCAGTTGTTGAGAGAGTGAATTATTGCACAAAATATAATTTACATATAGATTTAGCTTATTTTAATGCTTGTTTTGTCTTATTTCAACTCATTTAAAGTCCTGATACCCCCTTGGAAGTTTATTGAAGCCGTCTGGTTGAGAACCATCATAAACAGACATAATTTTCTTCATATGTAATAAGATATTAACAGGAAACTGTACCTTGCAATTGACTACCAGTCTGTTTTAGTATGGCTTTCAAATCTGACCGATACAATTCTCGATCACTGCAGATTAAAACAAGAAAAAACGTGTTAACCATTCACAATAGTAAACAGTCAACATTCCATGCCTACCTAGTATTCAGTATTACACAATGAGCGTTTTAGCTCACTATTTATCTTTACTACTTTAGATCTATGTGATCACAAGTAATGAAAGTCAGTCCAATCTAAGATAGTTTGCTGGTTAATTTGACTACCAGTTGCCTCTTTTTGGGACTTTTCTGCTGCTCAGGCCAGTTAGGTAATTTTTAACAGGTACTAACAATACAGCAACGGTGCATTAAAAATGTAACTTTCTCAACAGAGTTAACTTAATAATAAAGTAGCATGCATATTCTATCAGTTTATTTCGCACCACAGTCTTGTGCAGCATGAATACATACTTGACGTAAGCTCTGGAGCACAAGCAGTGTATTGTCATCTCTCTCTCTTTACCCTGATAGAAGATGATATCAGCTAAAGGAACAATATTCCGCTCGCCGTAATCAATCATAACGACATACGCATGGCGACATCTGTCAACAGAATCCTTTCTACAAACCTGTCTTGTCGTTACTCTTTTAACCGGACATTAAAATTAAAGTGACCGCGAAAAATACAGCGACATATTAATAAACTGTTACATTAAAACGAGGAATATTAAAAGTAACGTTACTACTACAGCATCTAATCTATACACACATTTAACTCTCGTTATGCGACTTTCCCCCCTCGTGTTTTAGAAATTCCTCGCCACGTTAAAAGTCTTTCAGTAAATTTACAATACTGACTTGGCATTTATGAGAACTTAAGACTTTTATTATGAAATTTTTCGGCCAGTCACGGACATTGACATGACCTGTTTCCTGTTTGTGTCACATGTAAAGAGAGCCGGTTCATTCAGGAAGGAAAACATTTATTGAGGGCAACAGTGTCTATTTCATCGAGGTATCATAATGTAAGTAGATTTGAGATAATCTTGTTTTATACGCTTCTTTAAAAAAAAAAACATTTATATTTTTAGTTTTTCGAGTGATCAGATGTGTAATATTGAATAAGTGTGTGACAGCTTCAAAAACGCAAAATTTGAAGCTGTTGTGAGGTTTGTTTGTCTATGATCGATATGCACTGTTCAAGTGCAACGTAAGACAGAACGGTTTAATGCTACGCCTTTCCCTGTCAGCTTTCGTACATTTGACAGTGTTCATGTAAATGATGTTAACGTTTGTATAGCAGTCTCACCTGTGACTGAGTCTGAATGAACAGAAAGAGCAGGTATAACTGAACTGTCATTGACGTCATTTGATTTTAGGGCACCGCTGTGAGGTTGGTATGTTTGACCGAGCAAAACATTTCCGTTGGAGAAGGTTTGTGATTATTTTATTTTTCCTTGGTGCTTTTAAAAAACTAATTTTAATGCAGATGGTTTTAAATAAATTGTCAAATGACTAGAATTCGATTTGTGAGTTAAAACCCAAGTGTGTCTTTGAACTTCATTGCAAATATAATGATTGTTGTCAAATAGTCACCTGACTGTTATTGGTTGGACAAACAGTAAACTCCGCCCCAGTTTCACGCTATTGGCCGAGTCCTGTGAATTGTAAAATGAGATACAAAATTATTAGTTTAGTTTATAATTGTTGTTTATTGTTCACAAGCTTGTGGGTTGAAGGAACGAAACATAATTTACCTTATGTTATCAACAAGCACCCAATGTTTAATTGTTATTGTTATATCAGAGCACCTTTATGTTTTTCAATACATTGACTTTGCTGGAAATTCAAACCAAAAATGCTTTCAGTAATACATAACCATGTGGTAAAGTCTATTTTCTGTAATATTGTAGCTTCAGTACTTTAAATTATTATTGTTAATTATTGATTGATTGAATTTTGATTATTTGACTTTTTTCAAACTTGATGGCTGCAAACTAAAATATAACTTTATTCATAATCAATTTATAAGTTTTTATTATTATTATTATTATTATTAACATTAAATGTGAATAGTCTGTTCATTTCAGTAGGTTTGACCCATTCATGTGTGTCTGTTACATTAGAACACACAACATTCTTCCAAGCGTCCTTCCTTTCTTCAAATATTTCTTCTGACCTTCCCTCATTCCAAGCTTCCTTCTGAGCTTCCTTCCTTCCTTTCCTCCAAACTTCTATCCAAGCTTGCTTCCTTCCTTCCAAAATTCATTCTGACCTGCCTTTATTCCAAGCTTCCTTCCGAAATTCCTTCCTTTCTTCCAAACTTCATTCTAAGCTTCCTTCCTTCCTACCAAGCTTGCTTCCTTCTTTCCTTCCTTCCTTCCTTCATTCCAAGCTTTTTTCCTTCCTTTATACCAAGCTTGCTTCCTTGCTTCCTTCCGAGCTTCCTTCCTTCCTTTCTTCTGAGCTTTCTTCTTTCCTCCCTCCCTTCCTTTCTTCCTTCCGAGATTCCTTCCTTCCTCCCTCCCTTCCAAACTTCCTTCCGAGCTAGCTTTCTTTCTTCCTTCCTTCCTCCCTTCTGAGGTTCCTTCCTTTCTTTCTATCCAAGCTTGCTTCCTTCCTTCCTCCCCCCTTCCAAAGCGTCCTTCCTTGCAAACTTCCTTCTAAACTTCCTTCCAAGCTTGCTTTCTTCCTTTCTTCCTTCAGGCTTCCTTTCTTCCTTCCTCCCTTCTGAGCTTGCTTCCTTCCTTCCTTCTTCCTTCTGAGCTTGCTTCCTTACCTTCTTTCTATCCAAGCTTTCTTTCCTTACTTCCTCCCTTTATTCCAAACTTCCTTACTTGCACACTTCCTTCTAAAATTCCTTCAGAGCTAGCTTTCTTCCTTCTTTTGGAGCTTACTTCCTTCCTCCTTCCCTTCCAAGCTTCCTTTTTTTCTTTCTATCTAAGCTTGCTTCCTTCCTTCCTTCCTCCTTCCTTCAAACCACCTTCCTTGCACACTTCCTTTTAACTTTCTTCTGAGCTAGCTTTCTTCCTTCCTTCCTTCTGAGCTTCTTTCCTTCCTTTCCTCCAAACTTCTATCCAAGCTTGCTTCCTTCCTTCCAAAATTCATTCTGACCTGCCTTTATTCCAAGCTTCCTTCCGAAATTCCTTCCTTTCTTCCAAACTTCATTCTAAGCTTCCTTCCTTCCTACCAAGCTTGCTTCCTTCTTTCCTTCCTTCCTTCCTTCATTCCAAGCTTTTTTCCTTCCTTTATACCAAGCTTTGCTTCCTTGCTTCCTTCGGGCTGCTTCCTTTCTTCCTTCGAGGATTCCTTCTTACTCCCTCCCTTCAAACTTCCTTCCACGGGCTAACTTTCTTTCTTCTTCCTTCCTTCCTCCTTTCTAGGCTTCCTTCCTTTCTTTCCTATCCAAGCTTGCTTCCTTCCTTCCTCCCTTTCCAAACCTCCTTCCTTGCAAACTTCCTTCTAAAATTCCTTCAGACTAGCTTTCTTCCTTCTTTTAGGGTTCCTTCCCTTCCCTCCCTCCCTTCAAGCTTCCTTTCTTTTTCTGTCTATCTAAGCTTGTTTCCTTCCTTCCCTTCCTCCTTCCCTTCCAAACCACCTTCCTTGCAAACTTCCTTTTAACTTTCTTCTGGGCTAGATTTCTTCCTTCTTTCCTTCCTCCTTCAAGCTTGCTTGCCAGCTTCCTTCTTCCCTTCCTATCAGCTTGCTTCCTTTCTTATGAGCACACCCCACCACCACCACCACCACCACCACATTGATTGACTCTGCGTATTAAACTTGATTGACTCTGCGTATTAAACTGGGATAGGAAAATTGTTTAATGTTATAAAAACAACACACATTAGCTTTAATGCCATCTTAATGTTTGCTATTGACAATTTGTTTCTTTCTTACCCAGGTCTGCCCTTTGGCAGATTGTTGCCTTGCACAGCCCATCTGCCACTGGGAGAGGCTAACAGTGAAGCAGCATGTCCAGTGGCAATGAGTCCTGTCTGTTTGAGAATGGATCCGTCAGCTTCCTCTCCTGCTTAGTTCATGTGTGGGAGGAGTGGGCAGGGCTCGGGCAGCTCGAGGACTACCTCAGTTTCTTGGAGTATCTACTCTGGGTTTTCACACCTCTAGCCATAGTCTTCATCCTGCCTTTTCTCATAGTTATCTTCCTCTATCTGTCCATACTCTTCCTCCATGTGTACAAACGCAAGAACCAGTTGAGAGAAGCTTATTCAAATAACCTGTGGGATGGTGCGAGAAAGACTCTGGCAACCCTGTGGGATGGGCATGGAGCTATTTGGCACGGTATGTAATGTGTTTGAGTTCTTTTTTTTTTTTTTTTTTTTTTTTAATCTGCATTTATTGAGACCTGGATTGTTATCTTGTTTAAATTAAACTTCTTTGGTCTGGGATGTTTCATTATTGCTCACATACTTTGCATCCACTGTGCTGTTAATTTGATCTTTAAGTGATAGACAGGAATAGTAAAATTGTAATTAAAAAGTAATTTCTAAAGACGTGATATAAGATTTGACATATTCTGCAGGTGTATTAGGTTATGGATGTTTTTTTTTTGCCTGCCTTAAACCATGTTATCCTTTGACAGCACAATAAATGATTTATGTTTTATGTTCTTAGCATTAAATTGCAATTTTAAAATGCGTAACCTGTTTTTAGCAAACAGAGCATCTAAATGGCTCTTTTGTCTGAATCATTGCACCAATCTAATCTGATTCATTTCACAAAGTGCATGATATTTCTAAAGGTTACGAATCAGCATATAAAAAGTACCATTCAGTTGTCAATTAGTTGTTTTGCATTTTAATATATTTTAAAATTTAATTTATTCGTTTGATGGCAAAAGCTTAATTTTGAGCATCATTACTCCAGTCTGCAGTGTAACATGACCCTTTACAAATCACTCTAATATGCTGCTTAAGAAACATTTTTCTTTCTGTGCTAAACAGAAAGTTGATACAAATATTTATTAGAACTAGAATTCTTTGTAAATGTCTTTACTGTCATTTTTGGACCATAGTTTTAGTTTTCAATGTCAAATATTATAGATAATTGAATGTTATTTCATGCAAAGTCTTGCAATGTTTCATACTTCACAAAAATGTTGAATCGTTTTCCTCTGATTAATTATCTATTTTGTGACAGGTTATGAAATCCATGGTTTAGAAAAGATTCCAGATGAAGGACCTGCACTCATAGTCTACTATCATGGAGCTATTCCTATAGACTACTATTATTTCTTGGCAAGTGTTATCATTCAAAAGGGAAGAACTTGTCATTCAGTGGCTGATCATTTTCTGTTCAAGGTCCCAGGTAAAAACAAATTTCATACTTGTGAATTAAGTGATCAATCAGCCTCATTTTGCCTGTGACAGAGTCATTACTCAGTACCTAATTTCATAGTGATTCACAGAATTTTGGGACAAAACATGTCCTACATCTTTATCTGCCATTAGTGTTTAAAATAGCAACAATTTCACTTGTTCTTAAAGGAATAGTTCACCCAAAATGAAAATTCTGTCATTAATTACTCACCCTCATGTTGTTCCAAACCTGTAAGACCTTCGTTCACCTTCGGAAGATAAATTAAGATATTTTTGTTGAGATACGAGAGCTTTCTGACACTGCATAGACTCCCACATTCCAGAAGAACATCGTTAAAATAGACATCAGTGGTTTAACGGTAATGTTATGAAGCTATGATTTTACAGGTTTTTAAACAACATGAGGGTGAGTAATGAAAGAATTTTCTTTTTTTTGGGTGAACGATCCCTTTAACACAAATTATTTAATTCTAACCTATAGAAAAACATAAATATATATTCCAGAAACACTGACTGATTTCTGTCAGGACATTGTCTACATTCTGAAAATCCTTTCTATATTTAACCTTCAGTGAATTCAACAAGGCCACACACACGATCTATAAATTCTTCAGTTGAATTTAATTAATCGTGCTCATATTATCTGTATAACAACCACGACAGGGTTTAAGCTCCTTTTGGAGGTGTTCAGTGTGATCCACGGGCCGCAGGAGGAGTGTGTGAAGGCCCTGCGGAACGGTCACCTCCTGGGTATCTCTCCTGGAGGAGTACGGGAAGCCCTGTTCAGCGACGAGACGTACCCTCTGCTCTGGGGCAAACGCAAAGGATTTGCACAAGTGGCCATTGACTCTAAAGTGGTAAGTGACTGTCCTTCTTATTCTGCTTCTTTCATACAAACCGGTTTTATTGTAATAAGAGTCTGTTCTGTCCCTATAGCCAGTAATACCCATGTTTACTCAAAACCTGAGGGAGGGATTTCGCTCTCTCGGAACATTAAGTGAGTCATGGACAAAATATTGAAATTGCACATAGTTATAAACAATAATGTAAATGTATTATGAAAGTCTATTATCTTTAATTCATTTTGAAAATTCTTCAGGATTTTACCGCTGGGTGTATGAGAGATTTCGACTACCAATAGCACCCATTTATGGAGGATTCCCAGTCAAATTTCGCACCTACCTGGGTGACCCCATTCCGTACGACCCTAAACTCAATGCAGCTGAGTTGGCTGAAAAGGTAGGACTCCACAAGTTTTTTGTTTTTATAAACTGTGTAGTCCTGTAAAGGTCTGACTTTTTGTTCATTTGCTGAGCTGGTGTTTTGCAAATTTAAAAAAAAGCTACAAGAGGTTCTAACCTCTACACTGTCCCGACAAGTCCTGACCTACTGTTGACTACGCAACATACTCTGGCACTCTTGTTTACATTGTCCCCTAAGGGAACGTTCCATCCGCGAGTGGTGATCACCATTCATCACATGCAGGTGTACACAGTCTGCAAAGTGAGAGAATGCTTGTATAATAAAGGACACGTCAAATCGGTATCTATGAATGAACAAAGTCTGGTGTACAAGGTTTTTGAGTAGAATTCATTTCATAAGAACAGTAGCCACATCTGTTCCCATTCTACCATCAGAGAATGATTTTATATTCAACATTTCAACCTTTGTATGTGTATGTTTTTTCCCCTGCCCTTCAGGAGTTTTTGTTGAACTGTCAGCAGTCATTACTTCAGTGTCACATGAACCTTTAAAATCATTTTAATATGCTAATTTGGTGCATTTATTATCATTCCCAGTGTTGAAAACGGTTGTGCCGTTTAATATTTTTTTGGAAAATGTGATTTATTTATTTATTTATTTTTTTCAGAAATCTTTAATGAAAAAAGTAAACATTTATTTATAATGGAAATCTTTTAACCTTATACATGTCTTTAGTGTCACTTTTGCCAAGGAAATTCATCCTTGCTGAATTCAAGTATTAATTACTTGAAAACCCTAGCAAAAATGTATAGATTAAGTAAGTAATAGATTTATCGCATTTATTTTGTACTAAGTATAGTTCAAGTTTATTAACATATTTACTGACCTATCACTCGAGACTTACTGATATAAAAATTGTAATTAAACTTTATTAGGAGTACTACTTGTGCACAATGTACATTTCTTAATATTAAGCCTAAAATATGTTTTATTGTCACTATTGATGAGGACTGTATGATTTTTAAGTAACATTGGTTTTTAAATGCAGAATATTTAAAGTGTACCTTAAGTATACTTGCAATAGTTCCACTTTAGCACAATCAAATATATTTAAGTATATTTTTAGTTGGACTACTTCTGGACAATTAAAGTGCATTAAGTACAAAATTAGTTGTTCCAGTTTAGCAAGCTTTAAATATACCAGTTTAGTAAAAGTACAATTGCAGGGTTTTTTTTTTTTTATTAAGTATGTAATGTGTAAAAGTATTTGTCGTATACTTGAAATAAATGTATTTAAATGCATTTTAGTGTATTTATTTTTCACTAGGGAAAACAAAAACATAATGACCGCAGTTCATTTTCCCCCTTTTTTCCGTCACATTTGTCTACCCATTTTTATATACAGTGCCCTCCAGTGATATATATATTTATATATTATTTTATTTGTATTTATTTTTTATTTTTTTTGAAAGTCGTGAAAACACTATCGTGGAGTTTTTCTATTGCTATTTGAGCAAATGGGAATGCAAAAAAACATATTTGTGTACTCTCCCATTCACTATTGTTGAAGTTAACCCAACCATGACAGCTTCCTCTGCTGAGAAACCCAGGAATGTGAAAAAGGTTCTTTGGCACCCTTTTAAATATGATCAAAGGTTGCTGTGAAAATAAATCTGCATTGTTTATCATTTTGATCTTTCATTCAAAAAAATTCATAAAATTCTAATTCATTATGAAATAAATGTTTCTCTCTAGTTCATGTTGTCCAAAATTATTGCCACCCAATTATTGCAATGTCCTTTTCCCAAGATAACAGCTCTGAGTTTTCTCTTATAATGCCTGATGAGTTTGGAGAACACCTGACAAGAGATCAGAGACCATTCCTTCATACAGAATCTCTCTAGATCAGTGGTCTCAAACTCAATTCCTGGAGGGCTCAGCTCTGCAGAGTTTAGGTCCAACCAACTCCAACTCACAACTGATTAATAATTTCTAGTAATCCTGAAGACCTTGATTAGTTGGATCAGGTGTGTTTGATTAGGGTTGAAGCAAAACTGTGCAGAGCTGTGGTCCTCCAAGAATTGAGTTTGAGGCCACTGTTCTATAGGGTTCAGGTCAGGGAACTGGAACCATGGCAGAAGCTTCACTTTGCGCTCAGTGACACATTTTTGTGTTGATTTAGATCACTGCCCTGATGGAAGATCCAACCATGACCCATTATAAGATTTTTAACAGAGGCAGTCAGGTTTAGATTTTATCTGTTGATATTTAATAGAATCCATGATGCCATGTATCTGAACAAGATGTTCAGGACCTCCAAATAGGCCCACAGCATTAAAGATCCAGCAGTATATTTAACTGTGGGGATGGGGTACTTTTTTCCCTGTTGCACGAAACCCATCTGGTGGGCATGCAGCTCTCTCTTTTTTTTCCCATTTGACAATAGATGCCAGTCCCGTTTGAGGTTCCAGTTGTGTCTGATAACTGAATATGCTAGAGTTCATTTTTGGATGAGCAAGAGGGATTTTTCTTGAAACCCTCCTGAACAACACGTGGTGATGTAGGGCGTTTGATTTATTTTTTGGCTTTCTGACCCCAAAACTCAACTCATCTCTGCAATTCTCCAGCTGTGATCCATGGAGAGTCTTTGGCCACTTAAACTCTCCTCAGCGCCCTCCTTCCAGGCAGATTTGTAAAATCTTTAGTTGAATGGAACTTCTTAATTATTGCCCTGATGGTGGAAATGTGGATTTTTAACTCTTAAGCTCTTTTCTTACAGCCATTTTCTATTTTATGAAGCTCAACAATCTTTTTCTTCACATCAGAACTATATTCTTTGGTTTTACTCCTTGTGATGGATGATTAAGGGGATTTGGCCTTTGTGTGCCTCATATTTATTATCCTGTGGAACAGGACTTCATGGCTGGTCAATTTCATACTCCTAGTCACCATGGTGTGCTAAAAAACTGTAAATATGAATGGGAATATACTTCAGAGATATTGTACTCGTAAGAATTTCTAGGGGTACCAATAACTGTGGCCAGCATGCATTGGAAAAAAAATGTTTTTCATAATGTGAGTTTCCCTCACTTTCAATTGTTTTACTTAACTGAGATTGTTTATCTTTTTTTAATAAAAGATCAAAAAGATAAACAATGCAGATTTATTTTCAAAGCCATTTTTGCTCATATTTACCAAGGGTGCCAATATTAGTGGAGGGCAATGTATATATCTCAATTGTAGCTAGAGTTAAAGCCGTTGCTAAAAATCACAAATCCCAGGATGTTTTTATTATTACTATTTTTAATAAACGTGAGGCCCATGTGCAGAACACAGTGTCAGCAAATACAACTACCGCAATGTAAGTGAAGATGTCACGTTTAATTCATGAGTCAGGATTTGTCCTCACATTTAGTGTACTTTCTTCAATCGTACCCATCTGTTCAGGTGCAACAGGCAGTTCAAGCACTTATCGACAAACACCAGAAGATACCTGGAAACATCCTCCGAGCTCTTCTAGAGCGATTCCAGAGGGAACGCAAAGAAGATTAGCAGCACACTTGCCTTCTCTCAGACTGAAGAAATAAATATGCTTCAAGCATAATTCAACTGAATACTGGAGATTTTATAATATTGTTACATCATAAGATTAGCAACTACGTTACTGACACTTTAGTGGACATATCAGCATATATCGCAATGTTGCATATGAAATAATGGTGTGTGTCTTCGTAATATCTGGTTACGTGTAGTCTTGTGCATGTCGAAGAGTGTGTTTTTTTTTTTTGCGTTTTTATTTTTTGGTTTAAATCTACAACTTATTTGCACACTTTGATTTCATTCAAAGGACCACTGCCAAAAGAGTTTCCACAAAGCCTTTGGTTAGTTTCTCTCTCTTTTTTTTTTTTTTTAATGTTCTTTTAAAATAGCATTCTGTCCCAGAAATCGATAATATTTATCTGTCTGAAGGAAAATTGTGCATACTGTGATTTTTTTTTTTTTTTTTTGGCATTTTGTAAGCACACTTAATAATGGGAGATACATGCTTGAACATTTGTTGTTTGATGTTGAATACTTATTGTTTTAGACTAATATCTCTGTATTAATTCTCAGAGGCAAACTGCTATTTAAGCATTAGTTGATACTGGTTTGTCCCACTCTCAGAACTTATTACATTCTGATTATATAAATATAAAAAAAATACACAACTGCAATGATTTTATT
This sequence comes from Labeo catla, assembly GCA_012976165.1. NCBI lineage: Eukaryota > Metazoa > Chordata > Actinopteri > Cypriniformes > Cyprinidae > Labeo > Labeo catla. Next base: position 453,962 of record VONZ01000023.1, on the reverse strand, counting down.
AAAGCGACAATGCATACAGGTCTTTCAGAATGCAATAAGAATTTGTAACATTCCTGAAATTTATGGATTTACTAGTTCATTACCTAAAGGCTGTTGAATCTAATACGTTGTCAAATTTGATCAGTGTGGACATAATGGCTGTAAATGTGTGATTTTATAAGAGATTTTATTATTCACAATAAAACTGAATATTCCCATGGATTCAGGGTTTGTAAAAACAGTTTTAATGCACTCTTGTGCTCCGTAAACCACTCTCCCATAATCCTTTGGGAGACAGTCTGTGTGTGACAAAGATCAAGTGTCAGCATGAGCGCAGTCTTCGTCACTCTGTGATCTCTGTGCACATTCGGTGTGTTTGCTGTATGATATGCAAATGCACTAGTGTTGCTATTTATAAATCTGTTTGGTATTAACTTACAGCATCTGTGCATCAATTGTAACCCCCCTCCCCCCAAAAAACTTGGAAAAAAATAATAAAAATATTTTTTGGAAGAAAATCTTTATTATTCATGATCTCTCGTTGCATTGTACATGTGCTCCTAATTTTCTTTCAGCCTTTCCAGGAGTCTCTTCTAATTAAGGAGTAAAACCTTAAATCATACGAGGTGTGAGAATACATATTCAGACAAACTAATCACCAAGCCTTGCATTTGTGATAAACTGGTTCTTTGCTCATCACCAAAGCTTTTTTTCCAACTTAGAAATAGAGTGTTTTCACAATGCACCATCATTCGGCCATACTGAATGTAAACAATGCAACTGAATCCAAAGGAAACTCACATATTTTGCTGATTATAGCTGCTGAAAAAGTTCAATTATTATTATGTTTTGGGCTGTGCTAATCGGTCAGACTGGGAAAAACATTTGGAGTACTATACACTGCCAAAAGTTATAGCGAATCATGAAGAAGAGTGCAAAAAACTGAGGAACAAAAGGTGTTTGTAGCCAAACTGAACCAGGATTTCCAGGGCAAGAATCTTGACAACATTCGTGTTTGTTCTTATCATTTCCAGTCAGGTTGGTGAAATTTTAGACTAATACTGCTTGTACATATCTTTACCACCTGTTAACTTTGATTTGTCAAAATATTGAACCCTTTCCTGCTTACTAAGTCCTATACGATTTAGCTTCCACACGTTTTTCCCACGGTTTAGACAGCATAAAATTAGCAGAACAACGTATTCAGTAGTACATTAACCGAGCAATCCAAGCTGTTGTTTACATCCGAGTATAGCCGATATTGCCGCGCATCCGGGTAACTGACCAAATCATAAGCGCAAACCCACTAGTTGCTGACTTGCTAAAAATTCAAATGGACCTTATTCACACATTAACTGCAAATCGAAAGAAGATTGCAAGTAAGCCTAATAAAATGACCACAGTGTACTTTATTAAATGAATTTGGTACTTTGTGTTGCATTAGAATCAAATAAAAATTTACAAAAATCCAATATGTACAAAAATGTAACGTTCTTTTTGTTTTTACTCTTCAATTTACAATAAAATCAGATAACAGATTTGATGCATTTTACGCACTTCAGACTTTCATCACACGATACAACTTACTTAAGAGACCAATAATAAACAGTTTTTTTGTTTTTTGCTTTTTTTATGTCATTTAATACATCACATACACCACACTAGATTTTATCTGTATTATGTCATATGTAACTGCCGATCTCTAGTCAATAGACACCCTTCACGACCAAGACTCAGAGAGGAATGTTCTTTTACACATGTACATTTGCATACATTTATTTACAGTTAAATAGCCTTTTGCAAGTCACTATGGAACTTCCGTTGGAACTGAAATACCAGTAAAGTCTGTACATCATTTCTGAACGCTGAACCGAGTTCATTCAATTACTGTGCTTGTACTAATATCGTGCTTTATAAATAACCACCGATTATCATTTATCTAAATGTAAATTTCTTTTCCCCCCCATCTATGGCATTCTAGTTTATCTAAGTAACGTTATCTAAGTCTACAGGTGAGGGAGTATCATCAATTTGTTTGTTCGACAAGCTTCTCCGATGAATAATAAAATAAAATAAAATAAAATAGATAAAACAAGTGCCACAGTTCATTTCAGCTCTCCGAGTCAGTCGGTTTTTGCTAAATGCTCACAATCTTGTAACAGTACGGCCCGTGACCTCTATGGGTCGTCATTTTGATTGTTTGTCTGCATATGCAATTTCCTTTCAGTCTGCTTTCTTTTTTTATCTGCTTGCAGTATAAGCACAGTAAGTACGCTAATCAATAATGCAACGTCGTCATACTAGCATGACAGCAACCGGAGCATCGTGTGCATGACTAAAACTAAGCCAAAAGAAACAAACAGAAAATGTCACTTACGAATAATGAATCCACAAAAGGCGAGCGTCGTTTAAGGCAAATCAAACAGAATCAGCTTGCATGAATTGAATGTTTTCCTGCTGTGAATAGTTGTAAAATAAGTCCTGCTTTTGAACTCGGCTTTACTGATGTACCGGTAATAAACAGAGCAGCCTTCAACTCCTCCGCTCGTCCACCGGGACTCCGTCGCAATAAATTCTTTCACATCAGCCACATCAACAACTAGAGCTGGAGAGTGGTCTGTTTAAAATACCGCTTTGAGGTAGGTTACAGGTATGAATTAAGTTTTTCCAGAGCGAAGAAATGACTATGATATCTCCAGGTTTATTGAGGAAACCCAGATAGAAAAATAGAACTAGACCATACATAGTTTAGCTGTAACGTTATGACTAGCTTAAATGTTTTCACTCTTGTTCTTCCACCACGTAAACTGCGTGACTAGCTTTTAGCTTTCTTGATATAGTTGCTAGCTAAATTCCAAACCCCTGCCAGATTATTACAGTGAAAATTAAAATCCACTCTAATTAAGCGATATTCATCCGTGTGTTTTCTTTTTGTCGCTCTTTAACTGATCTGACTGAAACTTCTTTTCTCGTGACGCATGCAAGACTTGTCTAATCATTTTGACTAATAGTATTACCATTATCATCAATAATCTGGCATGTGTTGGGAATATTCCATTAAAACAGGCTTTTCGGCATCTCCAAACATCTACGCTCCTTTTGTGTAAAGACCTTGATTCATTCTGCATGTGCTGAACGCATCGCATTGCATTGAGTGTTTTAAATTCATGTCATATTTCAAATTACTGAGGCTTTGCACCTTATAAAGAAGAATGTCACTAAAACCCACTGACACAGCAAGTGTTGCCATTTGGATGCTCAAATCAAATGAACCAAAACGCAGTGTGCTTGGGGTATCACTGAAAAAAAAATATCATGGTATTATGGGAATGCTTACAAACGTAGGATGATTTTGAAAATGATGGATACGTAATATCGCAGTGTGTGCGATACATCACTCGCCTTTCTTCAAAAATGGTCTTGTGTAGGTGGCGCACCAATTTAAATATGAAAATTGCCTAATTAGTGTGCTAACACAAGTTTTTGTGCTCTGACTACAGGGGACTCTTTTAGAAGGCTGTTTGGAGAATTTTGCCAAGAGACAAAGTATCATCATCATCCATCACACAGAAATGAAAGTATAAGACACGTCGGGGGGGAAAAAATGCTGACGAGATAGGAAAGTAGCAAAATAGCTAAAATATACAGGTCTACGTTTCACTGTGGTACTGGTTATAGATTCATACGATCTCTTCTAAATCATGTTTTTTTTTTCTGTTCTATTTTCTTTTTTTATTTGCAACACAATTAGGATCTTCATCTACGCTTTCAGTTCATTTGCCACTGATGGTATGACATTTCAACACCTCAGGAGTGTTTCAAAGCTACAATAAAACCCAAATTGCAGTTCAGATATGACCAACTGAAGCAAAACGAATCTGTCCTATATCAGTCGTCTTCTCCACACAGTTAAATGGCATTAAGCAAAATAATGTGCACCTTAAAATCAACAATTTTGTAAGACACGTGTTTAAAATCCATCAAAAACAAAAGAAAATGGAGTATAAAAAAAATGTTACACACAAAACATTTTTCCCACGCTTTTCGCAAACTATCCACAACAGGCACAACTAGTTTCTGTCGCAGTTAGATTTCACCTTGTCTCTCAACGCAAGTACCGAAGAAATCCTTCATTGTGCCGAGACTCCTTTCTGTGACAAGTTTTGTGCTTGTTTTCTATTTCTTTTTTATTTTCCCACCCTCACCTCCACGTTTCCATAAATGCCTTCGGATATTGACATAAAGACACAAAGAATCACTTACAACTGAACGGAAAGTTTAAAACTCCAACACTTTCATATATAAAGGATGCTTTTGGCTAATTTAAAGATACAGTGCTCTTTTAGGCAAATGTGATCTGTTGAACCGTAGGGCTGGGAGCGTCATTCAGAGCACTACTTATCCCTGACACATTGATTTGTAGACCATGAGTTGGCAATTGAAGAGCCCCATTGAGAAAGTCTTGACTGCACTGCAGAGTTTGGAATAGTAGCCTTTGCCAGCAGATGTGTTGAGATGCTGAAAAGTGACCCCGTTTATTGTCCATAAGTGCGCCTTTAACTCATTTTACAACACGCGAAACACACACACCAAAACCTGACCAGCCTAGAAGAACACTGTATCTTTAATCTCGAAGATGAAGCGCATCCAGGTTCTGTCGAGTACAGTTTGGCGGACACTGTGTGAACTGTGATGGTCTTTGCCCCCCACTTTGCTGTGAACCAAACAGATCCTTGTCAGCCCACAGCGGTGAGGCGTATGAGGCCGGATCGCCAAAGGGAGCTGCCAGGAAGTGTTTTCTTGGCCTGTTGTCTTCTCGCGAAGAAGAAAACGAGTGTGTGTTCTCCCTGTTTTGTCGTCCCAAGTGGCTTGGACTCTTATGGTGATCGCATACTTTCTTGACTTTGTACAGGATTCAAGTAGATGGTTGAAATGCTGCCCTGTTTATATTTACAATTTGTGGTCGAGCCACAGTTCAGCGTGAAGTCAGTGTGAGTGTAGCGTTTGGCACTGGTACAGAACTGCTGATGAAACACTACTAATAGGTTACAGCACCCTAAACAAGGACGTCTCGAGTCTAATCAGCAATTTTTTTTATTCGTGTACCATCGACGTGATACTTGAACCACTGTTTCTCCAGTGCGGTGGGTAGTCGGTTGGTTTAAATGCTGTTTGTGTGCACCGGATGCTTGAATTCAAAGGGAAAAGTTTTGTATTTGCTGCAGGAGACAACATATTAAGTGTTCTGGATGTCCTCTCGCAGGAGATGTTGTCTCGAGGACAGTCAACTCTGGAAATGAAGGTCTGTACAACACTGAGGTGGACTGAGGGGTTTGTGATCTATATCAGCCAGTGCAATGACTTTTAGAAACCCAGATATTCCCTGACAAGACAGAAGTAATAAAAAATAAAAAGCAACGAGAGAACGGCTTAAAAAAGATTGATTATTTCATTCGTCCACAAATATGTTGTGCCTATATTTGCTTGTCCATGACAATCAACATCATGGCTAGATGCTATGTATGCAAGGAACGTTATTGCCACAGTCCTGCTGTTTATTCAAGTGGACAGAAATACGTTAATGTTTGTGTGTTTCCACAGCGCAGGCTACAAGGTGGTCTCGTACTCCAGACGTTCTTGAACCAATGTGTCGTCTTTGTATTGGAGGCGTGGCGGGGTCGGAGACGAGTCGATGGCCAGGATGGCTTTACGTATACTCCTGTCCAGTACGTGCCTCTCCCAGGCAGGGTAGCGGTTCCTGCACAAGTCTATTTTGATGACCGTCTCCTCCAGGCGTGGGGCACGGGAGGAAGGAGTAGATGGTGCGGTGGGCCGCACCTGAAAGACGGGCACGCAACCGTCCCGCTCGCTGTACTTGGCCTCGCGGTCAGCGTCCCTGGCTAGTGTGCCTCCGCGGTTGGAGCGCAGAGAGTTGGTGGCGCCCTCGGGGGGCAGCGTGAAGGTAGCGGTAGGGTCCTCGAGCTGAACCAGGCTGGCCGAGCGGCCAAACCGTGGCCCGTTGGGATGGAAGAAAGCGTAGTACATGAGCATAAAGACGATGCCGGTGAAGAAGCTAGAGAAGATGACGCACAGGGCAGGCACGGCGAAGGCGTCCGTGCTGGGCGGCGATCGGTACAGGTACCACAACGCGCTCAGGGCCGTGTTCTCCAACAGGATCATGAAGTAATAGATGAAGAGACGGCAGCGGGTTCGTCCCTCCTTCACGTTGAACCAGCTGAAAATGTAGATGATTCCCACCACCATGTCAAAGACGATCTCCTCCCACTTGGTGATGCAGAATTCGGTCTCGCAGTGTACGATCCAGAAGGTCATGATGCACCAGTGCAGCACGATGAAGATGCCGAAGTAGAGCTGAAACACGGAGGCGAAGAGAGCGAAGGTCACTACGCGAGCGGCGATGGTGAAGAAGTGCCAGCAGAACTGGATGATGACGGCAAGGTAGCTGATGGGTTTCTTGTCGTCGCGGGAATCGCGCAAGGCTTTCTGGTAGGAGGCCAGAGCCCAGGCCAGTGACACCAGGGAAGCAGCCGCTGTCATCCCTGAAATGAAAAGGAAAGAATTGTCAGTTATGGCTGAATGTCACAATCCTAAGTATCCCTGTCAATCAACCCAAGAAATATGAGCACAGAGAACTACACACAGTGTTTATGTGCAGTATGTAAAGAAAATGTGAAATTATTTAGTGTGTTCTTCAAGTGACACGTGCCAGCTCCTATAATTCAAGTTATGAAAGTGAAAAATATCCCTGTATGGGTTTTTGTTTTTTATAGTTCTAAGATATGACATAGTTAATTAATATCTAGTCTCAGCCTCAAACATCACAATGCACATGGTACAGAAAATTGGAAACACTTCAGGAGTTTCAAAGTTGTCATTGGATTGGTTGAATTCTACAGGATTTCTGGGAGACATATTTGTTGTTTTTAACGTTCCACCCAGAAACAAAGTTGCCGTGACGCCAAACCCCCTCACGAAAGAAGAAGGAAGAAATTACTGAATATTAGCTCTGAGTGCGATTATTATTATTATTATTGTTGTTATTATTATTATTATTAGTTTTCTGTTTCACAAACGAAAATAGTTCCAAACAATGCCAGAGTAGAATGTTTGTGCTTCTCAGATCAAAACTGCAGTGCTTTGTCCTGAATTAATGTTTTTGAACAAATCGTTTGAAGAAATGATTCAATGAATCACACATTAATCACTCATCAAAACGGACTTGCTGCCAAATACTGGAGGATTTAGTGTCATATTTATTTATCCATGACAGGCCTAAACCAGCCAAGGTGCCAGCACATAAACACACTAAGCAAAATATTGTCCAATTATCATTATGAAAAATAAATCAATTAAAAATATTATATATATATATATATATATATTTTTTTTTTATTTTTTTTTTTGTATCGCATCACACATTCTTACCATTTTTTTTTTTTTTTTTACTCTGGTCAAATGTGCCAAATTTTACGTTCTCAAACAATGAAAACCCATTATAAAAATTATGTACTGTTGAGGTCAAAAGTTTACATACACCTTGCAGAATCTGCAAAATGTTAATTATTTTACCAAAATAAAACAGATCATACAACGTTATTTTTTTTATTTAGTACTGACCTGAATAAGATATTTCAAATAAAAGATGTTTACATGTAGTCCAAAAGAGAAAAAAAAAAATAGTTGAATTTATTAAAAATGACCCTGTTCAAAAGTTTACATACACTTGATTCTTAATGTTGTTACTTAAATGATCCACAGCTGTTTTTGTTGTTGTTGTTGTTTAGTGATAGTTGTTCATGAGTCTGCCCATTGTTCTTCAGAAAAATCCTTCAGGTCCCAAAAATTCTTTGGTTTTTCCGCATATTTGTGTATTTTCCAAAAATGACTGTATGATTTTGAGATCCATCTTTTCACACTGAGGACAACTGAGGGACTCAAAACAATGCATTACGTGCCAGGGGTGTAAACTTTTGAACAGAATGGAGATGTGTACATTTTTCTTTTTCTCCCTAAATATATATATATATTTTTCATTTATTACTGCCCTTCAGAAGCCACAGAAGATAATTACATGTTTCCCAGAAGACAACATAAGTTACATTTACCCTGATCTTCAAATTCAAAAAGTTTTCACTCTTAATGCATCATGTTTCCTTCTGGAGCGTCAGTGAGCATTTGAACCCTCTGTAATAGTTGCATTCGATTCCCTCAGTTGTCCTCAGTGTGAAATGAAGGATCACAAAAGCATGCAGTCATTGTTGGAAAGGGTTCAAATAAAACTGTTGAAAAACCACAGAATTTGTGGGACCTTAAGGGTTTTTCTGAAGAACAGCAGGCAGTTTAACTGTTCGGGACAAACATGGGACTCATGAACAACTATCAAACAAAAAAACAAAACAAAAAAAAAAACAGCTGTGGGTCATTCAGGTAACAACACAGTATTACGAATCAAGTGTATAACTTAATAAGTGTGAACTTCTGAACGGGATCATTTTTATAAAATCAACGATTATTTTCTCTTGTGGACTTCTTATTCAGGTCAGTACTAAATAAAAAATAAATAAGATTTTACAGATTCTGCAAGGTGTATGTAAACTTTTGACCTCAGCTTTATACTGTATATATAATGTCATTTTCATCATAACCAACAATTTTTCAAATGTTAGTGTGCTTGTTTGCCAAGGAGAAAGAAACCAAATCATTGAAAGCTTGAGAGAAAAATAAATATAAAAAAAACATTTCATGTTTCATGTTTTATTTTTAGACAAATTACATTAACTAGTAAGTGCCCAAAAGAAAGTGTTCTGCAGTTCATTTCATGTTAACCAGCTATAAATGTAGCTTGACATGTGAAGCACTTCTTACCCAGATACAATAAGATACTGGTTTTAGACGGAGAATAGGAAGTGCTCACCAAGGCATGCAAATGCATTTATCTCATTACTACATCTTTATGTATTCATGACTCTGGAGAATACAGTCGGAAGTGGGCTAATGGAGTAGCTTGACCATGGAAGTGTCCGTCAATGGCTTGCGCTCTGGTGCGTATCACGTGCAGCCCTCCTGTAATGATTTTGTTTGTGTTTTCATATCTAGACCCTCTGGTGAGTCACACCACACCAAGGTTTACAATCTCCGGCCCTAATCAAAGCTGATAAACAGTGACTCAAGAGATATGGTTTACTTTGATGAGACTTGTGTTTTATTTTCTCTTCAGGGAAAACAGCCTCTGTGGAATTCTGCTTAACAGCACCTTTCCCCATTTATGACTCACTGGACCATGAGTGAGATGTTATCCATCATGTTGTCCAAAAAACTTGCTTGTGCTTAATGGAGGAGGCTTTACAAGCCATCTGCATCAGATGGAGTACAGTAAAGCAGCCAGCAGTGACTACAGGTGCGTGAAGCCCATCTTTACCGCTGTGACACTCTGTTCTCGTGGAGTTGGCTGCCATGCGCTCAAGCTGCTGGAGTGATCAGTTTCTTGCAGGAGTGAGTGAGACACAATACAAAGATTACACACGCTGTCCAGTCTATCCTCACTGAAAGAATTACTGCACAAAATGTGACATTCAAGTTTAAAGGATTAGTTCACTTCAGAATTAAGTTCTTCTTCCTTGTGTTGAAAAGAAATTAAGATTTTTGAAGAAAACATTCCAGGATTTTTCTCCATATAGTGGACTTCAATGGGGATCAGCAGGTTAAAGGTCCAAACTGCAGTTTCAGTGCAGCTTCAAAGGGCTCTAAATGATCCCAGACGAGGAATAAGGGACTTAATCCTATCTAAGGGTCTTAATTTGGACCTTCATCCCGTTGGCTCCCATTCAAGTCCACTATATGGAGAAAAATCCTGGAATGTTTTCCTCAAAAACCTTCATTTCTTTTCAAATGATGAAAGAAAGACATGAACATCTTGGATGAAATGGGGGTGAGTAAATTATCAGGAAATGTTAATTCTGGAGTGGACTAATCCTTTAAAGGCTGATACTGAGATAAAAGATTAATATAGTAATACTGTCTAGACAAGTTCAGCAGCGCCAAAGATAGTTCACTCAAGAATTTAAATTCTATCATCATTTACTCACCCACATATCGTTCTAAAACTGTATGAATTTCTTCTGTGGAACACAAAAGATGTTTTTAACATACAATGAAACGTTTGGACCCTATTGATGCATTTTGTTTTCTGCAGAATAAATAGTCATCCAGAGGTGCGTTTCCCAAAAGCATCGTTAGCCAACTATGGTCGCAAATTCCGTCGTTACCAACATAGTTCACCGATTCGATGTGTCCCGAAACCATAGTTCAAACGAACATTCGCAAACAGCGTCACAAACTTACGTGGTTGGAACTACAGCTCTCGACCTGTGGTTAGAAGCATGGTTCCTTGTTAGTAAGACATATGGGCTCAATAAATTATGCTCTTGGGCACAATAAGCAAGCTAACATGCAGTACAATCTATATCTTTCACTCGATCTAAATATAAATGCATTTTAATCAATGTATTTTTAAGTTTCCTCTGCAAACGACGTTTTTGCATAGTGTGCATGCGCATAAATGGATAATAATAATAATAAAAGGAACCCCGGAGTATGACGTAAGAGGGAACCCACGATGAATCAAACATCAAATATTAGTAAATATTAGTAAATATTAGTAAATCAAACAACAAAAAATAGTAAATTAGTCACCCGGTGCCATGTTTAATATAGCTGCATTTTAGAGATCTCTAATAAGTTAAATAGCATAAATTATTACTCGGTGACATCATTAACAATGTCCCTACATTGTTGAACTAATGTGGTTCAGACGACGGAGATGCGACCTTGTTCGGGAAACAGTCATGACTAGCTAGTTCGTTTCCACAACAATGCATCGTACTATGGAGGTTAATCAGCGAGTTACATCGTTGTACGGGAAACGCACCCCAGATTGGAATGACATGAGGGTGAGTAAATGATGCAGAATTTACATTTTTGAGTGAACTATCAGTGTAACATAATTGTTTTTGTAAAATATTTTTTTCTTGAAAAATAAAAAATTATTATATTTACCTTTTAAATAAATGGCAATCGGTTGGATATTCTGTTATATTGTGCAAATATATTACGTTATACAACAGTTCTTTCTGGTCCTCGAATCTGATTGGCTGAGAGGAGTGCAATATTCTAGTGATATCAGAACTCCAACTGTTTCACCGTTTGTATCATTCCACCTGCGGCACTTCTCACAGCGAGTGTCATGGTGGACGCCCAAATCCCTTATAATTTTATAAATAGAGTGCAATCACCCTAAAAAGTATTTGCATATTTAAACCATATGTAATATATGTGCAATATCACATGAGTAGCAGTGCGATATGGCTGTATATCCGCATGCTGTGATTACTTGTTTATGGGTTATGGTTTATATAGTTTATATATATATGCAAATACTTTTGAAGTGATTGCACTTTGCCTCTTTTAACAAAATTGTGAAGATCTTCAAAATACACTACGGTTCTAAAGTAAGATTTTTGCTTTTATTCAGCAAGAATGCATTTATAATGCTGCAAAAGATTTCTATATCAAATAAAAGCTGTTCTTTTAATAAAAGACATATTCTTGATAAGACGCTGATAATAGAAGAAATGTTTCTTGTCACCAAATTAGCATAGTAGAATGATTTCTGAAGGATCATGTGGCACTTAACAGTGGAGTAATGGCTGAAATTCAGCATTAGAATCACAAGAATACATTTTACATTCAAATATATTGAAATAGAAAGCAGTTGTTTTAAATTGTAACCATATTTCACAATACTACAGTTTTTAGTGCATTTTTGATCAAATAAATTCAGCCTTAGTGCGAATAAGAGACTTTTTTTAAAAAACATAGGTCACACTTTATTTTAAGGTCCAGTTCTCTCTATTATCAATCCATTATCTACAGCTTTTTCCTCAGTAAACTCCTAATTGGCTGCTTATTAATAGTAAATTCAGGTATTGGGTAGGATTAGGGATGTAGAATATGGTCATGCAGAATATGTGCTTTATAAGTACTAATAAACAGCCAATATGTTAATAATAGGCATGCTAATAAGTAACTATTTAATAGTGAGAATTGTTCCCTATACTAAAGTGTTACCAAAACATAAAAAAAATTGCAATTCCTTCACACATAAAATAAATCTAATAATACAATTGGCAATAACACATGCAAGATAGAGGATGGATACCCGACCTGAGCCCGACGGGCCGGGCCGGGTTCGGACAGATATTTAGAAAGGATGCTCGGGTTCGGGTCGGGCTCGGTCACATCAGCGCGATAAGGCATTGACCATTTAAAATTTAAAACTGCTTAGTAGATTAGCCTAAACTTTGATGGATGGATTATGTAAATAGATCCCATGTTGCACTTTAGTAGCCTATACAGTTTTCGAGGAAAATGGTAAGAGTGATTTTCATTTCAATAGGCTGCATTTGTGTTACGTTAATGTTATCGCTGGGGACACTGTTAATGTTATCAATAGGCCCACAAAACCTGTTGTGTTATTATTTAATTTTTATTTTTGTTTTGTTATTTTTGTATTGTTTGATTTTGTTCTGTTAGCTTGGGCCATTTTTTGTTGGGCTATGTTTATTTAATTTCAATTGGCTATATGATAAAGCCTCTTGTGTGTGCGCCTGTGTTATAACGGCGCTTTTTGCCCCTTGTGTGCGCTGATGCTCTCCTACAGTTGGTTAATAAAAGCGGGCTTTCCACACAAAAAAAGTGCATGTGTCATTAGTATGAGAAAAAAATTAGATTTTAACTGTGTCGGGCTGGGATCGGGCTCGGACATAAATATCTTAATGCCTGTCGGACTCGGGTCGGGTTCGGTTACTGCTCAGTCGGACGCGGGCCGGGCTCGGACAGAAAAATGCGGCCCGATCCGCACTCTAATGCAAGATTATGCAAGGAGAACAAAACATGTCAACATAAAATTTTGAAAAATACTTGTAAGCAGGTGAACCTACTAATTTTTTATTTAATGTTTCCCTATGATCAATTAAAATATTTAGCAGTCATAAAATATTGTGTTGTCTTTCAACTGTAGTTCTAGACAGGCAGCATATGGCTCCCTCACATATTAAACCTGAAACGTCTCTTTCTCTTGTCAGAGCAAAGACTAATAAATCTGACATTCACACTGCATTGAACTGTTCCTGCATACCAAGACAGACTTTGAATTCATTAGTTCCTTCATTAATTTAAAATGAAAACTAAGTGTAAATATTCTCTCATCTTTACCTCTCAGGTTAACATTCATACCCAAATCATATCTAGACAATACACAGTTATAATGTCTTTTTATCACCCTTCCAGTTAATGTTGTAGTGGAAGCAGAGGAGAGCTTGAGATAACAAGACGCTTCAGTGCCAATCAGTTCCGTTCAAACGGCATCAGGAAAAACGCAGGATCTCACGTTCCTAAGATAACACCATCGCGGTCCACGGCCATGAATAATTGAACGAGTCCTCATGTGAAATGATGAATGTGCAAAGATGTGTTAATTTGTGTCCAAATAAAGGTGAGTATTATTTTCATTTCGCAGAGCCTGCAGGCTCACCGTTCGTCTGTGACAGACAGATTTGCTATTTCTCTGCCATCTGTATTCAGATGAGCAGTGCATTATGGACACTCTACACCGAACAAAGCAGACGATCAATGGTAAAGATATTCATTGACAGCATAAGATGGCACATTCGTAACGGGGAATGTGCACCTTGGGCATCTATTTTATTAGCGATTAAAAGAACTTATCTGTGGAAATGGCTGTGTGATGTCGACACTCCCAGAGCGAGTGGCAAGCAGTGGTCACGTCCTCTGTGAAGATCTTTACAATAGGAGGACTGTGTGGATGGGTGGTCACATGGTGTTTGCATATAAATGTTTGTACACAACCTACAATGATAAAAATCCATTCACTCCTTTTTTTAATCCTCAAAAAACCTAAACAGTCTCATTTATCAAGCCGTTTTGATTTTCTGAGCAGTATAACGTCATACTACTCAAGCCCCGCCCACGACCGCTGACGGACTGTCCCGTATTAGCATATTTCCGCCCTCAGCCAGTTGTACGCTGTCCACCATTTTCTCCACGTTCAAGCAGACAATGATTATAAACAATGCAGGTGTTTTGTATTTGGATGTAAAAGTGAACATAACAGTCTTCATTTTCTCCTGACATCAGAACAACTGAGGATACAGTGGATTAGTTTTGTTTTTTAATGATAACAGGTCACCGAATACACAAACGGCAGAGGGGGTGGAGTGAGCAGTAGCTCATTATCATTTAAAGAGACATGCACCTAAACGGGTCGCTGTGAACAGAGCTGTTTTTGACCAGGTAAAAAGGTGTTTTACATGACCATTGAGGAATTTTAGCCAAAGTATTTTGTAAACATTTCATGAAGCCCCTAAAGAATCAAACCAACTTGTGGAAAATGGGCAACCCTTTAAAATGTCCCCTTTAAAATATACTTAAATTAGGGCTGGGTGATATGGCCAAAAGGTGATCATGATAATTTTTTGTCATATCAGTCGATATCGATAATTATCATGATAAATGTCAAATTTTTATCAGATCAACTGTCAAATATTTAGCAGATTTTTGCTCCAAGGTGAAAGTTGTAAAAACCATTGGTTAATTGTGGCTTTTAACTATTCTTTATGGTCAGAACATGACAAATGCTTAATGTTTTTTGAATACTTTTTCCAGTCATTTTTCTTTAACAAAGTAAATACCTTAAGAGAAAAAAAAATAATTTCTTAGTTGTGCTACTGAGTAATATTCTTTCAAATCAAGAAACAGGTTTGTGATGCCTGATAATATTAATAATAATATAACATTTTTTTTTAGAAATACACATTTGATAGTAGCTTGAGTTGCAGATTTTGAAAAACTGTAGTGACCTCATTTTTCTATGGTGAAATTTAATTATTCTGTTTGAGTTGTTTTTTTTTTTGTTTTTTTTAAGGTGAAGTCTATCTGTAAATTTTTGTTCTGGAAGTAATGTACTCACCCCCTTGTCATCAAAGATGTTTATGTCTTTCTTTCTTCAGTCACAAAGAAATTATGTTTTTTGAGGAAAACATTTCAGGATTTTTCTCCATATAGTGGACCTCTATGGTGCCCCGAGTTTGAACTTCCAAAATGTAGTTTAAATGTGGCTTCAAATGATCCCAGCTGAGGTGAAACGATCGGTTATTTTCATAAAAATAATACAATTTATATACTTTATAATGTCAAACGCTTGCCTTGTCTTACACTGCTTTAACTCTGTTTTTGTTCCGTTCATGACAGTTAGTGTATGTCAAAAAACTCTAGGGGTGTTAGGGGTGTTTGATCATCTTTGCATGTTCACTTTGCAAAGACTGGGTTGGTACTTCTGCAGTGATGTAGGGTGATTTTGAAATTATTTTTGAATTTAAGGGGGAGAAAATACGATTGGAGTTTTTTAACATACCCTAACTGTCTTGAGTCAGAATACACAGAGTTCAGGCAGAGCAAGATGAGTGTTTGAGATTAAAAAGTATTCAAATTGTATTTTTTTTTAATGAAAATGACTGATCGTTTCGCTAAATAAGACCCTTCTTCCTCGGCTGGGATCATTTACAACTGTATTTGGGATCGTTTGATGAAAATAAGATGGGAGTCTTTTGACCTATCCTAACTGTCTTGAACCAGAGTGCACAAAGTACGCATGCACATCTCAAAGCTAGACAAGACGAGCATTTGAGGTTAAAAAGTATCTAAATTGTAATAATAAAAAAAAAAAAAAAACTGTTTCACTAGATAAGACCCTTCTTCCTCGGCTGGGATCATTTAGAGCCTTTTGAAGCTGCATTTAAACTACATTTTGGATGTTCAAACTCACAGCCACCATAGAAGTCCACTATATGGAGAAAATTCCTGAAATGTTTTCCTCAGAAAATTCCTTTACGACTATAGAAAGACAGACATGAACATCTTGGATGACAAGGGGGTGAGTAAATTACCTGTAAATTTTTGTTCTGGAAGTGGACTTCTCCTTTAACCAGAATATACAGAACGCCTGCATTATTACTGTTTTCTTTGCGCACAAAAAGTATTCTTGTAGCTTTGTAAAATTAAGGTTGAACCACTGATGTCGCATGGACTATTTTAACAATGTTCTTACTACCTTTCTGGGCCTTTAACATGGTAGGTGTGTTGCTGTCTATGCATGCTCTCATCAAAAACATCTTAATTCGTATTCTGAAGATAAACAAAGGTCTTACGGGTTTGTAACAACAAACTCACATGAGGGTGAGTAATTAATGAGAGAATTTTCATTTTTAGGTGAAATATCCCTTTAATGTGAATGTGAAGAAGATACTGCAGTGATGCTGTGGTTTGCATAACCCTGCTGCTACTACACACCCTACAAACACACAACACTCACACTTGCACGCACACTGTCTGTGCCCTCCTCCCCTCTCCAAATTACTGCAGCCCTCATGAGCAGGAGCAGCAAGGAGCATTACGTCACTGCTGCCGCTCTCGCAGCCTCGCACGCTGGACCGTGGCAGGTTCCCGTGGCGACCGTCTCCTCAGGATGCGCTGCACGTGCGCAAGATACGAGGGAGGGAGGGATACATGCACCCTCACTGTCGTAGAGAGCACCGGAGCCAAGCCGCAGGCCAGATAGCCCACAGAATAAGAATTATAGCCTGGCCTCTGTCAGTTAATTACCCCACTTTGCAAAGTAGTCATTACACCCCCTCAGCTCTCTCCAGCTACTAATGGGCCAGATTTAATCTAAGTGGGTTAAACACGTAAATAAGCTATTGAAAAAAAAAAAAAACTTATGCAGTATAAACAAACACTAGATAGATAGATAGATAGATAGACAAATATAAATATAGATAGATTTTTATTTTTTATAGATTTCCTCGATAAACGATAACAAGAGTTTGATAAATGTTCGGTATAATGTTTATGTGACAAAGGCGGAACAAAAGACCGCTTGTCATTTAAAGCACGCCATTCGGACCATTTATCCACTCAGCTCAAAGTTCAAATGGTGGCATGGTGTGAACTTACTTGAGCAGATGCATTCACCCGCTGATGAGTCTCGGTCACTAAACAGCACTGTGAGATCCAGTGTGAAGCACTTGAATTCAGTAAAGAGCACAAATTACTCGGTTTAAAACCAAATGAAACAGCGCTGACAAACAGGAGAAACACCCTGCGCAACAATACAGTCAGAAGGCTTTTTAATCTACAAATCGCCATCATTTACCATAGATTTACTGTAGTAACACAATGCTAGTACTGCACAGTGGTATTGTCAGAAATGTGTGTATATTTGTGTCAAATTTTATTTTATTATTAATGCAGACATGTAATAAATATATTGACGGAGGAGTAATGGAATATAATAGCAGTGTTTTTTGCGATTAAGATATAGCGTTTATGCATTTATACTAAATGTATTTAGACTACTGTTTTTCATACAAACACCTAGAAATCATTTTAAATTTTTACCATTGTATTGAGTTGCTATATTTGTGGTTTTAACTGTCATTATCATGAACTATGGTTGATGCTATGTAAGAAGAATGGTTAATTAAGGGAGAAGTCCACTTCCAGAACAAAAATTTACAGATAATTTACTCACCCCCTTGTCATCCAAGATGTTCATGTCTTTTTTTCAGTTGTAAAGAAATTATGTTTTTTGAGGAAAACATTTCAGGATTTTTCTCCATATAATGGACTGATATGGTGCCCCGAGTTTGAACTTCCAAAATGCAGTTTAAATGCAGCTTCAAAAGGCTCTAAATATTTTTTTTTTCAAAAAATTACAATTTAGATACTTTTTAAGCTTGTGCATGCGTACTTTGTGCACTCCGGTTCAAGACAGTTAGGGTAGGTCGAAAGGCTCCCATCTTATTTTCTCTTGAAGCTTCTCTTAAAACAAAATCGTCCTACATCGCTGCAGAAGTACCGACTCGGTGTTTACAAGCGAATGTTCAAAGACGGTCAAACGCCCTTCACAGAACAGCGATGTAGGATGATTTTGAAGTTGGAGGAGAAAATGAGATGGGAGTTTTTCGACACAACCTAACTCTCTTGAACTGGAGTGCATAGAGTACACATGCACATCACAGAGCTAGACAAGACAAGCATTTGAGGTTAAAAAGCATATAAACTGTAAATGTTTGAATAAAATAACCGATTGCTTCACTAGATAAGAACCTTCTTCCTCAGCTGTGATCGTTTAGAGCCCTTTGAAGCTGCATTTAAACTGCATTTTTAGGCACCATAGCAGTAAATAATTTCTTTACGACTGAAGAAAGAAAAAAACATGAACATCTTGAATGACAAGGGGGTGAGTAAAATTATCTGTACATTTTTGTTCTGAAAGTGAACGTCTTTAAAATAAGCCAGGCTGGGCAAACAACTGCAAGTCATCCTCATGGGTTCAACATCAGAATGCCGGCTCCTGCTTTAGCAGTATCACACATGCATAGTCACACTATCGTGAATGCACGTCAAACTTATGAAATTAAGGTCGAACCACTGATGTCACATTTTAAAAATGTCCTTACTACCATTCTGGGCCTTGAGCGTGTATCTTAATTTGTGTTCTTAAGATAAACGAAGGTCTTACGGGTTTGGAACAACATGAGGGTAATTAATGACAGAATTTTTATTTTTTGGGTGAACTATCACTTTAATATTGTAGTTTTATATAAAAATTTGATTTGTGTGAGTAAAAAATGTAGTTGAAAGACTCTTAAAGAGCCCTGATGCTTCAGTGCTTATTTATTGAAAAAAAAAAAGTCAGCAAAATTAGTACAAAAATGTACGTGTGTGACAGGGGACACATTTGTGTTTATGGCAAACAGACAAAAATGACTGAAATATGAAAAATAACTAAAGAGAAGCAGTTGTTTCCTGTAGTCTTGAACAAAACAGTCCACTGGGTACATCTTATGAGCAAGGCTTTTTCCTGTGCTGAAGTATTGCAGGATATGCTTAGACTGAGTGGCCCATTATTTATGTGAGCAGGTAGAGAGATTTTATTTCTGGCTGGGGTCCAAAGAGAAGCTACGTAAGGGAAAATAGTGAGAAAAGATACGGCCCTACTGACTGACAGCGTCTTTTACTGCGACAGTTACTGCTGAAGTTAGGGAGGATGCATTTGCAGAGCGAACAAGGGACAGCCTGAGTAAGAGAAACACAAATCAAATGCGCCCTACATTTCACCACAGCGCGTCTGCCGCCTGCCATCAAATGGTACCCAAGTTGTTTCGTCTATTTAGAAGACATTGAGCTTTTGAATTATGACTGTACTGCTGGGTTAAATTTTTACACTTTGCTCAATGTTGTTTTTTGACTTGTAAGCGTAAGAGCGACAAATCTCAAAGGAAAGTCTCCGATGAAAGAGTTCGGAGCATCAGACGGCTCTCCTCTCTGCTCTACCAAACACCACGAGCAAAACTGCCTCCAGAACCGCTCCCACTGTCACACGGAGCAGACGCTCAGATCCTCACGCTCAAAAAAGAGGATATTCGCAGCTCTGTTGCATTAGGAGCCCAGGACCCCTGCTTTCATAAATCATTTCTCAGCCTTGATGGGAGAAAATTCTGACAGTCCCTGGGCACTTTTGTTTATGGAAGATTATGAAGAACAGAAGACAGCACATAAAGGCCCTGAAGCTTTAACTGCTAGGCAGGGCTCTGCAATCCACAAAGCACAAAAGCACAAATCAACAGAATAGCCATTTATGAACAGCTCTGGTAACATGACCATTTTTTACGAGTGTTGGTTAATGGGGGCCGACTGAAAGGTCACCACAATGTCAAGCTGAAGGTTTTAAAGTGTCCCATAAATCTACCCTAGTGTTCTTAGTAGCAATGAAAAACACGACAACACATTATCTTCTGTTCTAAAAGTCTGGCTCTGCGAAACTCCATAACCCGGTCCACTTATTCTTATTCAAGAGCCACTTACTTATACAGAAAGAGACTTAGGTATTGGGTATTTGTCGATATGAATCTAGCACTACCTTATTAACACAACATTGCTTCCAAATAGACTGATAAAAGCCTGTGAATCTTGAAACCTGAAAGTAGCATAGCAACCAGTCCATGTAGAACCTTGTGTACCTCCTGTAGAATAACATAACTTGTTGCTTAAAGGGATAGATCAACCAAGATCAAATTTATCTCATGATTTATTCACTCTCAAGCCGTCCTAGGTGTATTCGACTTTCTTCTTCAGATGAATACTATTGGAGTTATATTAAAAAATGTCCTGACTTTTCCAGGCTTTATAATGGCGGTGACTGGGTGTTGAGATTTTGAAGTCCAATAAAGTGCATCCATCCATCATAAAAAGTACTCCATATGTCTCCAGGCGGTTAATAAAGGCCTTCTGAAGTGATGCGATTGTATTCATTTGTGATCAGTCTAAATGTATTTTAATAGTCTGAATCATGCGTACATGCACTCCTCGTAATGCGTGCACCGCACTCTGTAGGTCTTTTGAATGTTTTTTGCAAAATACTTAATAATGTCAAATTAAACATTGTTAAAACAACAATTACGATATTATCACAGACGATATATATTGCACACACCTAGCAGGATGCAGGCAAACGCAGTGACGAATGCAGAAGTGACAAACGCAAGAGCAGTGGAGAGAGCAAAACAAAATACCGGTCACGAATTAGAAGTACAAAACAAGGATTTGTAAAGAAAAATGTTGGTTGGCACCGACAGCCTAGTGGGCAGCGCGCTGACATACAGCGTTGTTGCGCAACAGGCATCCCAAATTTGAATCCCGGCTTGTGGACCTTTCCCGATCCCCCCCCCCTTCCCACTTCGCTTTCTGTCAGCTATGATCTGTCCTATCATAATAAAGGCAAAAGGCCAAAAATAAATAAAGAAAAAAAAATAGTCTGAGGATTTTGATATAAGCCAAGAGGAGACTGGTTTTCCTTTGCTGTAATCAAAACTTGGTTCGCAAGAGACTAGCATATTCTCACTGGAGCTTATGTTACACCTACACACTACGTCATTCACTGGAACGCCACTCTCTCGTGAGCGCGCGTACGACAGTTAGCGGAAGCTAAAGATTATGGTTTATAAAGTTTTAAATATGGATATTCTTCTTACACAAGTGCATTGATTCACTTCAGAAGACCTTTATTAACCTCACAGAGGTGTGTGGAGTACTTTTTATGATGGATAAATGCACTTTATTGAACTTCAAAATCTCAACACCCATTCACTGCCATTATAAAGCTTAGAAGAGCCAGGACATTTTTTTAATATAACTCCAATTATATTTGTCTGAAAGAAGAAAGTCATATACACCTAGGATGGCTTGAGGGTGAGTAAATCATAGGGTAATTTTCATTTTTGGGTAAACTATCCCTATCAGTAGCTAGTCCCAACTCTAGCCAGTCCCAAGTTTTTTCCTGAAAACACTGGTGTACATCTGTCACTTCCACATTGCCACATTGGTTCAACAAAACAGAATTCTCTTTAGTTACATCAAAATGAGTAATAAATCCTGCTAGTGAATAATTTTGAGATTGAACATGGCATCTGATGGATTCTGATTTTATAGGTCCACAAGTCATCACTAACAAGAAACCTTGCTTCCTACCACAGGCTGAGAGCTGTAGTTCTAACTATGTACATTTGTGAAGCTGTTCATGAACAAATGTTCATTAGCACTGGTTTTGCAATACAATGAATCATCAAACTACATAGGTAATGACAGAACTTGTGACCATAGTTGGCCAAACAATGCTTTTGGGAAACACATCCCAGATCTGAGCATGTGATGATTTTGGCATGTTTTTGTGTACTGTAACAGACCAATTGGTAAAATTAGTTGCTGCTGGTAGGACGTTAAAAAGTACACTGTCAGAAATTGTGCAATATTTGTACATGTAGGTCACTGGAGCAGTAACCTTAAATGGACATCTCTTTCCCTAAAAGGTTCATATTTATGCCTTACAGTAGTAATATGCACCCCTTGTTGGAAAAAAAAAACAGCATGCTGATTAGGTATGTTTTGAAGCATGGCTGCTGGTTTGAGCTGGTTTAAACTGGTCATGTGCTGGTCGTGAGCTGGTTTAAGCTGGTCATGTGCTGGTCGTGAGTTGGTTTAAGCTGGTCATGTGCTGGCCCTAAGCTGGTCCTGAGCAAGGACTAGTTGCTTAGGACCAGCACATGACCAGCTAAAAACCATCTTAAACCAGCTTATGACCAGCTAAGAACCCGCTTAAACCAGCTCAAACCAGCAGTCATGCTTCAAAACATACCTAACCAGCGTATGCTGTTTATCAACAGGGCCTTAAGGTACTGAACCTTTTAGGGGTAAATAATAGAGGTCGTCCAGTGTATCGGTTTTGCCGATTAATCGGCACCGATAGCTGATTGGCGGAACTATCGGTTATCAGCAAAAATCCATGCCGATAGTTTTTTCTGGGTTGGGTCCGTTGCTGGAGCGGCTGAGAAGGCCGTCATTATACAGCAAAGTTCCTATAGTCATTGTTATACAGCACGAGAGCGGCCTCTAGTGGCGGAAATCACTGACAGCACGTGTTGTTTAGACACGTGACACTGCACGCTGCACAGAACAGGACACTTCAAAGGCAGGCTTAAATCATCGACAACGAAACGGTGTGTACAGTATATTGTAGTGCATGTTTTCATATCATTACTAAGTGATGAATTTGTTGACTAGATGCTGCATTAGTGGAGAAAGGACATCAGTATACTTTGCCCGTTTGGTGATCAAATGAAGTCTTGTAGACCGCTGCTTGAATTGAACGCGGCGCGTCCACTGTGTGTGATACCGGATAGCTGCGAGATCTTCTAGATGCGCCGCTGCACTTTTGCCCATTGTGTGACTAACATATTTTTACATTTTGATTAGATAACCACAAATGTTCTAGAATAGAAGCAGTTAAATTGTGAAAGTACACAATATCCATATGTATGCCATTTCAATTCTGTGGCCTTTTTGTAGATATTTAAAGATGGCCATCTTCAGCTTGATTGTTGATGTAATGGTAACACTTTACAATATGAGTCCATTTGTAACATTAAGATTAATAAAAGCTGTAGAATAGAAGTATTGTTCCTTGTTAAAGTGTGTTAATTTCAGCATTTACTGATATATTTTAAAAATTTTAGTTGCTTTTGTTAACATTAATAAACAATGAACTAACTGTAATGATCAATATATGATTAATATTATTATTTTTTATTTATTTACAAAGTATGGTTCAGTAGGCTACTTTTTTTAATCGGTCGATTAATCGGTATCAGCCTGTGTGGTCCAACCTAGTTATCGGTATCGGTAAAATCCAATATTGGTCAACCTCTAGTAAATAATATACAAAGATGTCCCTTCTCTGAATGTGCTGCCCCAGTTACGTGCTGTTGTATCCCTAATGGTACAATGTTTGTATTTTTGTCTGAGAGTGTAGCCATATATTCTAAAGAAATGCATTTTGAAGATATTTCACTATGCGGTAGATGTTTTTTCAGTGAATATTTTGTGGAGGGCCCTTAAAAGCATAAATGGATCTGTAACAGGACTGTCTCCTGTCTTTGACGTCACAACAGGAGTTACTATTGTGAAGAGTTTGGAGTGTGCAAGCAATTTTGTGGTGTCATTCACCAAATAGTGTTGTCAGAATGTCACTTTCCAGCAGCTCCACTCTTCCTGAGCAGACTACGCTTAAGTTAAGAAAACCCTTAGTGATAAAAAATATAATAATAATAATAATAATAATAATTTAAGGTGTCTTATCCTAAGGGTTTTGCTGAAAACAGGTCTTGGTGATTAGAAAAAAAAATGTCTGGATCTCAGTACCCAAGAGCAAAGATGGCATATTTCAAATCACATTCTTCTAGAGGGTCATATGTCAGCCAAGTAACTGTCATTAAAATGAATGAGAATGCTAACGGATAGCTTTCTCCAGGTATTATAGAACTGCTTGCATCAGATGGTGGGTAAACGGACTGTGGCTGACACTACAGGATTTAAAACATCAAGTGATATAAACAACTTGAGTTTTATGAGCTGATCGCTAAACGATGCCATAAAACAGTTCCTATTACTATGTTAGCTGTATCATTTGCACAGTTGGTTTTCACCATATTCAAAAACGGTGTGTCTCCAAAAAGGCATCCAAACAAAATCGCATTGGTTTAAAGACTTGCCTTTCCCCCTATAAATTCACAATTTTGGCAACACTCTTGAAAAAGCACTCTGCTTCACTCCCTTGCAGCAGTCTTTTATGTTCAGTGGCAGTTGAGTTTTTCTCACTCTCTGTCCCTTTCCATCACTGTTATATGGACAGGATGAGATGTGTAAAGTGAAGGATGACAGTAAACCTGGGAGTTCTCGCTTTTCAGCATGTCCTACCCTCACCCTTACAAAGAAGTATGGCAGCTGAACCATTGTATCCAAAAAGAAGAACCTAGACTAAAAAATGTTGGGATCCCTGTTGGGTTGCTTTTGTCCTAGCCTCACTGACCTTGTTAGGCTGGTATGTTTTGCTGGTTTTAAAGGGCATTTGGACACTTATCAACTGGTCAGTTTGGAAAACTAGCTGGTTGCTTTCAAACCAAGTAGCATTCTCTCAGTCAGCACAGTGAATTCACATTCGCAAGACCAAACTTGAACATGAACAAAATCTGAAATGATTGGATTTCGCCAAGCAATGGTAAATGTGACCGCCCCTTTAAGTGAAACAATGGAAGTCCATGAGTCCATCTTCTTGATGTAGTAAAACAAACATACAGTTGAGGTCAAAAGTTTTCATACACCATGTAGAATCTGCAAAATGTTAATTATTTTGCCAAATTAAGAGGTATCATACAAAATTCATGTTATTTTTTTTATTTAGTACTGACCTGAATAAGATATTTCACATAGAAGATGTTTAAAAATAGTCCACAAGAGAAAAAAAGTAGAAAAACAACCCTGTTCAAAAGTTTACATACACTTGATTCTTAATACTGTGTTGTTACCTGAATGATCCACAGCTGTTTTTTTGTTTGTTTGTTTGTTTAGTAATAGTTGTTCATGAGTCCCTTGTTTGTCCTGAACAGTTAAACTGCTGTTCTTCAGAAAAAATCCTTCAGGTCCCACAAATTCTTTGGTTTTTTTTAACATTTTTGTGTATTTGAGCCAGGGGGTGAAAACTTTTTGAATTTGAAGATCAAGGTAAATTTAATTTATTTTGTCTTCTGGGAAACATGCATCTTCTGTAGCTTCTGAAGGGCAGTACTAAATGAAAAAAAAAAATTATATTTAGCAAAATAACAAAAATGTACACAACTTTATTCTGTTCGAAAGTTTTCACCCCCGGCTCTTAATGCATCATTTTTCTATCTGAAGCATCAGGGAGCGTTTGTACCTTCTGTAATAGTTGCATATGAGTCCTCAGTTGTTGAGAAGATTGATCTCAAAATTATACAGCCATTATCGGAAATGGTTCAAATACACAAAAAAGGCTAAAAAACCAAAGAATTTGTAAGCCTTGAAGGATTTTTCTGAATAACAGCGAGCGGACTATATGTGTATGTAAATGTCTTTATGTGAAATATCTTATTCAGGTCAGTACTAAATAAAAAATAACATGCATTTTGTATGATCCCTCTTATTTTGGTAAAATAATTAACCTTTTTGCAGATTCTGCAAGGTGTATGTTAACTTTTGACCTCAACTGTAACTGTGTTTGAGTGTGCTTGTGTTGTGTTACCTTGCACAGCCTGGAGTTTGTGAGTCTGTATGATGATACAGAGCTGGAGCACCAGCTGAGGTGCGCTCTCCAGGAACGTGGCCAGAAGGTGGAGCATGCTGACGTCCGCATACTCGTACACCATCCTCCAGTAAAACCTCCAGCGGTCATTCTCTCCGCTCTGCCTGCTCCTGATGCCCAGATAGATGGTGTGGAAGTACCTGTCCGAGACACAAAGAAAACCCTTTTAAAACCTCTCTGAACTCTCACTGAACTCTCAATGACAGGGCAGAATCAGCTACTGCGACTCTCGTCTAGAATATCTCAATGTTTTGTCTGCTTCTCTTTTCAGCGTGACCTTACAACCAGACAGACTGTTCCAGGCTATGTTGTTCTCCGTACTGTTTTATAAACAAGATCTGCTGTGGATGCACCCGTTTTGAACTGCTGATAAATTATATTATTTAATGTCAAAGCAGATGAGTCAACACAGTATCTCAAAATGATTCCAACCAAAAATGGAACATTATGTCATTGTAGTTAAACACTGAATCATTTACAGTATGTGTAGATAATTTCCACAAAAAGTGCACAAATTTGGGCCTTAATTTTTTTTAGTATGTTTATGTTTTCTTTTCTTTTTAGATGAGGTTTGACATATCATGAAAATCTGACTTTTTCCATGCTTAAGTGCTATAATTGGGTCCCCAGTGCATCTACCAACCCAGAAAATGTGAAAAAGAACAACCCAGTCATTTTCTTTTTTGATAAGTCTTTCTCTGCAAGCTTGTGAAAAAAAAGCTGCTCAGATTTCGCTCCCCCTGTGATGAGAAAGGGGATCTTATTATAATATTACCGCCCTTTAATCTGCGCGTTTCTATCCACGCTGCCGCCATTGTGTTTTCGCAAACGACAACTGTGTACCAGTTCTACCGCCATGGGGAAACTTCGAGCAAAGTATGCTAACTGTTCTATCATTGGCTGCACAGAACACTATTTAGAGTCCCAACCTTAGAGGAGACAAGAGAGCAGTGGATTTATTGATTTATTTACTGTATATTATTATACTGCACAGATCACACACAGATCTAATATAAACATGCGATTTCTTTCCCAGCTGTTTGCCTTCAAAGATATAACAGACTGTTTTTGTAACTTGTGTGTTTTTAACATAAATTTGTTTGTATTTGAGAGTTTAAGCGGAATGAGACATGAAAGACAATGTACTTAGTTTAGTACTGACATGCCGTGTGACAGCCGCTTTCTGTGTGCGTGCTTCGTATGTGTGCGCTCAGAAAACCCTAAAACAGAAGTTTCAACTAACATGGGTTTAAAGTGCATGATTTTAGTGCGATAGACATGATAATCAAAACCAAACAGATGTTTTTTTTTTTAGCAGAGTATCTGAGCTAGGAGCTGTAAAATTTAAAGAGACAAGCAGCGTGTTTCTGCTTCCACTCAAAATAGGCATTTTCAAACATCATAGACACATTCTGGGGACACCTGAGACTTATATTACATCTTGTGAAAAGGGGCATAATAGGTCTCTTTAATACATATCTGCAAACTGTTTTTTCCCGGCAAACACATAATTTTCCATTATTTATGAGACACTGTTATGCTCTAGGGGGCGCTGTTACGTATCTCCTGAATGAGTCCAGAATCTCCTGATCAAAAGCACAAGTGAGGAAGACGCAGAAACGAGCGATCACATATGTAAGAAGAAGCATTTGAAAAATAACGCGATCATCAACAATAAACAGCATATGAATGAAAACAACCTAATGTCACCGGGTGAAATATCGATCCAGAACGAAATTAAGGACTGTAAAGTTTTGGGAGTGTTGATGGAAGCGATCTATTTCATCTATGTTTTAAACACAGTACTATGATCTGGATGTAGTCCTTGATAAAAATGCAATTTTCTCACTTTTTTGCTCAAAATGTTGGATTTTTTATGAAAATTACCTACATTCAAGTGTTAATAAAAAAAAAGAATGCTTGAAGCTAGAATAAAGCTGATTTTTTTTTTTTTTGTTTGTTTGTTTTTAAGTAGAGGCTCTGTTTTCTTTATTTTGATTTGTTGGATGTTCAGATATTCATACAAAATAATCTAGGGGCCATTAAATTTTAGTAAAAAAAAGGCAACTGAAAAGGCTGGCAACTGTTCAAAAACACTGGCGGGGAAGGAGTTAAAGGAGAAGTTCCCTTCCAAAATGAAAATTTCCTAACAATTTAATCACCTCCGTGTCTGTCTTTCTTCAGTTGATAAGAAATTTTCAGGAAAACATTTCAGGATTTTTCTCCATATAGTGGACTTCAGTAGGGATCAGTGGGGTGAAGGTCCAAATTGCAGTTTCAATGCAGCTTCAAAGGGCTCTACATGATCGCAGCCAATAAGGGTCTTGTTTAGCAAAACAATCTGTTTTTTTTTGTTTTTTAAAGAAATATACAAATGTATTTAACCACAAATTCTCGTCTTGCACTAACTTGACCTCACACATTATGTAAGCAGAAGTACAAACCCAGTGTTTACAAAGCGAACGTGCAAAGAAAGTCAAACGCGCTTTACAAAAAAAGGGTAAAACAATGATGTTGGATGATCTTACAGTTGGAGGAGAAAATGAGATGGAGTTTTTCACCCTACCCTACCTTTTTGAACCAGAGTACACAGATAAAGAACTAACCACGTGTGACTTTTCCAATGTGATTACGTAATGCGTGAAGACATGCATTTTGAACTTCCAAAATGCAGTTTAAATGCAGCTTCAAAGGGCTCTAAACGATCCCAGCCGAGGAAGAAGGGTCTTATCTAGCGAAACAATCGGTCACTTTTTCCAAAAAAAAAAATTTCTATACTTTTTAAGCACAAAAGCTTGTGTAGCACAGGCTCTGGGATGAGGGATCCACGATGCTACAAATTAGTAATAGGTCGTTCATGAACAATTCGTTCATTTTGAACAAATCTTTCATGTGACTCGGGAAGAACGAGTCGTCTCAGGGAGTGATTCATGATGCGCAACATCCTATAAGGTTCTGTACTGGAATCAGTTCACCTCTTTCGCGTCTTCGGGTTTTTCAAGTCGTTCGTTCATCTTATGGGGCTGTCACGTGATGAACGAATGACTCAAACCTGAAAACTTGTCAGATAAGAGGTGAGGTGAGCTAATCATAGACTAAAGACCCAGGTAAACAATGAATTAATCTTCTCTGTTTCTTACAGCATTATAGTTTTGTCTTGTTTGTAGTGTGATCAACGTTTGTGTAAGCAGTAGATGTGCCAGGGAAGTAACACATAACATTTTAATTATATTTTGCTAAAATGAACGAAATGACTCGAAAAAGATTCGTTCATTTCGCTGAACGAGACTCAAAGGTCCGAGTCGGTAAAATGATCCGAACTTCCCATCACTACTACGAATCACGTGTAAGTTCATTGTCTGTGTACTGAGTATGGCGAAAAACTCCATCTTAAATTCTCCTACAACTTGAGAGGAGGACATAATTGTTCCTTTTTGTTTGTAAACAGCGTTTACAAACTTACTTGCACTTTCTTAGTCTTTGCACGTTCGCTTTGTAAACACTGGGTCTGTAGTTCCACCTACGTTCTACGAGACCTTTCGACGTGATTCAATAGTACGTAGCATCGTGAGCGTGCATCCCAGAGCCTGTGCTACACGAGCTTTTGTGCTTAAAAAGTATAAAAATGGCTATTTTCCGAAAAAAATTGGCTGATTGTTTTCGCTAGATAAGACCCTTCTTCCTCGGCTGGGATCGTTTAGAGCCCTTTGAAGCTGCATTTAAACTACATTTTGGAAGTTCAAAATCGAGGCACCAACGAAGTCCATTATATGCAGAAAAATCCTGAAATGCTGAAATGAAAACCATAATTTCTTCACGACTGAAGAAAGAAAGACATGAACATCTCGGATGACAAGGGGGTGAGTAAATTATTTGTGAATTGTTGTTCTGGAAGTGGAGTTCTCCTTTAATTTCTTTGCAACTGCAGAAAGACAGACTTAAACATCTTGGATGACATGGAGGTAAGTAAATTATCAGGACTTTTTCATTCTGGAAGTGAACTTCTCCTTTAATATCTCTTAGGTCAGACAAGCCAAGATTCCTATTTTAACACGCAACTACAGACATGTGACATCTTTAAAACAAGCTACCCTTTATGCCAGATAACACTGTGTGTCTAATAGTTCTCACAACAAAACCACAGGATGTGTGTCAGCAACACTTTTAAAAAAAGCCATGGGACACCGAAGTGTTCTGTATAAATGGAAAGTGCCTGTAACTATTACATTAAAAGAAAGTAAAGAAACTAAATTATTCAAGATTTTGTGAGTGAATCTTGGTGAGGACCTCTGCGGTTGGAAGTAACTCACCTCTTTATGGGCCTTTCTGCCCCTTTAGGCATACAGAGCTTTTAATTTGCTTGAAATAAAGTGAAAAAGTTCCTGTGCAAAAACGGACTAATTATCACATCTATATTTACCTTTCTAATCTTATGATCCAGATGTAAATTTAAGAGCAGATGAGCTTCAATAGCTCTTCTACTTGCACATATACAGATATTTAATATCCAACAAAGAAACCAAAAATGATTATATTACATAAATGCTACTACTATATTCATTGCATGAGTTCAATCGGATTTGGCATGCTGTACTGGAAAAATTTCCCATACTTGCTAAAAATCTTTGAAAGTCATTTTGAAATTAAATCTATTTTTTAAATGGTACCGTCTCGCCAAGCCGCAGCCAGAATCTCAAACAAATTCACTTTTCAAAAGTCTTGCTTGCAAAAAGGTGTAGGAATTGCTATGGCAACACTGGCCTCTTTGCAACAAAACACAAAGTTGAACAAACCCGCTGCTTTCACAGGAAAAGAAAAGGCTGAATGTGACAGTCTGTCGTAGACAAACACATAATGAGCGACTGCTACACAAAGATCTTTTAAAAGCGCAGTGTCATCTGCTAACACTAATGGTGAATGGTGTTAAGGTGTGTTAAGTCTGAGGTGTGTTACTGTGGCCCGTGGGTTAGCGTGATGCTAACGGCATCTGCTTGCAGTGGCGTGCCTTTGCCAAGTGACCCGTCCCTGCGTTTTCCCCGCTGTGTAGTTTACCCTTTGACCCTAATAGGCACCCAGCCAACAACTGATGCACGCTTCCATTTACACACACTTATTCTCTCTCTCCAGAGATTCATTAATAGGAAGTTAAGAGCAACTGCATCAGCCTGGCTGTTACCTTAACAAGAGGGTTTCCCCCCATTCCACTCGCAATTAATTGTATTTGAAGAAAAAACAAAAAAACAAAAACACAATGTGTACAGAAGCTTATGGGGGATATAGTGTTGTTTGCACAGTGTTTTGTCATTGATTTCTTTGAGAGTGGCTGCCGCCCACTCTGTCTGCCAGATTCTCTCTGCTACAGTTTACTCTTTGATCATTTGTATGCAAAGCATGGTTTTATAGTATACTACCTGCCAACTTCAATCAATTCAGAGGCAATGAGTTTACACGTAAAAGATAAAGGATACGTTGACGTATGTACAGGAAGAAATAGTTCAGGTAAATGTGGAGCACTACACTCATATCGGAATGAAACAGCATGCCTTGAGGTATTGTGTTTGTTTCTTGAATATAAATTCTTGAATATGAATGCGTAGAAGGCACTGTATCAACACCTTGGCCACCTGTTAGTCCTACATGCTTACTCTGCATTTGGAAAGGGTTCTAGATCAGTGTTTCCCAAAAAACAATTGAATAGTTGAATCTATAAAACAGAATTTATGATTTTTTAAAAAGATCACAAGAATTTATAATGAATAATAATTAAAACAATTAATTTGTAGTATTTAATTGTATACTGAATTTATGACTTTAAAAATATTGGAGCTGTCAGAAGATTACAAAAATTTGTCATGATAATAATTTAACATTTTAGACATAAAATATTGTAAAAAATAAATTTGTAAAAATATATAAAACTAAAGTTATGGCTTTAAAAATATTAGAGCTGTCAGACTACAATAAAATTATAACAATTATTAATAATAAAAATGTATTTTAAAATAAAATAAATATATAAAACAGAGTTTATAATATTAATATTATAGGGTTAAAATATTAGGGATGTCAAAAGAATAATTAATAAACCTAATATATATATTAAAAAATACAATTACTTTGTAGACAATATTAAAAACTAAATTATTAATTTGGAGACAAAATACTTAATAGGGATGGAACGATTAGCGGTTTAATGATAAATCGTGATAAAAACCCTCCACGGTTAGTATTACCTTTCATATTTAATTATCATTAAAACCGTATCCGTTTACCGTGATTTGCACAACTGAGGATAAATAAATACTGTCCAGCATAAAGCAGAGTTTTAGGTAACAGTTTCACATGCGCACAGCACGCAGTGTACTTTCGTTTTGTGTGAAAACCTTGCGGAAAGATGCAAGGTTTTAAAAGAGTGCTAAGGGATTAATACAAATAAATATATGAATGAAGAATGTACCTCTGAAACTTCTGACTGTTTTTAGAAAAGGTTTAGAACATTAGAAATGGCACTTTGTTTTCATCTTTGCTCCCTGCAATACTCGATTTTTTAATCGTAATGCTGCTTTATCCACGGAGGTTACGGGAAACAGCTGCAATTCAGCTTTTCCGTAAGCGCCATCTAGTGTCAGAGAGTGGATTTACAGAGTTACATGTACATTCAGCCTGTGTGCAGTTTTTGTCTGGCCAAAAAATTGGACCGAATTTGCATGCCCTGTTGTAAATTTTGACTGGCTGATGAAAAACAAGCTTATGTGGGTTATATACATTTAAACAATTCAGATAGGTATCTAGAAATATTTATGAATCAGATAAAATACATATAAACATTTGTTAATCAAATATCATTTTGACTTAACCCTTTTCTTTATTTAAAGGCTAAAATGTGAGGCTTACCATTTTATGAAACCTTTTCAAAGTTTTCTTTGAACAATTCGTATGAGATAAACTGACAGACAACATAGGTAAAGTTACTGTTTTAGTGTTTATGCAAACAAAAAGTAATTTTATTTATTTTTTGTTGAAATTAAATACAAAAGTTGGTGAAATGTTTCATGTGTCGGTACTTTTTGAACATTTCCAGCACATTTTAACAATACCGTGATAATACTGATAACCGTGATAATTTAGGTCACTATAATGATGATAAGAAATTTTCATATCGTTACATGCCTAATACTTAAATTATAATTTTTTATAAATATATAAACTTGAATTTATGACTTATATTACAGCTGTCGGAATATTAAAAAAATGTAATAATGAATAATAATTGAAAAAATTTAAATACATTTGCATACATTTTTTAAATAAAATAAATAAATAACATAATAAATATATAAAACAGTAGTTATAATATTAATATAATATTATAGTAAAAAAAAAGTAGGGCAGTTAAAAGAATTTATAACAAACCTTTTATGAATTTATAATAATCCATAATAAGTGTAAAAGAAAGAAAAAGAATATACAAAATTAATTAGAACAAATAAATATATAAAATTGAATTTATGACTTTAAAATATTAGATTGTCACTTTAAATATTATTGTCAGTTTACATTTTTTAATAATTAATAATAATTTCCTACAATTAATTTGTAGACAATATTCAAATATTTAAAATATAATTTTTTATAAATATATGAAACTGAATTTATGACAAAAAATGTCAGAAGATTACAAAAAAATGTAAATGAATAATAATAAAAAAAAATGCATACATTTTTTTCAAATAAAGTAATTTTAAAATAAAATAATAAATAAATAGAATAGAAGCTATTATATTTATATTATAGTGTTAAAATATTAGAGCTGTCAAAAGACTTCATAATAAATCTAAGAATTTATAATAATCCATAATAACTAAGAAAGAAACAAAGAAAGAAAAAGAAAGAAAGGAAGGAAGGACAGATGGACGGACGGAGAAAGAAAGGAAGGAAGGACGGACGGACGGACGGAAGGAAGGAAGGAAGAAAGAAAGAAAGAAAGAAAGGAAGGAAGGAAGGAAAAGAAGGAAGGAAGAAAAGAAGAAAGAAAGAAAGAAAGAAAGAAAGGAAGGAAGAACAGAAAGAAGGGAAGAAAGAAAGAAAAAAGAAAAAGAAAGAAAGGAAGAAAGGACGAACAGACAGAAGGACGGACAGACGGACGGATGAACAGATGGATGGAAGGAAAGAAAGAAAGAAAAAGAAAGGAAGGAAGGACGAACGGACGGACGGATCTGGAGAAAGAGAAAGAAAGAAAGAAAGAAAGGAAGGATCGATCTGACTTTACTGGCAGAAGTATGCATGGCTTAATTTTATTGCAGAAGGAAGGAAGGAAGAAAGAAAGAAAGAAAGAAAGAAAGGAAGGAAGGAAGGAAGGACGGACTGACAGAAGAAAGAAAAAAAGGAAGAAAGAAGGGAAGAAAGAAAGCATACATACATAAACTAAAATATACAGTAAAATATTAGGGCTGTCAAAAGAATTTATAATAATTAAAACTAACTGTAAAATATTATTTGTAAAAATAAAAAAGATGTGAATGAATGAATAATGGATAGTCCAGTATATTTCCCAGACTGTTTCCATTTGAGAGAAACCTCAAGTCTGTTACTCATCCACAGTATTGATGTTTTTTAGTGAATCATTGCAATAATGGTCATTTTAATTTAACATTTATAATCATTCAGGATGATATCAGCATGAGTTAACAGAAGCACATTTCTGGTTTGGTGTCAGTGAAGGCACACTGTGTCTTACCGATGGCGCTGTGTGGCTACGTAAGACAAAACGGTTAGGAAACGCTGTTCTAGATGTGTCAGGTTGGATGTTCACGGTATCAAACCGTGGCCTATTTCTGATGCTGTCTTGCATTTGCAATGTGTAGGCCTAGAATACAATTCATACAGATCCTCAACAGATCAAATGGTAAAGGGCTGATGGAACTCTTAAACAAAGCACAATTCACCCAAAGACGCTATTCAAATATAAATGAAGCAATAATGGCAGATTAAATCTATAGATAATGTTATATAGTTGGAACCGCATCAGTAGAGACTGATTCAAAGAAAACCATGACAAAAGTACCGCAGTCGCCTGGTGCAGAACAGCAGGGTCGCGGTATGATCTTCCCGCTGACCTTAAAGAGTGGGCGTCCGTCCAGCTTTTTTATCAGATAAGTGGGCTTCAGAAGAGGCCTGTGCTTGAAAACTCACAGTCTCCTGGCATTTCCACCACTCACCCTAAAGGCCAAACTTAGAGAGGCCTCTCATATGGCCGTTGTTTGGATTTCAGATAAGCCACGGGTCGTCTACGTTTCCGTCTCTGCAATATGTATCCCTTTCTTACACTGTCCACCTGAAACCATGAGTCCAAGAAGTCTGGCCAGCCATTGCATCATATTACTGCATGTCGCTTAAAGCATGCTATCTACCAAATCCCCATTCAGAATAGGATTAGACAGATGTTGATGTGCGTCCTCTTGCCTTGATTGGATTATTCCTGCATCTCAGCACTACACCAATCAGAGGGGTAGGAGGCAACATAAAAAAAGCTAAATTGCTTGAGGAAATCATAATGATTCATGCATACATTCAGATCACACATTAGTCAAAGACCACCATGTGCAGAGGTGTAAAAATATTGCCATCATTTAAATGTACAGATTTTTTTTCCTAACATTTTTCTTATTTATTTAAAGGACCAGTTCACTTCCAGAAACAAATATCCTGATAATTTACTCACTCCCATGACATCAAAAATACTCATGTCTTTCTTTTTCTACACAATCCCAGCCAAGGAATAAGGGTCTTATCTAGTGAATCGATCGTCATTTTCTAAAAAAAAAAAAATGTATATACTTTTTAACCACAAATTCTCATCTTGCACTAGCACTGTAAAAAATAAAAAAGCAAAATTTGTTGAGTCAACTTAAAATAATTTGTTACCCTGCTGCCTTAAAATTTTAAGTTCAGTCAACTCAAATAAGTTTAGTCAACTTGAAATCTTAAGTTGTGCTAAGTGACAACTTAGATATTTGAGTTGACAAAGTTACCCAGCTGCCTTAAAATTTTAAGTTGAATCAACTCAAATATCTAAGTTGTCCCTTAGTACAACTTAACATTTCAAGTTGACTAAACTTTATTTTAAGGCAGCCAGGTAACAAATTATTTTAAGTTGACTCAACAAATAGTTTTTTTTTACAGTGTAATACGCGTCCACGACTTCATGCATTACGTAATCACGCTGGAAAGGTCATGTATGGTTAGTTCTTCGCCTGTGTACTCATCAACTTCAAAATCATCCGACATCCATGTTTTACCTTTTTTTGTAAAGGCCGTTTGATTTTCTTTGCACGTTTGCTTTGTAAACACCGGGTCGGTGCTTCTGCCTACATCACATAACGCGTGATTATGTAATGCGTGAAGTCGGGCTAGTGCAAGATGAGCATTTGTGGTTAAAAAAAAAGATATAAATTTTCTCTTTTTTTTTTTTTAGAAAATGACCATTTGTTTCGCTAGATAAGACCCTTATTCCTTGGCTGGGATCCTGTAGAGCCCTTTGAAGCTGCACTGAAACTGCAATTTGGACCTTTAACCTGTTGACCACCATTGAAGTCCACTATATTATGGCCCTAAGCAGAAAATGCAGACAGAATCCAGTCCTAAAAACAGAATTTACAGTTTAACACGGAATGTCACGGAATTTGTCAAAATTTGGATGAATTAATCAGAAGTAGTTCATTCCACTTGTATCAAATAGCTATATGGACTAATATTTGTAAATATTAAGCTGCAAAACGACTGTTTAAATATGAATTCTGCGTGTCTGTGTATTGATGAATGGCTGAAAGGCTGTTGTAAGAATAAAGGAAAGTTGTTTCTATGCATTCAAATAATTAGACATGCTAGAACAGAATTTGGTAACAATAAAACATCAGGTGGGCGAAAATAAAATATTTCATACGGGCCCTAAACATGTATTTTTTTGTTAAACCTTTAATAAACTGATGTTAAATGGTTTAAGTTTCATTTTTTATTAATTAGACATGCTTTTTGATTAATAAAATATAATTTAACCATCAAACAGGAATTAAAACCAAAAAAATGAAATCCAGGAAATTTAAAATGGAAAAAATGGAACTTGGAAAAAAATAAAACAGATTTTGGGAAAAAATAAAATGGATTTCATAGGGCCCTAATATATGGAAAAAATAATGGAATGTTTTCCTTAAAAACCCTAATTTCATTTTGATTGATGAAAGAAAGACAAGAAATCTTTTAAACAGTTATTTTAATGAGCGATTTCAGTTCCACCACTGAAAGTCTAGGTAACCAAAACTTAGAAGATCCAAAAGGTCATAAAGGAACCCTAAATTAAATCTATTCATTATATAAAGTGATCATATCTGTTCACAAGACTCATTTCATTTTAGTGCTTTAACTGTTTTATGGCCTAAGGATCTTCTGAGTTTTAGTTACCTGCACTTTCAACTGTGTGTTTTAATTTGTGTTTTGAAGATTAACCAAACTCTTATGGATTTGAAACGACATGAGGGCGAGTAAATGATGACAGAATTTTCATTTGGGTAAATGACACGTTAAGCAATAATATTATGCTAAACATGTACTTAACATGTATTAAAAATGTATTCAATTCTCGAGAGGAGTAAACAAAGTAAGAATTTCATTGTACTAGTACATATGACAATAAAGCTCTTGAATCTTGAATCTGAATCTTAATAATGTCAGTCCCACTTTATATTAGGTGGTCTTAACTACCATGTACTTACATAAAAAATGTGTACAATGTACTTATTGTGTTCATATTGTTTTGCAAAACACTTTTGCTGCTATTGAGGTGGGATATGAGTAAGGTTAGGGACAGGTATGGTGGTATGGGTAGGTTTAAGGGTGGGTTAAGGTGTTAGGGATGGGTCAGCAGTGTAACTATAAATGTAATTACAGAAATTAATTGCAGACGTAATTAAATGCAGGTATTTTTGAAAATGTAAGTATAAATGTAAACATGTATGTACACAACAGGTGCATTGTATCAAATGATTAGTAAAGGCCACCTTATATATAGCGGGACCAAAATTTCTACATGAAATTGCAAGACATGAAAGGAGGTTAGAAGATTTCAGGTCTATAATTGGAAACACACGCTAACACACAACCTGCCCAGAGCAATACAGTGCAAATTACATCATACAAACCACATGCATGCGTGCTAATACTGTAAGAGCCTGTACATTAAAGCTGTTGGTTTGGTCAGACTGATCTGAGGCCTGTAGCTGTGCACTTCCTATCTCAAGAAAATACGCTTCCTTATCCTCCTGACATTTTTCTCCTTCTCTTCAGGCTAGGGGCCTCCTCTTCATCACTGTCTCTTTTAAACTCCCCAACCATCGCCGCTGCTGGCCATCGCATATACGCACACACACTCACAAGTGCATCATCCCCTGTGCGTAGCGTAGAGCTCAGCGCTTCCCTAACCTGCCAATCAGGTAGTGGAAAACAGCCCAGTGAGAATGCTTAGATTTGTTAGTGCTTTTGTTGTCATAAGTTGCATCATATTTTTAAAGCTTTTTTTAAACTGCATCAATCACATATGAACTGAAGAAAAAGCTTTTGATCCTTTCTGATCTTCACCTTTAATATTTAGCCATCAACAGTTTTAAGGAACGTTATGGGTAACAAACAACTGAGACAACCCATTCAAATCTTTTGAAGGAATAATTCTCTGTATACACTTTAAATTTGTACAGGGTTCGTGCAGATACTGTAAAATGAAATTCCAGTCCTCCTTCAAGGACTTCTCAAGCACTACTGTTTGATTTTCAAGGACTTAAATCAGAAATCTCACTAATCAAACAATGCCTTCTATTTCAAATTCTAAAAAGGAGAAACAGATAAATATAATTATACTAATAAAAATGCCAAAAATAAAGTGAAGCACATGCAACGTATTACTACTAAAGTAGTACAAAGTATACTACACTTTTACTACAGTTTTCTTTCTTTCTTTCTAATTGTTTTCTTAAGGGATTTGTATCTGTATATACTTTCTTTCTTTTTTCTTTGTTTTGTTTTTATAACCTTTTTTTTGTTCTTAAAA
Source organism: Labeo catla (assembly GCA_012976165.1). Lineage (NCBI taxonomy): Eukaryota > Metazoa > Chordata > Actinopteri > Cypriniformes > Cyprinidae > Labeo > Labeo catla. The sequence goes on along the minus strand of VONZ01000023.1, from coordinate 415,017 downwards.
TATTTTTTACTGTTTAAGAAAAAAAAAAAACAGAAAAAAAGATTGCCAAAAAATAAATAAAAAAACCAGTCCAAAATCCTGATATAAAACAAATGATTCGCGAACCTGCACCGAAGTCCCGATCTGAATCAAATGATTCGCAATCCGTGCTCCAAAGTTCCAATCTACATCAAATGATTTAAGATTCATGTTCTATAGTCCTGATCTGAATAATGATTTGCGTACCATCATTTCACATCAGGACTCCGATCACGGATCATTTGATTTAAATAATTCAATTCACAAAATGATTCACGAACCTGTTCTGATGTAAATCATTTCACATCAGGACTTGGATCATGGATCACGAATCACGAATCACGAATCATTTGATTTAGATCACGACTTTAAATCGCGTATCACAAATAGTTCAACTAAAACATTCAATTCATAAAATGATTCACAAACCTGTTCCAAACTAAATCAAATGATTTGCAATCCATGCTCTGAAGTCCCAATCTGAATAATGATTCGCAATCCATGCTTCGAAGTTCCAATCTAAATCAAATAATTCGCAATCCATGTTCTGAAGTCCTGATCTGAATAATGATTCGCGTACCATCATTTCACATCAGGACTCGGTTCGCGGATCATGAACCACGAATCATTTGATTTAGACTGGGACTTCAAATATCCAGAATCATTTAATATAAATCATTAAATTCACGAAATGATTTATAAACCTGTTCTGATCTAAAATAAATGATTTGCGTTCCACGCTCTGAAGTCCTGATCTGAATAATGATTTGTGTACGATAATTTCAGACCAGGACTCGTATCGCAGGTCACAAATGATCTGACTTAGATCGGAACTTTGTGTATCGTGAATCATTTGATTTAGATCTGGACTTCAAAGCGGATCATTTGATTTGAATCATTCACTTTGCAAAATGATTCACAAACGTGTTCCAATCTAAATCAAATCATTTGCAATCATGCTCCGGACTCAGGATTCAGATTGCGGATCACAAATCATTTGATTTAGATTGGGACTTTAAATCGCGTATCTGAATTTGAATCATTGAATCAAGTCGCAAAATGATTCACGAACCTGTTCCGATCTAAATCAAATGACTTGCAATCCACGCTCTGAAGTTCTGATCTGAATAATGATTCGCGTACCATCATTTCACATCAGGACTCAATTTGCGGATCACAAATCATTTGATTTAGATCGGGACTTCAATTCGCGTTTCACAAATCATTTAATCTGAAACTTTCATTTCGCAAAATGATTCATGAATCTGCTCCGATCTAAATCAAATGATTTGCGATCCATGCTCTGAAGTTAGGCCATTAGGCCACGACTGCCCCCTCAAAGGCAAAAGAGCCAATGCAAGAGAAGCTGGTCATTCCAATTCTGTGATTTCTTGAATACTCCAGCTTCCCCCAAGTCCCCCAAAAAGGCAGGTCATCCATGTAAGACAAATGCATGAGAAAACAGGATAACATGGTGACTCACAATGGGGAATCGGTTCAACACTGCAGCTGGAATTGCTTGACGCGAAACATGGATCTGTCTCTGCATGTTTAAGAGAAGTCGGACTGAAAGTTCACTCTGCAGTGACCAAGCCTCTCATCAGCAGAAAGAATCAAAAGGCTAAGCTGAGGAGGATGTTGTGTGGACAGAGGAGAACTGGTCCAAAGTTCACTTTAGTTATGAGAGCTCAATTCAAGTTCAATTTATTTGGGTCTGGTGGGAAATATTTTCAAACTGAGGAAAGACTAAAGTCAAAGTGCATAAAATCTGGTGGAGGAAAAGCTTTAGAGATCTAGATTAACAACATTTCAGAAAAAAATCAAGTATTTATAGACTGTTCTCTAATGTTGACCTCCACTGTATTTTAGCCCATACAAAGTGCCAGCACTTCAGTATTTCAGTACATGTGAGGATCCTGAATCATGGGACTGTCACTCTATTCTCAAAGGACATAAAAAGCAATAGCAGGATCTGTGGGCAGTGGATGGTTATTTTAGGCTGAATGCACATCCTCCTGACCAGGGAATGAACCCTCCATAGTACACTTACATTATGAATGGGGATCGGGTCATTGTTTATTCATAACAATTCGATTGAGGTTCCAGAGTCTTTCTCTCAGCACACCAAACAAGTTTCTACACAGACAGGTCATTTCTAGGCAGTAATAATATATTGTTTTTGAATAGTTTCACTTATTCACCACTAAAAATCAGTAGTTTGGTCAGGATAAACCTGTTAAAAGGTATTTTTTGGTTTCATTTCGTCATGTTTTATCCACCCTCAAAATGCTCCCACAGGAACATCTGTGAAGTTTTATACATGCCTATGTCTAGTTTATGGCATATCTGTTACGGTCAAATCGTTCTTCGTCTTCAAACGCAGCTCTCGTGTCCCTATATACCTCACTCACACAGGTGGTCACTCATTGATATTCAGAGGAGAAAAATTCAATCAATAAAGCTGCACTGGACCGTCACGGTATGAAATCATACGCTCTTCTATCCATTGAAGTTATACGTGCTATAACGTCAGCCGATTTAGGTTTGTACGCTGAGGTTATTGAGTGACATGCATTTCCAGCCAGACTTTTCACGCCTGAAAGAACTTGACCTGTTAATGGCAACAAGAGGAGTAGTCAGTAAGGAACAGGACTTTGCTTTTACAGTGGAAGGCGAGCGGGACGGCATGAGCGACAGCCGCAGACGGTCTACGGGCCACGCAACGGGACGCGGCTGACCTTCATCTGGTTTCTGGGCGCCTGGGATCCATGTGCCTCAAGAGGAAGGATTATGCTGTGCTGGTCTCAACGTACAAACTTACACAAACCAAAACTCTGGAAAGAAAGTGCAACTTTTCGAAAAAACACCTTGGTGATTAATTTATTGCCAGGCAATACTATATACTGTTTTAAAAGCAATCTGCCAAAAGTCTAAAAAAAACAAAACGTCGGCAAGTAACGGCTGTGACGATGATTTAACAGCCATCATCACTCATACAAGTGAAAGATTACACTCACTGCAATATGCTGGCGATGCATGGAACGATGCCTGCTCGACTCCGACTCGCTGTAAAGTAATATCAGTATCACTGTGTAGGCAGCGTGCTGTCACACAATGGTGGATGGACTGATGCCACGCTCTGATGGCATGTAAGAGACGGCCGCATATCAGCACAATGAGAGGAGGACGTGTGTTTGATGTACTGTGTGCTACTCGCACTATGTGGCTTCATTCAACAGTCACATGAGTCAATGCAACTCTGACCTTTTGTGGTCTTGGACTACAATACGAATAGGCAACAAGGTTGTATTTTTTTCATTTGAAGCATAAAGCCTCTTGACCTTGCTGCTTCTCTGTCTGTGTAATGCGAGATGAGTAATCCCAGCATTCAATGCTGGCCCTTCCTGTGGAAAATACCAGTTCGAAAAGCTTGTCCATCCTATTAAGCCAAACTATACAACAGTGTTTATCGCTCATGCTTATCAGTGCTGCATTTATTTAACCATTGATATTGGGAATGTTACAATTTAAAATAATTGTTTTCTGTTTTAAAGTGTAATTTATCCCTGTAATGCCAAAGCTGAATTTACATTGGTCATTACTCCAGTCTTTCTTCAGAAATCATTCTAATATGCTGATTTGGTGCTCAAGAAACATTTTTTATTTATTATCAATGATAAAACCTAATGAAGCCCGTTTCCGTCACTGAAAACAAAAAACAAAAAACAAACAAACAAAAAAAAACCTGATTGCAACTTTACTTCACAATTCTTACTTTTTTCCAGTGCAATCAGGAGTTTACATTTTGCCATTCTGACTTTTTTTCTTAGAATTCAATAATATAAACTCAGAAGTCTGACTTTTTTCTCAGAATTGCAAATTTATATATTGAAATTGTGACTTTTTTCCCTTCACAATTCTGACTTTTTGCAGAATTAAATGATATAAAATCAGAATTCTGACTTTTTCCCTCAGAATTGCAAGTTTACATTTCAAACGTGAGTTTTTTCCTCACAATTATGACTTTTTTTTCTTGAAATTGGGAATTTACATCTCACAATTCTGACTTCTCTCAGAATTTAATGATCTGAACTCAGAATTCTGACTTTTTTTTTTCTCAGAATTGCAAGTTTTATTTTGAAACTGACTTTTTTCCTCACAATTCTGGCTTTTTTTTCCTTGAAACTGGGAGTTTACATTTTGCAATTCTTTTTTTTTTATCATAATTGAATGATATAAACTCAGAATTCAGACGTATTTCTCAGAATTGCAAGTTTATTTTTTAAAACTATGACTTTTTTTCTTATAACTCTGCAATTATGACTTTTTTTCAGAATTAAATGATATAAAAATCATAATTCAGACTTTTTCCCTCAGAATTGCAAGTTTATATTTCGGAATTGAGTTTTTTCCTCATAATTTTCATTTTTATTCTTGAAATCGGGAGTTTAAAGCTTACAATTCTGATTTTTTTTTTCAGAATTAAATGATATAAAATCAGAATTCTGACTTTTTTCTTTAGAACTGCAAGTTTATATTTCGAAAAGTGAGTTTACATCTCACAATTCTAAGTTTTTCTCTCAGAACTGAATGATATAAACTCAGAATTCTGACTTTTTTCTCAGAATTGCAAGCTTATATCTGGAAATTATGACTTTTTTCCTCAAAATTCTGGCTTTTTTCCTTGAAATTGAGAGTTTACATCTTGCAATTCTGACTTTTTTTCTCAAAATTGAATGATATGAACTTAGAATTCAGGCTTTTTGCCTCAGAACTGTAAGTTTATATTTTGAAATTGTGACTTTATTTCCTCACAATCTCACAAACTCAGAATTCTGACTTTTCTCTCAGAATTGTGAGTTTATATCTCGCATATCTGACTTTATAATACGCAACTGCAAGTTATTAAGTCAGACTTGTAAGATAAAAAGTCAGATTTCTGAGAACATATCTTCTTGGACTTTGTAACTCACAATTGCGGGTTATATCTTGCAATTCTGACTTTTTTTCTTGTAATTGTGAGTATATATTCCACAATTTTGACTTTATATTTAGCTATTCTGACTTTAGAACTCAAAATTGTGAGCAATTCTGACTTTCTAATTTGCAGCTGAGGGTTTACATCATGCAGTTCTAAGAATAAAAGTCAGAATTGCGAGATGTAAACTCACAATTGCAAGAAAAATGTCCGAATCGTGAGATAAAAAGTCGCAATTACCTTTTTTAAATTTCGCGGGAAACAGACTTCCTTAGAAACCTTATGCTGCTTAATATTTTTGTTAGATTCTTTGAAAAGTCGTCCCCCCAATTCAATTCAATTCAATTCAAATTTATTTGTATAGCGCTTTTCACGATACATATCGTTGCAAAGCAGCTTTACACCAAATTGACATTTTTACAATACATGTAGTAGTAGCTTGATGTACATATGGCAGAGATGTGTGGTAAAGATCAAGTAATGATGTAATCAAACAGACAAAGAACACTATAAATTAGTAGCAGAATTCGGTAGTGCTGTATGTTTTCAGGGTTGGTATCATCTGAAGTCCTCTGAGGGGTTGGCATCATCTTTTCTTAAGTGTTCTGGATCAAGACTGGAGCTTGTGAATTCCTAGTTACCATGGGATGTCAATCCCATGGCAGGAACAGAGAACAAATAGGAACATAATTAGCGTAGCTGCTGTTCAAACTAAGAAAAGAAAGATTTGTTAACCAGAGCTTAAAAGTCCCCCCAAGATTCTTTGAAAAGTTGTTCACCAGCAAGATTAGTTGGTGAACCTGGTGGACTAGTTGCAAAGCTTGAACACGACCCTAAAGACCAAAACCCAAAACACATGCTCCACATGCTAACATATCCAATGCTGACCAGCTATTTTGATCTTTAGCAGAAATGGCACAGACTGTACCCACAGAATAAACGTCTCAAGGCATAGCTAAAACTCCATGGCAGCAAACATAAGTTTGGACTGAAAATCTAAACTTCCACACGGCCCATGGGGCTCGTTGCAGACAGGAGGCCAAAATTCAATATACTTACACAGCTGCCCAAAGCCCATCCAGTGATAAATGTCTGCTGTCCAGTTGCCAAGAGGGACCGACTCATTCCAAATCAATTGAACCTTGTTATTCAACAATTACGCCTGGCTTTTTGCTGCATGATGACGGAAAGAAGGGAACTGGAACTCGACGCATCATAAATACTCGCCGGGACTGAATATTGCTGTGTACTAAATTCTTGACACGGTCCATCTTTCCTGCATTAACCAGTCACTGCAGGGACATAAGTTAGAAGCCTGTGAGGAGAACTTCAGTGGCCAAAAAAATTTACGGTAGAAAAATTTACATGAGCGACAGCAACACTGCCAGCCGATAAATAAATAAAAATATCAGCAACAATTGTACGGTTGGATTCACAACAGGCCCAATGCGATAATTTAGGGATTTAATTATTAAACTCATAATAGATTCATAATAAACATTCAGTTCCTTTGAATTTATTCACACACCCACACCCCAGACATAATTCAATCAAATGCGATTTGGTTTTCAAGAGCTCGCATTTAAAAATGACTGCATAATATCCTTTAATTATGAGATTAATAATGATAGCAGTTAGTCATGCTGCGTAATAGAAGCTTAAATCTCACAAAAACAAATGCTAATTGGGAGGGTGGGCAAAAAACGGAGGGAGTTTTTGGTTGTCTGATATGCAGTTGGGCTAAAATAGATCGGTCAGCAAGTCATGGAGAACCATGTCATTCGCTCATGTCAAAGGGGACATTCAGCTGTGGCATAAGAAGTGTGACGCCATGACAGTGCATTGTTACAACAGTTCACAAACGAAAGAACAAGAACAATGGAGAGCAAGATGACAGGTGCACGGCTCCACACACGCAGTGACCAAATGCAACCTACCGCAGGGGTTGCTGGGTAAGTTCTCTCCCTGGCAAATGCAACCTTCATTAGACTCAGAAACTCGCTCAGAAACTGGCGAGGGACCGGAGTTCCCGTTTATGAAAAACTCTCAACTCTCCCTCTCTGATTGTACATAAAGCTCACTCACAGATGCACTCAAATGTTGTCCCATAAGTCCCATAAACAAGCACTCTCCTGAAGGAAATATCAGTGCTATATCGTGTAGACTGTTGGTATAAAAGTATCTTGATACCCTGCTTTTAAAAACGGTATGATTTGGCATTTTACTAGTACCGTTACTTTAAGAATGTGTTTTATTTAAAGTCATATGCATCAATATCAATAAATTGGATCAGTGCAGCTCTTAAAGTGACAGCAACCTAATATTCCTGCTGCTGTCTGTCTATTATGTTAATCAAACAACAAAAGAAAAAGAAAAATCACTCACTGATCTTGACTAACTTTAGTAGCTTTAATAAGAATCAATGTATATTTAATTCATACAGTTGAGACTAGTGCTTTATTTTTACATTTTGATTACTTTTTTCTAGGGCTGGGCGACACGGCAAAAAAGTTTGTCCAATTCTCGATTTTTAACTTGAAAATGCAACTACAACATGATTCAAGTAACTTTCTTTTTAAATCAACCCTCTAGTTAAAGAAAATTCTACTCCAGGTGCACCACAATGATGTCTCTTGCAGCATCTTATGCATGAAACGACATTCTAAAAACATGGTGCTCATGTTAAAAGGAGCTCGTTCCCATCTTCTTACATGTTTTTCCTATTCCAGTGACCGTGTTGCATCTTTGTCAACACGAAAGCGCATTCTGTGAGAATGGTACCTAGTGATATGAGTGAATGGTTTTCGCACATACGCGGCATATGGTCGGATCGTTCTTTTCTCTTTACTGTTAGCATTGGCGTATTGTCAAAGTGTTTAAATCTAACGTTCGTTAAGGCGATTCTGAGTCGACTCTTTCTTTTAAGAGACAAAATCTTTATCATGCACCTTTTTTGATTAACAACTTTGCAGAATGTTCACATTAAAGGATAGATATTTTACAAACTGCAAAAAAGGTATTTTTCAAAAACCCATGTGACCTGCCCTTTAATTTGTGTTTCGAAGATGAACAAAGGTCTTATGGGTTTGAAACGACACAAGGGACAGAAATTAATGAGAGAATTTTTATTTTTGGGTGAACTATCCCTTTAAACTACGGTGACCGGGAGGGGACACCTTCGGTTCACTTAAGTTTGTCGTGGCCACGACATATCAACTCGTGGGAACGTGATATTATGTCGTGGCCACGAGATATTAATTCGTGGGAACGTCATATCAACTCGTGGGAACGTCATATTATGTCGTGGCCACGAGATATTAATTCGTGGGAACGTCATATCAACTCGTGGGAACGTCATATTATGTCGTGGCCACGAGATCATTTTGTCGAGGTAACGACATCCTTACGTTGTGGCCACGAGATGCTACGATGAGGGAACGACATCCATTTCTCATGGCCACGTCTTATTATGTTGAGGAAACGACATGCGCTTCTCGTGGCCACGGGTTTAATGCGTAAACAAACCTGCGTGACCATAGTAACCCGGGATTATCAGAGATAGATTTATTAATATTTTATTTTGAGTTAAGAAATTATTATATTAATTATTATAGAAATGAATACATTATTAAATGATTATATTAACAACAGGGGATGCTGTCTATGTGAATGCTGTCTGTGCGCGATGCATTCGAAAGAAGTTTATCATTAATAAATATTACATAAAGTATATCAAATAGTCCTACAAACATTTCATGCATCCCACAGTCTTGTAAGTCCATTAACTGATCCTCTTCTTTTCTGTAATATTTGTATAATTCCTTTGTATTCGTTATTTTTTTACCTTAATTTCTATCTCTTTACTTAAAGTTTTGAATGTATATGATACAGTAAAAATTTGAATATGCTATATGACTGGGATTTTTACTGGAATGCACTTTAAAGGTTGAATTTGACATATATTCTATTTTATTTCGTCTAATTAATAGACTAGCCTATATATTCACGTAGTTTCATTTGTAAATCATTTATCGTCACACACGCGGACATAAATACAATCAAAACTTCTATCAAAATTTTATTGGCATAATTGTTGTTTACAGTATTTGCAAAATATAGCAAATACTAGCACATAGGGCAGTACGTTAGGCAAAGCGATACAAAATAAATATAAAAATATAGCCACTTATAAGTCACTTATAATTTATTATTAGCCTATTATTATTATTATTATGGTTAGGCTATTATTATTTTAATAACTGGTTAGGGATAATTTTATTAATGCTTGACAATTATGCCAATAAAGTTTTGACTTTATGATTGTATTTATGCCCGTGTGTGACGATAAATGAGTGTGTAAATGAATTTTCATTTACAAATTAAACTACGTGAATGATTCATTCCTCAGTAAAACACTAGTCTAATAATTAGACGAAACAAAATAAAATATAATTTAACCTTTAAACTGCATTCCAGTAAAAATCCCAGTCATATATATGTCGAGCATTTACAGTATTTACATATAGAACGTCAAGTAAAGAGATGGAACATAAACGAAAATAAAATAATAGGCTAATAATAATAATAATAATAATAATAATACTGAAAAAACGATCAGTTAATAGAAGGTTGGATAAAAATATCTTGTAGGCCTATTTTATTTGATGTATTTTGGGTAATATTTATTAATGATAAACTTCTTTCGAATGCATCGCGCACAGACAGCATTCACACAGACAGCATCCCCTGTTGTTAATATAATCATTTAATAATGTATTAATTTCTATAATAATTAATATAATAATTTCTTAACTCAAAATAAAATATTAATAAATCTATCTCTGATAATCCCGGGTTACTATGGTCACGCAGGTTTGTTTACGCATTAAACCCGTGGCCACGAGAAGCGCATGTCGTTTCCTCAACATAATAAGACGTGGCCATGAGAAATGGATGTCGTTCTCTCATCGTAGCATCTCGTGGCCATGACATAAGGATGTCGTTACCTCGACAAAATGATCTCGTGGCCACGACATAATATGACGATCCCACGAGTTGATATGACGTTCCCACGAATTAATATCTCGTGGCCACGACATAATATCATGTTCCCACGAGTTGATATGTCGTGGCCACGACAAACTTAAGTGAACCGAAGGTGTCCCCTCCTGGTCACTGTATTAAACACTACAATGACATCACACCTGTTAACTATCAACACATTATCCCTAATTCTCAAAAAAATGCTGCCTTGCAAAAATTGTAAACAGACAACTGAAGCACAAATGAATCTCAAAATTCAAGTCAGCTTTTTACTTTTGAATTAATTAAAATGATTTTCATCATCACATTCCATCATGGATTTCTCTGAAACAATGTCTATTCCCTGTTCTGATTAAGAGAAATGGTTGTGTGAGGGAAACACAGCAAGAGTGCAGAAAGAGAGAGAGTACAAAAGACAGTGTGTTTGCACACATGAGTGATTTAGAAAATTACATTCAGCCTGTGGTAACATCCAGACACGTTCCAGTGGCCTCACAGCACTCCTCAACTCACTCATCCTGCCTGATTCACCTTCACCACACTCTCAGTTAACGGCCCCACAGGAAACACTGGATCCTGGGCCACAGCCCCATGAATAACGAATTCAGCGGCCCTTAAATACAACAGCAGGCAATTAATGAAATGATTAATATTGATGTGTCAGTGCCAGCTGATATATACAGGATACATGCAGCAGAGCATGATATCTGCTCTATATTTTCAAGCCGACTGACGTTACACACTCCATTTGACCTGGGCTAGACAGTGCAGTGTGGCAGATTTGCAGATTTCCTCTGAAAACACAAAGTCGGGCCATGAAATAGAAATGCACATTCATTAACCTTCATTTCAGAGTTCCGCAATAGTCCTTCTAAGTAAACCAAAGAGGACTCACAGGAATACTCCACTTAACGCGAACGAATGAATCACACCGTTTTGTTTGTCTCTGAGCAGCAAGGCCTCTGAATAACAAATCAGCCTTTTGCCTCCATTTAATCCTCATATCTGTATTTCTACTGATAAGAAAGCTGTACATGAAAAAAAGGGCACAGCAAAACACAAATCAAAACTCACCTATTTCATTCGTACTTATTCATTCTGGCGTTCATCAATCAACCTCTATCTTTACTCTTGTAAGCGGTGTGCTGAACGCAAATTAGAGCAGTTCTTACATTTCCTTTAGGTTGTGAACTGTAGCACAACAGGCCACTAGCTGAAACTTACTAGAGCAGTTTTAGATATATTAGACTATTATTTATATTATTATATTTATATTATTTATACTATTATATAAGTTTGAGATTGCTAACATTTATTTATATTTTTTTTTTGAAACGCAGACTGCATTTACTTAATCAAAAATACAGCTTTTTTTCTGTTTTAAAGGAGTAGTTCACTTCCAGAACAAAAATGTACAGATAATGTACTCACCCCCTTGTCATCCAAGATGTTCAAGTCTTTCAGGATTTTTCTCCATATAGTGGACTTCTGGTGCCCGCGAGTTTGAACTTCCAAAAGTTTAAATGCAGCTTCAGAGGGCTCTACATGATTACAGCCAAGGAAGAAGGTTCTTATCTAGCAAAACAATTGTTTATTTTCCTAAAAAAAATTACACTTAAAAAATTACTTTTTAACCTCAAACACTCATCTTGTCTAAGTCTGTGTGTTTTTTCCGGTTCAAGGCAGTTAGGATATGTTGAAAACTCCCAACTCATTTCCTCCTCCAACTTCAAAATAGTCCCACATCGCCGTTTTACCTTTTTTTTGTAAAGGGCGTTTGATCTTTTTGGCATTTTCACTTTGCAAACACTGGGTCGATACTTCTGCCGCGATGTATGGCGATTTTGAAGTTGAATCAGAAAATGAGATGGGAGTTTTCCGACATACCCTAACTGTACTGCACATCGCAGAGATAGACAAGACAAGCATTTGAGGTTAAAAAGTATATCAATTGTAATTTTCGTTATTTCAGTTAGTTCTGGGATCGTTTAGAGCAGAGGTTCCCAACCACCGGGTCGTGACCCACTACCAGGCCTTGGAAGAATTTCTACTGGGTTCTACTGGTACATTTCAAACTCGGAGCACCATTAAAGTCCACTATATGGAGAAAAATCCTGAAATGTTTTTCTCAAAAACAATTTCTTTACGACTGAAGAAAGAAAGACATGAACATCTTGGTTGACAATGGGGTGAGTACATTATCTGTAAATTTTTGTTCTGGAAGTGAACTTCTCTTTTAATATATTCATTCATACATTTATCAAACAAAGATGATGAAGTTTTGGGGAAACATGAATATGAAAAAGATTTTTAAAAAGTGGTGTCCTTAAAATCCTGTTTTCGTCTACTGAAACATTTAGCCTACTGAAATCAGATGAACTGCGTTTCAAACTTCCCTTATTTTAAATTCCAAATTGCCCTTACATCTCTAAAACTACCCCCTGTTGAGGAGCATTTCTTTTTAAATATCTCTGACATAAATATGCAAATATTCATCCTTGCCTCTAAAAACTGCAGACAACATTTAATTCTCACAAATGATTTCTTCCACTTTAACTCGAAGCACCCCATCCCCTGCTCTGTCTGTCCACGAGCTGTCTGGGATATTGATCAGGACTGATGATGTTGTCCTATCCAGTGCTGATGCACCAGCACTAGATTTCTCCCAGTGCTCCCCTGATCCACTCAATAACCGACTGACTGACAGCTGTAGATCAACACGCCTGACGAAGTGTCCAAACAGACAGAATCATTCTGACAGTCATGTATAATAGATGATAATCAAAAGGGTAGCTCACTGTATTATTAAAAGGAACGACTTTATAGACAATTCAGAAGCTTTATGGACAATTAGCACTTACTATATCATCCGGATGTGAAATGACACTTTTTTAAGCATTAGTCGCACAAATCCCAAAGTTTATGTAGTGTGAAGTGTTTATGTAGTGTTAAACTGTTATTTAATATTTAACTGTTTAATTTAACAGAACATGATCCAACTACCAAGTTCAAAGCTCAGAAAGGTAGTAAGGACATCAGTAAAATAGTCCAAGTGGCATCAGTGGTTCAACCGTAATTTTATGAAGCTACAAGAATACTTTTTATGTGCAAAGAAAACAGAAGTAATGACTTTATTCAACAATTTCTTTCTGATGCCACATGTTCCAAAGATGAATGAAGGTCTCATGGGTTTGGAATGATATGAGGGTGAGTAATTAATGACAGAATTTTCATTTTGGTGAATTACGCCTTTAATTCCCCACAAAAATGGACATTGTAGTCTGTCCTGGCTAAGTGGTCTGACCTTTTTTGACTGAATTTAAATATACACTACCAGTCAAAAGTTTTTGAACAGTAAGATTTTTAATGCCTTTTAAAGGGTCGTGAAACCCCCCTGTTTCAGCACTGTTTAGTTCTCACCATAGTTTTGAAAAATGCTGAAAAAGTGGGCGTGGTGCGCTGCGGAGTGGAGGGGAGAGAGTGAACTTCAGGTTCAGACAGTTTCATTTCGCTCCCATTAAGTTAACAACACAAATAAATGCACAGACATTTGCACTCTGCATCGAAACATATATATGAATGCGCTGCTGCACCTCCATCAACTTTTTAAGGCTTATTTTCCGGCATTTCTAATCCTTTTGATACGTTGCGTTAAGGAGTTGTAAAAACCGCTATTACACTCACCTAATGAATGAATCGCGTTTGTGCCGAACTCTACTTACAAAGCAAACCAAAACGAACAGTCTCCTACGATCAATTAACGTTTCTCTCAGTTATTGTACGCAATCTTACAGTCTGAAGCGTCTGTCATAGCAAATCAACACGCGCTGTCGTGAATAATTAGGCGAAGCGTCTTCTCATACGATAAGAACACGCAGCCTCATGAATAATTATGAGACACCGACGCGTCATCGATGTACTATAGTCCATTGCCACGTCACAAACTGTGACATCAGCACAATGTAGATTTTAAACCCGGAAGATGAAAATAGAGCAAAAAAGCTCAAAATTAACCAGTTTTCTCCAACAATTAAAATTAATGGATGCTAACATTGTCATATATGATGTGCAACACAAACACCTCTGCTCAAATCTCAGAAAAAGTAGTCTGGGGTTTCATGAACCTTTAAAGAAATCTCTACTGTTCACCAAGCCTGCATTCATTTGATCCAAAATACAGCAAAATCAGTAATATTTTGAAATATTTTTACTATTTAAAATAACTGCTTTCTATTTGAATACATTTCAAAATGTAATTTATTCCTGTGATCAAAGATAACTACTCAGCATCATTATTCCAGTCTTCAGTGTCACATGATTCTTCAGAAATCATTCTAATATGCTAATTTGCTGTTCAAGAAACATTATTGTTATTATTATTATTATTATTATCAGTATTTAAAACAGTACGTACATTTTTTTCAGGATGAATAGAATCCATTTATCTGAAATAAAAAGCTTTTGTGTACTATACCATTCAAAAGCCTGGAATCAGTATAAGTTTTTATTTTTTGCTTCAAATTGGTCAAAAGTGATGATAAAGACATTTATAATGTTACAAAGGATTTCTATGTCAGAAAAAAGCTGTTCTTCAGAGCTTTCTATTCATCAAAGAAACCTGGAAAAAAAATCCTACTCAACTGTTTTCAAAATAATAATAATAATAATAAATGTTTTTGAACAGCAAATCAGAATATTAGAATGATTTCTGAAGGATTATGTGACTGGAGTATTGATGCTAAAAATACAGCTTTGAAATCACAGAAATAAGTTACATTTTAAAATATATCCAAATAGAAAATAGTAAAAATATTGTTTTTGCTGTGCTTTAGATCAAATAAATGCATGGTGAGTACAAAAGACTTCTTTAAAAAAACATTAAAAATCTTACCGTTCAAAAACTTTTGACTGGTAGTGTATATATTAAAATATGTCAAACTTCATTTAAAAATGTTATAATTAGTGACCCTAAAGCTATCAATCACCAATCACCCTTGCTGAAGGTTAAGGAAGTTTTTTTACTTTCCATTTCATTTACTTAAAAGAAAATATTTACTTCCAATTTTTTAGGGCCCTGCATCCTATTTATTTAACGTGCCACATAGTATACTTTATAATATGATGAAGCTCAGAATAGTAGAAGTTCCTCTGCTGATCTGTTATATCCAAAGGTAGGTTTCTCTGCTGGTCAGTCTCCACACAGAAATAAATGGGACTCTGAGATCTCAAAGGGCACCTGAGTTTCCCGTCCCAGTTATCATCAGTACTTCGCTTTCCTTTTCATTACAAATAAACCTAATGAGGCATGAAATTAAGTTCCATTGTCAATGGAGTATTTGAAAATTAAATCTGCAAGAGAACATCACCATGATGGCCTTTAGATGGACGAAGCGATCTTTTGCATGCGCATGCCCTTCCAATAAAACACTTTTCTTTACTTTGGTGAATTTATTTTGCAGAGCGTAGCACTTAGCACCCTTGACTTGCGCATTCATAAAATGTGCCATCATGTGACGGCAGCCCAGGGCTGCTTGGCACACTCACAGCTCTACAAACGCACACAGTGTGCTGCCAGTCCTTCCCAGCTGAGTTCCAGCTGCACACGTGCACCAGCCGACGCTGTGATTTGTGGCCGACAACAATGACGTAATTATCTTGCTGCACACACACACACAAACACACACAAACACACATTCTCAAAGGTGAATGCACTGCAATGCAGCTCACATCCCAAAGGAAGCTGAACAGGAATGACATCAATTTGTGATTCAGAGAAATTCAACAGGTGATGCAATAAAATGTTCTTCCGTCCTGGCCCACAAAAGTGAATTAAATATGCCTGAAATATAAAACCTAAATATAAAATAAGACTAAAAGATAAAGGCTGAATGGTTAATCATGATTTTTGCTCAAATGATTATTGATTATGTCATTGATTATTGTCATTTTTTATGTACATGATTATTGTCATTTTTACATAATTATTGAGGCACAAATCAAGAGAACGTCACCTCCCAAGGTTTTCTTGAAGATAGGTGACCCTCGACCGCAAAACCAGTCGTAAAGAAATTATGTTTTTTCAAGGAAAACATTTCAGCATTTTTCTCCATGTAATGGACTTCTATGGTGCCCCGAGTTTGAACTTCCAAAATGCAGTTTAAATGCAGCTTCAAACGATCTCAAATGCGATACCAGCCGAGGAAGAAGGGTCTTATCTAGCGAAACGATCGGTTATTTTCATAAAAATAATACATTTTATATACTTTTAAAGGGGTCATCAGATGCAAAGTTCACTTTTACATGTTGTTTGAACATTAATGTTTGTTCGCAGTGCATGTACAAATCTACCCTATAATAAAAATCCATTAAGTGTTTTTTTATTAATATGTAAAAATAATATCCCCTTTTTCAAATTGAGCCATTCTCAGATGCCTGTTGGTGTGGCGTCACTAAACTCCAGCTTACATTTTTGTCTGTGTTTTTAGCTCATCTGCATTCTTTCCATAACTTAGAAAGAGAGTGCATGGTTGCTAGGTTGGGTAGCAAACTACTGGAATAAAAATGTATCAATTTATCAAAAAAAGTTCTACTTGGGCATTTAATTTCTTGAAATCTGGCAAGCTCAACCATGTAAGCTTGCAGAGGCTTGTTACAAATGCAAACTAACGCAAAGGACAAATTCAGATGGAACCTTTTTTAGGATAAATAATAGGCAGGTAAATATCAATCCCTCTATCCATATATCCTACAGTATCTAGCCACCCATCCATCAAACCAAACTCAAACAAACATTAACCATTAATACTGACAAACATGGCTTTTCTAGAAAAAGCCACAAAACACATTTATGGTTATTTCTCTAAGTAAGACCCTTATTCCTTGGCTGGGATTGTGTAGAGCCCTTTGAAGCTGCACTGAAATTGCAGTTTGGATCTTCAACCCGTTGATCCCTGAAGTGAAGTCCACTATATGGAAAAAAAATGTTTTCCTCAAAAATACTTTCTTTTTTGGACAGAAGAAAGAAAGACATGAATGTCTTACATGACATAGGGGTGAGTAAATTATCAGGAAATTTTTATTCTGGAAGTGAACTAAACTTTCAAGATGGTATTAGGTTTACATTGTATGTAGTATCAATCTATTTTGATGTAAAGTATATTTTTCAAGCTATTATAATGGAAATTGGATCTTAGACCAGTCCACGTCAACAGTCATACATACTAAACATTTTCTGCAAGAATTCCCACACACAACCTAATTCCTATTTATACAGGTTACTATAAGAATTCAGCACATGAATGGGAGTGAAGCACTGCATAGCTGATACATGTACATACCAAGTATAAACATCTCCATACTTCTGCAAGGACATTAAATATCTCATGCATACTGAGACACTCTGCATTGCCACTCAAACTTGCAATGGGGTCTGGCTTGCATTGATTTGAGTCGCCAAACACGCTCTGCATTTACACCTCGTCAAGAGCGGTGTTAACGGCTTCTTTCTGCATTAAAAGAGAAATCTGGGATTTGTCATTCCTCCCAGACACTTCTTAATCCTCGTCTCTGCGTGCATTCATCTCCCTCAAGTTTGTAGCGGCCTGCCTTCTCAGCCACCAATAAACGCTGCATCCTCTCTAAGCCTTGAAAAGCTCTGAGGGAAAAGCCTCGAGTGAGGCTTTGCATTGTTTACTGACAACAGTTTCCACCCATGAGCACAATTCTTACAGATAACTGAACCACTGCAGGAGGTAGAGCAGCGTTCACATGGAGTCCACCACTGTGACCACACACAAATATTGGGTCTTATTCACTAATGTTTTCTTGTAAGATGTGTACTTGCAAAAAATGTGTGCATGCACACATTATAACTGCACAAGCTCTCTTATACAGACATTCATCACTCTCTGCAAACTTATCGTTGTGCACAGCAAGATCTTACATTCGTAAAAGTAACAGAAATATAACAAACAGCTAATTTTCTGGCAAAAATATATTTTAAAGGAGAACTCCACTTTCAGAACAACAATTTATGAATAATTTACTAACCCCTTCGTCATTCAAGATGTTCATGTCTGTCTTTCTTCAGTCGTAAAGAAATTATATTTTTTAAGGAAAACATTTCAGCATTTTTCTCCATACAATGGACTTCTATGGTGCCCCGAGTTTGAACTTCCAAAATGCAGTTTAAACGCGGCTTCAAACGATTCCAAATGCAGTTGTAAATGATCCCAGCTGCGAAAGAAGGGTCTTATCTAGTGAAACGATTGGTTATTTTAATAAAAATAATACAATTTATATACTTTTTAATGCCAAGCGCTTGTCTTGTCTTACTCTGCCTGGGCTGTGTTTGTTCCAGTTCATGACAGTTAATGTATGTCGAAAAACTCCCATCTCATGTTCTCCCTCAACTTCAAAATCGTCCTATATCGCTGTTTTACCTTTTTTGTTAAGGGTGTTTGATCTTCTTTGCATGTTCACATTGCAAAGACTGGGTCGGAACTTCTGCAGTGATTTTTGAAGCTGAGGGAGAAAATACGAGTTTTTCGACATACCCTAACCTTGAGTCAGAATACATAGAGTTCAGGGAGAGAAAGACAAGACGAGCGTTTGAGATTAGAAAGTATTTAAATTGTATTTTTTTTTAATAAAAAAAAATAACTGATCGTTTCACTAGATAAGACTCTTTTTCCTCAGCTGGGATCGTTTACAACCGCAATTGGGATCGTTTGAAGTTGCATTTAAACCGCATTTTGGAAGTTCAAAATTCGGGGCACCATAGCAGTCCATTATACGGAGAAAAATGCTGAAATGTTTTCCTCAAAAAACATAATTTCTTTACAGCTGAAGAAAGAAAGACATGAACATCTTTACGTACATAGTTAATAGTTAATTGTTTATTTTGTATTTTGTATATTGTAAAGTTATTTGCTATTTTTGCACATTGTATGTCTTGTATAATTGTATATTGTTCTTTTTATTATGTCTTTTTTTCGTGTCTGGTCCTGTCACTGTCATTCTATTGCACTGTGGAGCTTCTGTCACTACAATAAATTCCTAGTATGTGTAAACATACATGGCAACAAAGCACATTCTGATTCTGATTCTGATTCTGATCTTGCATGACAAGGGGGTGAGTACATTATATATGAATCTTTGTTTTGGAAGTGGACTTCTCCTTTAAATAGATGCTGATTGTATGTTGTAAACATTGCAGCTCAATGAAATATATTTCATATTTTGAAAATACGTTTAGATTCAACCTCCATGTACCAAAACGCATTTCAAAATGTATTTCAGGGGCAAGAAAAAACATTTCCAATCTTAATGTGGCCTACATTTAGACTAAATGTGGATGGAATTTGCTGTATGGGTAAGATTGAAATTCTGCATTTTTTTATTCCCACCCATGAACATTCTGATAAACAGAGGGCCCTTGCAAAAATCAGTATAGAAGTCTCTGGCAATAGTTAATTTGTCAAATAATTAACATTTTGACTTAACACATTTCATGTTTAAGGCCAATTTTTGCTGCTTTTAATTGGTTTTAAATGTTATTCTAATTCCTAGTGTACAGTCCTATTTGAAGTTTTCCTAACAGGATTAGAAGGGCAGGTTTTAAGCATATTTCATAAATTAATTGTATTCTGAAGCACAGTATAAAACACTTAAATGAGATATTTGAAAATGAAAGCTCATCAAAATTAGAGAACTCTTACAGATACATCCATGTTATCTGGCACCTGGTGCTAATTTCCTTAATTATATGACAAACCCTATTTAACTGGCAGCATTCCTCCAATTTTCACTAAGATTGCAAGATGGCGGGCCTCTCTCTAAGGCGTCTGAAACCCTGCGTCGGGAGGTTGTCTAGATGAAGGCCAAAGTAATGACCCTTTCAGCCACTTCAAGAGAAGTTAGTCATTACAAATCTGTGATTTCTCGAATATCGCAGGTTTACAAAAACAGTAATTCATTCAAGTTCTCCAAAAAGGCTGGTCATCCACATAAGACAAGTGCACGAGAAGACAGGATAATGCAGAGATTCTCAATAGGGAATCGGTTCAACACTGCAGCTGAAATTGCTTGAAAGGTTCAGCGCTGAACAGGGTAAAGATCTGACACGGTATACAGTGTCTCGACGTTTAAGAGAATTTGGACTAAAAGCACACTCTGCAGTAACCAAGCCTCTCATAGGCAGAAGAGATTCAAAATGCTGAGGAGCATGTTGTGTGGAGAGAGGAGAACTGGTCCAAAGTTCTTTTTAGTGATGAGAGCACGTTTAATTTATTGTTCAGCGTCAAACTGGTGAAAGACTAAAGCCCAAGTGCGTAAAGTCAAGTCAGTGAAAGAACATGCAGTTCCTTTCCTGCGTTCATCTCCCAATCAGCCTGCAACTTTCATGCAATACAATGCCCCCGTCACATAGTAAAATGGGTAAAGCAGTTCTTTGAAGCTAAGAACACTGAAAAAATTTAATTGCCAGTCCAGAGTCCTGACTGAAAAGCTATGGCTAAGAAACCCAACACAGTTACCAAACTATGAAAAAGAGTGGAAGAAGAGTGAACCAAGATCACACCAGGACAGTCTAAAATCTAGTGATGTCCTGTAGCCGCAGATGTGCTCAAGTCATTCAAAGCATGGGCCTCTACACTTCCTGCTAATTTCTGACACTGTTTTTTCCCCACAAAATAAAGGATTTTGTTTAAATGGCTTGGTTATTTTGTAAAACATGTTAGTAGAACAGTGGTATATCTACAGCTAATATTCCTTCAAATACTGAGCGATGAAGATTAACAATGTTTCAGAAAAAAATCAAGTATTATAGATCGTTCTATAGAATTTTGATCTCCATCGTAAGTTATTAACAGATCATGACTTCTGCTTGAAAATGTCTGCACACACAGGTTTTACACGTACAGTGAATGAAACCCATTGGCACACATACTCTCACGCTGTATAATGAACATTTTCTGATATTTACATGAAAAGTCTGTCCTCAGTCACATGAGTGAGTAGATATGAAAAGATGCGTGGGACAGAACACTCAATGAATAAAAGCAGCCTGGACGCTTTCTTGAACTCATTTTGAGTTCACCCACGCAGAGCAGTGAAAACTGCAAATGAGTCACTTTTCACAAGCGGACTCGCATTTCTGTCTCTCTCTGAATCCTGCACCTCTGTGACACAACATCTCAAATGACCCATATCAGACCGTAAATGTATAATCAAAACCTAGTGAGCAATTAAGGATACGCAGAGGGGTCGAAGTGATTTTCTGCGGATTGGGAGTGAAATTCATAATAATCAGAGCTTTGACCCGTTTAATCAGTGCCGTGATGAACTCCTGCATCGTTTCGCTGCTTGAAGGAGAAACTCGCCTCAGTCCAACTATGTGGCAACTAGTCTAGAACAGCAGGCATCCTTTAAGCAGCGCAGATTGAAGAGGTGTGGGAAATATATTTAAGAGCTCTCCATTTCAGAGCAACAGTCTCAAATGAAATGGAAATGATCTCCTTGTGCATTAAAAAGTGGGTGATTTGAGAGACGCAAAACTGCTTCTTTCCTTATTTTTTGGATTGAGTCATTTGATAAGATAAACATTTTGCCATCCTGCTTTATTGACCCCTGTCCTACACCCCAAAATGCCTGCTTCCCTACTATACTACTATAGCAGGTGAAAAAACAGTACATGAGATGACTAGTATGTCCGAATTCTGTATAGTACACTCTTAAAAATAGGTGCTTTAAAAGGTAAAAAAAAAAGGTGTTTCAAAAGGTTCTTCACAGTGATGCCATAGAAGAACCATTTTTGGTTCCACAAAGAACCAATTAGTCAAAGGTTTCAAAAAGTTTTCTTACCTTATTAGGGCTGTCAGTTTAACACGTTAGTTCTAAAAAACAAAGCAATTACAATATTTTAACACAGTTAATGCACTGGCCCCGCCCCCAGACCTGTACGTCATCTTACATTTCATACAGCTGACTGTTAACAAATATGATGCAGGTCAACACCTCCATAAATGCAGTTATGCCCTAAAATTCAAGATATTGGCGCAAAAAATGCCCCTGTATGTGTTTTTGTCTCATATTTATATCATATGATAAGCGATATCACACCAGCAACAACAGCAATATCACACGAGTGTTGATTTTTGTCCCGATCTATCACAAGTTTAAATGTGCTTTATACAACAGTTCAGTAAATAAGAAGTTGATATTGTGTTATATTTTAAGTACAATATTATGCATTTTTGCTAATTTTTGCAAAGAACATACCTTCAAAGCCATGGTAGAATTGTTGCACATCTCCGAGCAAACACAGGGGTATTTAGTTTCTAAATGAATCTGCGTTTTGAACGAATCGTAAAAATCAATGATTCAAAGGGCCATTCATAAAGAGAGCCGTTTACTTCATTCCTGAATGAATCGCTTTAACGAATCATAAAGGAATTTATCGCCACTTGCTGGCAGATTCAGTTTCTTATTTAGGCTATGTCTACATTAATCCGGATACATCTGAAAACAGAATTTTCGTTTTAAAACATTCTCTGTCCACACTAGCACTTTCAGACGTTTTCCAAAAATTTCTCATCCACACTGAAACGTAGGAAAACGTTAAATTTGCCTTACTGCGCATGCGTAAAACCTCAGAAACCTCACAGATTATACAGATAGAACAGACATAATACGTTTTCACGCACTTCTTCTTGCAGGGTCATTTTATTTACGGAAACATCTTATAATTCACTGACACGTCCATGTCGCGCTCACTCATGTTTGATCAAAAAAGCACTGGTACAATATGCGTCACATGATTTTTTCAAAAGCCTCTGTTTTCACAGTCCACACTATGATGAGGAAACGCCGTTTTCAAATTTATCCACTTTTTGTAGAGCGCTTTCAAAAAGCTCAGTTTTCCTTGACAAAAACGCTGTCTCAGTGTGGACAGAAGGCCAAAACGGAGATAAAAAGATGCGTTTTCAAACGTGAGAGAATTTGGACGAGTGGACATGGCCTTAGAGTATCAATTCATGTAAAAAACAATAAAAATAATAATAAAAAAAATAATAAAAAAAAAACATTAAAGGGATAGTTCACCCCCCAAAAAATTAAATTCTGTCATCATTTACTCATCCTCATGTCATTTCAAAACTTTCTTTAGTGAAACATAGAAGAAGGCATTTTGAAGACTGTTGGTAACAAAGCTGTTTTGGTTGCCAATTACTTTGACTGTATGAACAAAAAATACTGAGATGTTTCTCAAATGATCTTCTTTTATGTTCCATAGTTTACGTTAGGCTGTTATAGCCTAATTGTTTGTGTAATTAAATTTATGCTGAATCAATTAAAATATTTCTTTCTAAAGCTACAGTTTGTGATCTCTACTTACTCATTTAACACAAAAAGCTGTGAAATTTATTTTGTGATTAATTAGATTAATTAATCGAAACATCATGCAATTAATAAGATTTTAATCAGCTGACAGCCCTACTTTTTCTAATCTGAAGAACCTTCTTTCACCACAAAGAACCTTTTATGAAGCAGAACAGTTCTTCAGATGTTAAAGATTCTTTATGGAACCATTTAGACAAAAAAAGTTCTTCTATTGCATTGTGAAGCACCTTTATTTTTAAGAGCCTATTTATAAAACAGTAGCTGATTTGACTTGATTTGGCTATAAATACCCATTTGACTTTTTCACATCTGATGGACACTTTACTATCCCATGAGGCCACAGGAGAGGAATTATGAATCCCAGTGAAGCTACAAGGGGCAGACATAGCCATGTCCTAATTTCATTCATACTAGCCAATTTTAGTAACTATTTAGTACCTGCTAGACAATATGCGACATTAGACTCTAGTCTTGCGGAGCCTGTTTAACTGACATCAAACTGATGACATCACCTCTAGAAGCTGCAGCTCTAAGATTCAATCTTGCAGAACTGTTCCTGCACACACACACACACACATACTTAGTTTCTCAACAACGCAAATAAACAAGACAGCTTTTTTTGGCAAAACAGATTAATGCAGGTAATTGAGAACAAGCTGCCATGTCATCAAGTCAATGTCTATTGCCATGGAAACAGTAATTGTCTGATGTCCACCAAGTCTCTTTTTCTGCATTTTCAGATTTCTTCAATTTATTCTTTATTTGCTGCTGCTTTACATCTGTTGTGATACAGTTATTGTTTTGATGCTTTGATGCTTAAAATGACATTTAAACTATCATACAGTCAGAAACATCATGCTGGTACTGCAATCTGGAACATGTTAAAGCATTCTAGAGCAAGGGTTTTCAATGTGTACAGTAAAACGCTTTATATTTTAATGTAACAGTAATTGTAATGTAATATTGTAATGTAAGTAACACTTAGTTCACCCAAAAATGAAAATTCCATCATTAATTACCCCTGTCATTCCAAACCTGTAAGACCTTCGTTTATCTTGAGAACACAAATTAAGATATGTATGATGAAATCTAAGAGCTTTCTGACCCTGTATAGACAGCAGTGCAACTACCATGTTCAAGGCCCAGAAAGGTGCGAAGAAACCAAAAAATAAGACATGGTTCGGTATTTCTGCCACTGAGCTATATTACTTTAGACTGGGACATAGCAATGTGCAGCCTTTGACAACCTGACTGACAGTGGTTCTTGTGAAAAGTCATACCTGCTCTTGAGAGACCTGCTTCCTGCTGCCCTCACTGCTGAATTAAGAAATGCAGTTGATAGCCAAGACTAAAGTAAGGTGGAAGAACTCAACACCTCAAAGTCTCTTATTCAACATCTTCACATTTTACTTAAGTACATAATCTTTTTTAAATGCTCATACTTTTTCAATCTCTCTTTCTCGCTCCGACAGTACACACACATACACCTCGCACCTTTGATGCGTGGGAGAGCTTAATGGAGTGAGTGTCCTGATATTTTTCAAATGATTTTAAGCAACAGATCAAATGAGGAGTGATGGGCCATGGAGAACTGGGCAGAGGGGAACATCCTGATGCTCAATGGACTGATCATCAGTTACATCACTCAAACCTCAACCACTTCTATCTCCAAAACACACCTGAGATCAGCAGCTCATTTTAAGAGGGATATATCATGAAAATCGGACTTTTTCCATGTCTAAATGCTATAATTGGTTCTCCGGTGCATCTACCAACCCAGAACATGTGAAAAAGGACAACCCAGTAATTTTATTTTAATAAGCCTTTCTCTGCAAGCATGTAAAAAAACGAGCCGCTCAGATTTCGCTCGCTCCGTGATGTAGGAAGGGGATCTTATTAGGGATGTGCGGGTCTAGTCGACTAAACGGTACAGCTCCTACTAGTCGACACTGAAAACAATAGTCGACTACATGACAGAAATAAACATGATTTTATAATTGAAATTGCCATAATTTTAACATTACATTTAAAACAAGTTTAAATTAAACATTTCAAAAATAATAGCCTACATTATTTTTAAAAGTGTATCTGGCTGCTTTCTAAAAACTCTATCAGGGACTTCAGTTCCTGCCAAGCTGTTGCGCCTCTATTAACTTCTTATTTTGCGGCATTTATAATCCTTTTGATACGTTGCGTTAAGGAGTTGTAAAAACCGCTATTACACTCACCTTATGAATTAATTGCGTTTGTGCCAAAGCAAACCAAAACAGTCTTCTTCGATCCATTAACGTTTCTCTCAGTTATTGTATGCAATCTCACAGTCTGAAGCGTCTGTCATAGCAAATCAACACTCGCTGTCCTGAATAATTAGGCGAAGCGTCTTCTCATAGGATAAGAACGCACAGCTTCATGAATAATTATGAGACACCGACGCGTCATCGATGTACTATAGTCCATTGCCACGTCACAAACTGTGACGTTAGCACAATGTAGATTTTAAACATGGAAGATGAAAATAGAGCAAAAAAGCTCAAAATTAACCAGTTTTCTCCAACAATTAAAATTAATGGATGCTAACATTGTCATATATGATGTGCAACACAAACAACTCTGCTCAAATCTCAGAAAAAGCAGTCTGGGGTTTCATGAACCTTTAAATGCTATCCCTTGATAAACGTTTCTATTGTTTTTGACTTCAATATGTTGTCTAACGTTATACGAAGATGAAAAATTCTGTCAGGCTATTGATTGATTTTAGATTGTTCTGTATTTCCCCAGCTGATTTGAATAAACAAGCTATGCATTGGCTGACGTTGAGTGTATGCTGCTCTTTTGTTTCCTAAAATTAAATGAAGATAACGCGAAGCAAGCGGAATTCATTGAAGGATTTGACAGTGTGATTTATAGATATGCATTTCAAATGTAGGCTATTATATACATTCACATATAGTTTTTTTTCTTACCATTTTTTGGGGGTATCTTGCTTTTAGACTAGTCGACTAGTCGGATACAAAACTTTCGTTTAAACGACTATCAAATAAGTCGTTGCGCACATCCCTAGATCTTATTATAATATTACCGCCCCTTGCTCTGCACGTTTCGACCGATGACACCGCCATTTTGTTTTCACAAGCAACAATGGCGTACCAGTTCTAACACCATGGCAAGAGTTTGAGCAAAGCATGCTAACTGTTCTGCTGTTGGCACTATTTAGAATCCCAGCCACAGAGGAGAAAAGAGAGCAGTGGATTTATTGATTATTTACTGTATATTACACTGCTGCCACACAGATCTAATATAAACATGCAATGTCTTTTCCAACTGTTTACCTTCACAGATACAACCGGATTGTTTTTTTTTTAACTCATTTGTGTTTTTAACAAACTCGTGTGTATTTGACAGTTTAAGTGCAATAAGACATGAAAGAGAGAATGTACTTAGTTTAGTACTCACATGCCGTGTGACAGTCGCTTTCTGTGTGCGTGCTTTGTACGTGTGCGCTCAGAAAACCTTGTATCAGAAGTTTTAAATTATATGGTTTTAAAATGCATGATTTCAGTGCGACAGACATGATAATCAAAACCAAACTGATGTGGGGATTTTTTGCATAGTATCTAAAGTACAAGCTGTAAAGGCACAGCCCTATTCTGGAAAAGGGGGCAGGGAACATCAGCTGCATTTGCATTTAAAAAGACATGCACAAAAACAGCGTGTTTCTGCTTGCACTCAAAACAGGCATTTTCAAAATAATATGGATGATCTGTGGGGAATAGGAATTAGAAAACATTTTAAAATGTAATACAGTTTCACAGTATTACTGTTTTCACTGCATTTATAACGAACAAATGCGACCTTGGTGAGCATAAAAGACTTCTTACAAAAATATTTTAAAAATTCTTCCAGCTCCAAACTTTTGAACAGCTGTGTACATTGAAAAAAGAAAAACGCTATTGTTTAGAAGTCACTCTTTCATAGCAAATAAAGCAAAAAAGTCCAAGTTATGAATTCTCATTTATGTTTTAAGCATTACCTCTCAGTCTCAGAAATTTGGATACAATGGGTACAATTGGAAACAATGGGCACAGTAAGAAAACAGCTACAAAATAATTAACGTGTAGCATTGTTCAAATCATTTGGTTTTAAATTTGAATTTAAATCTGAAGTGTCTTGACACATACACAAGATATATGGGGTCTTTTTCTTAAAAGAAACATCTGAAAAGCTCTCCATCCCAACTCCAGTTCAATACAGTCAACAAATGAGATTATAAAAACACAGAGACACGGATGGTCATTTTTAAAATTTCCTTTCCAACAAGTGAATCTTAAGACTTGCTTTCAGAGCTCCTACTCTAAAATCTACTCATAGTGGAGATTAAATGGTGTTAAACTGTAAGCCGGATAACAAGACAAACACTTTGTTACTTTCTGCACATGTTTGGAATTATCTATGTTGGTGTTTTCAGGCACTTTAAAGAAGAAGTTCACTTCCAGAACAAAAATGTGTAGATAATTTACTCACCCCCTTGTCATCCAAGATGTTCATATCTTTCTTTCTTCAGTCAATAAGAAATTATGTTTTTTTTGAGGAAAACATTTCAGGTGCCCACGAGTTTGAACTTCCAAAATGCAGTGTAAATGCAGCTTCAAAGAGCTCTAAACAATCCCAGTGAAGGAAGAAGGGTCATATATGAATAACAGAGACTGATCAATTACATGTGAATTACTTGTGTTTAATGTTTATTTTGTACTTTTAATGTTTGTTAAACAAGTTTAAATAGTCAATATGTATACATTACAACGTTAAGAGAACTCCACTTCCAGAACAAAAATTGACAAATAATTTACTCACCCCCTTGTCATCCAAGATGTTCATGTCTTTCTGTCTTCAGTCGTAAAGAAATTATTGACAAAAGCATTTCAGGATTTTTCTCCATATAATGGACTTCATTGGTGTCCCGATTTTGAACTTCCAAAATGTAATTTAAATGCAGCTTCAAAGGGCTCTAAACAATCTAGTGAAATGATTGGTCTTTTTTTTTTTTTTTTAAAAATAAAAATTTGTATACTTTTTAAGCACAAAAGCTTGTGTAGCACAGGCTCTGGGATGCGCGTCCACGACGCTACGAATCACATATAAGTTCATTGTCTGTGTACTCTGACTCAAAAAGGTAGAGTATAGTGAAAAACTCCACCTTATTTTCTCCTACGACTTTAGAATCGTCCGACATTGTCACGTCGAAAGGTCACGCGGAACGTAGGCGGAACAACAGACCCAGTGTTTACAAAGCGAACACGCAAAGACTAAGGAAGTTAGTCTTTGCGTGTTCGCTTTGTAAACACTGGGTCTGTAGTTCCGCCTACGTTCCGCATGACCTTTCGACGTGATTCAATAGTACGTAGCGTTGTGGACGCGCATCCCAGAGCCTTAAAAAGAATACAAATTTTTATTTTCTAAAAAGAAAAAAACGATTGTTTCGCTAGATATGACTCTTCTTCCTCGGCTGGGATCGTTTAGAGCCCTTTGAAGCTGCATTTAAACTACATTTTGGAAGTTCAAAATCGGG
Organism: Labeo catla; assembly: GCA_012976165.1. NCBI lineage: Eukaryota > Metazoa > Chordata > Actinopteri > Cypriniformes > Cyprinidae > Labeo > Labeo catla. The sequence continues at coordinate 386,014 of VONZ01000023.1, read as the reverse complement.
GCACCAATGAAGTCCATTATATGGAGAAAAATCCTGAAATGCTTTCCTCAAAAACCATAATTTCTTCACGACTGAAGACAGAAAGACATGAACATCTTGGATGACAAGGGGTGAGTAAATTATTTGTAAATTGTTGTTCTGGAAGTGGAGTTCTCCTTTAAACAATGCTGTAAATGATAAATAAAGGAAAATAAAGGAAGTTATCATGGAAACCAGTGGTTGTGTGGAGTATTTTACAAAAGTTTAGATGATTTAAGCTCATCTGTAAACATTATTTCAAGTATAAAGTAAAAAATAAGCTATATTATAATAAAAATGAATCAACCCGTTGGTGGGTAAAATTAACCCCAATGTGTTCTGTCCTATATTTACCCAGCCCTTGGGTTAAAAACAACCCAAATTGTATGTGTATACAACCCAAGTGTATATAAGGAGAGAAATCCTGAAATGTTTTCCACAAAAAACAATTTCTTTACGACTGAAGAAAGAAAGACATGAAAATCTTGGATGACAAGGGGGTGAGTAAATATCTGTAAATTTTTGTTCTGGAAGTAAACTTTAACTTTGAGCAGTGAGGTAGTCAGGGAAAATGCCACGCACAGCCTGAGCATTACAGACAAGCCGGAATGTGGTAAATAATGCAAGAGGTGGCAGACAGGTCTCTAACAGCACGCAATGTTAAATATTCATCCAAGGTGGGCAACCCGTGCCGGGCCTTGCTCGTAGTTGTGGCATTAGAAGACTCATTCCCTACTCACTAGTGTTCAGCCAAACAAAAGAGAGTATTTCAATACAAACATGCATCTAAACAACATCCACTTGGGGCACAATAGAGCACGGTTTACTGTTCTTCCTCTCTTCTTTTTGCAGAGTCAACAGATGACCTGACAAAAACGTGGCGATAAGAAACAGATTATTAATTGAGTATGATTTAATTCTCTGCCATTTCTACATCTGAACCTGTAGCAATTTCACAGCTTATTAAAAAATGGTTTGTTTTAAACTCTAGCAATTACCAATAATTCTTTACCACCCACATACATAATAAGGGCAGACCGGTGTATTCAATACAACATTAAACACAAGTCAATACGCATTTAAGCACAACGGAGGGCATAAAAGCTTCTAAGCATGTAGAGATGGTTTAAATTGCAGGCACATAATGAGGACCAATTATCTAATCTGAATCACGCAACACACCTAGAGGAAACAAAAGGGGGATATTGGCAGAGATATGCAATATCATACTTCATATCCATCCATGGAAAATGATACAACCTTCCCACATTAAAAATATCAATAAACCATCTACCTGAGGAACATTAAGGGCTTATTTGAAGAGTTTGGCATGTATAAAAATACATAGCATTAACATGTAACACCCTCAGCCACTAGTCAGATATAAGCAAAGGTGAGAACTTTTCTAGAAGCCTTTTCCAAAGCACCAGTCCACTAATGCATCCACTCTGCATAAATATACATTACAGATGGCATCGTTTTGAACTTGTTTGTTTGTTAAATGAGCCATGCTCACATTCATAATTGCATTTTCCAACATTAATTATAATTGTGCGGGTACGGGTGTGGGGGTGAGAGAGGACATGCCAGTCAAGGGTGGACTGCAGGGCTGCATCTGGTGAGATGCTTCCTGATGTCTCCTGAGCGCCCAGCTCAGAGAAAACAGGTCATCGGTACTAGCGCACAGCACACTACACACTCAAACAATGGCTGCAGGTGGGACCTGTCATGCCCAGCACTCCGAGCAGATGCATTTGGGGGAAATACAAAGCAGATTTATTATCCAGAAATTAGAAACCAGTTATTTTATCTACGCTGAGACATGCTGTGTGCCTTACTTGCATCAGCCCAAGCATTTGGGCCCTCCAACACAGTCATCACTTCTCAGATTATTAAAAGCAAGAATGTGTCTTGAGAGATGACACGGATTCTTTCTTTACCGCCCTACAAAGGGGAAAAAAAATCAAAAGGAGCCTACAAAGTACTTTAAAATGTCTCAACCGACAACTGTAGCATTTCATCAATATTTATCAATAGTGACAGGAGACATAACAGCCAACAGGCTTGCACAGAAGTGCCATCAAGACCATTTATGTTAGGGATTTTTTAAACCAAGACATTTAGACATTTAAATGCTGTTCTTTTAAACCTTCTATTGATAATTTGAGGACTTCTGTTCATAATAGACCACTGAGTTTGTACTTGGTTATGCACTGCCTATTGATTCAGTTGGTTTTAATAAATATGTCTATATTGACTGACGTTGATTCAGTGAACGTTTAAGTTTAATTCACAATAATCACAATGCAAGGCAAGCATATTGCTTATATATTACCTAATAGCAGCAATCAGTATGGAATTTGACTGATTAATGTATTAAAGGAATATTTTTCTAAGTCCAGCGGATGAAGTACAAGTAGAAGTACAAAACAGGGATTTGTAAAGAAAAATGTTTAAGGATTTTGATATAAGCCAAGAAAAGTCTGGTTTTTCTTTGCTGGAAACAAAACTTTGCTCTCGTGCAACTAGCATGCCATTCTTTCGTAAATGCGCGTACAACGGTTAGCGGAAGCTAGAGATTACGGTTTAAATATGGATATTTTTCTTACAAAAATACATCGATTTGCTTCAGAAGGCCTTTATTAACCTCCCGAAGCTGTGTGGAGTACTTTTTATGATGGATGGATGCACTTTATTGGTCTTCAAAATCTCCCCACCCCATTCACTGCCATTATTGAGCTTCGAAGGACTCCAATTGTATTCCTCTGAAAGAAGAAAGTCATATACATCTAGGATGGTTTAAGAGTGAGTAAATCATGGGGTAATTTTCATTTTTGGGTGAATTATCTCTTTAAGGAGGCAAAAATGTTTTTAAAATGTATGGTGACCACTGTCTGAAAAGTTAGGTATTTTCCCTCAACTTCAAAAATCATTTCAAAATCATCCTACATCACTGCAGAAGTTCCGACCCAGTCTATGCAAAGAGAACATGCAAAGATGATCAAACGCCCTTAACAAATAAGGTAAAACAGCGATATAGAACGATTTTGAAGTTGAGGGAGAAAATACGATTGGAGATTTTCAACATACCCTAACTGTCTTGAACCAGAATACACAAAGTTCAGGGAGAGCAAGACAAGATGAGCGTTTGACATTAAAAAGTATATAAATTGCATTATTTTTATGAAAATAACCAATCGTTTAGCTAGATAAGACCCTTCTTCCTCGGCTGTGATCGTTTGCAACCGCATTTGGGATTGTTTGAAGCCGCATTTAAACTGCATTTTGAAAGTTCAAACTCGGAGCACCGTAGCAGTCCATTATATGGAGAAAAATCCTGAAATGTTTCCCTCAAAAAACATCTTTACGACTGAAGAAAGAAAGACATGAACATCTTGGACGACAAGGGGGTGAGTACATTATTTGTAAATTGCTGTTCTGGAACTGGACTTCTCCTTTAACTTTAAAATGTACAAAATGTTCTTTTTTTTCCAATTTTTTATTTGTCTTTTTTTTTAAAAAATATCACAATAAATATCATATCAAGGACTTGATATTGCAATATTATCTTTTAGTGAGATTTTGATAACGTTACATCCCTACAAACTACTCAAACCACTAAATTCTTGTGATTCAGTTTGAAATCCATGTGGTGCTCTAACCACAGTCTGTAACCAGCCTATCTGCTGGATAACGTCTCCACACATTTCTCTGAAACTTTAAAATCTGGCCACCAACTGCAAACCTGCGAAAGACAGCTGTTCGTTTTTTCTACTACTGGTGGGATGCAATGACCCCCTCACATACTCTATTATCTCATTTCTCTGTGGAATTCATGCTAACGTCACCCAAATTGAGCTTTGTTAAATGTTTGCATTGTTAGATAGCCCAATGCGTATTATAGTTCAATAAAAATTAGATTCTCACTTCAAGTTCATAGCTCGGCTACAAGCAACCATACGCAGATCTGATCTCTCTTACCTCTTATGTGAGAGCTGCTTCAAGACACCCTGAAGTAATCTTTGGTCTTAAATAGGCTTTAACTTTGATACAGCCATGCTAAGCAGTTAAAGTCATTCGAAGTAATTTCCCTTTTATTTTGCGATACTAATAGTGATAATAAGCTTTTAACTTCTAGAGCTCAGTTTACTCAATACAGATTAATATATTTTTGCTGTTCGTTACTACTACTACTACAAACTAAAGTGTTTTTTAATTCTTTTTTTTATGTTTTGACACAAGTGTTACTGCTTTATTGTGTTTTACGGTGTATTTTATTCAGCCATTTAAGTAGTTATAATCAACTCTGTTTTGATTTTCTGTTGCTTTGAGTGTAATTCATGACAAGTGCGATGTGATTAAAAACATCTGATTATTAACGCTCATCTGACTGGTCTGTTGACATCTTTCAGAGAACGCACTTCACAGACGATCTCGGCTCGAAATAAGAGCAGAATTAAATGGGTACTTATGAAATCAGATGTAGTGTTTTGCATGCATAAGCGTGACGGCTTTTTAATTCGACCCTAAAGTGTAAATTCTGGATTGTATGCACGTTCCTTCTTGCTGATACCTGCCACCTTCCTTTTAAATTAGACGCTACATGTTGCCTTCTCTCAGTGAGATGTGGCAGACAGTGTGGGTGGGAGCATGGGTGACATGGAGAGAGTTAAATAGCACAGGCCTGGCTCAGCTGTACCATTTGTTTGCATTGCTATACATAAAAACCACACTCATTGGCATAAATCTCCATGTTTAACTTAATATGCTAATTCAGGCTGAGATCACTGAAGAGCTGTTGCTTGGAAAGGAGCCTTTTTATAGGACATATAAGGACCCTGTTTTACAGCTTCATAATACAGTTATTATCTATCTTTGGTCAGGTTCATCTCAGATCGTAATCGATTAAAGGACAATAAAGTCTAACACTATAAATGTTTCTGTATTAAATCAATAGCAAAATCCATAATATGTTTGCTAAGTAACTGCAAGGAAGTTAACAGTGTCTACACTAGGGCTGCACGATCTTGACATTGTGATACAAGAATTTTCAACAGATGACTTGAATAATTATATGTGGGAAGAAAAAACAATAATACAATTTAATCATTTTTGAGTGTGAAATCCTTGTAGGGTTGAACGATTTGTGGGGAAAAAAGAAAGAAATAAAAATAAGGGTGTCATACTTGGGTTTACTTTTTACAAGGACCAAACCTCTTTCAGTAGCCATTAAGTGAACAGAGTTTAAAAAAAATATATTTTTCTACTTTAGTTTTGACCATTTCAGAGCACCTATTATGCAAAATTCACTTTTACATGTTGTTTGGACATAAATGTGTGCTGGCAGTATGTACACAACCACCCTATAATGACGAAAATATCAGAAAAATATAAATTCCAAAAAAAGGTGATGTTACATTTTACAGGCCCCGTCTACGACTGTTGACAGACACTACTGTATAAGCCAGTGAGCCACAGAATCCACCACGTTTATCTTCAAGCTACAGCATTTAAAAGCAGCATTCAAGTAAGAAATGTCTTCTTATTAGAGCTATAAGTTCTTCAGTCCAGTGAGTGATTTGTTTTGTTTTTATTTTATTGTTTGGGTCACTTTAACAGCGTAGACAGCAGTTTAGGTACTGTATATCATGCTGCTGTCACTTACAACACAGATCTAATATAAATGTGATTTCTTTCGACTGTGTTTTTGTAACTTAAAGGAGATGTCCACTTTCAGAACAACAATTTACAGATAATGTACTCACCCCCTTGTCATCCAAGATATTCATGTCTTTCTTTCTTCAGTCGTAAAGAAATTGTGTTTTTTGAGGAAAACATTCCAGGATTTTTCTTCATATAATGGACTGGTAAGTGTGAACTTCCAAAATGCAGTTTTAATGCGGCTTCAAACGATCTCAAATGTGGTTGTAAACAATCCCAGCTGAGGAAGAAGGGCCTTATCTATCGAAACGATCGGTTATTTTCATAAAAATAATACAATTTATATCCTTTTTAATGTCAAACACTCATCTGGTCTTACTCTCCCTGAACTCTGTGTATTCTAGCTCAAGACAGTTAGGGTATGTCGAAAAACTCAGACCGTATTTTCGGGGCAACATATCAGTCCATTATATGAAGAAAAATCCTGAAATGTTTTCCTCAAAAAACATAAATTCTTTGCGACGGAAGAAAGAAAGACATGAATATCTTGGATGACAAGAGGGTGAGAACATTTTTTATAAATTGTTGTTCTAGAAGTGGACTTCTCATTTAAGTGTGTTTTTAACAAAAACTTGTGTGTATTTGGCAGTTTAAGCGCAATAAGACATGAAAGAGGACTTAGTTCAGTACTCACATGCTGTGTAACAGTCGCTTTCTGTGCGTTCGCTTGGGATGTGTGTGCTTAGAAAGCTGTATATCAGAAGTTTCAACTGATATGGCTTTAAAATGCATGACTTCGGTGAGATAGACATGATAATCAAAACCAAACAGATGTTTTTTTGGCTGTTTTTTGGCTGCACAGCCCTGTTCTGGAAAAGGGGGCGGGAAGCTTTTGCTTATTTGCTTATTTGCACTTAAAGAAACATGCACAAAAACAGTGTGTTTCTGCTTCCACTTAAAATAGGCATTTTCAAAATGATATAATAAATGATCTGTGGGGTATTTTGAGATATGTATTATAAGATCTCATATATATATATATATATATATATATATATATATCGTACAGCCCTAGTCAACACTAAAAATTACACAAAAAAAAAAATGGTGTATAAACAATTTTCACTCTGAAATTGCTCTTGCATTTCACAATTAACAAACGGCAAGTAACGTACTGAATTAACCATGACATTTTCATTGCTAAATTTTACAATTCATTACAAAGAAACAGCAAGTAACACAGTAAATTAAACATGACATTTTCAAGTAGAAAGACTAAAGTATTTTCTTACAAAATAAATAATATCACATTATTTTTTTATGTGACCTGAAGGCACATTCTTGACCACACAAATATATGGTCATCATGGAGGGGAGACGCATGGGGCGTTAAGTACAGACTCAGTGCCAAGTAGACCCCTACTGTGCAAATATAAATGCTTCGTACTTTATTCAGACCCATATGCATACATATAAACAGCATGTAGTCAACAACAAGTAGCATACACGCAATAGCCTGGTGAACACTCATTTGCAGTGCAATCATGTAGACCGCAATCAGCAAGACTCCACATGCAAAAACAAAGATATAGAATGACTTTCAAAAGTATAAGGGGATTAATCAATTACCTGCAATTATAAATAATTAGCTTCTATTTGATGAAAATATGAGATGTAAGAGTGGTTTATGTGTAGATAAGCATTGTGTAGATACGCAGAGGTCTTAAACTTAAGTCAAGAGATAAGTCCATTTTATGCCTAATAGGCCTGATAGCGATAAATAAAAGAATCTGAATACTCAGAATTTAATCAATAAAACACTGTACTGCATTGCCCTGGTGTCACAAATGCACCAAAATTTCACTGAAATATCTAGTCTGATAATACAGAAATATCAACTCGATCACAAGGAAAAATGTAACTATTTATGTTAATTTATGTTAATTATTAATGTTTTTAATTTCACATAAATTTGTACAATGTGAAATGCATGAAAATGTATGGTCCACTGCCTTACAAAATAGATTGTACAAAAAAGTATTAATGAGAACAAATTAGTTCATATGAATTGGCCACCAATTCTCCAAAATCTAAAGCTATAGCTACGCATTGCCAAAAAATATTTAAAAATACACAACTGCTGATCATCATCCGCACAAAATTGAAATGTTTTCAAAAGGTGCATCCCAATTTGTCTAGTAATGCATTTTTAGCTTGAATAGTGTGAGTAGAAAATCCAAAAAGAAAAAGTGCATTTTAAATACCTGGATAATGCACTTAATTAACCCCAAGCACATTTTTGACCAGACTCAAATGTTATGCTCATCATAGAGAGGCTGGGCAATAGGGCTGTCAAACGATTAATCGCGATTAATCGCATACAAAATAAACGTTTTGGTTTGCCTAATATATGTGTGTGTACTGTGTGAAATTATTCTGTATATATAAATACACAGAAATTAATGTATATATTTAAGGGATATTTGTTATTTATGTACAAAATAATTGTATTTATATTATATAGAAATTATAACAAATACATATACTTGTAAAAATTTAGTAAATATATACATGAACGTGTTTATATTTATATATATACACATGTAGTAAACACGCATATATTAGGCAAACTCAAACTTTTATTTTGTATGCGATTAATTGCGATTAATCGTTTGACAGCCCTACTGGGCAACAAAATGGCTCAAAATACATTTTTAAAGCAAATGAAAGCACATTAGCTACACAGTCTCTTTAATGCAGGCCAAGCATATGTGGTATGATAATGTGGCTTTTATTTCAGAACAGCAGATATATTTACTTGAACGTGTTCATTTTGTACTTCTTAGCACTTTACAAGTAACTATATAAGTTTTTGCATAATAAATAGTCAAACTTTTTCTAAACATCCTCATTATTGGACCCGAATTATTCTAAGCACAGAGAGTAGAACAGCAGAACATGATTTGGTACAGTATGATCTTAAAAATAAAGCTTCCAAAAGGGTTTTTTTGCAGCAATGCCAAAGAACAACCATTTATGGTTCCTCAAAAAACGTTTTTTTCTTTAATTTTACAGACTAAAAGAACCTTTTGTGCAATGGAAAGGTTCCATGGATGTTAAAGAACCTTTATTTTTAAGAGTGCATAACTACATGCACAGGTTTCTCGGCACGGTTAGGTAACCATACTTTACTGATGTGGAGACTCACAATATGTGATCACATATACATATTCATTTTCTCAGCACCACAATGAAGAGAAAAACAGAACTATGTCAGACAGCCCAGATCAGTGCAGGATGGCATGATTCAGCAACAATGCAACAAAAACTTGCTATTATGTCGACCTGAAATCTATTTATGCAGGTATATTCCATTGAATTAAAGGTCATATATAAGCGCCAGTAAAAACCTACTTCTATGCAACGCATAAAAGGTTTTCTCATTCCTACAGTTACATTTTCCCTCTACATTACAATGCGAATACATTAACATGTATACATCAGTATATGACAACTACACCTGGACCTTCACCTTGCACATTCAAACTCCAATTTTAGCACTCAGCCTGACAATCTTTTTTTTGAATATCAATAACTTAACTAGCAAAGCAAGCTATTTTTAAATTGCTTTGCTTTGTGAGATGTCCCCAGACTGGTGAACCTTTTGCACAGTGCCACGTGCAGCGCATGTCTCAACAATTCTCCCCCTCTGAGAGCACACAACTGCACAACTGTGTCAGCTTCACTCCCATCACCACACACCATGTGACACAGCCAGGATGACACTAAAAAAAAATTAAAGAAAAGGAAAAGCAGAAGATTGTATGGAAACAATCCTCCTTCACAGGAAGCAAAACTGATGTTTTATGAAAATACCCAGGTGAAGTGCTCGAGCGCTTAGAGCACTTTGCAGGATTTGGGCTGCATTGGTGTAGTTGTGGCCTAGTTTTGTGAAGTGGGCTATTAAGTCATTCCATTCAGTTTTCCCACTGCTGGCTTTTATTCAATTAGAAACTCTAGTCGAACAGCAATCTTCAAATTCAGAGCTGACTGGACACAGATATGAAAGCCGAAAACCAAAGCGGCTGCACGACAGCATTCGCCTCTGGAAATGCCACATCTGTAAGTAACGACAACGCTGTGTGATTTCATAATGGGCTCTTTAGGGCTGATCACAATGTACCTCGTTTATGCAATCACTGCTATATATCAGACCACAGCTTTGATGGCCTACTTCCAATATAGCAATTGCACATCCTTTACTGTTTGGACAGCATCCAAACACGATCCTCAGGGTCAAAGACTTAGAGTAAATGGAATATCACATGCTGATCAGAACTCATTCAGGCTTCTGAAGACCCTGATGGGCTGACGCTGTGAAACCGAATAGGTTTCCACAATCCCGTTCATTAACTCTGTCACTGATGTAAGCTTTGAGTACAACCATGGGCAAATGAATGTATTGACCTGCAAAGAGAATACAACTCCATGGGTGAGCCAATAACCTCATGCACCGTAAGATGCCACCAGGGAAATATTTGCAACTACTTTTCATACAAGACGATCAATCGCCCACTAATAGGCTTTAGTTCTCTAAGAGGTTATTCTCAATTACATTAATAATGGATTTGAACGGAACGAGTCAATGAACGTCTACTATTCTCACGAACTCTTTAGTTATTCCAGCATGATTCAATCTTTTTTATTTTGAACCAAGTCAGGTCATCTGCAAATACAACACTGCAAGTGCCTTCCTCTTGTTGCAAGATAGACAAGAAGCAATTTTCTACCAGATACTTCATGATCATGAGCTTTTCAGTGAAAACAGGATGATAAATTAGCTCTCCAGCCCACACAATGTGTGTGTAGGCCTTATCGTGTCAACCATTGCAAACTCAAGAACATGCTTGGAGTGTGTCATTCAAGCACGCTGCTCTAAACAAAATACGTGGTGCATTTTAAAGAGGACAAGCAATGAATACCCGACCTCGACTCTTCAAATCACAAGTGCCATTGAAAATAAAGCGCCGCTCGAGCTCACCTCCAGATTTGTCCGAGCTGTAGGATGTGAATGACGGACTGCAACAGCCAGATACAGAGGGAACAGGACGCTGAGCGTGTCTTACTAGTCCGGGCTGCGGTAGCGCTGTTGCTGCTGTTGCTTGTGGTGTTGCTCTTGCTCGCTGTGGACGCCTGTCTTTGAGGCGTAGTCGGGTGGGCTCCGACGTCTCCGTGCGAAGCGGAGCAGCTGAGCAGCTTGCCGTCCATGTGGGAGCAGCTCGCCGCGCTGCCACCGCCGCCGCCGCCGGAGCTCTCCTCGGTGCTGAAATCATGGACGAACCAGCGGAAACTGAAGACCTGCACGGAGAACGAGCCGAGCACCACAAAAAACAGCGTAAGCCCGAACCACCAGTAGTCGCGGCGGAGGTAATAGTCGACCGAAAGCCAAATATCAGTGCCCACATCCGCGAAATACACCGCCACTGCAGCGAGGATCCACAGACAGTCCCAGACCGTGTATTTCTGCTGCTCCCTGCCGAGGCGGAGACATGTCGAATTTGAGCCACAGCACCGCGACTCCCCGTTGACGAAGTCCGCCTCTCCGGTTCCAGAATCCGGCTGCGATCCCGGAGCGAGCCCTTGAACCGAACCCGAGTGATCCGAATTCTGCAAAGGCGTAAATGCTACATCGCTCTTCTTCATCTTCAGCACCCCGTCGGATTTCGCGGCCATTGTAGCAGCTTTGTCTTCTCACCGTTTTCGCGTCTTCTCCTCGGCTTCTCTATTCCAGGCGAAGAGACACTGGGCTGGGCGACCTCCTCTTCCGCCAGCTACAGCGCCGCCTGCTCATAACAAAGCAACACTTCCTTTCGGTAGCGGGTACGAACCATATGCTCTCCCATGGCTCCTACTTAAAACTATGACATCATTGCTTTGCAACTCTTCTTCAGGCGCACATCATGGTGTTCAATATCCAGCGATTGCAGCACAGCCTTCTGCTAACTCCACATTCGCGCAGAAAAATAACGTCTACGGCAGCGGTATAATAAAGAGGTGACCGCTCGGTTGCTATGGCATTTGTCAACGTGCACTTTTCAATTCCAACCTAAACTGAACGCTCTGTCCACCGGACGCGAGCGGCGCGTCAAAAGTAAATCCCTATCAAAATATACAACTAGGAAGCGTCTATTGTGGCGGTTTTCACGCAATGCACAGATACTGCAGACAATTTATTATGTTGAAATAAAATTAATTTATTTACAAATTTCATATCTCTGTCAGTCTTATTTGTAACATTTTAATAATGTTTGACCGTTAAATCAAACCCAGCTCGTGTAGTTTCTGCTGTACTAATTTAAATCTTTTTTTAACTATATATATACATATATATATAAATGGTTTCTCTTAAATATAAAATTGGACAGTTATCCATCCACATCGCTGTTACTGAAGTCATCAAGCTCACAGCTGATTGGTCCGTGTTCGTGAACGTTCAAAGATGACGTGTAGCTTCCACATTTCCACTGAAGACGGACTGAACGTTGCGGCGCGGTGCGTGATCGGTCGCGTCCGGTGTGTAACCTGCGTTTGTAACATGGCTTGCAAAAAGACATTAAGTATAGGTTGTGTTGAAACATTTTAAGCTAAACAATACCATTGGACATTTTTACATCAGCTGAAGAGAATAAAGCACTCCCATGTCTGATATTTTCAATAGAAGTACCCGAATATAAGCTTTTAAATGAATCTTTAATAAAAAGCGTTATCTTCCAAACGCGTCCTCGTCTTGTATAATAGCTAAGGGTTCAGCACCACGGAAAGCTCCTACTCTCAGTTCATTATTGTGGCTCATTGTGCACTATGCAGAAGGTCTGCCATAAACAACAAGTCGCGTCGGAGCTCCATATATCACTAAGGACGCTCCGGTGCCATCGGACGTATTGTGCTGCGTGGGCTAACTGGCGTCATTATTGAATTTATTGGCACCCTTGAGTACGGCGCTGTATTGTCGACACGCCCTCTGCTCGCCGGTTACACATAAAGCGAGTCACTCGCTTTGAAAAACAGCCACTATGACACACACACACACACACACACACACACACACTGGTGTTAAGATATTGTATTGATTCAAGTCTAACGGGGAGAAAATTAGCATATTACACCAGCTGCTGCTGCCAGGTAAGGATCATATGCATTAATGAGGCATATCGCCCACAAAAATACGTTATAAAAGATAAATCAGCAAGGCTCTGACGTGCGCAGCTCTAACACTTTGATAGCCATCAGCTTATTACGCCTCAGGTTTTAAACTTCACATGCTGTTTGGGATTGGGCACTGAAACAGATGGCGTCAAACCGTCAACATTAAGTGGGCTGTCGTGAATTGACTTCAATAATAGACTTGCTTGAGAGACGCAAATTAGATGAAATCTCGCTAATTACAGCACGGACAGTGCAGCATTTACTACTTTCTGATTTTTGCGTGTGTGTGTGTTTGTGTGTTTATATCGTATAATTCTTATTCGTCTTTCTCTCTTTTTTTTCCTATAATTTATCACTATCTTTTATTACTGTAGCTACACACACGCACACATATACATGTGTATATGTGTGCATGTGCAGCTACAAAATAAGAGGGATCATACAAAATGCATGTTATTTTTTATTTAGTACTGACCTGAATAAGACATTTCACATAAACAATGTTTACAGAGTTTAATTATTTAACTACTTAGAGTTTAACTATTATAAACAATGTTTATAATAGTTTAATTTATACAAATTACCCCATACAAAATTTACATACACTTGATTCTTAATACTGTGTTGTTATCTGAATGATCCACAGCTGTTTTTTTTTTTTGTGATAGTTGTTCATGAGTCCCTTGTTTGTCCTGAACAGTTAAACTGCACGCTGTTCTTCAGAATAATCCGTCATGTTGTCCTACAAATTATTTGGTTATTCAGCATTTTGTGTATTTGAACCCTTTCCAACAATGACTGTATGATTTTGAGATCCATCTTTTCACACAGAGGACAAAACAGGCGGGGGTGAAAACTTTTTGAATTTGAAGATAACATTAAATTTAACTTATCTTACTTATTTTGTCTTCTGGGAGACATGCAGGTATATTCTGTGTCTTCTGAAGGGCAGTAATAAATGTAAAAATATGATATTTAGGCAAAATATGTACACATTTTTATTCCGTTCAAAAGTTTTCACCCCCGGCTCTTAATGCATCAGGTTTCCTTCTGGAGCATCAGTGAGCGTTTGAACCTTCTGTAATAGTTGCATATGAGTCCCTCAGTTGTCCTCAGTGTGAAAAGATGGATCTCAAAATCTTACAGTCATTGTTGGAAAGGGTTCAAATACACAAAAATGCTGAAAAACAAAACAATTTGTGGGACCAAACAAGGGACTCACGAACAACTATCACTAAGCAGAGAAGAAAAAGAAACCACAGCTGTGGATCATTCAGGTAACAACACAGTATTAAGAATCAAGTGAATGTAAACTTTTGAATGGGCTCATTTTCATAAATTCAACTATTATTTTCTCTAATGGACTATATGTAAACATCTTTAATGTCAAATATCTTAGTCAGGTCAGTACTAAACAAAAAATAATATGCATTTTGTATGATCCCTCTTATTTTGTTAAAATAATTAACATTTTGCAGATTGTGCAAGGTGTGTGTAAACTTTTGACTTCAACTGTATACAGCTGTTGGGTGAATGTCTGATGGACCAGGCACTCAAAATGGGAAACACTTTGGGAGTTTCAAAGTTATTAAATGTACATAAATATATTGTGATGAGATTTTGCCCTCAGCCAAAACTATTTGCTCTGGAACAAGTAACAGATTAATGAGACCAAAGACTACCTGTTTGATTTACCCAAAAATGAATTATATCTCATGTTTAACCACTATAGAGACATCAGAGTCAGTGGCAAATTCCAGAAGATCTGGCTGAAATAAGGCTGCTTTTGGCAGGTTCATTAGTACTGAACGGCTGCTGATACCCTGGAGCTCACATCTTCGAAAACATTGGTATTATCTGTACAAACAAACTGCATATTTCAAGTCTAAATGAGTACATTATCTCCTAAAAACTCTTAAAACTACATTCCATGACACAAAAGCAATATTGTTTATAAATTATAGTGGATTTGGGTGAAATGGTTGGAGTTCCGATATCACTGGAATATTGCACTCCTCTCAGCAAATCAGATTTGAGGACCAGAAAGAACTGTGGTATATATATATATATATATATATATATATATACTTCTCACAAAAGAATACATACTTTACAATACAAACACAATACAGGTCTGTGAGTCAAACCTTAATTAGGAAAACAACTAAGTGAGAAGGAAAGAGTGATATGAATACGACCATAATGCTGATAATTCAGCATAAATCCAGCCAGGCTCTTCAATGGCTCAGCCACACCTCGAGCTCTGCCTGTATGGCACCTGGACAAGCTTCAGAAATGATGCCATCTGTCATCATCAGACATGGCAGGGGTAAGCAGCCTGTCGTGATTTGTGGGCAATGTTTTAGCAGGTCCATTTCAGGCCCCACTGACATCTAGACAGCGATCACCTACACCTCAGGTGTAGGTTTGAGCTGCTGGATCAAGCTCAGGCTGGTCCTCCTTTCTGAATGAATGAATATCAGAGGCTGTCTGTGTTAGCTATTAAGAAGCGTTTGCTGCTCAGTGGAAACCGGCCTCCCTGTGCTACCTCAATATAATTACAGCTGTCTTCTCTTATTGATCTGAACAGGCTCTTTGTGAAAAGACTGTACCCAGCTCCACAGCTCTTCATGCACTCACAGCAGCCATTTAAAGATTCAATCTTAATGACATCAGAAATCAGACAGTCAGACAGCCATCACACAATCCCAAGCTATTGTTTCGACCCATAAATTAAATGTGCGTGCATTTCGATTCTAGACAGCATCCTCCATAAAAATGGAAGTCTCAATACAGGACTATTGTATTAATGCATTTAGTCTTTATTCCTCTTTGAAAGTTTGCGGTGTAACATTCAGAGCAAATATTGTCCACCATCATAGGCTGTCATTACATGAAGCTCAGCTATATGAATGTATTGTGGCACTCCTGCTTTCATACATCAGCATTATCAGACAGACCTCATCCCTCTCCCCCTCAGAGCTCTGACGGACACACACAACCATTACGGCACGTATAGACCTCCGGTCCGTGATCTTTTCGGTCATGACATGTATAACAAAAAGAAGAGAGATCATTGCAGCAAGCCGTGTGGAAACATAAAAGGCTGTTGCACGCGGTCCTCTGAGGCATGTGATGCTCTGCTGAAAATAACATCACTTGGATCTTATTGTTATTCACCATTCAGCAAAAAGGGAAAGGTTAAATGGGTTAAAGGCGTTGAATAATTTGCTGTAGGCAAACATGAAAGCGCAGTTGCCGTTTCAGGGACTATTCTAGGTTAACCTGCAGCCTATAGATTCGCACAGAATAAATGCTGCGTTTCTATCGAATATGGCAACATTCTGTCGACGCTTCAACTGTGACATGAATGACAGCCTGTAGTTGCTCAGCAACACACCATAATTTCTCAGGTTTTGTGCATGAGCTTCTGGTGAAACAGCTACCCATTGTGACAGACCCTGGAAGAGATTCTTATACAGTGAGTTGTCAAGCAGAAACTGGGCCACTGGCCTCTGCATGCTTCATAGACGGGTGAGTTAAAATACCCTCAGTCACTGTAAAGCACAGGATGACACATTAGGGCTTGTTCAGCCATCCAGATATGCCCTGCCATGAGAATCTGAGTTAAACGGCTCCGCTGTGAACAAAAGAGGTACCACATCTAATACAACTCAATCATTCATCTGTACCAGTATCATAGGAGTAATGACTCCATTTTCAGAATATGAAAAGAATTTAAAAGGTACAGATCAACTATAAAGTCTTCCATTATACAGGTGCATCTCAAAAAAAATATCTTTTTTTTGTCTGTAACTTATTAAAAAAACTGAAACTTTCATATATTCTAGATTTATTACATGTAAAGTAAAACATTTCTAAAGTTTTTTTTGTTTTAGTTTTGATGATTAGAGCTTACAGCTCATGAAAGTCAAAAATCCATATCTCAAAATATTAGAATATTTACATTTGAGTTCCATTAAATGTCCATCCCTACAGTTTAAATTCCAGGTATCTCTTGTTCTTTGAAACCACAATAATGGGGAAGACTGCTGACATGGCAATGGTCCAGAAGACAATCACTGACACCTTCCACAAAGAGGTTAAGTCACAGAAGGGGTGAAAGGGGTGGCTGTTCACAGAGTGCTGTATCAAAGCATATTAAATGCAAAGTTGACTGGAAGGAAGAAAATGGGTAGGAAAAGGTTCACAGGCAACAGGGATGACCGCAAGCTTGAAAAAACTGTCAAGCAACGCCGATTCAAACACTTGGGAGAGCTTCACAAAGAGTAGAATGAAACTGGAGTTAGCACATCAAGAGTTACCATGCTCAGACGTCTCCAGGAAAAAGGCTACCAAGCCACTTCTGAAACAGAAACAACCTCAGAAGCATCTTACCTGGGCTAAGGAGAAAATGAACTGGACTGTTGCTCAGTGGTCCAAAGTCCTCTTTTCAGATAAAAGTAAATTTTGCATTTCATGTTGAAATCATGGTCCCAGAGTCTGGAGGAAGACTGGAGAGGCACAGAATCCAAGTACAGTGTGAAGTTTCTGAAGTCAGTGATGATATGGGGTGCCATGACATCTGCTGGTGTTGGTCTACTGTGTTTTATCAAGTCCAAAGTCAATGCAGCCGTCTACTGGGAGATTTTGGAGCACTTTATGGTTCCATCTACTGACAAGCTTTATGGAGATGCTGATTTCCTTTTCCAGCAGGACTTTACATGTAATGAATCTAGAATATATGAAAGTTTCAGTTTTTGAAATATGTTAGAAACAAAAAATGAACTTTTTCATGATATTCTAATTTTTTGAGATGCACCTGTATACTTTTATACACTTGCTGTTCAAAAGTTTGGAGTTGGTAAGATTATTCATCTATCATTTCTCACCAGTCTACTCATTTATTTGAGCGAAATTTAGTAAAAACATTTTATATTATTTTTTAAATTAATAATATAATGTTTATATTTAATAAATAAATAAATAAATAAATACATACACACACATACATACATATTATATATATATATATATATATATATTTTAAGTTGCAATATATTCCTGTGATGGCAAATCTGAATGTTCAGCTTTGATTAGTGAGGAAAATTATGCATTTTATTTCAAGATTTTTTTATCAAAGAAAAAATCAGAAGAACAGCATTTCTTTGGAAACATCATTTTGCTAAATAAAAGCAGCAAAAAAAAAAAATCTGTAACATTTTAGCATATTACTGGCATATTTATTAATACCATTAGCATGACCATATTCCAAATTTCTTTAACCCAACACATAGCCAAACATAACTCCTACAACAACTACCTTACTTACTATCAATATAGTAAGTATATACATTATAGTGTATATAGTATAGAGCAGGGGTGTCAAACTCCGGTCCTGGTGGGCCGCAGCCCTGCAGAGTTTAGATGCAACCCTAATTAAACACACCTGATCCAACTAATCAAGTCCTTCAGGCTTAATTGAAAACTGCATAGTATGTGTGTTGGAGCAAGGGTGGAACAAAACTCTGCAGGGCTGCGGCCCTCCAGGAACTGAGTTTGACACCCGTGGTATAGAGTGTATATACGTTATAAAAAAAACCCCTGCAAACTAATGTTTTAATGAACATACTGTCTTTATTCTCTGTTAAATGAATATTCAACATATAGTTTAAACCAAGAGTGGCGAACATTGGTCCTGAAGAGCCGCAGCCCTGCAGAGTTTTGCTTTAAACCTAATCAAACACACATGAACAAGCTAATCAAGGTCTGAATGGTCAAAGCCACTAGAAGGCAAGCCTGCAACTAATGTGTAATGGCTAATGCTAAAGCTTCCGTTCTGGCAGTATGTGGGAAAGGAGACCAGAGGCTGGTTAATATCATTAACCATTTCACAGGTTTTTACTGTAGCATTTTTACAGGCTTTTACCGTTAAATTCACGTCATTTTTTAATAACTCTGTAGTCTGATTCAGAGTTATTTTAAAATGTCATTTAATCTAATACAAATACTGAATACTTTGGAATCTGATTAGGTAATCCAGATTACATGTAATCAATTATAACTCAGCTCTTAAAACAGTAACATAGGGTGTGTTCACACTTTCGGTTAGATTAAAACGGACCCTGGTGTGATTGTTAGTGCTGTTTGTTTGAGTAAGTGTGAACGCTGCCACCCAAACCCTGGTGCGCAGCAAACAAGCAGACCGAGAGTGCTAAGATGGATCTCAGTCCGCTTCCAAACGAATTGGTGCAGTCCGAATAATATATACTGCCCTCCAAAAGTTTGGAAACGCCCTAGAAAAGTGGGGTTTTGGACAATATTGGCATGAATCCTTTTTAATTTGTGATAATTTTACACTGATGAGGGTCAACACAAACTACGAAAACATTTTTTTTTTACATAAACAGTTTATACATAGAAAAAAAACTTACATTTTCGATTCATCAAAATATCAACCATTAGCAGCTATTACAGCTCTGCATAATCTGGGCCTAAATTCACTGTATTCTAAACTTAATTGGGAATCAATTGTTGAAGCTATTAAGGTGTACTGACCCAAAAATCTTTTAAAAACCTGGGCCAAGTTTAAACCAGTAACCAGGCATCACAGCTGACAAAGGGGCATGTCTGACTTTGACATGTATATATTGCCATTATTATGTCATCAAAATGAAATTTATTATTGCTGGTCTTCAATGATAATGTCAAGTTACTTTAATGTATTTGCACCAAAAAATGATAAGGATTTATGCTGATATCGTCCAAAACCACACTTTGCCAGGGGTGTTTCCAAACTTTTGGAGGGCAGTGTATGAACACAACAAATACTTGTAAACGAACCAGGAACAGGAAGTAATGACAAGATGCGATGCTACTAAAGTAATACAACCGCAGCGCCGCTTTAAGTCGAACGCACCTTTTGCTTTTGTTTGGAGTGTTCGGTGAGTTCCGTCACAAAATATACGTCATTAAACCTGACCAATCGGGTTGTAAAGGCTATGCCTTTAGGTTCAATATCTTTAGGTTCACTGTAAAAAAATGCCAGTGTGAACGCTAAACGGACCAGGACCGAATGTATAATTTTCCTTTTTGGTCCAGACCAAATAAACCAAACGAACCAAACTACAAGTGTGAACACACCCATAATCTATGCATTTCTTTAGATCAGGGATCCTCAAATCTGTCCCACGACATCCAATTTCCTACAGAGTTTGGCTCTAACCCTAATAAAACACACCTGGGCATGCTAATCAGTGACTTCTGGATCCTCAGAACATTACAGGTAGGTGAGTTTGACCAGGGTTGGAGCTAAACTCTGCAGCGCACTGGCCCTCCAGGGCGAGATTCGAGGAATCCTGCTTTAGATAGTACCACTGAGCGCATCCACCACCTAAAAATATCTGATGCCTTCTGTCCCTGATCCCTCTGTTCAAACAGTTCCTCCAAAAAAATTAACTAAAGGCAGCACAGAAAATATGGAAAACTAAATGACTTTTGGACATTTTAGTTTTGCCTTTTTAAATTAAACTTCATCGTTATGCCATACAAATACTGAAATACTGCTAGCTTTTAACCAGAAATGCACATACTGTATATACACCCTATATATAGGGTGCAAGTGCAAATATGAGTAGAAGGCAAGAGAACAGCCGAGATCTAGGGGTATAAATAGATAAGGTGAAGTGTATAGTGATAATGGACTGTAAATGGCAGATGACCATTATGGAGGAAATGACCATGTACTACTGCCAGTTCAAGAAAAGAGCAAAAATTAGAAAAACGCAGGATTTATACAGTAAAAATAAGACAAATCTTCATTTCAATTTCCAGCCTCAAATATGAAGAATCTCTTGGTGACTCCTGTCCATACAATGAGAACTAGGGCTTTCAAGCTTCAAAATGACAAAAAAGTACCATGAAAGTATCATAAAAGTGGCCCATAGTATATTTAGTCATAAAATGGCTTCATCAGTACAGCATCTGTAGCTCATTGTTGGCCATTCCAAACTGGAACGTTCACCTTTCTTTATATGTCCAAAAACTGCTGCTGAATTCATATTCGTACACATTATGCCTCTGCTCAGCTTGCTGCACTGGGTTCCCACAGCTGCCAGAATAAATTCAAGACACTATTTCCATCTTATAATGCAGCCAACTCTCTGAATCTTTACTGTCCACAAGCCATTATCAAACCCTATAGCCTGTGACCAGTCTTAATGAGCATTTTGTGGTCCAACTTCAATATTTGATTCATCTAATTATGCAATTTGTATTTATCACTGTTGCAGCAATGTTTGGCGATTATACTGGTACTTTGTTGTTAACAGAACAGGATTAGTTTTAATGCTTGGCTCGTGTCCTTAGCTACTTAAGTATTTGTCACAGATAGAAATGTATGCAAAAGCGCACAAATGTAAGCAGTAAGACAGAAATGGCTTTGGAAATATGGCATCTGACAAGAGCGTAAATGTAAACGTAAATAATCACACTTTCACTTGCATTTCTAAATATAATCATGCTATATTTCAACATGTAATGGCAGCATATGGAACATCCATATGACAACAGTTTATAGAAATAAGAGTGTGAACGGGAAAAGGACGATGAAGAACTCCATGCAAATGCTACTATTTACATTTTACAGTAGTTTGTCTGTCCATGTCACATGTTTTTTTTTCCAAAAAATTATTTTATTAATTAAAAATGCATTAAATTGATTAAAAAAATGTTAAAATGAATGCTATTCTTTTGAAATTTCTATGTAGGAATCCTAATAAGGAATATAAAAATCTTAAACTACCAGTCAAAAGATTTTTAATGTTTTTTTAAGAAGTCTCTTATGTTCACCAAGCCTGCATTTATTTGTTCCAGAGTACAGCAAAAACAGTAAATTTCGAAATATTTGCACTATTATTTTCTATTTGACTATGTTTTAAAATGTCATTTATTCCTGTGTTCAAAGCTACATTTTCAGCATCATTACACCAGTCTTCAGTGTCACGATCTTTCAGAAATCACTGTAATATGCTGATTTGCTGTTCAAAAAACATTTGTTTTTATTGTTATTATCAAAATTTTCAAAAGCTTGGAGTATAATTATTTTTAAAAAATTATATAAATACTTTTATTTGGCAAGAATGATTTAAATTGATCAAAAGTGATGATAAAAACATTTATAATGTTACAAAGGATTTCTATTTCAGATAAATGCTATTCTTCTGAACTTTTTATTCAGTCAAAGAATTGTTTGAGCAGCAAATCAGAATATTAGAATGATTTATGTAATGATGCTAAAAATTCAGTTTTGAAATCACAGCAATAAATTACATTTTAAAATATATTCAAATAGAAAGCTGTTGTTTTAAATAGTAAAAATATTTAAAAATGTTACTGCAGGCTTGGTGAGCAGAAGATACTTCTTTAAAAAAAAAAAAAAAACACACACATTACAAATCTTACTGTTCAAAAATGTTTGACTGGTAGTGTATATTTATATATTTATGCATACTTCTGTAGTAGATATTGATTATATACTGTATAGGCATGAACACATAGATTAATATATACTGTGGCCAAAAGCCATAAATGAATAAATGTCTTCACATAAAAATTATCAAACCAAGTGGTTCTTATTTTAAAAACATGAATATAGTACAAACTCACGTTTCAAACAAACGTTTTCAGTTTTGTTTCATATATATTGGCACCCTTGCTAAATATGAGCAAAGGCTGCTGTGAAAATAAATCTGCATTGTTTACTCAAAAAAAGATTCACTTTCATTCCAAAACAAAAATTCAGTAAAAGAACTGAAAGTGGGGAGCGGTCTTATTATGAAATAAATGTTTTTTTTTTTTTTTGTCCACATTTATTATTCTTAGAAGATTATCCAGATTCATATTTACATTTTTTTAGCACACCAGAGTGACTAGGAGCATGAAATTGTCCAGCAATTACTTCCTGTTCCACAACAGGAAGGAAAAACATATTTTATAATGAGATTTTCACCCCACTTTCCATGTTTCACTTTAATGATAGGTTAGAATTTTGTGAATTGTTTGAATGAAAGATCAAAAGGATAAACCATGCAGATTTATTTTCACAGCCACCTTTGCTCATATTTACCAAGGGTGCCAATATTAGTGGAG
Source organism: Labeo catla (assembly GCA_012976165.1). Taxonomy (NCBI): domain Eukaryota; kingdom Metazoa; phylum Chordata; class Actinopteri; order Cypriniformes; family Cyprinidae; genus Labeo; species Labeo catla. The sequence continues at coordinate 362,980 of VONZ01000023.1, read as the reverse complement.
GGCACTGTATAGTGAAAAGTAAATGCATCATTCATTTGCAAATGCCACTTAGTTCTATATATTGATATTGCAATGATATGCATTCATCATAAATGTGACTTAAGTGTCCAAAGGTGTCTAAATACTTTGTGCGCCCACTGCATACTAACAAATACATGGTTGTGTTGAAAGCCTGTCATGCTGGACTACTTACTGCTGGCAGTGTGGTCCATAGCGCTGCGACCCACGGTCAGTGCACCGGAGGAAATATGTCAAACCACAACTGGGCACAGGGGACCGCACAATTCATTAGCTCAGCCCTAATTGCCATGGCATTTCAAAATGAAACATCGTCATCTGTAGCTAAATACAGAATGCGAGGAGAGGCAGGCACATGATTGAAACAGAATTGTCTTGTACAGCATGTGTGCAAATGACATTTGTCAGGGAGCCATTTAAGACACTATATTTAAACCTTGTCATGGGTGAACAGCCACTGTAATGGGAATCATAATTTGACTCAAACTCAATGGCTTAATTTGGTGGAAAACGATTTGTCATTACGCTGCGTAACATCAGGCATCTGCGATAATCACCGAAATTCTAACATCATCATGTTTGAGGTCCATATTATGGCACATCTGTGTTTGTAAGCCACAAAAAGAGTCCCATCTCACTCTGAGATCGGTAGGCGACGTGGTCCTAGCGCTCACAGTGCTCGCATGAGAGAAACCAGGCAAGGTAACCCTGAGACCTCCAGGTGTGAAAATGGGTACCCACCGCTCCTATTACTAATAGAGTGGTTCGAGCACATGTGTATTTGGAGATTTGGCTTTGCGTGCCAAGCTCCCCTGCAGCGACAGTGAGACAGAAAGAGTGAGGGAAAGGGACAGTCATGCCTGGATGGTCAGAGCCCCGGGGAGACTGTGCAAGGTTCATGTGGGGCAACAGGAGGAGGCAGCCTGGCCTTGATGCAGTCCCTGTAGCTCCTGATTCCTGGAGAGAATTGCGCATCAGTTGAAACTAAACTAGTTTCTGCTTGGTGATCCTAGGTGCACTTGGACCTTACTTTTATTTATATAGTGCTTTATACAGATTGTGTCGAAGCAGCTTTACAATATTACTATAACGGGAAAATAGTGTCGATAATGCAAGAGGATAACAGCAAACACTCAATTTTCCAGTTAAAGTCAGTTGTTCATTCATTCAGTGATGTCATCGTCCAACTCAGTTCAGTTCGAATAGCATCTGTGCAAGCATGCCAGAAATTAAAGAAGTCCACTTCCAGAACAAAAATTGACAGATAATGTACTCACCCCCTTGTCATCCAAAATGTTCATGTCTTTCTTCAGTCATAAAGACATTATGTTTTCTGAAGAAAACATTTCAGCATTTTTTTCCATATAGTGGACTTCTATGGTGCCCCGAGATTGATCTTTGCAGTTTAACAATCCCAAATGCGGTTGAAAACAATCCCAGCCGAGGAAGAAGGGTCTTATCTAGCGAAACGATCGGTTATTTTCATAAAATAATACAATTTATATACTTTTTAAATGTCAAACAGTCGTCTTGTCTTACTCTGCCTGGACTGTTTTGGTTCCGGTTCGTGACGGTTAGGGTATGTCGAAAAATTCCCATCTCATGTTCTCCCTCAACTTCAAAATCGTCCTATATCGCTGTTTTACCTTTTTTTGTAAACGGTGTTTGATCTTCTTTGCATGTTGTTCACTTTGCAAAGACTGAGTCGGTACTTCTGCAGTGGTGTAGGATGATTTTGAAATGATTTTTGAAGTTGAGGGAGAAAATACAATTGGAGTTTATCGACATACCCTAACTGTCTTGAACCAGAATACACAGAGTTCAGAGAGAGAAAGACAAGATGAGCATTTGAGTTTATAAAGTATTTCAATTGTATTTTTTGAATGAAAATAACCAATCGTTTTGCTAGATAAGACCCTTCTTCCTCGGCTGGGATCGTTGGAAGCTGCATTTAAACTGCATTTTGGAAGTTCAAAATCAGGGCACCATTTCAGTCCATTATATGGAGAAAAATCCTGAAACGTTTCCCTCAAAAAACATAATTTCTTTATGGCTGAAGAAAAAAAAGACATGAACATCTTGGATGACAAGGGGGTGAGTACATTATCTGTAAATTTTTGTTCTGGAAGTGGACTTCTCCTTTAAGTGTCTCCAACTAAGCAAGCCAAAGGCGACAGCAGCAAGGAACCTAAACTCCATCGGTGACAGAAATGGAGAGAAAAACCTTGAGAGAAATTAGGCTCAGTCGGGGGGCCAGTTTTCCTCTGGCCAGACGAAACCAGCATGGTGTGGTTTATTTCCAGGCTGCAACACCCCAACACTCCTGCTATGCATCACAACATTTTAACATTAAAACAGTAATATTGTTAAATATCAATAAAATTTAAAAAAGCTTTTTGCTATTTTTTGGATTACTCCAGACAATTAATGCTTCAGAAATCATTCTAATATGCTGATTTGGTGCCCAAGAAACATTTCTTATTATTGTCAATGTTGAAAAAAAAGTTGATACTTTTTTTTTTTCCCAGGAATCTTTGATGAATATAAAGTTTAAAAAAAGTGCGTCCTTGCTGAACAAAAGTAATGATTGCTTGCAAAAAAAAAAAAAAGCGATTATCGTGGTTCATGCGCTAATGAAAAATGAAAAAAACATTTTTGCCAAATACAGGTAATTTTCCACAGAATCTATCTATCTATCTATCTATCTATATATATATATATATATATATATTTTTTTTTACATTTATGACTGTTTTAGCGCCAGCTGTGGTCCGATCTCCTTAAAACTTTGCATGCTTGTTTATAATCACCTGTTGAGTTTTCCTTTAGGCTTTATAGGATTTTAGGTAAATTCAGACAGGCCCCTTTTCTAAACAACCCAAAGGGTCAATTTCACCTTTTTTTTTTTTTTGATAATTATTGACCTAGTGAGTCCAGAGAATTGCACTGCAGTGGTTTTTTCCAGATTGAATGAAAAACTTAGTTCGCAAAAGTATTTTTTTCTCTATTCTCAATAATTTAACAAATGATTTGATTGACAGTGGTTCTAGAGGCTAAGCTGTCTGGAATGAGGAGTTCTACCACATGATACGAACATCACGTGTATGTGTAAAAAACCAAGCAATGTACAATCATTTATGCTCCTGAAAAATGCGATATTGGCAAAATATGTTATAGGCATTTTACTAAAAGTGGCCATGCCCCTTTCGAATGTTTTGGCGTCCCTTTGCGAAGTTGAGTCGAAACTTCAACTCTTTTTTTGATAATTATTAATAAAAATTTTAAATACCTGAAAATTTAATTAGGCTCACGATCGAACCAGAGGCATGCGTTTGGTCCACCATGAGCCAAGGATTCCCACGACTGTGACTGACGGTTTAGGAGTCATGAGTGATTTCATACTTTTGTTCACTATAGCGCCCCCATTAGGTCAACTGAGGCAAGCCTTGGTCACATTACAGCCGGTGTGAGTACAATCCCTCTAAGTTTCAAGTCTCTACGACTTACGGTTTGGTCTGCACGATCAGTTTTACGTGAAGGTCGCTGATCCGTGATCATCCTAACAATTGTTAGGATGCACTACACGCATGAACCCCTAAAAAAATTAAGAAAAAACCTTACCATCCCCAAACTTTTGAATGGTAGTTTACAAAATATCAAACCAAGTGGCATCTACAAAAAAAAATTATGCTAGCTTTTCTCAGAATGAAGAAAAGTCTTTAAATTTGTCTTAACCAATTAATGCAGTTATTTCAGATGTGTGAAGTCAGTTTCCTTCAAGTTCAGTCTTACCAGAATCAAGAAACATGACTATTAAAAATAAAAACAAATCTAAAAATTTGACACCCAGAAAGTGAGAAATTGTAAGACACTTTGTCTTTATTCTAAACAGATTTTTATTTTTCTTATTTTAACATCTAACTAACGTCATCCTTTGTGAATGTTCTGATCGAAAAGTGTGCTTGTGCAATATTTCTTTAAAATAAATGCCATTTTTTTTATATTTTGTTATAATTTAAATTTAAATTGTGGCTTAAGCATCTAAAGACTTTTTGTGACCACTGCAAGTAAGGTTGCGTTTTTAGTCTATTTCAGATCAATGTCAGCATTTCATTTTATGGACATAATGTCTGACAGTGTAAGTGTGAATTGCCATTTTCAACCAGTTTTACTCACCTAAAGTGGAAAAAAAAAAAAAAATAGAGCAGGACTTCAATGAATGAATCACAATTTAATTAGATGGTGAAAAGAATGAAGAATGGAGCCAGATGAAATAAAGCTTCATTAATATAAATAGCTACTTGGTTATCGTTACATCAGCAAAAAGGATTTTTCAAAAGATATGCAACTTATTCTGATTAATATAAGGATTACAAATACCAAATCTACCAATAAAAGTAAACTGAAAAAAACCCTTTGATTTCATTTGACTTTAAAGTTGCATAAAATTATATACATTTTGACAGACTGTTCTTGTAGCTTCATAAAATTAAGGTTAAACCACTGATGTCACATGGACTATTTTAATGATGTCCTTACTACCTTTCTGGGCCTTGAACGTGTCAGTTGCATTGCTGTCTATGCAGAGTCAGAAAGCTCAGATTTCATCAAAAATATCTTAATTTGTGTTTCGAAGATGAATAAAGGTCTTAGGTTTCGACCAATTTTAGGGTGAACTATTCCTTTAATGATTAAAAATAAGAACAATAACATGAATTTAGAAAACAGATAAGGTGAACTTTTATTTCATGCTGACTTCAAACCATAATAAATTTGTTTCCTCATTCATGCTGAGTGTGACAGTTCCAGAAGCTGCCTTTTTCATCACAGAAAGCTTTCCATTGCCCATAGTATCCTTTCACCCCTTGTCTCTCCCTCTCTTTGCTCTGCCTCTCTCTAACATTTGATTGTCCTGTGGGATATCAGCAACTTTTGAATACTGCACAGCTCCAAAACAGACGTGAGTGTCTTAATAATAGTTGCAGCCTAGAAAGTCAAAGCTCTGTAGATAATGCCAGTCAGAAAGCCAGCAAGCATGAAGCCCCAGTTGCTCATTTCAATATAATGGATTCAGCCAAAATACCTTAGATCCCCCTTTAGGATGTGCTCAGAATGGAAGTGTTTTTTTTTTTTTTGTTTTTTTTTTCAGTAATAGAATTTAATCAAGTCAGGATGTTATTCAAATCTTTAATCATTACCGAAATAAAACTTTTATAATATTGTTTATCTGTTCCCCATCACAAGTGTGATTTGGAGCTCACATAATAGGCCTATATGGTGCTTAAGTTTTGTGAAGCGTTGAATGTTCTCATTTTAATTTGACTGCTGGTGCCAATTTATTTTGATACAGTTGGTTGATCAGCATTCCACCACTACATTTGCTTTGCGCTGCTATCTGGTTATGCAAGATAATGAAGGTCAAAGGAGAAGCGCGGTGCATGTTAAAAAGCTCCGGCTCCAATCAGGAGGTTCTGACCCCACTCACAATCTCTGTGTGTGTTGACCAAAGTGTGCAGTCGGTACTACAAAGCATACCAGTTTAATTCGGCAGCTAACATCGTGTCAGAACACAGAAGCACATTCACTACGCAAAACATATCCAAAAACATGCCTGACGCTGCCAATCACACAGCCAGTCAGAACAGTCTCTGTTCTCGCAACGCAGTGCAGCCGAAAAGAGTAAAATACCTCAACATGCCTTTTATTTTCATGATGTTTCAACAGACAGATTCTAAACTTCCAAGATCAGTGTTTTCTCGTCCATGCCTGACCATTACAGAACCGTTAAACGACGGAGTTCGGGCATGATCCCGCCGCCATGCGGTCACGTACATAATTCTCTAACGTTCATGGAGCTCTCAAAAGTTTCAAACAACTTTGCGCTATCAGTATGTTTGAATGGGTTTAGGCAGGATAGACAGCAGTTTTACTGTTTTTTGTAGCAATTTCTAGTAGTTATTAACGCATAATGTAACGTTACAATGATTTTAAGGGCTTTGGATGATTATGAAAAGCGTGTGTCTAATGAGTTTTCGGTGTGGGCGGGGCGACCAGACGAGACGCCACAGAAATAAAAACCAAGCTGATAAAATGTATTTTAGGACAAAACATTAATATCAAATAAATAAATAATCTATTTATTAACCGATTTTCATGTGGAACTTCACGTCATAAAATATCAGTATTATCTCTGTAGGTCTTGTCCAGTGAGCTTTTTTTGTGGGCGGGGTTCGCCGCCTTGATAGCAGAAATAAAAACCAGGGAACTGTCAAAAATGCACTGTCAGGAAAAAAACCCTGAGATTAACGTGGAAAGATATCAAATAAATTTACAAAATGGCTAAAATTGACTTTAAAGGATAGCCCAATCGATCAAACAAAAAAAAATCTCTCATCATTTACTCATCCTTATATGGATGCCAGTTTCCGCCACTGATTTAAAAAAAAAAAAATATTGCGACTTTTTTCCTCAGAATTTTGTGAGATATAAATTTTCAGTTGCGAGTTATAAAGTCATAATTGCGAGATATTTACAATTCTGACTTTTTTTTCCTCAGAATTGCATGATATAAACTTGCAATTGTGATTTATAAAGTCCAAATTGTGAGATTTGACACCTAGTCACAATTCTGACTTTTTTCTCAGAATTGCATGTTGTAAACATACAATTGCGAGAAATAAAGTCAGAATTGTTAGATAAAAACTCGCAATTCTGACTTTTTTTCTCCCAAATGCGAATTTGTATCTCGCAATTCGGACTTTTTTTCACAATTGCGCGTTTATATCTGAAAATTCTGACTTTTTCACAATTGCGAGTTTATATCTTGCAATTCTGACTTTTTTCACAATTGCGAGTTAATATCTCGCAATTCTGACTTTTTTCTTGCAAATGCAAGTTTGTATCTCACAATTCTGACTTTTTCCGCAATTGCGAGTTTATATCTCACAATTCTGACTTTTTTCATTGCAAGCTTATATCTTGCAATTCTGACTTGTTTTTCTCAGAATTGTAAGATATACAAAGATATACAAATTGAGTTTATATCTGAATTCGGACGTAATAACTCGTTATAGTGTTATAAATTCACAGTTCAAAATTCTGAAAATGTCAGAACTGAGTTTATATCACGCAATTCTGACTTCAGCGAGTCCATATAAAGGGGTACCTTGAACGTCAAAAAGTGACGCCAAGGGGTCCTGACCAAGCGTCAATATGTGACGAGTTGGGAGTGAGAACGTGTTGCAACGTAATCCAAAAGTCAAAAACATGCAAAAGACTGTAACTCGTATGTCCGTATGAGCTCAGAGGCAGAAGATAAATCATAGCTTCTAAAAAGTAAAACGAGGTGTGTGCAGAAAAACACTAATATTTAAATATAATTATAAATATAATAATTAAATATAATTGGTGCAAATTGTGTACAAGCCTTTAAATGAATGACTCACATCTAGCACAAAGACTGTTAACACAGCTAGACTGACTGTTCGTTTGTATCATGATATCCATGACTCTCCTGGCTTTATTAATGGCTTTATCCAGATTTGACAACCAAAAAAAGAAAAAAGGCCTGAAGACATATCAAAATGATCCTAGTGATGTATAACCCATTTCCTAGGGCCCATTTCCTTGTCCCATCTGTCTACTGAGAGCATACAGTACACATACAGTATCCACACGGCTACATTAAAAAGCTTACAGGAATCAACACGAAATGCCATTCAACACCCAGTTTACTTATATAATCAGACATTTTCAAGTAAAATGGATATTTAGGGCTTGATTTTATCAGCTGAACTATGAAAACAGAGTTAGAATATATTTGAAACAACATGCACCAATGAATCAGGCATTACGAATGTAAACATTGAAATATGCAAATCAATGAGAAAATGAAACTGCATGAAATAAGCAATAGAGCTCATTATAAAGATATCTTGCGACTGCACACCACACTAGCTCCATTTCACTAAGGGAGTGGGGTGGCAAAGATGTGGAAACACTTCAGCAGAATCACAGACCCAGCTGGGCTAGGCTGCATTTCTGTCTCTTTCTGTCTTCTCCCTCCTCTGCTACAGACCAGAACCTCATCTATCCCAAAAGCCCCAGAGACACAGGTCCCCGCACCAGAGAGGCCATCTGTCAAAACAAGTTAGACGTCACGTCACAGCTTGCCACAACTGTCGTAATCGTGGAGAATAAGCCACTACGAGTGTGCTTATTCAGGGTAAAACTCTCAACTACGACCTCAGTCGCAGACAGCATGATGTAATGCACTGCACTGAAATTTACCCAATTGGTTTAATCAATATTTTAAACTTTTGTCAATAGCACTGTTGTTTAGGTACTGTTGTATCTAAATTATACATGTGAGAAACAGGTGTGCATAGGTCTGCAATATTATGACAAAGATCAATTATTGTGGATTATTGCTCTTAATACTGTAATAATGATTATTATCGATATAGAAAACAATATACAACGTTTTGGTTTCATTTTTGGGCACTTTATAGACAAACATGTCAGTCCATGAGTTAGCCAAGTCAGCATTAGTTATGCAAAAACTTCCTTTATAATCACTGAAGCTACGAAATTAATTTTTCATATACATCGTACCTGCACTGTGTTGTTTATGATGAGAGAATTCGCGATCGTGAAAAACCGCTCCAGCGTTTTCAGCGCTGACTCACCTAGGCGCTGCTGATTGGCCAATGCATTCCTAAATTCAACACAAACGCGTTTGATTGGTTATAAGGCTCCACGCTTATTCGCTGAGCGAATCTAAATACGCGACCTTACAGTAAGGTTCAGTTTGTTACATTCGCTAACACAAATGAACAAAGAACAACTAACATTAGGCCTCCCTAAATTTAAACTTATTGTAAAATGTTACCAAAACCTCTCAAAATAATAATATAAAGGCTTCTTTGTTATCAATATGGACCTCTTTTCACTGCTGTGCCCTCACACAGACAATTACCTCAGAACATGTGTCAGTCTGTCCTCTACTCCTCCTGGGGTTTCCTCTATCACCATATCCCATCATGCATTTCTTATTATGTCAGTGCTTTCTGCAGAGCCAATCAATATTCTGAAAAACAGGACAAAGCAGTCTACACACTAACTATGATTCATGTTGGATTGTGGCTATCACAAGAACACTCAAAAGAAAAGTTGTCACATAAAGACAACTGTACCAGCTGTGTTTTTCCATCAGTTATATCTTATACCTTGACGTGCAGCAAACTGCCCTCATTACGGCGGGATAAGTGGCTGGTAGGATATCCTATATCCAAATAGGAAACTCAATATTTCACAGCTGAGCAGTTAAGTGTGCTTCTGAAGAATACTACAGTGGTGAACATCAGCAAAATAGAGTATTATATATTGTATAGGTAAAGTGGCAAATTTAAAGGGAACAAATAAAACTAAAAAAAAATGAAACTACTGCCGACCAATCAGCATCATAAAACTTTACTGTGCATGTAATTCTCATTGCTAAGAATAATGACCTCTTAAAAATATCATTGACTTTCTCATTATGTGTGCCTATAATTTCTGCTTAAAATGGCCCGTGGTCTTCCACGATCATGCGCTTCAAAAATGAAATTCATAAATTCAGGAATATCTGGCTGCACAAATGTCCTCTGACTAAAAATAGCATCTGATCAGTGGTTTCCCTGACTACAACCCCACTGTAAATGGCTTAAGACTTATACAGAGATGAGCAAAAATGTGTTTTAAGGCTCTGATCTCAGAGCCAACCTTGATACGAGTGGATGGAAAAGTAATAAAGAAACATCTTGAGATGTTGACGTGAACATTACTGGTTGTTTTACTGCTTTGTCTTTTTAACAATTATTGTCCATTTTGCTCTCTTTTCAACACAGAGTCACTAGATTCAACATTTTATAAATTATGTTTAATCATATATATATATATATATATATATTTACATAAAGACCCACATTTTAAACGTCTTGCCATTATTACTTTGTAATTCATTTGACACATATCATTCTGCTGGTTAAATAAACTCTGATAATGAACAGCTTAAAATACAAATCAACTGAAAGGTTAACCCATAAATCCATTTAAAATTGTTTTACATTTTGGATGCTTAAATTTAAAATGTAATTAATTATAAATTTGCTTATACGTATTCACAGACACCATAAGTGGTTTCATTATAGCTGTCAAAGTGTTTCATGTTTTGTTAAATCAAGTTACAGCTATAATGCACTTTGAGGGCAATTAAAACATTAAAACAAAGCATGATTAAAAGGAAGAATTTTCAATCATAAATCCTAAAAGAAAACAGACCAGTGTGTGCATTGTGCAAGTGTGTGCAACCACATCACATTATGAACAGGGAAGCACTGTTTAACAGTCTGTCAGCCTCGCAGTTCATATCATAATGCAGAGCTACAGTTAAAATAGCACAGATTAAATGATCATTGTTTAAAAAAACAAACAAAAAAAAAAAAACAAGTTTTCACTTCTTGCGAGGGACCTTGTCACCCAGAGGCACGTCATCCATGAGTTTCTGCAGATGTGAAAGGTGAAAAAAAGAGTTTGATAGATGTACAATTAAAGAAGTAATGCTTATCGACTTGAGGAAAGGACAGTATGAGCCCACCTTAAGTATTCTGGCAGAGTATGCTCTCTCGTCTTCTCCGTCCCCCTGTCTGATGTCCACATGGTATCTCCTGCAAGCCACGGTCAGCTCATTGAGAGAATAAAGGAGGGCGGGGTCGATAGAATGGCCATTAATAAGGCTGACCAGGTACTCTCGATAATGCTTCCTGAAACAGAGAGTAACACTATTTTATTCACTTTTAAAAAGACATTTGGCTCATCTCATCTTGCCTTGTTGAGTACACAGGGCTTTTATTTTAAAAGATTAGTTCCTTTCTAGAATTCAAATTTCCTGGTAATTTACTCCCCCATGTCATCCAAGATGTTCAGTTGAAAGGAATTGAGGTTTTGGGGAAAACATTCCAGGATTTTTCACCATACAGTGGGATCAGTGGGTTGAAGGTCAAAATTGTGTATTATGACTATACACAAATAAAAGTAGACTTTGCAGTTTCAAGCGATATAACGTGAAGGTGTCTCTCACATTGTCCCACAGCAACATTAAAATAGTGTAGATTAGTGTCCAGTGTTTTATTCATTTTACATATTTAATATTGGGGGTTCTAAGTGATATGACATATTTGGACATTTTTATATATAACACAATTGTTACTTTCCCTGGTAATTAGTTACTTTTATAATCATGTAACTCAGTTACTATTTGAGAGACTATTTGAACAACTAGTAACTATCACTAATTGCTTTTAAAGTAACATGCCCAACACTGCTTTCTAACCACAAATGCTTATCTTGCACTAGCTCCACGTCCACGACTTCACAAATTACGTAGTCAAGGTATATCATTTTTAATTTTTTTTAAGAAACCGATTGATCTTTTTACTGGATAACACCCTTGTTCCTCGGCTGGGATCGTGTAGAGCCCTTTGAAACTGCATTGAAACTGCAATTTGGACATTTGACCCATTGGCTTCCATTGAAGTCCACTTTATGGAGAAAAATCCTGGAATGTTTTCCCCAAATATCTTAATTTCTTTTTGACTAAAAAAAGATATGAAAAAAGATATGAACATCTTGGATGACATAGGGATGAGTAAATCATCAGGAAATTTTTGTGACAACAGATGCCTTTGGCCATTGCACTGCATCTTGATGTTTTTACAAGTGTATCAGTGTATTTAATCAGTCCTAAAACAGAATTTTTGCTTGTTTCTATCATCCTGAAGTCATTTTTTTTTTATTTTATTTGTTTATTTTTTGTTTTGTTTTTTAATGGGTTTTTGGTTGAAAGTCTGACATAACAGCTGTGGTTAACAAAATCTCAAGATATTTTTGCATTTTATTTTTCGACATAAAATACACCAGTAATACCCCACTCATGATTTGTTTTAATGTGTTGTTAACAAGTGGCTAAATGGGACTGCAGAGCAAGAAAACTCATACTCACTAGTCTGCTTTTACAGCCTTGTTGAGAATATACTAACGATCCTGCAAAACTTCTAACTCAAACTTTTAGATCTTAAAGACTGAAAGGGCTGTCAGAAGCTTAGCGATGGTGATGTTGAAATTCATTTATAGCCTACTTTAAGCTTTCTACTTCTGGCTATTGGCAGTTATTCCAAAGAAAGACTGGTTTAAAAATGATTCACATTGATAGAGTTGATGGTACTGCCAAAAATGATGCAACCAAGTGCAAATTTAAAAGTGTGCGTGATTTTTTTTTTCAACATGTTTGTGTATTGTCACTAAATTTCAGTTATCAAAAGAACCCCTTTTTCTTTTAATAATCTTAAAAACTTTTTCTACTATAAAGAACCTTTTGTGGAATGGAAAGGTTCCATGGATGTTAAAGGATTAGTTCACCTCCAGAATAAAAATGTCCTGATAATTTACTCACCCCCATGTCATCCAAGATGTTCATGTCTTTCTTTCCTCAGTCGAAAAGAAATTAAGGTTTTTGAGAAAAAACATTTCAGGCTTTTTCTGGGGATCAACGGGTTGAAGGTCCAGATTGCAGTTTCAATGCAGCTTCAAAGATCTCTACACAATCCTAGCTGAGGAATAAGGGTCTTATCTAGCGAAATTATCTGTCATTTTCTAAAAAAAATTATAATTTTAACCACAAATGCTCATCTTTCACCAGCTGGACCTCACACATTATGTGTCGGAGAGCTAGTGCAAGACAAGCATTTGTGATTAAAAAGTATATATATATATTTTTTAAGAAAATGACAGATCGTCTACTAAGTAAGACCTTATTCATTGGCTGGGATCGTGTAGAGCTCTTTGAAGCTTAACTGAAACTGCAGTTTGGACATTCAACCCCTTGGCTCCTATTAAAGTCCACTATATGGAGAAAAATCCTGGAATGTTTTCCTCAAAAACCTTCATTTCTTTCTGACTGAAGGAAGAAAGACATGAACATTATGGTTGACATGGGGGTGAGTCAATCATCAAGAAATTTTTATTCTGGAGGTGAACTGATTCTTTAAAGGTTCCTCATGGAAGCACAGATGCCAATAAAGAACCTTTATTTTTAAGAGTGTACAGGGAGCAGTCAACACGGTAACAATGATGTCACTCACTCGCAGAGTCCCGCCTGGCCCGGCTGAGTCTGAGCCCCACATGGCGAATCGGTCTGACGACTCCCTTCATCTTTCTGCTCAATCACTCCGCACACACCTGACGAAAAAACAACACAGCAAGGATGCATTTGGGGGAAGGCTGAGTTTTCGAGGAAGATATTTTCAGTAAAGAGAAGTGGAACAGAGTGTGAAATAAAGCTGTAAGGAGTAGGTGTATGTGTGTGTTTGACAACGATTTCATGGTACAAATATAGCCTCGGCCTGAGAAGCGGTAATTGGATGGCCGTTTAGTGGGAAAACTGTGCTTTGCTATATGATGTCCAGCTTTTAGGCTTTCATTACAGTAAAAGCAATTTTGCTCCACTGGGCAGTTGAGATAAAGAGTGGAATTGGAAGCAAAGTAGACTTTAAGACAGAGACGGACAAATTAGATGAAGAGACAGACACAGACAAACAGATTACAGAAGTACTGGGGCAGATAAGATCACACAGTTAAGGCCAGATCACACCAAGGATGATAACTGTAACGTTTATAGCAAATAGAATAGCAAAGTCCACTTCACAACTGTAACAAGAACGAAAAATACGAACGATATCGGAGGAATCACTTATAGAACTTTTTTTTTTCCAGCTACAGAATGATTAAAACAATAACAGCCAATCAGAATCCACCCAAGCTCAAGCATTTAAAGCGACAGACAACATACTTTTTTTAAAAAGCAAGATTTTTAATGTTTTTTAAAAAAAGTCTCTTCTGCTCACTAAGCCTACATTTATTTGATTCAATTTACAACAAAAACAGTAAAATTCTGAAATATTTGTACTATTTAAAACAAATTTTCAATTCAAAAAACAAAGTTTTCTATTCAAATATACTTTAAAATGTAATTTATTCCTGCGATTTCAAAGCCGAATTTTTAGCATCATTACTCCAGTCACATGATCCTTCAGAAATCATTCTAATATTCTGATTTGCTGCTTAAAAAAAATTATTATTATTATTTATTGTTATTATTATTGTTGTTGTTGTTGTGTTGAAAACAGCTGGGTTGCATTTTTCAGGTTTCTCTGATAAATAGAAAGTTTAGAAGAACAGCATTTATCTGAAATAGAAATCTTTTGTAAGATTATAAATGTTTTTATCATCACTTTTGATCAATAAAAAAAAAATCCTTGTGTTACTTGTGTTACTTTACTTTTGCGTTACTTTTTAAATCTGGGCAGGGTTGCTTGTTTGTTTTTAATACAAAAGTTCTATTTTTGGCAAATGTAAAAGCCTTTTCACACCAAAAGCCTCTGTTTTTATTCATTTGAGGAATACTGAATCAGTTTTTTTGTAAGTGAGATGAATAAAAGCATGTTCACATTTATTCTAGAACATCTTACTCACAATTTCTCTCAACATGGGGACAGAGGACAGCACTAAATCAATAAATGGGGGGACTTGGAAAAATTAATAATATTACATAACTCGCATTATTTGTATTGCCTTATCCCCAACACTGCTGACTCCAAGCTTCAAAGAATCCTGAATAAAAATGTACTCAACTGTTTTAAGTATTGATAATAATAATAATAATAATAATAATAGTAAATGTTTTTTGAGCAGCAAATCAGTATATTATAATGATTTCTGACAGATCATAAGACACTAAAGACTGGAGTAATGATGCTGAAAATTTAGCTTTGATCACAGAAATAAATTACATTTTAAAATATATATGCAAATAGAAAGCAGTTATTTTAAATAGTTAAAAATATTTTCCAACATTACAGCTTTTGCTGTATTTTGGATCAAATAAATGCAGGCTTGGTGAGCAGTTGAGAGAAAAAAAACATTAAAGAAAACTGGTAGTGTAACTTCACTATACATTATCATGCGCTGTGTGGACGCTTATATAGTTATCATTCTTTGTGTGAACAGGCCTTTAGAACAAACCAAAAGATTAAACCTTATGACTAAAGACGTACCAGTCTGTGCTCCAGGCGCAGTGTCAGTATTGTAGTTCACTCCCTTATTCTGAGGAAACAAAATGACGTTCAAACAAGTATCCGAAATAAAACAGTGGAGATGAGAAGTGATATTTCACAACCAACCTGGCACACAAGTACTGTGCTTGTGAATGTGTAGGAGGAAAATGTGAATGTGTGCCTGTGTTAAAGCGAAAGCGTGTGTGTGTGTGTGTGTGTGTGTGTATACCTGCAGTAAGGCCTGAAGCCTGGCAGGCTCCCAGTCTCGGAGGTAGAAGAGGCAGTCTCTGGGGTGATGGGCATGCAGACCTGTCACAGTACACTGGTTCACTGCACACGTCTGCCAGAGAAGGAGTGAGCAAGAGTGTGAGGGAAAGAGAATGAATAAAAAGGAGGGAAGAAACAGTGCTCTCGAGAAGGCTTCTACTTTTAGCCCAGCCATAGCTGGCTTCAAACTGAATATCACAGTCACATACAGCTCCGTATAACATGCACATAGAGCTACAAATAGGCACAAACAATCCTAAGACATCAAGATGAGACAGGAACTCACTGTGTGGAAGGGGTTGTTACATCCACTGCAGAACTGATACCTGCACTGGGAACAACTGAAGTGCATACAGCCACCTCTGGCCAGAGCATACTGGAACCTGCAGTTAGGGCAAGCTACAGGACAGAAAGACAGGCAAAAACCACTGCATGACAGAAAGAATGGGCTGTGTGACAGTTTTTGTTTTTCACCCTATACTGTGGATGTTTACATTTTCTGTTTGATAAAAACATGAAACATAATTTACATAATCAAACAGACTGTGTTTGTCTATTGTTGTGACAATCAAATCACACTGAAAATCCAGTTAAATCCAAAAGATCAGAAGCTTTTTTTCTGTAATCGTTAAGACAAATACATAAACTGACATGGCAACATAAAGCTGAAACAAATGATCAAATGAAAAGAAATGGGTTTTAGCTCTAGGGAAGAAAAAAAAAAAAAAATCAGTCATAAAGGGAAATATTTAAATATATATTTATTTCTAAACGTTATGTATTTATTACATATTTAAGTATATGTTTATTTATAAACTATTAATTTTATTTTTTTAGTTGCTTACTGATTGCACCACTTGATACCCATCAGTGACTACATTTACATGGACACCAGTCATCTAATTATTTATCTTATTCTGAAAAAACAATATTATGATTAAGGTGTTTACATGAGTTGCTTTTAGAATATTCCTTTCATGTTCCCATTTAACATGTTATAGAACATAGATCAATTAATGACACACATAATTTCATCCCCATGCGACGCCATCCAGAATTCCACGTATCAACATACAGTTCGTCTTCGTTATGGTACTATATAGACTTTTGGGTGTTTCATTTTTAATTATACAAAAGCTTCAAGTGTAGTTAATTATTTGTCATGCCATATTTGCATCAACTTTTCTCACTTGGACCAAATCAGGGCTCTGGATTGAGACCAAAATGGTCGCATATGCAACAATTTTTGAGAATGCGCGAGTTAAAATTTGACGTGGCCAGATTTGTGCCGAGTGCATGGTCTTCGCTGATCCAAACCGCCTGCTCCTTACAGCACGCGTTTCAGAGCCGTGGCACATTGTAGCAGTCAGTATTCTTAGGAAAACATGCCAGCACTGTCACCGAAAGCCAGTTTAGTTTTACTTTTTGTTTTCATTTTGAAAACCCTGTTATCTTTGCCGTTTACCTCACGTTACGCTATGGAGGCTTTCTTTTATATTTTATTTATTTATTTGATTCCTCAGTGTTTGCTAAACGTCCTGTCATTTATTAGTCAGCATACAATACAGCATGTGATGTATGCCATATCTCATCTTATTCATTTTTGTTAATTAATAAACGTTATGTAAGCTAATTTGTCATTGTTTTATTGTTTTTGTGCTGTTTAATTTAAAAAAAAATAACAGTGACTATCTTTTAAGCATTTGCTTTAATCTTAAAATTGAAAGGTGTAGCCTATAGATGTAAGCAAAACCAAGATCGGCAATTCGAAAGTGAAAGTGAAAAGCGACACAAACTCGCAAAAGAGGAGTTCCTGTTCGCAAAATTCAAATCACAAATAATACTGATGAAAAAGAACGGGTTGAATGTTAAACACGTTACCATATAACTATAAAAATGACAAAAGAAAAAATATTCATCTGCAATGAACATTGATTAATCCCATGTTGTAGCAAAAAAAAGTGAAACCAAATCATATGCTTGTGCGACCAACTGAGAATGTTACAAAAGAGCGACCAGTGGGAAGAAGGAAGTCTGAATAGCTATGCTTTTTTGTTTGCCGTCAAATGGCTGACCACTGCCGTGTGTGTATCCTGTCACAAAATGCTTCAAAAAGTCCTACAAGATGGTAATAATGTGATTAAGGTGTATACATGTCTATACTGAACTTCGATAATGCGACTGAAACAGGAATACTCCACGTCTTAATTCGATTTGTGTTTACTTTGGGTATAACCGAATTAAGGTAAATAAAAATCTCAGTTTACATGGTAGATTCTTAATCAGAGTATTGTCTTAATTGTGTTAATATCAGAATATTGCTGTCCATGTAATCGTAGTCAATGACAGGTAATATAAATCATATGAGTTGTTGTTGTTTTTTTTGTTTTTTTTTAACATTCATCCATTTTACAAATGTATTCATTTAAAAAGAGTTTCTAGTAAGCAGTGGTCAAATTCTTAATCCTCCTTATTCAAACTTAGAATTGGTTTGTAGTGAACTTGATATGAATAGAGCTATAAGACCATATTTTCTATTGTTGACATTTCAGATCTTGATTCATCACAATTAAAACATGCCGCATACCCATCTGTGTTACAAATAGGTGAATAGATCGAGTTGGACAGGCAGACAGATACATAGATCTGTTTAAAATGCCACCTATAGAACTTCGTATTTAATATTTCATCATACTGAATCAGTAAAATGATCTTCTGGCATATAGACAGATATACAGATGAAAAGAAAGTCAGATGGATGGATTCAGATGATAGAGAAGGAGAGAATAAGTATTAAGTGAAATGCTACACTGGAAACAACTACTGTGCAATCAGTAACTCTCTCTCACAAGGTGTGAATAAGTCAGAATGAAAATGCCTGCAAGTGAAAAATACCCAACATTAATATTTGATTTGGTTTTCCTTTACCACTGGACCAAACAAAACAAAAACAAACAAACAGACTGTATGAACAGGCAACATGTTTCTTAAAGGGATAGTTCACCTAAAAATTCACATGATTTACTCACCCTCAAGCCATCCTATGTGTATATGACTTTCTTCTTTCAGACTAGGGTTGGGTACCAAATTGCGCTGGTACTACAGAGTACCGATTCAAATAAAATTAATCAGTGGCAAATTTCGGGACCTGAGAACGCATCTGGGCACGTATGTAACAGAGAGAGAGAGAGAGAGAGAAAGAGACCCTGCGACATGATGTCACCCCTGCAACTCGTTCAAACACAACACAAAGGGCAAGCCGAAATGTTCTGAAGTGTGGTTACATTTCTAAGGCCATATGGTTTCCATTCATAAAAACAGAATTTACTCTATAGCGCGGAATGCCACGGAATTCGTCAATTTTTGGATGAATAAATCAAAAGTAGGTCTGTCATTTAATTCGAATCACAATATGGACTAGTGTCTGTGAATATTAAAATGCAAAAAGATGGCTTAAATATGAATCCTGCATGTTCTTGCCTCTGTATGTATGAATGATGGAGACACGGTTTTGTTTACTACACAAATACCGAAGCACGCATGACGCTCGCACTAACTTTGAGTCTCTGCGTCTCACTATATGGCGACATGAACTTAATCTCCAGAGCCGCTGTGAGAGTCACTTCATGAGAATTTTACCATTACCAAAACTAGCATCATATCATATTGTATACACAGAAACTTCACGGCTACCTGTCTAAATAAATGTACAGTTTAACATGTAACAGAAATATATTGCTCTTATATTACTTTTGTACAGTATAATGTACGTCTTTATATATTCCATTTTTGTCAAATTTAAATAAAACAAGCAAATGATAAAAATAAATATTACAACCAGATTAACAACTTAATTATCCACCTTTTTCTGAACGCAGAAGTCTTGCCTGACTGGAGCGGTGCTTTACATTTCTAGTCAAAATTAACACATTTTCAGAGCCGATAATATAACGTTAAACCTGCCCACATTTTTATATTTAGTTATTGATATTATATTTAGTTACCGAAAACGTTTCAATTCAGTCCATTTTAACATGGAATTTTATGGAGACAAGAACACGAAAGCACCTTCATGGCGCTGCTCATCGGTTTGTCAGGAAAACGGTGGATAGAACAAAAAAAAAAAAAAAAAAAAAAAAATAATAATAATAATACAATTATTATTACAATTATTACAATTAATTAATTACAATTATTATTTTAAAGGAATATTCACACAATTTTTCTTCCATGTATTTATTTTAACAGTAAACCTCTGTTTGTTTGCCAAAAAACAAAAGGGTTTAATTTTCATTTGACTAAAAATAAATAAAATCTTTAATGTGTTCATTTGATTATCAGAAAAATTAAAACAAAAATTTCAGAGAAAAATAAAAAAAGAAAGAAAGAAAAAGATTGTTGGGCCCTATTGTTCAAAATGTTGAAATTGAGAGTTTTGGACTTATTTTTTCACTGAAATAAATGTTTTTTGTTACTACACAGAGAGTAAAGTACCGAAAACAAGGTACCATTGGGGTGGAATTTCAGTTACCCATACTGGCACCGTACTGGTTAAAATGCAATTGGCACCCAACCCTATTTCAGACAAATACAATCGTTATTTAAAAAAAAAATAACGAGTTATATTAAAAAAATGTCCTGGCCCTTCCAAGCTTTGTAATGGCAGTGAATGGGGGTCAGGATTTTGAAGCCCAAATAAAGTGCATCCATCCATCCATCATAAAAGTACTCCACATGGCACCAGGAGGTTCATAAAGGCCTTCTGAAGCAAACTGAATATCCATATTTAAAATTAAATAAACTGTAATCTCTAGCTTCCACTAATGTCGCAGATGACGTGATGTAGCGTAAATGCCGATGAGAATATGCTAGTCTCACGAGAACCAAGTTTTGTTTATAGTAAGCTAGTCTCATCTTGACATATACTGAAATCCTCAAACATTTTTTCTTTACAAATACTCATTTTGTACTTCTAATTCATAACCGGTGTTTTGTTTTGCTGTCTCCTCTGTACTTCCGCTTTTGTCACTTCTTACTATAGCTTACGCTATGCCTACATCCTACATCATCCGCTGGAACGCCACTCTCGTGAACACAGTTCACAGAAGACAGTTAGCGGAAGCAAGATTACTGTTTATAAAGTTTTAAATATTAACCCCCAAGAGCTGTGTGGAGTTCTTTTTTATGATGGATTGATGCACTTTTATGGGCTTCAAAATCTCAACCCCCATTTACTCCCATTATAAAGCTTGGCAGAGTCAGATTGTATAACTCAGATTGTATTCATCTGAAAGAAGAAAGCCATACACACCTAGGATGGCTTGAGGGTGAGTAAATCATGGGGTAATTTTAATTTTTGGGTGAACTATCCCTTTAAGGTTAATACTGCTCAGATCCACTCTGGCAGTCAGAATGTGGCAGGGGTGGTAATGGTAGCGGTACCGTTAGCTGTGAGAATATGTGGATTAGAAGAGTGAAAGCACAGGTCCGACAGGCTTCTAAAGCAGATCAAAAGGTGACTTACTGATCCCATTATCACGCAGGTATCCAGCCAAGCCCTGCTTCTGGTACTCAGGGTCATTCTCTCGCTTCCACAGCTGGAACTGCTCGCACGAGAGCCCCGCATGCTGCGGCTCCCACTGAAACGAGAGACAGAAAAAGATGAAAACATTATCTACCATCATTCAATGAAGTATTTATTCAGTTTTTTATCATTACACATACATATAAGTTTGTACTGGATTTGTTGGTAAACATAATGTGTTATTGCATATGCAACACTGACTACTGTCATTCTACTGAAAAACACTCACCGGTTTTTTACATTGAGCACAGAAGCTTTTCCTGCACTGCATACAGGTGACCTTGAGTTGATCGCCATCATAGATGAAGCCATATGAACACTGTGGAAATGAGAAGAGAATAAAAGAGATGCACAAGATGCAAGCACCTCACACCATGCATCTCTTTTCAGATCACTGTAAAATACGTTTGAACGAGACTACAGCTGTTTGAGCATGAGAGCCATCTCTAAAAAGAAGTGAACAGTGTGGAAGTGCAGGGAGGCAGTGTCACTCACATGGCTGCACCACAGGAACTTTGGGTCCTTGATGAGAGCCAGCTCAGTCAGCTTCTTGTGGAAAAGATCGTACACGTCCGGTTCAAGACAATCCCTGAGCTGTGGAGTCACACACACAAAAAAAGATCGTTTCATACATCACTGCGAAAATCTTCAAGCCAAGTAATATTGCTGCTGTGTTTTAAGTCAAGTCTCAGTATTTTTTTTTCTCTCTTGCAGTACCTGTATGTCCAGAGTGGAGAAATAGCTGTTCAGGTGCTCAGGGTCGTTGATGTCAGGCTCTGTGCAGACAGGACACACCATGTCTCTGATGTGCTTGTCCCTCACCGCTATGGTGAAATGCTGCTTGAAACATCCACAGCACACAGAGCACTGGCATGATGTCAGGGACTGCATCTAAGACAGACAGAAAATCACACCAAAAATAGTCCTGACTTAATGTAAAAAAAAAACAAAAACAAAAAACAAACATAATTTTCCCATATAGAGATCATCTGTGACCCTGGACCACAAAACCAGTCACAATGTTCTGTTTTTTGAAATTAAGATTTGTACATCATCTGCATTAATGTGCATCATTCCATTAATGTATGGTTTGTTAGTATAGGACAATATTTGGTCGAGATACAACTATATGAAAATCTGGAATCTGGGGGTGCAAAAAAAATGGAAAAGTTGTCCAAATGAAGTTCTTATGCATATTACTAATCAAAAATTACATTTTTATATATTTACAGTAGGATACTAAAAAATATCTTCATGAAACATGATCTTTACTTAATAATCTTTTTTTGCATAAAAGAAAAATCTGTAATTTTGACCCATACAATGTATTATTGGCTATTGCTACAAATATACCTGTGCTACTTATGACCAGTTTTGTGGTCCAGGGTCACATTTGTGAACAGAAGATAGAAATATGCCAACTGGTAGACATTTTTTGCATCCCGCTGAAGCAATAAAGTCATACAAATTTGGAACAGAATGATGTTTAATAAATGATGATTTAAATTTTAATAAAAAAAATGAAAATTCTGTCATCATTTAATCTCCCTTGTGTTGTTTCAAACCTGTATGACTGACTATCTTCTGCGGAACATAAAAAAAGATATTTTGAAAAATGTTGTTAACCGAAAAGTTTCTATTCCCATTGACTTTCATTATATGGACATATTACTATAGAAGTCAATGGGAACCAAAACTGTTTGATTACCAAAATGATTCAAAATATTTTCTTTTCTGTTCCACAGACAAAAGAAAGTCATACAGGTTTAGAACAAAATAATGGTGAGTAAATGATGACTTCTGGGTGAACTTTCCCTTCAACAGCTCATGTGCCTAAAGGTAAGGGCATTCTGATGTGAAAAGTGCAAGATTTGGATCCAGTCACATAGAAGGAGCTGACGCAAAGTACCTTGCTGTGGGGAAAAACTGACAGGCAGATGGGGCATTCCTTATTCAGCACACGGCGAATGAAGTCCCGGTCAGGTGATTCACGCACGGCCTGAACTACATCCTCAAGCGTGTAAGTTGCTGTAGGGTCCCGGAGCAAAGACAGAACCAGCTCACAACGCCCCCAGCTGGGCAGATCAAACACTGCCAGGAGCCTACGGCAAACATGCTAAACACAGACAAAGCAGAAGTTAACTTAAGTAGTGTTTAATAATATAACATTTAAAGGGATAGTTCATGTGAAAATGAAAATTCTGTCATTAATTATTCACCCTCATGTCGTTCCAAACCCGTAAGACCCTCGTTCATCTTCAGAACACAAATTAAGACTTTTTTAGATGAAATCCAAGAGCTTTCTGACCCTGCACAGACAGCAATGCAACTGACACGTTCAAGGCCCAGAAAGGTAGTATGGACATTGTTAGAATAGTCCATGTGACATCAACGTTTAATCTTATTTTTATGAAGCTACGAGAATACTTTTTGCCCTCAAAGAAGACAAAAATAACAAACTTATTCAACTATTTCTTCTCTTCCTTGTCATTTTTGTTTACGAGAGTACTGCTGTGTCAGTCACACAGAAGAGGAAAAAATGGTTGAATAAAGCCATTTCATTTGTTTTTTTTGCGCACAAAAAGTGTTCTTGTAGCTTCATAAAATTACAGTTGAACCAATGATGTCACATGGAATATTTTAACCATGTCCTTACTACCTTTCTAGGCTTCGAAAGTGGTTGTTGCATTGCTGTCTATGGAGGGTCATAAAGCTCTCAGATTTCATCAAAAATATCTATATTTGTGTTCCGAAGATGAACCATGGTCTTAAAGGGGTAGAAATGACATGATGATGAGTAAAACTGAGCGAACTATCCCTTTACATTTTCACCACTGACAACTTTAAACATCTTTGGCGGCCAACTTTATGTAATTGATTAAAGATTTAAAAATACATATATATATTTAAACAACTTAGTCTGTATCATCTTTTGGAAGAGATTTTTATATATATATATATATATATATATAAAAATCTCTTCCAAAAGATGATACAGACTAAGTTGTTTTGCACATCTAGTGGTGAGAAAGCAATGCAGTGGTTAAGTGAAGCTCCATTAAGGCAAAAGGCCAGTCACCTGTTTATCTGGATGGTTGATGTCGATGGCGGGCTCTGGTTCGTCGCTCCATATGCGCTGATGGAACGGCTCCAGTAAAGGGCGCTGCAGCAGAACAAGAGCCCCCCTCACATCCCCTCCACTCTGCCGCAGGGCTTCTTCACAGCGGGTCACATCATTAAAGCCTAGAGAGCCAAGCTCTTTTACCTAACAAACAAAAACAGACAAAATGTCATTTTTACTTGGAATATACTTACAAATCTGGACGATACCAATAAGATGATTATTATTTTCATGTTACAGCAAATTGTTGAATAAAGTTGTTATTTTTGTGTTCTTTCTGCACAAAAAGTGTCCTCGCAGCTTCATAAAATTTAGGTTGAACCACTGATGTCACATAGACTATTTTAACTTTCTGGGCCTTGAACGTGTCAGTTGAGTTGCTGTTTATGCAGGGCCAGAAAACAGATTTCATCAAAAATATCTTAAGTTGTGATCTGAAGATGAACGAAGGTCTTATGGGTTTGGAACCACATGAGGGTGAGTAATTAGTGACAGAATTTTTTATGTAATTTTTTTATGTGAACTAACACATCACATCACTAACTATTCTGAAAGGTCTAGAAACACAAATTAAATTCCCCAAATTTAAGCCATAGATGCTCAATCAGTATTAGTATCAGTATTGCTGTGATTGGATACACAAGAATAGACTTTACTCACTTTAACTTTACGGTCTCGGAGAGCCTGCCTGACAGCTTTCTCATCATTGCCCCCTGCTGCCAGCCAGGCCCGCTTGGCTTCTGCTCTGGACAGGGGCACTGCATTGCTCTTTTGCCCATCCTGGCCGTTGTTCCCCCCTGAACAGTTTGATTGCGCATTGGGCTCTTGCTGACAGGATGCAGCCATCACGCAGATCTCATCGAGCACATGAGGTAGTTCTGCTTTCAGCCAGTCATACGCCGTCACATTACTGTTTCCCGACACACACATGCTGGTGTAAACCTCCTCCGGGCTCACTCCTTTCTTCTCTCCCTCCTGAGAAAAAAACAGAGACAATGTGGATGCTTGTAAACGTCTGAGGATAATGCCTAGGCTACAACAACAACAACAACAACAACAACAA
Source organism: Labeo catla (assembly GCA_012976165.1). NCBI lineage: Eukaryota > Metazoa > Chordata > Actinopteri > Cypriniformes > Cyprinidae > Labeo > Labeo catla. The sequence goes on along the minus strand of VONZ01000023.1, from coordinate 337,778 downwards.
CAACAACAACAACAGACTTACACGAATGAGCTGAATAAGTTTAAGCCCTTCCTCCCTCATCAATCTTTGCCTTTTCAAATCAGGGTCCTCAGTGGGAATGACTTTAGGTGGGGCTGGAAGCGGTGTGACGTCCTTGACTGGTGAGAGTGGGAGTGGCTTAGGGGGTGACAGAGCAGGTTCTGATCTCGCAAGACAGCACATTTCGCATACAGCTGATGGTGTGTGGTTAACGTACGTACAAAACCGGCAAACCCACTGAATGACGTAGGAAAAATAGGAGAAGTCAAAACAGAAACCTACATTCAGGATAAAACTCAGCATGAGGCTCATTTCATTTGCAGTGACAAATCAGAATATGCTCATAAGTTAATAAATGTTAAATAGATTGTGTAACACACACCAGCAGCACCAAAAAGAACTGTGATCTCTATTTAGGACACCATAAAAACATTGTCTGATTATCAGTTTATAAAGCTGAACTTCCTGAGTGAAGAATGGATTGCTACCTTTTGCAACATTGTTCATTCGGTTATACTATATCAATTTAAATGTGCTCACGCTTCAATTTTGTTCTTGGATGAGAACAAAACTGAACTGAATTGAGCTGTATGATGAAACTATTGTCTTCTGTAGAGCAGATTTTAGCTTAATCAAATGAATTTTATTGTTTATGAATTTTTCAACCTCAAAACTGTTATTGAACTGAATAGAATCAACACTGAAATTACTTCAGATGAATAACAACACTGTTCTGTCTTTTGTAGAGCTGCTAATAGCTGAACTGAACTCATTTCATAATTGATGAATTTTACGCACTTACTGAATTGAACTAAATCAACACTGAACTGAATGGAGCACCAATGACATTGTCTTTTTAGAGCTGCTTTATGGCATAATTTGAATTTGTCTCATTTAAACAAGCTTGCATAATTCATGCTGCTTATTACTGTGTTAAAATGGCTCTGAAATCGGTATTTTATAAAGCACTGAATTAAGGCTGCAAAGCGATTAATCACAATTAATCGATTCAAAATAAAAGTTTGTTTACATACTACATGTTGTATATACATAATTTACATATACAGTATATATAACAAATATACACAATACACACATATATAATATGTAAACAAACTTTGCGACTAATCGTTTTGCAGCTCTACATTAAATAAACATAACTTGATTTGAATTATTGCCACAAAAAAAATGTACACTATTTTTCAGAAAACTGCATATGTAATGTAGTGGATCGTGGCACCTGGCTGTCCATTAGTCCTGTGGCAGAAGGGGTCGGACGTGAGGGTGCAACAGGAGGTCGGGTGGCCAGACGAGGGCGCTCACACACTTCGCAAAGAATGCTGCTGCCTGCATTCACCACTGTGCAGCTTTTACACTGCCACTCTAATTGATGAAAGTGATACACAAAATACTAGAATTTAGATTAGGGATGCACCGATACCATTTTTTCCAGTACTTTTATTTTTGGTACTTGCCGATACCGAGTACCGATACCAATATTTTTAAAATTACCAATATATTTGTCAAATATTGGGTACAGAAACTAAAAAAATATATATAATATTAGTTGGTTAACTTCATTTATTAAATAGACACAGTCAAAACAAAATTTATTCAGACACCTTCAACATTTCTAACATTATCACAGTTTATTTGCTATAGTTTAGAAAATCGTAATAAAATATGACAGTAACTCAGAGTTAAATTGCGTCAGAAAAAATTCAGCTTGGTAATGTCAGATAACTTTGATAGAAAGGTATGTAATGAATTACAATGATCCGAAAATAATTCAGACAACTGCTAGTATGACAATATTTACACAACTATCAATTTCTTCGGGCCATCCTTAGCCTCAATGATGGCCTGTAGTCTCCTGAACTTCAATTATTCTCACATACTCTGTTTGAATAATTTTTGGTTCCAGATTTTATAAATTTTACTGGTAGTCCACTGTATGAAGAATTTTGGGGTCTATGTCACAGTTTACTTTATTTTGCTATCCTCTCTAACATAAATGAACTATAGTGTCCTGCACCCACTGGTTTAAAAAAAAGTGTGTGTGTATATATATATATATATATATGGTGTCTGAATAATTTTTGGTTTGCCTGTATATTCTTGAGTTATTTTCACACTTGCACATTAAAACTATTTTAAAAGGTTTTGTTACTTTCAGTATTCAAAATGTTACTTTTATATAGCATTAGAGCTGCTCCATTGCAGTACTGCAAAACACTGCGTTTTGCTGTAATAATGCAGGGAACCACTCGTTATAAATCTCCTAACTGTGACATTTTCAGAAATATAAGTCCCTTTTTTTTACATCTGCAGCATGCTGCCATTTATATTCCAAATCGACTCGTATAATGCAGAAACACTCCTGAAGCAAGCAAAACATGTTTCTGTATTGGTGCAGAATGAGAGGGACAAGTACAACCTAGCGAATTTCTCACAGACTGCTAGTTTCACTTTTGCAATAAAGTCATGTATGCTTAAGGTTGAAAATAAATGATGTTTATAGTGAATGCCCCTATAAACATAGTTTTATATTTATGATTTAGTTTTAATCCAAATAATGCATGTGCTAAGTGAGCGAACATCAATAAAGATCAAGCAACGGAAACACTTCTTCTCTCTCCCTACCGTTAAGCAACTTGTGCATTGGTTTACTCACTTGTTTTTGACACATCTGACCGAACTACAAATTTTCCAGTGATGTCTGTAAGAAAGGGTTATTCACTAGACAAGCTTGCATATCTGCACTGCCGCACACTTAAGCCACTCAGCGTGCTTAGCTTATTTGCTCATGCACATCACCTATACAGGCATTAATACTGAATGTTTAAAATTATATTAATTGCATACATATACTTCATAGATATCCTTAATCTCTAACTCCATTCTGCTGTCTGTCGTTCTTTGTCTGAATACAGTACTTGTCACATGCTGGGGTATCAGTGTTTGGTATCGGGCAATTTAACAAGTACGAGTACGAGTACAGGAGCTTGGTATTGGTGCATCCCTAATTTAGATGTTTATTTGTCACGTAGAATTACCAAATTGACATATCAAAAGGTCTAACAAGACTGATGGCATATTCAGTGTGGAAAAAGTAAGTAGAAAAATGATGCTCAGACTAACCAGATATTGTAGAAGGCTGAGATGGCTCCTCTTGTAGAGATGGAGCAGCAGAGGACAACCGGGGACGATCACAGGTTTCACACAAAACCTGCTGCATTGTGTTTACTGTAGTGCAGTATGAACACTGCCATGTTGACAGTGATGAGCTAAGTAAAAAAAGAAATGAAGACATACAGATTTGTACAGCAAAATCCTCCACACAAATATGTTCTCTCAACATTTCAGATTAACAGTGCTAACCTGAGCCGTTTTGTTCCTTTTGAGGAAGTCAAAGGAACCCTAACATGTGTGGAACGTCCTGAATGGGAGTGATACAGCTTGTCACATTCTGTGCACAGCCGCTGAGTACAGGTGGGACAGTGAGCAGACACCGGGAAGATACCACATATGGTGCAGTTCTCTGCAGAACAGAATAGGAATGATAAAAGTGGGCACTCACAATTAAATATATTCTTTAAAGGAGTCATGAACTGCCTTTTTAAATGATTTTGTACTGTTCTTTGAGGTCCAATTATAATGTTATCAAGATTTGAACACAAAAAAAAGATCATAATCATCAGAATGCTTTGTTTGATGAGGCGTGACGGATCATAGACTTGGAAGTGAACACCCACTGCTATGATTGGCTAACAGCTGTGCATGTTTGACAGCCTACATCCTTTATAGATGAACACTGCTCTGATTTAGGTTAAAAACGTATAAATACTCAGTACATATCAAACAATGATCATTATTCCATGGTCTGTCTGAATACTCGATTCTGATTAGCTGGCAGGTATGCATTAAAACCGTTTAATGCACAGGTAGTTCCAAGTAAGTTTAATCCCCGTTCTATACTAATGCGCTGCTTTAATTGATGTACACAAACCCTGACACACAACAAATTACAAATACTTTGTTACTGTACTTTAGTAGATTTTTCTGCTATCAGTACTTCACTATTTATTTTTCTGACTACTTTTTACTTTTACTCCTTACATTTTTACACAAATATCTGTACTTCCTACTTCTTACATTTTTTAAACCAGGCTCATTACTTTAGTTTTAATCAGCATTTGGTGGAATGCCATTCGATAACAAATCTGTAATAAATCATGATTCGGTTAGTCTTGACTGGCAACGCGAATGAACCATGGTTTTGCTACACTAACCATAGTCTAACCATGAGATGTGTAGTAAAACTATGGTTGTAGTTACATTAAAACAGATTGTAATCAATCTGCCAAAAAAAACAAAACAAACGAAAACATGGTTACTATACTTTTACTGTAATAAACCATGGTTAATTTTGGTAAGAGAAAAATATGACTCATAATAATGCAATAACATGTTAAGTATTAGGATTATTCTGTAAAGATATTGTCATGATGTAATCATTGTTGTACTAATTTTGACATTTAGGCAATTTAGAAAATATAGTTTTCTTAAATCTATAGTATTTAAGCCATTTTAAGATAAAACAATAACTCCTGGTCATAATGAGATACTTTAAATTGAACTGAAAATTGTTACTGCAAATAGAACATAATGAGGTGGTTGTTTTGCAACAAGGTGGAGACAGTTCTGCTCATAACAGTAAATGGATGATGGGAAAAGTGACAAGTACAAGAAAATTAGTGACAAAAGCAAACACACACAAAGTGAGATGCAGAGAGATATCATGGAAAATGAAGAGACTAAAAAGGAAAATGCAGTTCAAGAGCATTTTTCTTATTTTGCACAGCACCAGCCTAAGGTTTTAAACATTTATTTAAATGTGATGGCCATACAAAAAATAGGGTTATCCATGGTTTAAGAATTTGTTGTGGGTGTATGGGATGGCCTGGATGAGTGTGAGATTTCCCGGCTTGAAATTTTGTCCCAGTCCGGCCCTGTTCTAAATGGTGGTTGTTTAGCCTTGATACATTTATTAGCTAACAAAATTTTAAATGTGTTATTTTGTATTAATGTGTCAATATGATATGAGGTCCAGTTACCAGCGTGACACTAAAACAGGTAGTAGTAATGGGTAATTTTACTTAAGTACATGTCTGAGCCCGTACTTCTTTACTTTAACTTAAGTAAAAAAAGTGTAGTCAGCACTTCTACTTTAACCAGAGTATTTTTAAACATGAGTATCTTCTACTTGAGTAAGGATGTGTGTACTTTTGCCATCTCTGCACAGAGAAAGGGGGGAGGGGGGTCAGAGATCACAGATTGCACTGCGCATACACAGAAACTTGCTGTCAACGCTGCCCCGTGACTTTTATTAATAAAATAGCCTGGATAATAGATCGCTACATTATATTCCTCAGCAACAAGGTGGTAAATTCACAGTTTTTGAAGTAACACAGCTTCATTGCGATGCAGGTAACATACACACTCAGTCATCTCTCACCTCTCTCTCGATCAATAATTAATTGAAATAAATGCTATATTCATTCAAATAAATGTGATCTCACCGCATTATTTCATCTCTGTCTGATTTGAAGCAGGCAGAATGCTAGAGCTAACGAGCTGAAACTGATGAAAATAACCATTTTTACTTGTCTGGTCAAATATTGCACTGCAAATATCATTAACAGCTTTAACTTATCAGTTCTGGCAAATGACCATAGTATAAGTGGGATAATGCACAGCTAGCTTTGCATTAAACGATACTAATGTGCTTCACGTCAGGTGGTTCCTGGCCTCCACATCGTGCATTAAAATCGTTTAATGCACAGCCAGCCAAACATTATCCCTTACAAAACAGATAAAGCAATAGTGACAATAATATAAGTGGGATAATGCACAGCTAGCTTTGCATTAAACGTTACTAATGTGCTTCACGTCAGGTGGGTTCTGGCCTCCACATCGTGCATTAAAATCGTTTAACGCACAGCTAGCCATGCATTATCCCTTACATAACAGACCACGCAATAGTGCCCATGTCATAAAAACAGTTACTCACACTTGTGTGGCGGAACATTACTGTCAGATCCAATATAGTCAGCACCGCATCGTCTTTTAGTTTCAATCTTTCTGAGAATCCTGTGTTGAATTGTACCTTACTGTAGACGAATCCACAGCAAAGTGAACAAAGGACCAAGTTCATACTGACGTGGTCTGGAACGCTTTTCTAACTTTGGGATCAGAAGGAAGGCAATGCAAATGTTTTTTAACAACTTGGCACTGCACAGTGTCTTGTTTTCTTCTAAGCCACTTTATCGTTTGATTTCTAGCCTAGACCTGTGTTTGCCTCTCTCGTTAGTTACACTACATGCGTGAATCGGTGGGTCTAAACAGGCAGTGATGAAGAAGCAGGTGTTGATCTTCTTCTGATGAAGCGGTGTTTAGCCACACTATTACATCATAAAATGGCACATTCCACACCCTGTCGTTTTGGTAGACTGGCTTCAATATCAACTGTTTTTAGACTAATGAGAAAGTTTTGTGTTCTGAAACTTCCAGGATGTTTTTATAGTACAATGACCTCTTGTCATGCGACATTTGATTTATCATTTCATGACCCTTTTTAAAAGGAAAGCCAGGGCTGGTAAATGTGACATGCTTACCTGTATGTTTAGAGGGCACTAGAGAAGAGAGAGAGAGGGCTGGACTGAATGGAGATTTAGGCTGAGAAGGAGTCGATGTAGGCGAGGGAGTTTCCCATGGTCTTTCACTAGGAGAGAACGCAGCTGAATCTGTGCTGACTTCCTCATCCTGTATAGACATTATATGGACACTGTATTTAAGTAACCTGCAAAAAAAGCACTTTCCCCAAAACATGCACTACCATTCAAAAGACTGAGGGTGATCAGAAGTCTTATGCTCACCAAAGCTGCATCTGTTTATTAAAAATGCAGCCATAAAATTATTACCATTTTAAATAAGTGTCGTCTATTTTAAAATATTTTGAAATTTGTAATTTATTCATGTGATGGCAAAGCTGAATTGTCAGCAGTCAGCTTCAGGGTCACATGACCCTGTGCTGCTTAAAGGAGAAGTTCACTTTCAGAACAAAGATTTACAGATAATGTACTCACCCCCTTGTCATCCAAGATGTTCATGTCTTTCTTTCTTCAGTCATAAAGAAATTATGTTTTTTGTGGAAATTATTTCAGGATTTTTCTCCATATAATGGACTGATATGATGCTCCGAGTTTGAACTTCTAAAATGTAGTTTAAATGCGGCTTCAAACAATCCCAAATGTGTTTGTAAACGATCCCAGCTAAGGAAGAAGGGTCTTATCTAGCAAACCAATCAGTTATTTTCATTAAAAATTACTATTTAAATACTTTTTAGTCTCAAACATTCATCTTGTCTTGCTCTGCCTGAACTCTGTGTATTCTGGTTCAAGACAGTTAGGGGTATGTCAAAAAACTGTACCCTACCCTACATCACTGCAGAAGTGAACATGCAAAAAAGATCAAACACACTTAACAAAAAAGGTAAAACAGCGATATAGGGCGATTTTGAAGTTGAGGGAGAACATGAGATGGGATTTTTTCTGACATACCCTAACTGTCATGAACCGGAAAAAAAAAAAAACAGAGTTCAGGCAGAGTAAGACAAGATGAGCATTTGACATAAAAAAGTATATAAATTGTATTATTTTTAAGAAAATAACAGATTGTTTCACTGGATAAGACCTTCTTCCTCAGCTGGGATCGTTCACAACCGCATGTGGGATTGTTTGAAGCCACATTTAAACTGCATTTTGGAAGTTCAAACTCTGGGCACCATAGACCACTGTATGGACAAAAATGCTGAATTTTTTTTTACGGCTGAAGAAAGAAAGACATGAACATCTTGGATGACAAGGGGGTGAGTATGTTATCTGTAAACTTTTTTTCTGAAAGTGGACTTCTCCTTTAATATTTCTGTGAAGACTGCAACAAATTTGGTTTTTAAACTACTTTTTTGATGTTGACAACAGTGCATGGACAAATCTTTAGTTTATAACCATATAATGAAAAAAACTGTACCTGCACAGTGAGGGAGGGAATAAGTCTTTCAAAAAACTCTGGATGAGGATGGGTACCCTACAGAAAAGAGACAGACTCTATATGAGCTGAATGTTCATTTGTGAAAAACCCATTGAGTGCTTATACTTCATACTTCACAGCCTCAGACCTTGATTAGCATGTCCAGCTCCATACGAAGGGACATGACCTCAAGAGTCACTGATGCCACCTTCCCAACATCCGGCTGGGCAACATCATCAGGAAAGCTCAAGCCATCATGCTGCTGATGGGTGTAGCCGTACAGGTTGAGTACTGCTCTGCCACCCTGAAAGACAAAGATAAACAATCGTAACCACATTCATTTTCTGTGTTTTGCCTCATAATCTCATCCACCACACACCTGAATAGAGTCTACGGTGGTCCTAAAGACAGGGTTGTTGTACTTCACTGTACGCCAGTACTTTGGCCTGTTGGGGTTGGTAAGATTAGAGCCATACTTCTCCAAGATGTTAAGAGCGGTGGAAAGTTTCTGCAGGAGGCTGAAGGACTAAAATGATTAAAAGATATTAATGTACAACAGAATAGTCTGAACAAGAATGCATTACATCCCAGAAACAACAACAACAGTTGGTAAAAATGAACTAGGAAGTAATTTTATGTGCACACAAATGAGTAGAAAGAAAACAATTTTTTACAAAAAAAACAGAGGAAGCTGTGACAGATTACCCAGTGCTATGTATTATCATGTGTTTATGTCAGTCATTCACATGGGCAGTACAATTTATGAGTTAAAGCAAATGTGTGCATGTTTTTAAATAAAATATTATTTGCAAATATTTTAAATTGATTTCAATAAGTTCTAGTTATTTTATTCCTTTAAACCCTCTAATCGTTTAATTTCTTTAAATAAAAATGACCATTACTACCCGCCTTTGTCCCTCCAGTCTTCAAAACATGGTCATGGCCTTGTACACAACCACTACGTGCAAATAGTCAAGTCATTAAGAAGTCAAATGTTTGGTTCCTGCTCTATAATCATACATTTTTTTGAACTGCTGAGCATAATGAATCATTACACCAGCTCTCACCTCCTTCCTGTTATTCCCACTACTGTTCTCCGTCAACATGCTTTCAGCAGCGATGTAGCGATATTTGCTGGAGGGTGGGAGGGGGATGTTGGCCATGGATGCCACCCCTGTCCTCATCTCCTGGGCAGAACCTGGAGTAGATAAGCTGCTTTCCGCATTCACCCTCACCTCCTCCAGCTGATCACTGAGAGAGGCCATAGCTGAAAGTGAAAGTCATCCAAACTTTAGGTTTATGTTAAACACACAGGGCCTGATTTACCTGAGATCATTGTTTTTCATGTCAAAGCAGGAGGGAACAAACTAATTACACTGTAGTTGGGTTTACAGTTAAAGTTTAGTGGTATTAAACAAGGTGGCTTACTGATTTATTATGTCTGACGCATAAACAACAGTCAGCAACACGTCTGCTGATTTACTTATTAAACATACGGAGTAATTTAATCGTTTTTTTGCAATCAGTGTTAATATTTCACAGATATACATGACTGTCACATAGTTTAAACAATCTGTATGGATGTTTTTACAGTATTTTCATGTTAGCTACAATGCTAGCTGTCTGGTGAATGGAAAGTGAAACCATAACAACTCACACGAAGCTAGTTAGCTACTTCTTTCTTCAAAATTAAATCTCAGTTTCTAAATTAACTTATGTTTTACGGTCTTCGTTGTTATTTCTCTAACCAGTACAGGTAGTTATGTTTACATACTCAATTAAAACACCTAGTAGTTGGTTTAACTCGTTCGCCCCTATTGAATACTAGTGCGCTAGCAGGCTAACTGCTAGCAAAAACTGTTCAGATGGACACTGGACATTACAGAAAAACGTCCAGATGTGTCTCTGTTCATAATTTTCATTCAAGTCTACTGTCTTAAGTATTTCATAAGCTGTCGACAAATATTAGCATACTCACCTCGTAATGACAGAGGAGCAGAGCTCTAGTTCACTCATACGTAAAACTGAAACATATATATATACCCGCATAGAGGCGCTGTGAGGAAGAGCAAACTGCGTTTTAACAAAACATTTCTTGTAAATGAATAAATGGATAGATAAGTGAAAGAGAAATGCATGACTGACAGAAAGATGTATAGAAATATAAACAAGAGTCATGACAGGAAAAACTGCATTTGCCACTGTGGGGAATATTAAGCAACACTTTAAAAATAACAGTTCTTTTAAATGATAAATGTATGAGGCAGAACTTTAAACTGCTTATGATAATAATATCTGACGTCATGCTTTCCTGAATATAGGACGAATTGGATACACCTGCTGGCTGCCATTTGATTGCATTAATGTGGATCTCTGGAAACAATCATGAAACCTATAAATCTGAAGTGCAAAGCTTTAATGCCAGAGTTAGTTGCTCTCGCTCTATGCACATTTAAGTCCACATTATCACTTTCACATCTAAGGTTGGTCATTTTTGTTGTCTTAATATAAAATAGGCTTCTTTGGACAGGATTACTAGCATGCTTGTCCATTTTAAAGTGAACTTGCTGAACTGATATTGTTTGTTTGGTCTAAACCAACATGGTTCTGAGTCTGGCACTATTTTTTTTTTTAACAGTATTGCGGTGTTTTGTATCCTGTGCTGTCTTTTCTTTGTCTCCCTCACAAGAAATGGAAGGTAACTTTCCAACCCATGACCTTGTTGTTAGCACTATGCTATACTGTTTCAGCTTTAGGAACCCTGTAATACTACTAGCAACTGGCAAATGTTAATTGTGTATAATAATCTGGCTTATTTTCTTTTACTAAAGGGATAAACAACACTTCACAATCAATGGGAGTTGGGCAACCTCACCATCCAGTAAACCACACCAGACCCTTTTTCTATGTTCAGCCACCGTCTCAGCCTTATTTCATGTATCAATGGCCCATGAATCCATATGGCCACTATGGCTTCCCAGGGCCAGGTAAGTTCAGGCTTTTTGAGGGTTTGCACTTATGTCATGATGAGAGAAGAGGGGGGAAAAAAAAAAAACACATGGATTGCATGGTTAATGTACTACTGAATATGTTGTTCTGCTAATTTACACTGTATAAACCACTGGGGGAAAAAAGTGTGGAAGCTGCCAAATCGTATAGAGAAGGGCTTAGTAAGCAGGAAAGGGTGCAATATTTTGACAAACTAAATGGGTGGTAAAGATGAGTATAAGCATTGAGTTATATTAAGATAATAGCCTAATATTTCACCTACCAGACTGAAAATGGGAACAAACAGGAGTGTTGTCTAGATTCTTGCCCTGGAAATCCTGGTTCAGTTTGGCCACCTACAAATGCCTTTTTTTTTTGCACTCTTCTCCTTGATCGATTACTTTTTGGCAACCTATAGTACTCCAAATGTTTTTCCCGGTCTGACAGATTAGTACAGCCCAAAACATGACAACAATTGACTATTGTAAGCAGCAATCTGCAAAATCTGCTTGTTTCGTTCGGTAGCATTGTTTATATTCAGTGCCACCAGTATGGCTGACTGATTGACATGTCATGAACACTCCATAGTAGACTTTCACTTAACCAAGCTTTCTTTTTTTTTTTTCTCTTTTGTTCCAGCTTTGCACTTCGGCCGTCCCTACGTGGCCCCCTATCAGTTTATGCAGTATCCTGGGTACGTGATCCCACATGCGCCCATGCAGCCAATCGATTACAGAAGAATCAACCCCCACTTCCCATCTGTTGCATCCTACGATTTGCGTGTCCGCCACCACTTTCAACACGCAGGGATGCATCGGGAGACTGCCTGTTCTGAGGTCCAAACAGACCCTAGTGATTCAGTCAACAAACTGATAGACAAAATTGAGAGTCTGAAGGCCTGTGAACAAGGTAGTGGTGACAAGGGGCTTAACACTGTGGTCTCCTCTACTCCTGATGTAGTGCAAGGAGAGAAACTGACCTGTTTAAATGAAGACGCTACGATCGAGCTTGCCTCTCAGGAAGGTAAGGAGGAACAGGTCAACCAGGGCACAAGGCCTACAACCTACAGCGACTCTGCGTATGATGCTGAATCTAGCCATGGGAGACTGGATGAGTGTGTGTTATCAGATGTCCTACCCCTTGACAGTTCCTCTGTCCATGAGGAAGAGGATGCCAATGAGGATGATGACCAACAAAGTGTTCCTGATGAAATGTGCCTCCAAAATGGAAAGTCGACAACTAGTGCAACTGGCAATGTGTTCTGTAGTGGTGCTGATTCAACAGAGAACCTCGATTTGGAGAAACCAGGTGATGAGCAGGTACAGAACCTTGCGGAGGCGGCTGCTGCTGCAATTATGGAGCCTCTTATAAAGTTCTCCGAAGACTATGACCTGCCGTATCAAATCCTTCGCTTACCCTGCAATAAGACGACAACTGGCCTCAGTCTTGAACGAGAGATTGACCCACTTGTTTACTTCGATTCTCCATCTACTCTGCTGCCTCCACAAAACTATCTGTCTTCAATTGGCAGTGCATATTCCTACAGCTACTACCCTCAAGTGACCCAAGAGCGCCAGAGTGTCCTGAGTCCGTCCATAGATGAGCTCTCTTCCAGAGATGAAATGTTCTCCACTGACGTGGAGGATCTCGATCTCGTTCCAGGGCACGTGTTTGTTGGTGGCGGCAGGCTGGCTGAAACCAGCGACGTGCCCGTTCGCAGAAAAGAGCTCTTGAGCATGGAAAAAACTTGCCCCGTCTGCCAGAAAACGTGCGTGTGCTGCGGCTCAAGCTTGCAGGATGAGGTTGGAATGTGCAAAATGGTTGAGCACAGTCATCTTGAAAGAGATGAAGTGTCTGATCAAGACCGCGAGTATGACCTCGACGCAGAGGTGCGAAGTAACTGTGAGTCACCGAGACACTCCAAGAGGAAGTGTTACAGTAGGCATGCACTGCCCTCTTGTGGGCATCACTGTGCCAAACACCGGCACAGGAAGCTGCTGTGTGAGGGCCAAGAGAGCTGTGATCTACACGAGCAGGCTCGTGTGCATCCCAAAGGAGAGTGCTGTGAGGAGTATGGCTCTCTGGCTAAAGCAGATAAGAGAATTCAAAAGGGTGCCTTGTGCAGGCCTTGCATTGGTAAGGGTTTATTTTTATTGAATTTGCATTTTAATGCTGTCACAAGGTGGTCAGCTCATGCAGACATATTTTTAGAACGACAATGGAGAGAGGGCGTCGTCTCTGACCAAGAGAATTGGGTGAGCTGTGGTGCCAAACCAAGGGCTTGGAGGCAAGCTCAGAGTGGACCTCAAGATCAAGGTGGGAACGGTTGATGTTTTTGCATGCTTGGATGCTTAGTCTTTTGAAACTGTTCAATGCAAGTGTCAAGTATGGCTTGTCTCTTAAATTGTCGTCTTTTTGAATTTCTAAAGGGAGAACTCCTTTGAGAAGGCCAACTTGTAAGACAGTCCACCAGCAAAGGCCAAGAAGTGAATATGCTGACTATGATGAGACCGAATTTACCTACTGTCAGAGAGGCAGAGGTGAGTTTAGTGTTTTTAAACTAGTTAAATCATCACTTTTGAGTCTTTGGTTTTTATTTGTGCAACATATTTGTCCCATCAGGTGCTATGAAGAAAAGAGGCACAAGATACTAAACCACAATGCACTGCTGTAATACTTAAAATGTATTACCCGAAACTTGTGTAAAATGCACTTCACTATGAATGTACACATGGACACTGTTCTTGACTGTATGTAACTGGGGGAAAAAAAAAAAGAAAAAAAAAAAAGTATGACCGTGATGTACACCTTGCTGCACTTCCAGTGTTCAAGTTAACTTTCTATTTTTGGGTGCATTGCATTCATCTTAAAATTATGCAGGGATTGCTCTCACTGGACCAGGCCTTGACCTATGCCTAGAAGGCCTTTTTCCTCATGTGGCTCGATCTGGGAGGTGTGGATCTTGTCTGGTGTGTAAAGGCTTTGAATCTTTGCATGGTCAATGAATGGCCCACTGCGACCAGTTTCAAATGTTGGGCACTGGAGATGCAGCTGGTTTAAGGGGTGATGCAGGAAAAAAAAAAAAATGGAGGATGATAAATAAAGTGGACAATTTGCCAGTTTGGCCACTCTTAGTCCAAAAGTGTCTTTTGTTTTTATTACTGTGCTATTTTTATACATTGGTGTAATGTTGACATGCAGAAAACTCCACCTAGCTGTACAGTGTTATTGTGTCATTAAAGTTGCGGCATTGCACTTGACCTGTGTGCAGTACTTTTTATTTTTCCTTCCTGCTCTGGCCTCTTTCTCTAAAAACAATGGGGTGCATTTGTTTGCTGCCATTGTACATGTGTTCTTAATTTGCAAGGGCCAGATCATTAGTGTGGTCATTATTCCAGTGTCTCAGTTGGTGGTGAACATTAAAATGGAAACGCTAGTCTAGTGCTAGACTTTTCACCACTGTCTACCTTTGCCCAAATATACTAAAGAGCAGCCTTTCTTAATCTGTACTGTAAGTGTAAGGGTTGTGTTTTATTTTATTTTATTTTTTTTTTTTGGTCTTCAAAACCTCTTGTCACATCTGACCAGGGTCTAATCCTGCTGAAAAAAAATGGCTAAACCCATCATGGGCTGGTCTTAACTGGTTTAAGATAAAACCAGTTTGACCAGCAAACCAACTTAACTGGTTGTTCCAGTTGTCTCCCACCTTGGACAGCTAAGGAAGCAGCCAAAACCCCTCTAAAACCAGCCTGCTTACCATCTAAGACAAGACTGGATGACCAGCCAATATCCTAGGTGATGTCTCTCCTTAAATCTGACTATATTTCTATTTGCAGGAGTTATTACTATATCTATATATGGAGTAAACAAAAGCACCATATTAACCCAAATGTCATAAGCTTCTCAAATTCTCCATCTGATTTGATATTTCAGCATTGCAATACGTTATGTCACTTCCAATGACAGCTTTGACATTTAAAAAGTCCGTTTGATGGCTTCCTCTAAATTTAACCTGAATTTGCCCAGAGGAATGTTATAAAAATGGACAAACAACTTGTCATGCAATACTGTTCAACAATGTGCAAAATAAGTTTACTTTTAACAGCATTGTGAGTATCTAAACTAGTTCACAGCAATCCTTCCCAGATCTATTTAAATGCTATAAATTCTCACTTGAGCGCTCATAAACATGCTAAAAACAACGGAAAGATTTAATATTTTTGCAGTGTTTACTTAAAACAGAGGATTATGTGATCAAGGTGGTTGTTTGTTGTACTTACAGTGCGAGGCAAGTACGTATTTGTTTTGTAACAAATATAATCCTCCTTTAAACGACTAAATGATCAGACCTGTTCAGACTCGACTGGCGCTAGTTAAGGGGCGTGGCAAAATGATTAGCGAGCTGTCTACTGGCTGTTCTCTTCGCAGACGTCGCACGCTATTGGCTGCGCCGTGGGAGTACCATAGCAGAGAGCGTTTACACTACAGCCTTTGAAGAAGGCAGAGTATTGACAGATGAGGCTGCTATGCATGCGATGTTCATCGTCTGCAAATGAAAACACCTCTTTATATACAAGGTGAGTTTTTCCCTACTCTACTTTTCAAACAGGTGAAACTACTTAGGTTTGCTATTTGTGCATTCGCATTAAATTTGTTCTGAGATCTCTTGTTAAACTCTCAAACAGAGTTTACAGCCAGTAAAACCTGTTTGGATCAGTTTGTTCCATTGCATCGATGCATATTTGCTGCATTACGATTCAACCGCGGTTTTATAACCTGCACCTAGCGTGTAACTTTATTGGAGCACGTTTTCTGTTCAAAGCAAGTTCGTTTTTTGAATATGAAGTTTTGTGTTCTGCTGTATTTTGTTGTATTATGCATCAGTACAGTACGGAAGGAACATGCTCTTTTACATTGCAGCAGGGTTATTTTGGGCAGCTTTCTGTCTTTGTTCCGGTTTAAGTCTTGTTTTGATTGTTTAAAGGCACGCCACAATGGCCGCGTGTCAAAACATAGTGAGCTGCCTATCTAGGCAGCATTTCTAGGCGATACACGCGTGCTGAATGCCCAGAAATTTAAGCAGCTCACCAGGTTTTGAGACACAGCCAGTGGCAACTAGTCTAAATATGCCTGTTTTTAAAAAAAAAAACAGACGTGCCCTGATAATGTCTGTACATGTCACACGGTCGAAAATATGTGGGTTATCTTTACCAAACCCAAACTTTAGCTCACAGAGTCTGTTTGTATGTCATTCAACTTAAACAAAAAATCTTGATATCAGAGGCTGTTTGACTTTACTGTGTCCTTGTGACTTCATTAGTAAATTCCTTTGATATTATCTTACATTATCTCATCTCAGTGCTTTGCTATCAGACACTGCTTGATCCACTCAGCATTCGGGTTACCTTTTCTCTACACATTTGGTTTCTTATTAACATAGGTTTGTGATGATGATCTGCATGTGCTTTAATCACTGTAAGAGTTCTGTTAATTTGACACCGTGTACAAAGTTAAACGCTTATCAGCTTCCTGTCACAAACACACCCTGCTCAGCTGAAGTCCAGCGTGTTTCATTTCAAAAATAAACACTGATGAAGATCTGTGTGACTTTGCTGCATAAATTATGTGTCGCCGTGGGATGTTTCACACTTCTGCATTGTTTACACAGGTTAACGTTAGAGGTGGTGAGTTGTAACACCAACATCCCACAGGCGTCTTATGTTGGATGAAAAAGAAAAGGCATCAAAAAGTAAAGGCCAAGGGCATGCATAAATAGCACCCCTCCCCACCTACTCACATCAGCACATTGCCCTTGAGAAATGCCTCACGGCCTTAGTTTTTAAGTGACGTTTTTCATTTCCCCTTTTTTTTTTGACAAATCCCCTGATTCAGCTGCATCCATCAGGTTGATGCTCCGCTGTGGCGCACAGCCGACGGTTTGTTATCTGCTTGTTTCATTGTCTTAGTTTTGAAGACGTCAGACTGAAGATTGACCCTCAGTAAAGCTTCCACCCTGGGATTCATGTTTGTTTAAAGATAAAACCGTAAAAGCATAGTTTCACATTTGATAACATCTTGTGAGGCGCATCTAGTGTACCAATCCCGTTGTATTTCTTTAGTCATGCACTTGATCCTCTGTAAAAATAAAAGTAAAAAAAGCAAAAATTTCCAGTCCGGGCTGAGTGAAAGCTAGCTTGCTCAGCATAAAATGAAAGATTGATGCCAGTACAAAAGTGAGAACTCAAAGGACGTGTTCTCAAGGTTACACCTTCTCAAATATTTCATGTGGTTTAGAAAATTTGCCCACAGGACGTTTAATAGATTGGCACGTTTTCTCCCCTGTGTGCCGTACCAGAATTGCTGAAGGAAATTATGCAATGTGAAATTGAGCTTGGAATGGTTTTCATGGTCCCTGAAATACTAAGAAGCACACAAATTTTGTGTGAGGTGGATTCGTAGCATCCACGTTTGTTTAATTTCTGATGCACTGTAATTGCACCAATTTGATGAGGATGAAATAATCATGAATTCAAATGATTAACTGGGCTTATTTGGCGAAAACAATTACACAAAAGCCCCTTAGATTTATTAGTAAATTAAAAGTATTCATGTCTGTAAGTCTCTAAAGCCGTCTGTGAGATTGCTGTAATGCGTTTTGATTGGAAATCCCAAAGAGAAAGGAAATATTTCCGCTTCTCCATCACAAGATAATGTGCACCTAATAACGGATAAGCCCTGAGGGGCGTCCGTCCATTCATGGCACAATAGCAGGCTTAATTGCATTATTAATTATTTTCCTCCTCAAGGGAAGGAGTGGAATTATACTTATATGAGCAATTACGTACATGGTATAAACCTTTAAACTTGAAAGAGAAGAGCACTATGCGATAACTGTTTTGTTTTGCATGTCATGGTCACGTGAGCAAATTATCATGTTATGGCTGTAAGTGTAACAGGAAGTCTGAAGTGAAGCTTATGAGACTGTGGCCACAAGTTATTTAACTTAGTCACTTGATAACTGTTCATTCTTTTCGCAGGTGATTGACATGTGTAGTACCGGCAGGCTTCATTTTGCCTTGAATATTCCTCCCTTAGTGACAGGCATTGAGGCAAGCAATTAAAATGCATATTAGCTGTACAGTACCTGAAGGAAACAAATGCCCTCAAATAAATTTTAGATGAGATATTTTTAAGCTCTGAATTGGTTAAGGTCAGAAGGAAGCTTGAGTGCTGAAGGGCTTTTGAACTCTCATTCACTGGTCAGCTTCATGCATGCTAATAGTCATGTGTCATGCAGGTTTCAGAAATTGTGCCTATGGGCTCAACTAAACTAGGTCACATTTTGCTGTTGCTTGTAAGGGGAAGTTTTTCATCCAGTGAAAATTTTCTACTCTCATTGTGTGTGCACATAAATACTCGAAGTGGATTGTAATGGCCATTGAGTAGAACTACATTTTATGGCAGCAAAGCAACCTAGGTTATATTGATAACAGAAAACATAATAATGTTAATGCATTTTACTTGTGTAGTGTCTGTCCAAACTTAAGGAGACACAAAATTCCATGTTATTATCATAAATATTAAACCATGTAAGTGAAGACAAAATAAACGGTGCATAAATAGAAGAGGAACAAAACAGAGAACAAAAGAGCACAAAGACACAGATTAGCAGTCAGAAGTAGAGGAGTACTAGATGTGTCATTGGGCGAGGTATGTCACCCCCCCACATCATGTGACGCGTCTTACACTGATTGAGACGCACAAAGTGATGAGCATTTCTCATGCTACAAAATATTGTTTCTGGCTAAAATATCTGAAATCTGAAAAATGTTAAAACTTTCACATGCTAAAATATTATAACAAAATAGACTTGGCAAAAAGTACATTTCTAGTCTTGAAACACATTTTTAACAAATGCAAAATGTGTAGTTTGTAAAAGTATACAGTTTGTGCAATTTTAATGTATTTAGTACATACCAGTCAAAAGTTTTTGAACAGTAAGTTTTTTTTTTTGTTGTTTTTTAAAGAAGTCTCTACTTTGTACTTTGCATTTGATCCAAAGTACAGCAAAACCAGTACAATTGCGAAATATGTTGTAACTGTTTTCTATTTTAATAAATTTTAAAATGTAATTTATTCCTGTGATCAAAGCTACATTTTGAGTATCATTACTTCAGTCTTCAGTGTCACATGATTCTAAAGAAATTTGCTGTTTATTATTAACCTGAAAAACCTGAAAAAATTATACTCAGAAAAGTTCTACTTTCATAATAATAATAATAATAATAATAAAGCATATCAGAATATTAGAATGATTTCTAAAGGATCATGTGACTGAAACTATGGTGCTAAAAATTCAGCTTTGAAATCACAGAAAAAAAATTATTAATTTAAAATATATTCAAATAGAAAGCAGTTATTTTAAATAGTAAAATATTTCAAAATGTTACTGTTTTTGCTGGATCAAATAATTGCAGGCTTGGTGAGCAAGAGAGACTTATTTCAAACAACATTAAAAATCTTTTACTGTTCAAAAACTTGACTGGTAGTGTATACGGAACAATAATTAATAGAAAATATAAGTAACTAAAATGACATGTAAATATTTTGTATCATTTACAGGGTATAGAAATATATTTTGGGACATTTTTGTATATTTTGAAATATCTGAAGTCTGAAAAATTGCTGTACAGTGTATGGGTATAAAGATTGTACATAAATTGACATTGTGTAAAACCATGATTATTAAAAGTCATTTCACTATTTTCAGACATCCTGATTGGTTTATGAAATGTGATTAAGGCACAGCAAAATTACTTCATACTTGAATTGTGCATCAGTAAATAGTTTTTGCCATTTTATATTAATATTTTGATTATTTCACAAAATATTGTTGCAGATAAACTTACCTCTTGATATGATAGTTCCCTAGTAGTCAGTCACGTTCAACGTTACGTCCATCCTTCAAGGAACGAGGGTTACAAGAGTAACCGAGACGTTTAGTAACATGGGGCATTTATATATTTATTTATTTCTATCATGGCAACTCTCTGAAGAATTTAGCATGTATTTGGTCTCAGCAGAATAGATCTGCTATGCTGCTGAACTGCTCCTGTTGTAGATTATTTTTATTGCTGCTGCTGCAAAGCAAGTACATATAAAATATGCTGCACATGTACCATATAAAATAACAGTTAGCAGATCTAAACAGGTGGAGCTGGGGAGGTGGAGGGAATCAGAGGAACTGTAAAAGCATACTAAAGCAGCAAGCTCATTGGCTGCGTATGCAACATTAACTAATCAGTTTGCCAAGTAGTTTAATGCCATGAATATCATCCGTTTCATAGAATTTCATGAAAGAACTATTGGTGAAGATATATTCTGTGGACATATGTTATTGATGCATTTTATTTTAAAATCTAAAATTTAAAATATGAAATATTATTATATGTTTTCATTTCACCTCAAATTTCTCTTCATTTAGGGCACAACTGGCACATTTATCCTCTTTCTCCCTACTTTAAGAATGGATGAATTTTAAGTTAATGAACTATTTCTTTTGTTCTTTATCGTCATGCATTTTCCCTTATTTTACAGAGCTATTTCATCATTAGATGGGGAAGGATATTCCTGTGAACTGCCTTTATTTCCAGCTGTGCTCATTGAATGATTTAAAACCCTGCTTGGATCTGTGCTAAACCCATGGTAAGAATCACTCCATGAAGCAATCAAGTCATTTCACATAATCATAGAATCAATCACAGATAATCAACCAATTAAGCGGCTCTGTTTTCGGTTCACATACACGATTTAGCCTCAGCGTTCTTCACCGTCGTTGTCTAGGCTTAGGGTGACTGTGTCAGTCCTAATCCCTGCTGATTTGTTTACATATCCAGGACGTCTACATCGAAGTCAAGCCTGACAAGAATTTCGATCCAGCTCACAGCTAGCGCATAATAAATGAAGCCCTCTGCCTGCACGTGTATGCGGCAAAATTTCTCCCCTGGATTAAATTCTTGACAGTCTGTTTTGATGCAACATATTTGTCTCGCTTTCACAGGCAGAGCCAGACGTGGATTAAACACCTTGACGGCCTGATCAACATCGAGTGTTTAACAGAAAAGTGCATTGGCGATACAAAAAGCCACATTTTTAAGAACAATGGAGACCTTGTCTCAGAACTCCAGGCTTGAGTGCCAAATCTGTTTCAACTACTTCAGCCACCGGCGACGTCCCAAACTCCTCCACTGCCAGCATACCTGCTGCTCTGTGTGTCTGAGCCAGATGAGGCTCAGCCAGAGAGAGCTCCGCTGTCCTTGGTGTCGTTGCGTGACGCAGATCCCTATCGGCCTTTCGGTCTCCCATCTTCCAGACGACCCGGAAGTACTTTCTATTATCAGTCTGTCTCACTCCTCGGAACACACTCCTATCTTTATACACTTACCCAACAGCGGGTGCTACCTGCTGCCAGTCCCTCTGGACACAGATGGGGTATTGCTGCCGGGACAACCGACGTGCCATTTTGGCCCTAAAAGCTCTGGGGTGTTAAACGTCTCTGATGGCGGGAGCCTCATGCTGGGAGACGACACGGGTGAGGAAGGGATGGAGGAGGAGGTTGCGGTTAAGACCACAGCATGGACGGGGGTTTGCACTGTGTTACTTGTGGCGTTCATTTTGATTTTTCTGCTGGGTATTGTGTTGCATAACATGTCTTGCGTGTCCAAACGCTTCACTATTATTTCCTGCGGATGAGAGCGGTTAATCAAATTCAGTTGTAAAAGACCAACCAATATGGCTTGAAATCTCTTGTGTGATTTCAGATGTGATCGTGATTGTGTACATCACATACGGTGACTATATATGGTAGAAGGCAATGAAGTCAAGGTCTCAATCTATGCAATTTGTGATATTTCAAAGACTATGAAAGCCCTGCTTCATTAATTTGTAGGGAATTTGTTCAATTAACGTGCAGAAATGTTGTTAAAGAATTTAGCAGTATTGACTCCATGTATTTGCATGTCTTGTGTGTACCTGAGGGAAATTAACTTGGTTTCTGAAACTACAGTAGAGTTGTGTGTTATTGACAGTCTGTAGGGGTTGTGCAGTTTGTGACTGAACAATAAAATGTAGAAATGAAATTAGATGATACTACATAGCTGAACTGCCTATATTGCTGTATGTATTTGATTGCTGTATGTTTTAAGGTGTTTCAATGTAGCAGGTTGTTTATAATGCCACAAATCAAATGTTTTTTTATAGTAACAAACTGTTCCTTTTTTTACTCATGGGTTTTGACTTTGCCTTCAATTAAATAAGTTAAAACATCAGTCTCGGATTGATTTGTGACATTTATACTTAATACAAGGCAAATCAATATTAATACGATACAAACCTTTTCGCGCATTAACAAAAAGCTGCACAAATACACTACCATTCATGTGTGGGGCCAGATTTGTTTTTGTTTGCTTTTATTATTTTCATTTATTCAGCAAGACTATATAAAATTGGTCATATTTAAAATGTAAGACTTATACACTGATACCAAAAAAAAAAAATAATAATTCTGTGGAACTTAAAAGATATTTTGAGAAATGTCTTATTTTTCATAGAAGTCAGTGTAGTCAAAACTGTTCCACAGAAGTTCCACAAAAGAAGGAAAGTCATACAGGTTTGAACAAGGATGAGTAAACAATGACAGATTTTACTTTTTTTTGGCTGAATTATCCCTTAAATGGAACGTTATCGCACACTTGTTTCCTAAAAATGATTAATGATGTTATATGAAACTTGTTTGACAGTAAATTAAATTAGATTCCTCATTATTAATAGTTTATGTTTTTGCTATAGGCTTGAATCAAAACATGGTTTTGACTTAATGTGTCTAACACATGTACGTCTAAGTAATTTTCTGAATACCACATTTGTACATTGATATCCAAATGTGAGATGAGCTCTGGCCCAGTGTGGCTTCCCCATCTGCATCAGAAACTGTCAACACCCATCACATTTGATTGATTGACAGTATTTTTACTTTTTTTTCCTATTGTTTCTGGAATGCTATACCAGGGGCGTAATGTCTGGATATCCAGGGTATGCACAGGGACATTTTAATTAAAACGAGGGAATGTATTCTTAATTTTGTGGAATAAATAAATAAATAGACTGCATGTCATGTACAGTGCTCGGTAATTTCTTGTGTGCATTTGTTACAGAGTCTTTTCATGACACGTCATCACTAAACATAAACAATCCCTGATAACGCGTACATCTCAGAGACGTCTATTTGACGTCTACATTTACATCTGCAAGACGTATTTTTTAGTGTTTGCTCATCTGCGATACGTCTATAGGACGTTTCCTATCAGATGTCAAATAGACGTCTATCAGATGTCTTTAAGATGTTTGTAATTTAGAATGTATGTAAAACTTACATCTTACAGACGTCTGTCAGATGTTTGTACACAGCAGATGCTTTCCAGATCAAGTGATCTTTAACAGACATCTTGTAGACATGCGTGTGCTATGTGGGATGCCACTGAACTGACGGAACTCACATATTTAGCTGATTATTGCTGCTGAAAATGATCAATTATTGTCATGTTTTGGGCTGTCCTAATTGGTCAGACCGGGAGAAACATTTGGAGTACTATAGACTATAGAGAAGAGTGCAAAAAACTGTCTGAGGGCATTTGTGGTTGGCCAAACTGAACCAGGATTTCCAGGGCAAGAATCTTGACAACATTTGTTATCGTTTCTGGTCAGGTAGGTGAAACATTAGGCTAGTTAGTATCTTAATCGATACTACATGTCCATATCTTTACCACCTATTAACTTTAGTTGGTCAAAATATTGCGCCCTTTCCTACTTATTAAGTCCTTCTCTATATGATTTAGCAGCTTCCACAGATTTATTTTTTCGTGGTTTAGAAAGCATAAATTAGTAGTACATGATGTAATCCATGCTGTTGTTTACATCCGAGGGACCCCTTTAAAAATCGCGTTCTGGGGGGATAAAATACGCGTTTTTTGTCGGGGTCCCCCTGGTAAATTTGCATTTCAAGAGCTAAATATGACGTTATTGGGGTCGATTCAACCCGCGGACATCAAAAACAACCGACGGCAAGAGCGTTAAAGTAGCCCAGTTCCGCGGGAAAAACTACAATCCTCTATGTTGCTGCCTTAGCTGCGTATTTTTTTAACTACATGCAAACGCTGCACTGCCATGGCCAAATAAAAGAATAGTTGTAAAGACTGCATCACAACTGTATCACATCTAGCTTTAGCAACACCTGCACTGTTTAATTCTCTTTCCTTTATTTTAATTCTCTTTTATCAAAAGACGAAAGACAATCCTTTTTCGTGGCATTTTTGCCTTTTATTAGGATAGGACAGATCAGAACTGGCAGGAAGTGAAGTGAGAGAGAGAGATATAGAGCGGGATCGGGAAAGACCACGTAATGCTTTTGTATTATATTTTTAAGATTCTGTAAATATGCACTGCAAGTCTTTGGATGCTGCATCACATCTTGCTGGCTTTGAATCGTGAGTTTTTCAGTATTTAAACCAAGACAACAACAACACAATAATCAGTTTCAGCTCTGAGTTTATTGCATTTCATTGAATATCATTTAATGGATTTTGAACTTTTTGGTGATTTATTTTCCTCATTACTCTGAATATGTATTTGATTTGATTTGATATACTAATATGGTTTATAGCAGGTGTAAACAGTGATTAACAATCTTTACTAATGGGGACGGGTGGGGTTGCTATAAACAATTAAAGCTCATCTGGTTAGAGATGTGTCACCCACCGTGTCACCCACCACCACCACACACGACACACTACACCACATCAGTCATTTACAACACTAACCGGCCCCCCCGCACACCTACAGACCACTACAGCCCAGCAGGGGGGCAACTATACCAACTTCACGTGCGTACATACCACAAGGGGTCTAAACTTAAACTTAAATCTTGGTGCAAACTCGTGCCGGTCAGCAGGTGAAGTACCACGGTACAGAGAAACGTGTCAGCGACACAGCGAAACCGCAGAACTTAACCTCTGAACTTACCAAGAGTCATTTAGAACGCTTATTTCCCAGGCTCTTTATGATGTCATAAGTAGTATCGGAAGGATTTTTTAAAAAATAAATACGTAATTTCTCCAATTTAAAAGACTCACCGTCACTGCTGAAATAATAAATACCAACATAAATACCAAGAATACTTGTAAACATGGTGTTACAGGGGGGTCACAGTTAGCTTTAAGAAAATATATGGTGGGATCTAAGGAGTTTATTTTTATGTAAAGTAATAAATTCCCTTTTTTGTGAAAGTCACATAAACGTTTTAAAAAAAAGGATTTACGATAAACAGTTTTACCACATTTGTTTTGTTACTTTTCGAATGTGTTGAGTTTAGCTCCAGCCCTAATCAAACACACCTGAACCAGCTAATCAAGTTCTTACTAGGTATACTTGAAACTTCCAGGCTGGTGTGTTGAGGAACGTTGGAGATAAACTCTGCAGGACACCGGCCCTCCAGGAATAAGTTCGGTGACCCCTGGTGTAGACATTGGTATTGCTGTATTTTGTAAATGTTTATTGTGTGTGATTGATGTTATGGGTTGTATATGTTGTGTTGTCTTTTAAATTTGGACCTTGAGTCTGTAATAAAGATTGACTGACTGACTGAAACAATTTACATATTTATTATTTGAATGTGATTTACATAAATGAATCTTATATAGGCCAAGTGGAATTATGAATAGACATGATTCGAAAAATCATGTGATATGAAAGACAAATATCTTGTTACAATTGACAATACGTGTTGTACTTTTAATTAACAGGTTTAACCGATTCAGCTACACCCTTTTACCGCAAGTGCATAAAATCAAGTATACAGTCATGCTGTCTCCTTACACAAACATCTACATTAGAACACAGTGTACCTTTTCTGTTCCAGCATGTCTGTGATGACACCATTGCACAACAATTAAATAATTCTAGCAGAGTTTTTTCATTTATGTATGTATGTATGTACATTTATAACACTACACTTTATTACTCTGGAATTAAATTGCAAAAAATAGTCATACTAGATGCAATAGGGTTTTTTTATGCAGCCGAGGGAGTTACGTTTTGCCATCTTTCTCTCTCTGGCTTTCACTTTTAATAAATTACTTTCTCCTATTTTGGGAAGTCATGAAAATGCAAAAGTGGATTTTTCTTGTTCACTGTTGGAGAAAATTAAACACACAAATCATATTTTCTATGACCTCTCACACAAAAGCCCATTAATTTCTGACACATGAGAAAAAAATTAATGCTTTGGTTAATCATAATTATATTAGAATTTATTTAAGTTAAAATTATTACCATTCAGTCAAAGTCAAAATGATAAGATAAAAAGTTATGAATTTCATAATTATGGCATAGATTGAAATTATGACAGTCAAAATTATGTCATAATTATATATTGACATCTATCTATCTATCTATCTATATATATATATAAATAATTTTTGACCCATGGCTTCACGTCATTGACCCATAAATGTAAAAAAAAAAAAAAAAGATTTGTTATCTGTCATTTTTTCTGTTATTTAAAGTGTCAAAATATCATGTGGTGTGATCGTCCAGCCATAACTGCATAACTGTTGTTTTGGAAATTCTTATTAATTTTCTGCACCATTTGGCATGATATCCAAAGTATTTTGTAATTCTGTATAAAATTTCAAAGCATTTGTATTTTTATTTCCATCATAATATACAAACAAACTTTGTCTGATGATTTCCATTTTATGAAATATCATGTGGTGCGACCATCAAGAACCATTTTGGGACTTTTATGTTGAAATCCATACAAAGATAAGACTTGACAGATATGGCAGTTTGCTAATGACCCATGGAAGCATCAAGCAGGTTTGTAACTCTCTTCTTTAACAGCTGGTAAGTCAGATACCTGGTCAGATCGCCCGTTAATCAAACTCCCGGCAAAGGGTCAAATGAGCAATTGGGCAAAGTTTAGAAATAACTGGGGCTAGAGAAATGCCTGCAGTTAATGCCATGTGCTGCACTTTTCACACATCTCTTTAAATAGATTTTTGATGATATAAGGCATTTGCGTCATTTGGAGCGACCACTCATCATGCGGTGTGACCAATAATAGAAATAACTGTATTGCAATATAAATAAATTATCTGATTTCTGTGGTTGAAACATGAATCACTGCTACAGATGCTTAAGTGAACGGTATTTTTAAAACATTTTTATCAGATTTATGCAATTTACATGAAAAATAAGTCTGCGAACAACATTTAAAAAGCCAACTTTAAAATTATAAAACAAAAATATAAGATAATTATTTACAAAAACTCAAAATAAATGCAAATACTTTGTTTCTAAACAATCTAAGAACATCTAAAAAAAAAATGTTAAGCATGTTAAGGAAATGAATTAATTTCATGGTTGCACCACATGACATTTTTTTATGGCCATGGCTAATTCTTTGAGATGAAAAAACACTAAAATCACTTAATTATACATTTTAATATGAACTTACGTGTACACAACGTTCTTAATGTTTAAACACAACAAATATTATTTTTGTCGAAAAGCCATTTTTTTTTTTTTTTCATAATTGTGACTTTGCTTGTCATGACTGTATCTCATTTAGCAATTATGAACCATGCTTTTCATCCTGCTACAGTTTACTTCACTATTTCGAACTCATAAATGTAAAAAGGCTACATACAATGTAGAAAAAGTACATAAAACACAAACAAACAAAAAGGAAAATGTACTGGTCATTTTATGGACATTTGCGTTAACTCAAAAACACCATAAAATGCTGAGAAAAATTCAAAATGCAGGTGAAACACCTGTAATATATCAACACAAAAAAATCCATCATATTATTACAATTCATTGTGCCCTACTTTTACAAACTTTGTTTGAGTGTACTTTAAAGACCATGCCTGTACATTTTACTTTGTTTTGGACAAAAGCATCTGCTAAATGAATAAACGTGTGCATGTAGAATAGTAGCAGCTGTTACAGCAACAAAAGAAAGAAGAAAGTCTTGTTAATCCCATTTCTTTGAAATCAAATGTTTCATAAGAAAATCTGGGTGTGGTGTTCACAGCACCCTCCACATTTTTTGGCATGTTTACTGTATCAGTATGCATATTTAGAGCTCTGCCTAACAATGCCAAAAGAGCACACCTCATTTACCTCGGCCCGCATCTGTCAAAATGCTACAGAACGGCATGCATTTGCTAAAATCATGCAAAGCGCCAGGCAGCACTGTACATGATTGATGGTGTTGTCCACACGTCGGTTTCTCCTCTAACTTTAGTAAATCACCTATGCAAAGGGGCCTTTAACAGGCCATTAACACACAACACAGACACAATCCATCTTCGCAGTCACACACACTCACAAATCCTCTTATGCGCTGCACAAGGATGCTGTCATCTGCTTTTGAAATATATATATGGGAAAACTATGGATGAAAAATATTGTCAGGACAAAAAGCTTGGGATAAAAAGGCTAAAAAAATCATCAGCTCTGACCGATTTTCAATCTTAACTGTCAGCTGTAGGCTAGAAGACAAACTAATCCCAGCGTGTGCTGCAGAAACCTACATTCAGAGCTACCTGCATGCTATATAATTTTATTACTAATGGAGCGAGAACAGCAGGTGGTATACAAATAAATAAATAAATGCGTAAAATCACTTTCGCGCAAAATTCCTTTTGTGTAGGACAGCGAGTGAAGCATGAAAACCAACAAGCTGCAAACAAATTCAGTCTTACAGAGACCAAAAATGACTCATGTTCATTAAAATTTGCTATATGTACGCTATTTAAATGTTATAACGAATATCTGACTCTTCTACAGCACTCAGTATCTCTTAGTAATTTAGTAGCTCCAGCCATTACTAGATCCTTCCAGCAGGAGGCACTGGTAGACTGCAAAACAATTGAGCAGAAGCCCTGAGCGAGTCCACTTTCCCTTCAAAATTCAGTCTATTTGTACATCTTGATTAAGAGCAGGTGCAATTTAGTCATGATAGTTAAGGAATGACTCACCTTAAAGCAGCATGTTGGTTTAATAAAAATCAGCAAGTCATCATCTATTCTCTTTGGTCAATGTGGCTCTGCTATTATGTCTTTCAAATCTCATTTATAATTTAGTTCAGATGTTCATCCGTCAAAAGATACAGGATTTGTAAAGGAGATCACGTACAGCACACTTCACCTAGGCGAAGAATAAATTATTAATAATTGCTAATATAAAAAACGTTCAAAGATATATTAAAAATAGAAAGATGTAAATTCATTCGCTCACAGTGCTGTATGTATTGTGCAAGCCTGTTTCCGCCACTGAATTTAAAAAAAGGGTAATTGCGATTTTTTTTCACAGTTCTGACTTTTTTTCTTGCAATTGCAAGTTGACATCTCGCAATTCTGACTTTTTTCTCCTAATTATGAGATATGAACTTGCAATTGCGACTTGTGAGAATTGTGAGAATTACTAGATATAAACTCACAACTTGTGAGAATTACTAGATATAAACTCACAACTGTGACTTTTTCCTCAGAATTTAAAGTTTGTGTCTTGCAATTGTGACTGCAACATGCAACTGTGAAAAAATCAGTATTGTGAGATATAAACTTGCAATTCTGATAAATTAAGTCAGAACTGTGTGATATAAACTCGCAACTGTGAGTTATAAAGTCAGAACTGCAAGATATAAACTCACATTTGCGAGTTATACTACAATTCTGAATTGTGATATAAACTCACAATTTTGAGAAATTAAGTCAGAATTGTGTGATATAAACTTGCAATTGAGAGTTAGAAAGTCAGAATTACTAGATATAAACTCACAACTGTGACATTTTTCTCAGAATTTAGAGTTTGTATCTCGCAACTGTGACTATAACATGCAACTGTGAGTTAAATCAGAATTGTGAGATATAAACTCGCAATTGTGAGTTACTTGCAAAGTAAGAATTGTGATATAAACTCACAATTGTGACTTTTTTCTCAGAATTTGGAGTTTATATCTCACAATTCTGATTTTATAACACGCAATTGCGAGTTATTAAGTCAGAATTGAGATATAAACTTGCAATTCTGAGAAATTAAGTCAGAACTGCGTGATATAAACTCGCAGTTGTGAGTTCTAAAGTCAGAATTGCAAGATATAAACTCACAATTCTGACTTTTTTCTCAGAATTGCATGATATAAACTCACAATTGTGACTTTCTTCTCAGAATTTGGAATTTATACTTCGCAATTGTGACTTTTTTTCTCAGAATTGTGTTTATAACTCGCAACTCTGACTTTATAACACGCAATTGCGAGTTATTAAGTCAGAATTGTGAAATATAAACTCGCAATTTTGAATAATTAAGTCAGAATTGCATGATATAAAATTGCAACTGTAAGTTATAAAGTCACGATTGCATTATAAAGTTAAAATTGTGAGTTATAAAATTGTGAGTTATATCTTGCAGAATTGTGAGATATAAACTCAGAATTCTGAGAACATATCAGTCTTTTCTTCCCTCAAAATTGGACTTCATAACTCACAACTGTGAATTTATATCTCACAGTTCTGAGAAAAAAGTCAGAACTGTAACTTTAAATCTCGCAACTTTGCCTTTATAACTCGCAATTGCACGTTTATATCTCACAATTCTGACTTTATAACACAAAATTATGAGTTTTACAATTCCAAAAAAAAGTCACAATTACCTTTTTACATTTTTTATTCAGTAGCAGAAATGTAATCTACTGTACACTAGGCTTCCATAAGGTACTGATAGCAGGAATCAGAAGTATAAAGATAAATAAATAAATAAATATTTATCCTGTGATTTCTTTCTTTTTTTTTTTCAAAGAAAGACTCTTTAGAGTTCACAGCCCAGGCGAGCAATTTCGTCTATTAGAAAGTCTACATCCTCTCTCTGAGTGGCTGGGTTGGAGAAAACACAACGGAAGAAATTCACTTTGTCTTCCAGAGGTTGATAGCCAGTCATTGTGAATCCTTCCTCCATCATCTTTGTCTTGATTTGTGGAGCCACCTGTGGGAATTCATAAAGTCAGCCTACGAGCAGATAATGGGAACAGCTCTGCAAATAACTAAACGGAAACTGGTTAATTAAGGAATAGCTTTCTTGAGTCACCATATGAAGTTCTCTGTCTCGCTCGGGGCCTTGAGAAATGTTTTGCAGTCGTTTCGGGAGATACCAAAAGCAGACATTGCTGTGTTCAGGCTGAAAGAATACATTAAATATATGAACTCAAAAAGCCATGATTCACCATGAGCTCTAAAAACTATTAGGATCATTAAACAATTTTCATCTTAAAATGCTGAAAGTTTACAGAAACAAGGCAATTACCTTTCCTTTGAAGACAAGCTGAAAGTCTGTTCTTCTTTTCAGCTTGTAGTAAAGATACTCTGCATTTTCCAGGCAGTGGTTGATCTGTGCTTCAAAACCCTCAGAACCCTACACAAAGAATTTATTTAATATTCACTTTCTCCATAAGAAAAAATGGTTGCGCTTCAAAGTTTAATGCTGTTTTTTGTCATTTTGACATATTTAAATCTTTGAAATCTAGTCTTAAAATGCTCTGTAGACCCTTTGTGTATTGTATGAAGCACAAAAGAGAAATAAACATTTTAAAGGCTCACTCACACTAAAAAATACTAGAATATGGTTATATAAAAGAATAAATAAAATATGTTTTTTTTCCTTTAAATAATTGGTGTACAGTTTCTACTTTTCAGTTTCAAAACAATCTTTCTTCTCCACTTATTTCTTATTCACTTCTCTACAAAATGCAAGAGATAATCTAAATCCAGGCGGTAGTTATCAAAATAAAGCCTGTATCAGAGTATCAGACTGTTGTATAAAATGACTAAAGGGCTTTATTTTGCGATAACAACCGGCTGGATGTGCATTCATTTTCCAGTTTATAGGGTGTTCGCACTTATGTCACAGTTTGGTCAGTTACCCAGATGTGCAGTCATATTGGAGATACTTGGATGTAAACAACAGCACTGACTGCATGGTAAATGTAGAACTAAATATGTTGTTCTGCTAATTTATGCTGTCTAAACCACAGAACAAAAAAAGTGTGGAAGCTGCTAAATAGAGAATATTAAAGTTAATAGATGGTAAAGATACGTATGAGCAGTATTAATTAAGATATTAGCCTAATATTTCACCTACCTAACCGGAAATGATAAGAACAAACACAAATGTTGTCAAGATTTTTGCCCTGGAAATCCTGGTTCAGATTGACCAACCACAAACGCCTTTTGTTCCTCAGACAGTTTTTCCTAGTCCGACTGATTAGTACAGCCCATAACATGACAATAATTTACCATTTTCAGCAACAATAATCAGCAAAGTTTGCGAGTTCTGTTTGGTTCAGTGGCGCCAATACGGCCAATTGATGACGCAACGTGAAAACACTCAGAAAATACACAGATACTTGCCCCAAACTAAATAATTTGACACAAAATATTGATTAGCAAGTAGCAAGTTCTAACTAGACGGCAGTTCACCACATGAATAATTATGACGATAAACGTCATTGATTTAGGATGACTGCACTGTTTTAAAATTGTAACAGTTTGTTAGTTATTTTACAATCCAATACAATTGTAGCAAAATGCAATACAGAAACAATACAGAATTGATCCACGATACCAGGATGACATATTTAAATAATTGTATACAGAATATTGATTTGAGTTTGTTTGATTTTGTTAGCCAACCAAACGCAATGCTTCCACAAAGAAAAAATGTTCTTAGCAAGTGAATAATGTCTGACTGCAGTTACCTTTAGTTTTCCCGGTTGTTAACGAGGAATAACTTACCACAGAATGTGGTGACAGACCAATCAGAATCGATGATTTTGTGTAGCCGTGTAATATATACATATAGGTCAAAAGTTTACATACACCTTGGAGAATCTGCAAAATGTTAATTATTTTTCTAAAATAAGAGGGATCATACAAAATGCATGTTATTTTTTATTTAACATTGACCTGAATAAGATATTTTATATAAAAGATGTTTACATATAGTCCACATTAGGAAATAGTTGAATTTATAAAAATTACACTGTTTAAAAGTTTATATACTCGTAATTCTTAATACTGTGTTGTTACCTGAATGATCCACAGCTGTGTTTTTTTGTTTATTGATGGTTGTTCATGAGTGCCTTGTTTGTTCTGAACAGTTAAACTGCCTGCTGTTCTTCAGAAAAATCCTTCAGGTCCCACAAATTCTTTGGTTTTTCAGCATGTTTGTGTATTTGAACCCTTTCAAACAATGACAGTATGATTTTCTTTTCAAACTGAGGAGAACTGAGGGACTCATATGCAACTATTGTATCGAAAGTTTACACCCCTGGCTCTTAATGCGTTGTTTTTCCTTCTGGAGCATCAGTGAGCGTTTGTAACTTCTGTAATAGTTGCATTTGAGTCCCTCAGTTGTTCTCAGTGTGAAAAGATGGATCTCAAAATCATACAGTCATTGTTGGAAAAGGTTCAAATACACAAAAATGCTTTTGTGGTACCTGAAGGGTTTTTCTGAAGAACAGTGGGCAGTTTAACTATTCAGGACAAACAGGAGACCTATCACAAACAAACAACTATCACAAAAAAAACAAAAAAAAAAAAACAGCTGTGGATCATTCAGGTAACAACAGTGTTAATAAGCAAAAAACTTTTGAACAGGGCCATTTTTATAAATTCAATTGTTATTTTCTCTTGTGGGCTATATGAAAATGTTGTTTTTATGTGAAATATCGTATTCAGGTCAGTACTAAATAAAAATGTAACGTAATTTGTATGATCCCTCTTATTTTGGTAAAATAATTAACATTTAGCAGATTCTGCAAACTGTAAACTTTTGACTTCAACTGTATACACGACATATACATTTTTTTCATAAGTTTTTTAAGAAGATTGTCTGTCATACCTTTGCCTTCCACATGAGCCACAATTTGAAGACATCTACGTGCCGTCCACATTGAATGGTTTTGTCCCCAGTGTCGTAGGACACATCATAGTGCTTGTCGGGTTGGAAGAGATACTCGGCACACAGCTGATTACATTCCTGCAGGAGGCCCTGAGAACAACACATGACCTTAACATAGCCTTGGTTTTCAATATGTCCTCAAGCGTCAATGACTTTTTGCAGCCTGTTGTGATAGTGTATGTCCCCCTGGTTTGCCCTGAGCAGTAAAGCTGCCCACTGCTCATGACAAAGCCTTGAATCCTAGATGTTCTCTGACTGTCTTGCATGCTCTGCAGTCTGCATCATTTGTGTTCAGATACTGATATTGTCACTGAGATCCAACTGTGCCACTCAGGAAAATTGAGGAAAAAATACAACCATCACACAAGGCTGACACTATCGATGCCGAGGCACAATATCAACAATCAAGGGCATGTTCTTCTGAATAAAATCAACTTTATATGTTCTTATTTATCCTATACATTTATTACTTATTTATTCTTAACATCGTAGATTAAACTCTCCATCTCAGCTCACCTTTCTCTTTACAAGAATGGTTGAGCATTGCAGCGGGACGCCCATCATCTTGTGCGGGTTCCAGGTCACAGAATGAGCTCTGGATGAAAGCATATGAATAGACTGATGGTGT
Source organism: Labeo catla (assembly GCA_012976165.1). NCBI lineage: Eukaryota > Metazoa > Chordata > Actinopteri > Cypriniformes > Cyprinidae > Labeo > Labeo catla. The sequence continues at coordinate 302,974 of VONZ01000023.1, read as the reverse complement.
TAAATGTTGAAATAATTCCACCAATTTAAGGAACACATTCATAATATAAAATGATTTTAAAAAAGGAGGTGAAAGTGGAGGTGGAATCCATTAGACAGAAACTTTTTATCAATTTTATGTATTCCAGGAACAAAGCTGTAATTGCAGGTTCTGACCAACCAGGTGTACAAAAGAAATGAAAAGTAAGAAAGTTTTTAGTCTGACGGGGGTTGAGTGGGTTATACGTTTTAACACAGTCTCACAGAGTAAATGTCAATGTGCTTTCACCACACTCCTTTTGGAGCTGAAATTGTACAGAAATTATGTGAATTATCCTGCAGAGCACCAAATGTAATGGCAACGAAGGCGGCACTTTGTGTTGATTAAAAGAAAATGAAGCAGAGGGATGTTGAAAAAGCATCCAGAGAACTGACTGCTGACATTTAAGGTAAAGCAGCCCATGTTCACGTTAACCACCAATATTTAAAAGAAACTAGAGGGTACGACTCCTGGATAAACGGGTAGCATATGTAAACAGGAACGTGATCAGGTAAACACTAAAAAAAAGTGTGTATTCAAAATTTTTTTAAAATATTTTGCTGTTTTATCAGTAGAGAGTTACAAGCTGTGCAAATAGTCACTCCATTATTATTCTGTGGCACACAGCAAATTTGCAAGCATCAGTCAATCTCTGATAGAGTTAAACTGAAACCTTTGAGTTAGACATTGCTTATGCCAAACCATAACATCACAAAACAATGATATCTGCACACTTAACAGCTAAATTGACTGAATGTTGCTTTGTTTCCCAGTTAACAGAGTCCATTTATTTGGAGGCTTTTATCCAAAGCAATTTGCACTGCACTCAAGGTATAAATTTGATCACTTCATGAATTTCCGGTGAATCAAACCCATGACCTTGGCATTGCTTACACCACTGAGCAACACATTATACAGTCAAAATGATTGATTTAGGTTACCTTTCAATTCCTTGCAGTTTCACACGATGTTTGGTGGACAGAAGCAAGCCTCCACCCCAAGCAGCCTAAATAAGGTGAGAGCATTAAAGCACTGCATCATTTTGATTACACTACCAGTCAAAAGTTTTTGAACAGTTAATGTTTTTTTTTTTAAAGACGTTTCTTCTGCTCACCAAGCCTGTATTTATTTGATCCAAAGTACAGCAAAAACAGTAAAATTCTAAAAACAGTAAAAATAACTGCTTTCTATTTTAATATATTTTAAAATGTAATTTATTCCTGTGATCAAAGCTAAATTTTCAGCATCATTACTCCACTCACATGATCCTTCAGACATCATTCTAATATGCTGATTTGCTCTTCAAGAAACATTTATTATTATTATTATTATTATTATTATTATTATTATCAATATTTAAAACAGTTGAGTACATTTTTTTCAGGATTCTCTCCTTATATATATATATATATATATATATTTATTACAGAAATTATAGAAATTAATACTTTATTTAGCAAGGATGCTTTAATCAAAAGTGATGATAAAGACTTTTATAATGTCACAAAAGATTTCTATCACAAATAAAAATACTGTTCTTCTGAACTTTCTATTCATCAAACCTGAAAAAAATTCTACTCAGCTGTTTTCAACACAACAATAGTAATAAATGTTTTTTGAGCAACAAATCAGATTCTTAGAATGATTTCTGAAGGATCATATGACTGGAGTAATGATGCTAAAAATTCAGCTTTGAAATCACAGGAATAAATTACATTTTAAAATATATTCAAATAGAAAGCAGTTATTTTAAATAGTAAAAATATTCCAGAATTTTACTGTTTTTGCTGTACTTTGGATCAAATAAATGCAGACTTGCATTTATGCTCTTCTGTTCAAAAACTTTTGACTGGCAGTGTATATTTAATACACTAATCAGATAAAATGCATTACATCAACATGCATCCATAGGCCATGCTGTTCACAAATGTCTGCTATTTCATTCAGAGGGTCAAAGGCTCCATAGACTGTGGTTCCTGCTGTTGCGTTGACATAGAATGGCACCAGACCCTATAAACAGCAAACAGGCATTCATATACACATGCATTCAATGAGCCAACAAATTTGTTGTTTATAGTATGGTACAGTGTAGAAGCTAAATGTAAAAGACACAAGATATCACACACTGAACAAAAAGTGGTATAGAAACAGTTTTCACTCAAATAGTATTTACAAGAAACAGCAAGCAAAATATTAAAATAAACATGAAATTTTGCTCTTGTGTGAGTGGGGCTTCACAAGAAAGTGGTGTTTTGTTTTTTCTGCTTTAAAATTTCATGTTTAATTCTTACTTGCTGTTTCTTCACAAAATGTAATGTTGTTTCTCAGTGTATCAGCAAAAGTGTTGTTGACCTAAAAATCAGGTGTGCGACTAGGTCCTAGCTATTGGGTTATAGACTTTTTTCCAATTTTGATGTTTTTTTATACGTGCACTGCAGAAATTTACATTTCAGTAGCAGTTCATTTAATATGCCATGGCTGTACTTGGTGTGCAAGACCATTTTAGGGAAAAAATCTAAAGAAAAGTACAAAAAATTCCCATTTATGACCATTTATTATATTGATATATTCATAATATTCATACAATTTTCAGCTACAATAGGACAGAGAAACCTCTCGGTTTGCTGTTTTGCATATTAAAGATTGCAATTTAAAGTGGTAGAACCGGCATTTCTATTTTAACAGAATCTGAAAGTGACACAACTGTCTCCCATTAACCTAGCTCATACATTTCGTGCATATTGTTTTTGGCAATAATAAAAACGTCAAGAGATACAAGCAGAATAAAATCACTATTGTTTTTGAGTGCTCACTGAAGGGCTATTCAGTACAACATATTTCTACTGATTTTATGAGTTTGGCTAAGAAGCAGACCTGAAATTATAATCAGCCATGCGGTTTATTTTTTCAGCCTAACATTATGGTCTATTTTTTAAGATTCCACATAATTTAACTTGGATTACTTTGTCAGGGATAACCACATCTCTTTTGTCTAAAATGGACCATGTCACAGCCCTACCACAATCTGATATTTGGTCAGCTACTATAGCATGATGAAAATGCTAGTGAAAATGGCTTTTATACAAGCATTCCCATAAATAAGATATTTAGTAACCAGGCATTTTAAATATGGCCAGTTTTAGAGACTACAGTCAAATACAGATTAGCAGATTGATACAAAATGCTATAGAACTAAGTCAGGGTAGCGACATAAGGCTGCGAGGGGTAGAAGTACAGTGTGTTTGATGGCCTGTGCTATTGTTTAAAGAGGTCATCGGATGCCCATTTTCTACAAGTTGATATGATTCTTCAGGGTCTTAATGAAAAGTCTATAATATACTTTGGTTAACAATTCTGAATGGTTGTGTAAAACAACACCCTTTTTACCTTGTCAAAATGAACTCTGCAAAAATCATCTCATTCTGAGGGATTGTTCCTTTATATGCAAATGAGCTCTGCTCACCCCGCCCCTCTCTTCTCTCTGTGGAGTGACGAGCTGCTCCGAGAGATTGTTTACTTTAGCCGCATTTAGTGTGTTTAGCCGCCAAACTTATTAGGAAAGGTGATTGCAGAGATTCATAAAAAAAACCCTTATGCTCACTTCTGCTGTAGGTGAAGCTGGATCACGAATGATTTGCGCGAACATAGATGCATTTATGTAGATTGGGAGGTGCATTCCCTTCACAAACAAATGTAATCCACTGCATCTTCAGCGGCTCAGATTTTGGGAGTAAATAACGACCACTATGTTCATTATTACATCCAGCAGCAGAACACCTCAATCGCTCAATCGGAGATATTCTTGTCTAACTTACATCCCTGCTCCGGCATCGAAACAATGGAGGTCGGACTGTTACAGCTGATCTGAGTTAAGACGCTCATGTCAATCAACTATTGTGGGAACGGCCTCTGTCGGCTGTTTTCCGACAGGCATCTGAGAATGGCTCAATTTGAAAAAGAGGATATTATTTTTACAGATTAATTTTTATCATTATAGGGTAGATACACCAGTGTACATACACTGCCAACACACATAATGTTCAAACAACATGTAAAAGTGAACTTTGCCTCAGATGACCCCTTTAACAAAATAGTTTAGTTGATGAAAAAAAAAATAAACATTCAGCACACAAAATCTCTATAAAACAGTTTCGAAAGTTGTTAGTTGTAAAAAATTACGTGGTCAACAGGCTTGTTTTCGTTCATGTTAAACTCAATATGGTGTCTAACCTAACTAAAGTCTATTATATGAAATGTTATACACTACCAGTCAAAAGTTTTTGAACAGTACAATTTTTTATGTTTTTTAAAAAAGTCTCTTCTGCTCACCAAGCCTGCATTTATTTGATCCAAAGTACAGCAAAAACAGTAAAATTTTGAAATATATTTACTATTTAAAATGACCATTTTTTATTTCAATATATTTTTAAATGTAATTTATTCCTGTGGTTTCAAAGCTGAATTTTAGCATCATTACTCCAGTCACATGATCCTTCAGAAATCATTCTAAAATTTAAATTTGCAGCTCAAAAAATATTTATTATTATTATTATGTTGAAAATAGCTGAGTAGGTTTTTTTTTCAGGTTTAGAAAATTCAGAAGAACAGCATTTATCTGAAATAGAAATCTTCTGTAACATTATACATGTCTTTATCATCACTTTTGATCAAAGCATCCTTGCTAAATAAAAATATTAATTTCTATAATTTCCAAAAAAATTTACTGACTCCAAGCTTTTGAATGGTATAGTGTATAATGTTACAAAAGCTTTTTATTTCATATAAATGTTTTGGATCTTTCTATTCATCATAGAATCCTGAAAAAATGTACTCAACTGTTTTGAATATTCCTAGTAATAAAAAAATGTTTGTTGAACAGCAAATCAGCATATTAGAATGATTTCTAAAAGATCATGTGAGACATAAGACTGGAGTAATGCTGCTGAAAAATTAGCTTTGATCACAGGAATAAATTACATTTTAAAATATATTCAAATAGAAAGCAGTTACTTTAGTAAAAATAGTAAAAACTAGTAAAAATATTTCAAAATGTTACTGTTTTTGCTGTACTTTGGATCAAATAAATGCAGGCCTGGTGATCAGAAAAGACTTCTTTAAAAAACATTAAAAATCTTACTTTTGAGTGGTAGTGTTTGAAGGTGTCCGTAAATGGTGGGAAGCGGAAAACAAAGGCGGCTCATTTGACTAACCTTAGACTTTGCTGCCTTGATGCTGGAGTCCAGTTCTGATGAGATCATCTTCCCCCTCACCGAGAGAAAACAAAAAGTTGTATTAATCTTGGTAAACTGGACCCACTGCAAATTATGCACTTATGATTCCATCCACCAATCTTACCTTTCGTCACATTTGACGACTATAACATTTTCAGAGCCGATGCCGAGAACCGAAGCGGACTTCTTGATTGAATAATGACTCTAATAAGGAAAGCGTATGTTAAACATGCCCAGGCAAACAGCTAACATGATCTGACCTTTTGCTTTACCATAACAAGACATGAAATATTTGAATTAACATCAGTTTATCAGCACTTTTAAAAAACACTGCTGTGACACGTAACGTCTGACCTCCCAATCAGTGGGTCAGGAGGTAATAGCTGAAATGTGTTGTGCTATGTGTCTCATTGAGTAAGTGGAACTGTCACAGCACCCCTGCTGAGAGTGGAGGAAACAGTAATGAGATCATGTACGTGCGCGGAGGTGAACAGTGCCAGGCGTGGTATCGCAGACATCCCGTGGGTCTTCACCGCCGGAAAGAGATGAAACCTAGCCAACAACACACTGTACAGATTGGACATGGTGCCTCCTGCGGAGAAAGCCATTAGCTGTTTAATGAAATACTAATGATGGAAAGGCTCCAATGTTCATTTTTCAAAACACAAATATAAATGCTTCCTGTATTTTTGTGCTTTCAGCTTGTTACCAGGACAAAAAATGCCGTCTCCATCTTCCTCTGGCCATCCAATAATTGAATGCATTTTTCTCAGAACTACTTCCTCCATCAGTATAAAGACCGGGGATATTTCATAAGTGAACCTGTTAACAGGAAAGATCTTACATTCATATGTGCCCTAAAAAATGTAGAAGAAGTGGGGCTTAATGGGAACTGTAATAAACCTTGCTTTACTGGAAATGGAAAATGGAAATGGGAAATCTATTTTCTAAATGCATTTAATGATTATGATTATTTATTTATTTATTTATACCTCATACTGTTTAATGAAAATGTTATAAATCTCATGACTTCTCCAATCATTTTTATCCATTTAAAACTCACATTTAGATGTGTCTTTATCCAATCAGCATCTTTTTGGATAACATGTTTCTCCAGATGTACATCACAATATGGAAGAAATGGTCTGTCGCTACTTCTGTTATGCGGTGCTCATGTAACTATAAAGCTTGATATTATACATCTCTGCTAAAAAAAGTGGTTTTAAAATCTACATTTTACACTGCTTGATGGGTTAGTTCACCCAAAAATTCTGTCATTACTCACCCGTTCATCTTCGGAACACAAATTAAGATACTTTTGATGAAATCCAAGAGATTTCTGACCCTGCATAGACAGTAACACAACTGACACGTTCAAGGTCCAGAAAAGTTGTAAGGACATTGATAAAATAGTCCATGTGACATCAACGGTTCAACTGTAATTTTATGAAGCTACGAGAATACAAAAATAAATTAATTTAACAATTTATTCTCTTATGTGTCACTTTCTGGTGCCATTCACAACAGTACCACAATGCATGCATGTGGAGCTGCTGACGCAAGAGCTGGCTTTCTGACATAGAACCCAGATGCGCAGTGCCATGTTTACAAGCAGAGGAAGATGCACGCTGTACATAAAACAGTCTTCGTAAACATATCTGAAGATTTCGACAGAGAGGATTACTTGCCATTTTTAAAATTAATTTAAACTAGAATACACAATTGATGAACTAAGAGAGATGGACACTCAGAACACCAACTCCTATGTCACATGTATGCGTCATGGTACTGAATGCGCATTGAAGACAGACATGGAAGAAAGGAAATTGTTGAATAAAGTTGTTATTTATACACAAAAACTATTCTTGTCAATTGTCAGCGTGTCAGTTGCTGTCTATGCATGGTCAGAAAACTCTCAGATTTCATCAAAAATATCTTAATTTGTTCTGAAGATGAACTTATTGGAGTTATTGGTTTGGAACAACATGAGGGTGAGTAATTAATGACAGAATTTTCATTTTTGGCTGAACTATTCCTTCAAAAGTTTGTGTTTGGTAAGCTTTAAAAAATAAAAAAATTAAAGAAGGCTCCTGTGCTGACCAAGACTGCATGTGAAGAGTTCAGATGCAAAAGCCTCTAAATCCATCTGACGTATTTCTTTAAAATTAGCATTTCTTACTAGTAGAAGTACTGGTACTTCTGATTGGGCTGAGGCTGAAATTTAGCAAGTTTGAAGTAAAAGTATTTAATGGATGTATAATATGTGTCAGGAGCATTCACTCATTATCTCATTTTTGACTGAGATGGCTTTCAGCTGGTTTTGCATCTGAACTCTTCATGTATTTAATCAAGAATATAGTAAATTACAATTATATAGCTTCATCCCTATACCTAATTTTAAATTTGTTGCAACCATTCCTGGCCTCCCCTATTTATTTTTTTGCTCATCCGTAATTATAATATGAATGTTGAAGAAATGAAACTCCCTTCTTACATGTTTGTATTTGCTGTCGACGTCAACCATTCTCCTGCCAGACCAATGATGTCAAGTCCAGTTGACAGCTGGTTAAAAAATCTCGGATGACCTGGCAACATTAAAGGGAGAGTTCACCCAAAAGTGAAAATCAGGCCATTATTTACTTACCCTCCAGGCATCATAGGAGTATATGACTCTCTTCTTTCAGACAAATCCCTTCTGAGTTATATTAAAAATTATCCTGGCTCATCCAAGCTTTAGAAATGCATGAGTGGGTGTTTCTCTTCATCAGTCCAAAACAAGTCCAATGAAGTGCATCCATCCATAATAAAAAGTGCCTCACACAGCTCCGGGGGGTTAATAAAGGCCTCCTGTAGCGAATCAATGCATTTTTGCATTTTGCATTTTTAAATATGGAAAAAATATCCATATTTAAAACGTAAGAATCACTGGTTGTACACGGAAGCAGCTCTGGCCAGATGACGCAGGATGTCGGTGCTGCTCATGTGCCGGTGAGTCTCACACAAACCAACGTTTGTTTACAGAAGCAAAGGAAGCGAAGTTTCCTTACTTTAGCAAAGGAAAACCAGTCTCCTCTTGTCTTACATCAAAATCCTTCAACAATTTTCTTCACAAATCCTCATTTTGTACTTCTAATTTGTGACCGGCACTGTGTTTACTTCTCTCCATGGCACATTCGCAACGTGTGCGTCCTACGTCATCCGCCCGGAAAGGCTTCTGTGTACGATCAAGTTAGATTAAAGTGATTATTACGTTTTAAATATGGATATTTTTCTTACAAAAAGCATCAATTTGCGGCCTTTTTTCACACCCCAGAGCCATGTGAGGCGCATTTTATTATGGATAGATGCACTTTATTGGACTTGTTTTGGACTGATGAAGAGAAACACCTGCCCATACATTCTAAAACTTAGAAGAAAACTTAGAAGAGCCAGAATTTTTTTTTTAACTCAGATTGGATTCGTCTGAAAGAAGAAAGTCATATAGACCTCGGATGAGTAATTAATGGGCTAATTTTCATTTTTGAGTAAACTACCCCTTTAAAGGACAACATTAACACTTCACTACACAACTGTAACCTGTGTTATTTTCCTTGTTCTTACCCGTTTTAACTCCATATTTCAGTGTGTCTCTGCAGTCCACCAGCAGCTGCTCCAGATTATCTGGCTGGTCGGGGAGCTCCAGGCTGAATCCCTCCAGACCTTCCTTAAGCTGGTGCGGATAGTGGAAATCTAGAACTTTGGAGCTGCGTTTGAGGGATTTACTGATGTAGGCCAGCAAGATGTTTACCAGCTCCTGCAGGAAGTGCTTGGTTGCTTCCTCTCCACCCACAGCAGGGAGCAGATCTGAAAAAAAACACATAATGCACGTCATTCTCACAAAGTACTTGCGATTCCGGTCCAGTATGAGCACTTTATATTGGCTACAATGAAGTTGCAAACAACATTTTGTCTCTCTGCAGAACAGGTTAGGCTGCCAATCAGTATCTGAAGGTTATAATTTACTCTTTACCAGCATGCCATTGTCACTTTTTTCTGCAGCAGCTTGGAGCGTTGCAACACAGTTCTGTGGTTTAATTTGCATTTTTCATTTGAAAACTGAAGAACATTTGCAAGCGCTGCTAATGAAAATAATTTGAATGCATGAAAATATTTATTTTGTGAAAGTAATTGAAGCTGAATTAAAAACATATCTCTTAAAAGTTTCATTTAATTTAAATTGATAATACATTTACTTTTTTGTCATGTGGAAAAGCTTTTATCCAAAATAGCTTTTGTGCAAGCTATATCATTTCGTTTCATTGAAACAATATTTAAATAGATAATTGAATGTCAAGCCACACTATTTGCACTTGCTTTCTCTAAGTTTGAACATAATCAAAACATTCATTACATTCGCTATCAAACTGAAACAAGCAAAATATCCCACAATGCTAAGCTATATTTCTTTCAGAATTTGTTTCCAGTACCATTGCTGCACTGCAAGAGACAAGCTCAGACATTTCACCACCCTTTCATTTAAGTATTTGCTGTACCTTTGCTGTGGATGCAGCTGAAGTCATGGGCTATGTGCCCACTATCATATTTCAGGCCGTCATTTGTGTTTCCTAAAGAACCTGTGTCCTGTTTGCTCTTCTCTAAATGCCGCCTATCAGCCTGTGATAACTCCATAATGGCTCCTGGAGACCTGTACACACATCAGCATACAAGCCCAGACACCACAGACACCAATTATTTTACTATTAGTTTTTACATTTCAGTCTAATATTTTGTGCATACTTTATTTTATTTAAGCTCTATTTCAATTAACAAAACAAAGTTTTAGTTAACAATAACAACAATGAAAATGATACACACAAACACAACTTTAAAAATTAAATTAAACCACTTCAGTGAAAAACAAGACTGGAATCAGTTTAAACATGAGCACTGATTATATTAACAAAAAAATAAAGGCATAACATGATTTGTAAATACTATACTATGGTGAAAATAAAAGTACTGAATGGCATTCTATCATGTTATAATAAAACAAAACAAAACAAAAAAAACAACAGTATGTCAATGTAGTTTACCTTTTCACTGAAACCTCCACTCTGGTAGTCTGTTAATATCTAGAGTCTGTGCCAAATGGCTGAGAGTTCTAAAAGCCCCAACCTCTACCCCAGGGTTGAACATCAGCCAACCTTCAGTCAAGCTAGGTGTGGTCATAACGCACAGCTTTCCATTCCAATGGAAGCAATTCTATTACATAAGGACGAAAACGCCCACAGTCTCATTACCTTTTCAGACTCTCTCTCTTCTTTTGTTAATTGATATGACTGTGTTCATGCAGTGCCTGCACACTGACAGATGCCTAGGTATGAAAGAAAAAACATCTTTATGTGAAGATGACCAAATCTTGAGGCATTCATGCGACAGAAACTCTGATCTTCAAGGCCAAACATTTCCCCTTTATAAATCCTGCTGGCTTGTTTTCGACATGCTCTACATCAGGAAAAAATTCTAAATCTTTGACCTGTCAGATTTTCTTTTGCTAAAAGTTGTCAGAGTCCGTCTAAATTGAAATTCTTACGAAATACACAACACGTACTGTTACTGAGGAAACATTCAAGAAATGTTTTACAACTTATTACTCTCCAGATTGTTGTTTTTTTTTGTCTTTGACATATCAGATTTCATTTTGTCCATACGTCTACATTTTGAGGTATAAAAGCTGGTAACTTAGCTTTTCAGCGAGGGCACGCCAGCAGAGATCCTATTTAAGAGGAGCACAAAGGAGCTCAGTCTTTCAAATGGTGTGCAAATAGCTTGTGCAAAGTGAATAGAGGGAACAGCGAGTGAAATATGAAGGCTGTTTTTTATTATTTATTTTCATGGTTTTTAATCAGGCTGACCATGCTGCTTCCATCAGTCTCATTGGTTAAATGATTTCTATGTTTAGTCCTTGAACATTACCTTGCCTGGAACAAGTGCAACCATGGTAACTTCACTGAATGGAATAGTCCCTTTGTGCATTAATCTGTAAATGAAGATTCCACGTATTGGTAAAACACTGGCTAATGGACAGCTGTTTTTATTTAAGCATGCGAGAGAGAGCACAGTATGTTTTGTCTAATTGCTTCATTTTGATCATTAATTATATCCCAATGCAGTGGAAGATTATTGACATTTTTGTTATGCTTGATGTATGCTTCGAATCAAAATGAAAGAAGAAACAAGTAATTGAAGCATAAAGGGCTGTTCACGCCAACAATGATAACTATAAAGATTTATCATTATCCCTGATAGCACACGTACATCACGGAGACGTCTATTTGACATCCGCATCTGGAAGATATATTTCTTTTAGAGTGTTTGCTCATCTGCAATACGTCTATAGGACGTTTCTTGTTAGATGTCAAATAGACATCTATTAGATGTCTTTACGTCGTTTATGATTTAGAATGTATGTAATACTGACATCTTACAGACGTCTGTCAGATGTTCGTATGGCGGATGCTTTCCAGATCAAGCGATCTTTAACAGACATCTTATAGATGTACGTGTGCTATCTGGGATAGTTATTGACCTTGATGTACACGGTCTTTAAAAGAAGTGTAGCCAAAGAAAGCAAGAGTAAGGCCCCAGATTTCTCGCAATGCCACTGTACAAGGGGCCCAGAGTATTCAAGTTGTTATTATAACAAAGAATAACTACTGTCAATCCCATTTTATATTTGTATGATAGCTGTGAATAGCAACTGTAACCATAGTGGCAATGATCATAATTACATAATCCAAGTGCATGAATGACCAAAATTACATGTGGAAAAACTCTGAATTTCAGCTGAGATACAAGAATTGTTGAGTTGTTACATTTAAGTGGCGTGTCACTTTGAAATATTGTGGATCTGTAAGATAATATGTCTATGATACATTATTGAGTGGAAAGCAAATCTGTAATGACTTATAATGTACAGCTGATAGACAAGGAGTGTGAAGTTAATCACTTAATGTTTATGATTTGCGTTATGTAACAATTTTTGTTTTAATATGTGACCCCAGCACGGGTATATTTGTAGCAATAGCCAAAAATACATTGTATGGGTCAAAATGATCAAATTTTCTTTTATGCCAAAAATCATTAGGATATTAAGTAAATATCATGTTCCATGAAGATATTTTGTAAATTTCCTACCATAAATATATCAAAACTTATTTTTTGTTTAGTAAAATGCATTGCTTAGAACTTCATTTGGACAACTTTAAAGGTGATTTGCGATTTTTTTGCACCCTCAGATTACAGATTTTCAAATAGCTGTATCTCAGTCAAATATTGTCTTATCCTAACAAACCATACACACATCAATAGGAAGCTTATTTATCCAGCTTTCAGATGATGTGTACATTGTTTTGTAAGGTTTTGTGGTGCAGGGTCACATGTAGGTTTTTTTTTTTAACAACTTCCAACTGCAATGGACTACTTGCACAACTACTTTCGCGTTCTACTTGTTATGGCTCGGGAGTTTCCAGTTTGCAGTCAGTGCACGTACATACAGACAGTTTCTCATAAGAACGCAGATTATTTAAAAAAAAACAATTAATCATATTCTCTGCATTAACATGAATCATATTCAACCTGCTGAAAGGTTACTATAAATATATTTCCCTTCAGTATGTGCATTTTGAATAATAAATAAATATATTTCCCCACTAACCTGCTGCATTTTCATGAAGAGTATTTTTCTTTTACTGATCATATTTCATACTGTAACGGGACTCGTGGGAAGTGTGTAAGATCCAGATGCGAGCTTTAACACAGCGTAGTCAAGACAGGCAGGGTCGATCTCCAAACAAACAATAACACGAAGGCAAGACAAAAGCGTAATCCAGTAAACAGACAAAACGTCAAAATCCAAGTGAGCAGTCCAAAAGTAACAAATAAACAAGGCTATGAAACTAGGCAAAAACTATGGCAATGAACTAGACAGAACTATGGTAAAAAAACAAGGCAAAAACAAGGCAATGATACAACAGAAAACGCTTAGTAGAGTCCGCACAGCAAAACAATACTTCACAGGGCCTGTTTGGTTTAGGCCTCCTTAAATGGCCACCAAACAGGAAGTTACCAGACAAGCAGCAGAGGGAGCAGCAACAGGCAGTCAATGGGTGAGGGCTCCCTCTGCTGGCATGGCGTTACAGGAGCAACTCCTGGCGCTCAAGCAACAATAGTCCAGGAGGGTGGGGGAACAGAGGCAAAACAGGGGGTGGGGCCAGGTCCGTGCAGAGGAGGTGGGCCTAGATCGTGGAGCAGGGACAGACAGTAAAGCACTGGAGGACCTGGACCGTGGAACTGTGGCAGACAGTGGAACCTTGGAGGACCAGGGCCGTGGAGCTGTGGCAGACAGTGGAACCCTGGAGGACCTGGACCGTGGAGCTGTGGTAGACAGTGGAACCTTGGAGGGCCTGGACCGTGGAGCAATGGCAGACAGTGGAACACTGGAGGGCCTGGGCCATGGAGCAGTAGCAGACAGTGAAACACTGGAAGGCCTGGGCCGTGGAACAGTAGCAGACCGTGAAACACTGGAGGGCCTGGGTCATGGAGCAGAGGCAGACAATGGAACCTTGGAGGACCTGGGCCATGGAACTGTGGCAGGCAGTGGTACACTGGAGCAGAAGTCCACCATGTTTGATTCGGAGGAGCCTGGAGCCATGGTGGAGGAGGGAGAGCAGGCAGCCATGGCGGGGCAGGCAGAGCAGGCAGAGCAGGGAGCCATGGCGGGGGCAGGCAGCAGCAGGCAGAGCAGGCAGAGCAGGCAGAGCAGGGAGCCATGTCGAGACACGCAGAGTAGGAAGCCATGGCAGGGCAGGCAGAGCAGGCAGCCATGGAGGGGCAGGCAGAGCAGACAGGAGCACAGATATCCACAGTGGAACAAATGACATCCATAGCAGAGCAGTGAGTTCATGATTAGCCTTCTTGGCCATGACATGGCAGGCAGAGGGTTCATGATAGGCCTCCTTGGCCGTGACATGATGGGCAGAGAGTTCATGATAGGTCTCCTTGGCTGTAACATGATGGACAGAGAGTTCATTATTGGCCTTCTTGACCGTGACATGGCGGGCAGAGAGTTCATGATTGGACGCCGCCCCCATAGGAGGTTCTGCAGCCGGAGCCGCCAGCTCCGGGGGCATTGGCACAGACTCATGGTCAGACATGGCAGTGAGTTCATGGGTGGACGCCACCTCCTTAGGAGGTTCTACAGAGCATGCTGACACCTCAGGAGGTATTGGCACAAACTCTTGGACAAGAGAGGCCTCTGGCACAGACTCGTGGACAGACGAGGCCTCTGGAGCAGACTCGTGGACAGACAAGGCCTCTGGAGCAGACTTGTGGACAGACGAGGCCTCTGGAGCGCAGTGTGTGGCCCACACGCTCAAAATGGCAACAGCCATTACAGGCAGCGCAGAAGATAGTGGGATGCCTGCCGGTCTTGAGGGAGTGGACGCTGTGGACATGTGGCTTGGGAGTGTGGGCTCTGCGTGGCTTGGGAGCGTGGGCCCTGCGTGGCTTGGGAGCGTGGGCCCTGTGTGGCTTGGGAGCGTGGGCCCTGCGTGGCTTGGGAGCTGAGACGAGACTTGGCGAGGCTTTGAGATGTCAGCTGATACGTGACGAGGCTCTAGACAATCAGCTGAGACGTGACGAGGCTCTTGGGGGTCAGCTGAGACGTGATGAGGCTCTTGGAGGTCAGACGGGACCTGGCGAGGTTCTGGCATGACGGCCGTGGCTTGGCGAGGCTCCATACTAGCAGCCATGTCGTGAAGAGGTGCTGTTAGGAGCGCAGCTGTGTCTTGATGTGACTCAGAGAGGTCTGCCGTGACTTGACGTGACTCAGGGAGGTCTGCCGTGACTTGACGTGACTCAGGGAGGTCTGCCGTGACTGGACGTGACTCAGGGAGGTCTGCCGTGACTTGACTCGACTCGTGAAGAGCAGCTATGACTTGACCTGGCTCGTGAAGACCAGCTGTGACTTGACTTGGCTCATGAAGGTCAGCTGTGACTTGACTTGGTTCAGGAAGATCTGCTGATGAGATTTGGATGAGATGATTTTGGACTGATGAGGCTCAGGCGTGGCAGCCATCTTGTGAACAGGCTTGGGGATGGCGGCCATCTCGTGAACAGGCTCGGGGATGGCGGCCATCTTGCGAACAGGCTCGGGGATGGCAGCCATCTTGTGAACTGGCTCTGGGATGGCGGCCATCTTGTGGACTGGCTCTGGGATGGCGGCCATCTTGTGGACTGGCTCTGGGCGGGCAGGCATGGCGTGAGCAGGCCCTGGAACGGCAGGCATGGCGTGAGAAGGCCCTGGAGCGGCAGGCATGGCGTGAGCAAACTGTGACTTAGATGTGACATGAGCAGGCTTTGACTTGGCAGACATGACTTGAGCAGGCTTTGGCTTGGAGGACATGACATGAACAGGCTCTGGCTTGGTAGGCTTGGCATGAGAGGGCTCTGGTGTAGCAGACATGACATGAGCAGGTTGTGGTATGTGGGTTACTGCAGGATTGCGGGCAGCAGGGCATAATCAATATATTGTTCCAGAGACCAGTGAATTTTACCTCCGGGCAGGCCAGAACGAATGGGGTCATTTAGTCCATGACGAAATATGTCCTTTAGGGCCACATCATTAAAAGCCACAAGGTGACACAGTCCACAAAACTCCACAACATAGTCTTCAATACAGCGGTTACCTTGGCAGAGGCGGAAGAGGTGTGATGCTGGGTCCATGGTTTGATCTGTGTCTCTGAAAGCTGCTGGATCTTTGGGAGGCGAAGTATTCTGTAATGGGACTCGTGGGAAGCGTGTAAGATCCAGATGCGAGCTTTATTTAACACAGCGTAGTCAAGACAGGCAGGGTCGATCTCCAAACAAACAATAACACGAAGGCAAGACAAAAGCGTAATCCAGTAAACAGGCAAAACGTCAAAATCCAAGTGAGCAGTCCAAAAGTAACAAATAAACAAGGCTATGAAACTAGGCAAAAACTATGGCAATGAACTAGACAGAACTATGGTAAAAAACAAGGCAAAACAATGACAAGAAACAAAACCGTGGCAAAAACAAGGCAAGATACAACAGAACAGAACAGGACGCTTAGTAGAGTCCGCACAGCAAAACAATACTTCGCAGGGCCTGTTTGGTTTTGGCCTCCTTAAATGGCCACCAAACAGGAAGTTACCAGAGAAGCAGCAGAGGGATCAGCAACAGGCAGTCAATGGGTGAGGGCTCCCTCTGCTGGCGTGGCGTTACACATACCTGATGAGTGTACAATTTTAAATGAGTTTAACTGATAAACACCCTTATGAAACTTATGAATTATGAATACTCATATTTTGGCATTAGACTACATACAGTGAAATGATGACAGAATGTGACACAGAATACTGACTAACATATTTAATACAGATAAATAAAGGTTCATTATGATCTTATTCATCAGATATCACAAACTGCAGCGTCGCGATTAGCCCACTATAGAGCACTGACACCCTGTTGTGAACAATCACGTATGATTACTAGCCACCGCTTTCGCAGATTGGTTTATGTTGGATTAAAACTTCATGTTCCGTTGAATTTGGAAAATTCTGTACTCAGCAATCATCAGAATATGTCTTCTCCTGTCTCTGAAAATTCAAAGTATGTATAACTGCAGACCGGAGATCTTCAAATGGGGGTGGGAACTCCAAAAGTGGGCAGAACCTCCAAAATGGGGCGGGGTCTCATCAACGCAAAGACTTTAACCACTGGCTCTGGCTTCAGCCAATTGTTATTGACACGTTTCAACATAAAACTTTATAAATGAAACATTGTTTCTATTTGTTTTAAAATAAAGCTAAATATGCTACACAAATAAATACTGTAAGATGTGAAATTATTTCCTCATGAATTTAAAGTCCAGGAACTCTGACAAAAACAGATGCCATGCAACAAAACAATAAAACTAATCTGGAGAAGAGATCTTCAAAGAGGGCAAACAACACCACCCCTATTGCTCATTTACAACCCCCTTCCTCCCTCTTCTCTCCCCTCCCTGCATCACTCCTTTCCCCCAAAAGATTCCACTGAAAGTCACTAAGAATGTCCATATACTACATGTGTTACATCTTGTGAATATGTTGAATTTTCCCTTTCATGTTTGGTATCATTCTAAAGGTCTCCGTGCGATTGGTAAAATGGTCTCATTTTCACAGCAGTCACTTATATTATGAGGAAGACTGAACACTTTTGTAGAATTGTGTTTTGCTGCTGAGGGGTGTGTTTTCCCCTTAGGGTTGGGTGAGAATCTCCAGCCTGGTGTGACCCTGGGTCATGAGATCTCCTGACAAACCAAAAGGTCTTTATGTTTTTATAACTGATTGGAAGATTTATTTGTTTTGGTCTGGGTATATAAGCGAAGTGACAAAACACTACGGGGGGATTCTGTATTCAGAAGAACCCCCACACTGTGTGTGAGAGTCTCTGGAGCTTTGCCTCCAAACCTCTCACATGCTGCTGTGTGTCTCTCTGCGGTCAGGTATGCATCTCTCACTCTTAGATTTATCTTTGAGTAACTGATGTTATGTATTTATTTGAAATGGAACTGAATTTAATTCTGAATTGGATTTTCATTGTTTAATTGTGGAATTGGCGTGATACATTTTTACCTGACAAATAAAACATTATATTTGATTCATTTTAGACTCTTCTGAAATCATTATTTCCAGTAGATTGTGAGGAGGCTGGTGCTACCGCAAGTTACGACCAGGATAGAGCAAACTGCAGGCTCAGGATTGAATGGAGCAGTAGGCACATCATCTGAGACCTCCTGATTTCTGTCTATCACTGATGTTAGCAAGTTGTATGGGAAGAGACTAAAAGTAAACTACACTTTTTGTGAAGGCAAGCAGTAGGCGGCTGTCAAAAAGGGTATTTAGTCACCTACATACCTCTGACTCAACAATCAGACTGGCGTTTTTGTGATCGTGAGATCGACGTAATCGGCCGGCGTCAGACTCTGAGCGGCATCGGGTCCCCAATGAACGAATAACTGAAAGTATAGCGAGTCCGAAATGATCAGATATCTAAATTAATACATAACTGATATTTGTGATCAGCCTAAATTAAACACTTAAATTCTAACGATCATATGAAATTGGAGTCAGATTAAACATGGAGCTAAATTAAAAGTGAAACTAAATCCTGATAACTTAAGCGAACTTTGCAGAAGCGCTGTGAAAAGACAAAACATGCATTAAACCTTCAACCAGACAACTGGACTCCGCGTTTGGGCAAGTGGATGGACCTTACAATATGTTCAGTGAGACCAGAGCCCAAAGCTCGTGGCCAGTGGTGTTCGGACTGGAGTTAAAACCTCTGCTTAATGATATAAACGGGAATCCCCCGCGAGCCGTCACAGCGCAAAAAGTCCCATTGTCCGGTGAGGTCCGGATGGGGAGTTACGGAACGGCCCGGCGATCTTATATCGCATAATTTCATTAACTGTTTATCGACCACGCTATTTAGCACCAATCGCACCTTGCAGTCAGTTTCACTGGTTAAGGTTAGGGTCAGGTGTGGGGTAGGTTTAGGAGTTAGCATTGTTTGTAGCATAGTGTAGGAAATCAACTCTGTGATTGACACAACCAATAAAACCTTTAGAATCAGCTGTGGGGCGAAGTTTGCGCTGAAGTGGATTGGGGGAAAAATTTGCGCATGCGTGTCATGTGCCTCTCTGTCAATGGGAGGAAGCCACGCCCTATTTTGGATCTCCCACCCTGTTTTGGTGTTCCCACCCCCATTTGGAGATCTCCAGGCTGCAGTTATACCCTTCTCGAAAATTTCCAAATTTGAAATCATTCCACGAAATCTCATTTTATTAGGCGTTTAAGTCAACTAGATGATTACAGGGCACTGAAAATTTACATAACCGGAAATAACTGAGCCGTGAGATTTCAAAACGGAAGTGCGTCACGAAGCTCAGTGCAAGTAGTCCATTGTATTAGTTATTTGGATCGTTTACAATATACTTACTCAATAAATATTGACAGTATAACTATTTATTTGTCTTATTTTTCCCGTAAGAACAGACACCGTCATTTGTAAATTTGTACAGAACATCTTGTTTTGCTGCTTAATATTGCAAACGGGTGTTTATGACTATATTATTTCAATGTACTGTCTTATAAACTCACTGGTTTGTAGCGCAAACAATTTTACCATTTACTTCACTTTGCTATTCTTCTGGTTAGTTCCTTACAGCGGCTAATTAACCGGAACTGTCGCACATAAAACAACTTACTGCTGCGTTGAAAAATTGTGTGAATAACACATCAAGGTAACGTTAGTATTAATATCAGCGATGGTGGCGGCCACGTCACTGTTGTTTTATAGCCTACGGTACCTGTATGCCGGAGACGTCAGAGTTTCGCGCCGTTCACAAAACTGACAGGAACAGCTCAGAGGATGGTGACTGGATCTGAAGCCTTTGGATGATACACAGTTCATACCTCTGTCTAAGTAAGTTACCAAAACCACACGTTAATATGCAGTGTTTACACGGCTAACACAAAGTGGCCATTGGGAACTGTATGACGTTCAGTCCATTATGATTCCGTTCACACAACGGTTGTGAAAATGGGGTTTGTGAGTAGTGAACGTAACAGAATTAAGTACTGAAAAACAGGACTAAGAGCCATGTTCTTCACTAACGTGTGAAATATGTGCTGCTGGCAATATAGAACCCCCGGACATATGCAAATACGAACGAAAAACGTACGAGATGGCCTGTGGTTTAGCCCGCTGTAATATAATGTGACCGCAAATAAATATACCACACTTTCATTCCTTTTCCTCGGTCGAAAGGTTGCACTTTAATGCTGGAGGTCTGTTTATTGAAAATCATTCCTCTGGCGGACAGTCAGATTGAAAAGCAGTTTGTTTTCTCAAGCAGGCATCCAGTAATCACATCCCAGCAGGCCTTCCAGTCTGATACTTGAGCACCTAGCGTTTTATATGCACAGTGAAAATTGTATATTCACAGCACACCTGTACGGTTTATAAGGTACCTTTTAAAATTCACCAGGCTTGGTGAACATGAGGATTAATTAGCTATTTACATAAGTTAGAATCTACTGACATTCTTGTTAATGTGTTTATGGCAATTATATGGATAAGATTCACAAACTGACTTTTCTTAACAGTTTAGTGGGACTTTACTATATGCACCATACACCATAAACGAAAACAAGTCACTTAAACAAATGTAGACATTTGAAAACAGTGTTTTGCAATTTAAATGCTATTTACATGAATTTGCTTTGCAAGCTCATTCCATGTGAAATTATGTAAGGAAAGGAGTTTTTCAAGCCACCCGTTACAGATCTGCACTCTTATATGCTGCCAACGTCAATGGTTTAAGAATTCCTAATATTATGTTTTAAAAGTACATGCTTATAACATATACAAAAGTCAACGAACATAGTCTTACTGACAAAAACTTTTCATTCAGTATTAGTAGTTCATAAAAGGAGGTTGTTTTAAGATAAGATACTTGACAAAGTATTCAATAAAATGCTGATAAAAATCTGAATAAGAAGCTGAGATCAGATATTGTGTCTTTTAGGGCAGCATGTTATTTCATACATGAGTGCAAATAAAAAAAAAACATCTACTCCAGACCTGATCTGTCTCATCAAAGCATTTTAAAAAACATGCTTAATTATTTATTCTTCACTTAATTAACATTCATGAGCTATGCCATTTTTATGATGTCACAGCCAGCCATCTGCGAT
This sequence comes from Labeo catla, assembly GCA_012976165.1. Classification (NCBI taxonomy): domain Eukaryota; kingdom Metazoa; phylum Chordata; class Actinopteri; order Cypriniformes; family Cyprinidae; genus Labeo; species Labeo catla. The sequence goes on along the minus strand of VONZ01000023.1, from coordinate 281,919 downwards.
CCAAACTGTCTCCAGCCTGATAAAAATCCTCCTGCAACTGATTATTATTATACTGATTATTGGTAGTCATTTATTTTAGGTAGATATTTTGTTTTAAAAGGATGTGTTGCTATTATTTGAATAGTATTTTAATAGTAAACATCTAAAAGATTTGGGATCTACAGTGGGATATGTCAAGGTTGTCTGTTTTTGTTTTGTTTAGTTTTGTTGATTCACATTTTGACTGATCAAAATATTTTAGGTTTAGAACTGGCAGAAAATACCACATTATGTCTACAAGACTGGACTTAAAACAACCTTGAAGTCCATTTATTGGAACCTCAAGTTTAAGATTAAATGTTAACTAATATGAAATGGATTGTATTGATGTCTGGGCACCCATATTTCACAAAAATAATAATAATAATAATAAAAACTCTGCTCAGATACTGACATAACTGGCTGTAAAAATTACCAGTCAAACTGTCAGTGTTACACTAGGCATTACAATCGTGGAAATTTTCCCCCCCCAAAACAAAATGCTGTCATATTATGACAAGGAATAATTTCTTGTTTTTCTGCAGCTGGTTTGCCAAAGAGATAAACTTTATTATGTTATGTACTTATTCAGCAAAAACCGAAATATTACTTTTTATGATGAGTTCTGAGAGTTATGGGCTTGCTGTGAGCTGCAAATGCCACAGCTCAAACTGAATTTTGTTTGCTTATGGTAAATTGCTTTTTATGGTTTATTGTCTCCAGTAAAGACATGTACTGTATTTCATCTCTAGTGACAATCAGACCATTATTTCAATCTCTTAGCATGCTGTAAAATTTCTCATATCAAGGGAAAGTGTTTTGAAATGCTCACACTGCTGTGAAAAATGTCCTTATAAATTCTAAACAATATGCAGATTGACATGTAATGTTTAATTATATAAATATAATTAACACAAGTGTTTTTAATTGCCAAGTCGTGCTGGTTTTAAGGTTAGAAAGATAGATGTAATAGGAATACTGATGGTGACAGCAGGGACAGAACAGAATCAGAAAAGGAACAATGTCAGTACATCTTTAGCCAAACCACTCATCACATCTGCCAGGATATGAAGTGAAGGTTGCTACTTCAAAATCTACTCTAAGATATCAAAGGATTTTAAAGTAGCAATGGAACTGAAATTGCTTATGCTCCCACAGAGGTGGAAAGAGTAATAAAATATGCTACTCAAGTAAAAGTACTGTTACTTCAATAAAATTTTACTTAAGTACAAGTAAAAGTACTGGCCAAAAAATCTACTCAAGTAAAAGTAAAAAGTAACTTTTTACTCTGAGTAAAATTTACTGAGTAATTTTTTTTTTTTTTTAATTCTAGTGTAGTTAAAAAAAAGACGGGGATATAAATCTCAACCTGGTTGTTTTTAATTGAGGAAACAACTTTACAAATTAAAGTGGAATAAAAACAAATAAATAAAATACAATAAAAATAAATAAAATAACCATATAAAACATTTACGGAAGTCATTTTAGTGCAAATGATCCCATAAAACATTAAACATCACAACCAGTGAATATGGCATAAACTGTGGATTCAGCAGAGCATCCTTTTGTTAAACACTAAAACAGTAGTGCAAAAGTAAGTCAAAATGGGTCAGGGACATTCAAGCATTTATGAAAAAACAGTGCCATTGTCAGATAACAGACCTGTCAAATAACAAATGTCTAATGAACAACATGGTATTTTTTTTTTAATTGCCCTTCCCTTCTGTATATCTTAACAGTTCATCCTTAATCTATTAACTTTCTGTTAAGTTTAAGCAGCAGTTGGTTTTCAAAGTTAGCCGAGTTCATCCTAGCTCGCTTTGCAGTGAATAGCAGTCCAGCACTACTGAATAGACGCTTACATGCGGCTGAGGCAGGAAGGCCAGTGTTGAGTTTGACAGAAAGGTTTTTGATGTGTGGAAATTAGTTCAACAGATCCATTTTGTTTGAGACACAGGCAAGGTACCCGTCTAGCTCTCCTGTACCTTGTGACCTTCTGGACTTCATTGAGGAAAAGAAGTCCTGTTCATCTGATTAATGTTGCCCAACTTGCTCCACTGCGGCCTCTGCCATCTGGTCAAGGTGTTGTCTCACATAGACAAGTCCTGTTGAGCACACAACAATGCATATTACTTATTTCTGACAATTAAGTTGATTAATGTGGCAAAGAGTTGATCATAATGCAGAAACTGCGAAGACTGGTTTTACTGCACTTACGTCAAATAAAATATTGAAATCATACCTGCTTCTATGATATCAGCCCTCTCAGTCCAGGTAGTCTTGAATTATTGCTGACTCAGCTGAAGATAAGAACATGCTTATGAAAAACAGTGGCTATATTAGACAGCAAAAAAAAAAAAAAACACTGAATGTTAACCTTCACACAGTTAAATTTGATGTAACTGTAACCTCATATACATACATAAACAGGTGGACATTTTAACATTTTTATTAAAAAATAAGTCATTCTGTCTACTGATAATAAAAAAAAATTGTTTAATGACCTTTACTGATCATAAAATAAAAGCATTGTTTATTTCAGTAGCAGTCCACAACTTGAGTCTACTGTAAGTTATGCACTTTCACAGCAAAAAAAAAAAAAATCTGTTACAATTTGCAGATCTATTCTAACTCTTTTCATAGACTTAAGTAAATCGTGACACTGGTAATAGCTTAACGTTAATTGTGCATTGACAATTTTGTCCTAAGTTCCTGTTCATTTCCAACCCTAGTGCTAACCAACATTAGCAATGTCATGCACTGATGCAACGCAACAGAACAATAATTACGTAAAAAATAAATAAATAAATAAAAAGAAGTATGTTTAGCTTACCTCAACATGCTTGCGCAGGTTTGATGTTGAGCTTTTGTAAACTGCCAATTCAGTCGTCTTGGCCAAACAAAGTTACACCGCATAATAAAGCTGTTACCTTTCTTGCACTTAAATTCAAAGTGGTCTTATAAATATGGTCATGGGTTTGTTTCTGAAGAATTCACAATTCAACAGCATTTCACTTTCATCTGGGTCTACATCATGTGTGTCTGTCTTATCCGTCTCCATCTTTCTTGAGTTAGCGCACTGCGTTTGTTCTCCCCGCTCATCAAGCAATCAGTAGTTTCCGGCGCGCGCTCCCCTCCTTCCCTCCACGCACAATTTTTTTTTCTTTTGGTTTATTTAATTTTACTATTTTTTTATTTTTACTCAGTAACGGATAGGATTTCAAATGTAGTTAAGTACAATACTTAAATCAAAACATACTTAAGTAAAAGTAAAATTACAAAATTTAAAAGTTACTTTAAAAAGTAGAAGTACACAAAAAAACTACTCAATTACAGTAACGCGAGTAAATGTAATTCGTTACTTTCCACCTCTGTGCTCCCAGAATAGCAGTGTTAAAGCATTTTTAAACATGAAGTACAGACAGATTGACACATTGATAGATGAAACAACAGGAACATAAAATCCTTGAAACTACAGTATTCTGTGTAATGGTGAGCATGTCTTCTATTTATGCAGAAAGTCCAACAAAACAAAACAAAAAAATTATATATATATATATATATATATATATATATTGTCCTCAGAAGTTACAAAAGTGTACACATAGGAATAACAGTTTTGTTATTGAGAAGTTGCAAAGGAGCAAAACTGGTTTGATACCAGGCATGAAACTCTGCGTTGTTTAGTCCGTCCTTTATTTGTTCCATTTTTATTTACTTTAAGTCAGACTACGATGTTCCCAAGAACCAAATTAGTTGTTTGTGACATCCTGTGCAATTTAAATAACATTTTCCTGATTTTGTTTAATTTGCTCACTATTTCCATGGTCGTTCATCCAAGGAAAGAAGGTTTTAATACATCCCGTTAAAAAAATTGATTCTTTTGAAATGTAAGGATGTTTCTTCCTCTTCGGACACTTTTACATCACAGAAGTTTTATTGATACAGATTTTTTTATGAAAATATATGAAAAGTTCAGATGCAAAAGCCTCTAAATCCATCTGACGTATTTCTTTAAAATCAGCATTTCTTTTCTACTTTGTGTAGGTTTCTATGTAAGTACTGGTACTTCTGATTGGGCTGAGGATGAAATTTAGCCCGTTTGAAGTGTGGACATGTGATGGACTATGTGTCAGGAGCATTCACTCAGTAACATTATCTCATTTTTGACTGAGATGGCTTTAGCTGGTTTAGCATGTGAACTCTTCATATATATATATATATATAGTTAAATGTAAATTTAGGATAGTTAAATGCAAGCTAAAATGACTAAAATGTAATGATGCTTGTGAGAAAGAAAGGAATTCACAACTGCTAGACACTGCTCTTGTCTAGTAAACATATGGTACAAGAGATTTATATGAACACGTTTAAAAAGACATGATTTAAACCAACAAAAACAGAACATCTAATAAAACAAGATGCTGCATGTACCAAACCCATAAATTCACATTTCATTTCATGAAACAAGAAAAGCAAGTCAATATACTGAAAAGTAATAGGCTTACATTACTGAGAACGGGGAAGTGCATTAAGTCAATTATTGTGTGGCATTAGGCTGTATGTGCTCTATGTACTATACATATACAATTACTCGTTTGTGCTTTTGTTTGCTTAAAAGCAGCTCTACTATATGGAATTTCATATAGGCCTTCCACTCTACTGTACATGAGATATTTCTGATGTCAAGAACATGGGTAGGTTTTATGTGTGAGTTGGTGGTCTTTTAATGAAAGAAATACTGAGGAGAACCTCTGTGTACTCATTGTTGAAATCAGCATGTAGCAAATAGCAAAGTGGCTACGAACAGAAAAGGTTTTTCTTTTTTTGCAGAAATATACATCCACAGGATATGTGGGATTGCTTGAATAGCTTTATCCATTATGATGTCTGCAAAACTTGAATAACAATAAATAAAAAAATCTCCCTAGATGCATCTGGCAAGGTCAAATCCTAATGTTGTAAGTTCAGGAGATGAGTGCGTAGGTCAAATAAATAAATGCAAATGTGCTTGAATATTAATTTTCTGTATATTCAAAGAGTTTCATATTGTAATACACAATCAGTTTTTATTTCTTATTCAGCAGCTCAACAATAGGCTCATTGGAAATACGTGACTACATTTCTGTGAAATTTAAAAAATCATATCTCTATGTATGAATCACTGCAGTTTAATTATCAGTTTAGGTACATAATTACGTTGCATAAATGTATATGAGGCACGTAGTTTCATGAGCCTGGGTTGGCTTTATCTGTCAGCAAGAGTTTGCAAACGATTAGGTCCCACCCAAACAAGTAATTAATTTCAAGATTAACCAACCCGATCTCACAGTAATTCATACATATTATGCGAGATGGTGAATCCGTACAAATTTGTACTACCTAACTTGTACAAATTGGCACGATTTTTCACAAATCATACGTATTTTACGAGGTGCCAAATTCATAGGAATTTGTAACCCGTCACACAAATCGTACAAAATCATATGAATTCATACAAATGATTCACCTCGTAAAATATGTATGAATTGGTTGTGAGATAGCGTTGCATTAACCCAAAACATTTTAGGGTGCTTTCACATCTGTGGTTTGGTTCATTTGGTCCGGACCAAGGGCAACAAATGACACATTGTAGCATTTTTCTGCCGTTTTGGATCCTTTTCACACCACACTGATTGCTCTGGTCCGAACCAGTTGAAACAAACCAAAATGCAGTCATGTGACAACATCCACATCACTTGTTGGCCAGATGTGTCATTGAACGTATTTCCTAAACTGCTTTTCGATTGGTCAGAATTAACGTGCGGGAAAATTCCAATGGAACTCCCGGAAGTAAATAAAGCGAGGAGACAAAAAGCCGGTAGACAACATGCCGCTATTTAGTATGGAGGGACGACTGCGCTGGCTGATTGTATCCCTGGTCATCGTATACTATATAGTTTGTATACATCACTTTAGACAAACTATACATTTCGAGAATGAAGCGCTAACTGTCAACAAATACGTCTCCTCATCCCACCTCTTCAAGGAGGTCTCGGGACGCTTATTTGGTCCGCTTTTGGTGCGCACTCGGGTGCGATTGTTACATTCACACCTGCCCAAACGAACCGCACCAAGTAGGAAAACGAACTCTAGTGCGATTCAACTGAACTAAATGAGGCAGGTGTGAAAGCACCCTTAGAGTTAAATTTATTATAACTGAATTTTATGACATTTATAATTAGGCCTGCTTATCATTTTCACTGCATTAAGGCTTATGGTGAACTTAAAGGAGTAGTTCACTTCCAGAAACAAAACAAACATTGACAGATAATGTACTCACCCCCTTGTCATGCAAGATGTTCATATCTTTCTTTCTTCAGTCGTTAAAAAAATTTTTTTTTTGAGGAAAACATTTCAGGATTTCTCTCCATATAATGGATATGTATGGTGCCCCCAAGTTTGAACTTTCAAAATGCAGTTTAAATGCAGCTTCAAAGGGCTCTAAAAAATCCCAGCCAAGAAAGAAGGGTCTTATCTAACGAAATGATCTGTCATTTTCAAAACAAACTGAGAAAATATATACTTTTTAACCTCAATCGCTTGTCTTGTGTTGTCTCTGCTATGCGCATGTGTAGTCTGTGTAATCTGTGTCAATACAGTTAGGGTATGTCGAAAAACTCCCGTCTCGTTTTCTTCTTCAACTTCAAAATCGTCCTACATCGCTATTGAATGAGCGATGTAGGATGTTTGATTTTCTTTGCATGTTCACTTTGTAAACACTGGGTCGATTCTTTTGCAGCGATGTAGGATGATTTTGAAGTTGTGGAAGAAAATGAGATGGGAGTTTTTCGACATACCTTAACTGTATTGCACCAGAAAAAACAAGAGTTCACAAAGACCTAGACAAGACGATCATTTGAGGTTAAAAAGTATCTAAATTGTCAGTTTGTTTTGAAAATGACTGATCGTTTTGCTAGATGAGACCCTTCGTTTAGAGCCATTTGAAGCTGCATTTGAACTGCATTTTGGACGTTCAAACTTGGGGGCACCATTGAAGTCCACTATATGAAGATAATTCCTATTGACTGAAGAAAGAAAGACATGAGCATCTTGGATGACAAGGGAGTGAGTAAATTATCTGTAAATTTTTGTTCTGGAAGTGAACTACTCCTTTAAAATGAGGATAACCATGAACAAAGCAAGTAATAACATTCCAATGTCTATATTAATGATCCATTGAAATGGAAGTGAAGTGTAATGGCAGTTAAGTGAGTCTTTGATGGATTCAGTGAAGTTAATTTAGTGAAGGCTTGTCAGAAGAATTGATCAGACTAGAAACTCTTGCGTTTGTGAGTCTTTTGTACCAATTATAAATGAAGTGACTCATAAAAGATTTTTTTGGAATTAGATTACAGAAGTCACAGTGCAATGCTGTGTTGATTCAATAGCTGTTCTGAAGAATTCGGCGTGTTTATTCAGTAAAAAATTTGTCCAGAATGATTCAAACCAGTAATTGTGAGTCTTTTGTGTGATTCATTAAAACAAGCAACTCATTTGAGTCATTTTAAATTGAACTGCATGGTTTGCACAGTTTGTTTTTGTATGCAGCCTACACTGTGTGCATAATTATTAGGCACGTTGATATTCTGGTCATATTTTTTTACCAAGCACATTTGACCAATTCCAAACCACATCAATCTTAATAACTACTATTAATTTTGTATTTAATCATTTATACATGATATATATTTGTCCATGAAGGCTGGAAGTGAAAAACTCCTTGTATTCAGGTGTGCATAATTATTAGGCACGTTTTCTTTTACGTATAAATAAGCCAAAAAAGAGATTTAACCCAGACTGAAAAGTCAAAAATGATTAAATGACCAAGAGAAGGATGCAAAACTAATGCAATACTAGAATTTGCAAAGTTAAGGCATGACCATTGGACAGAGAAATGCTCGTTGGGTCAGCACGTTGAGAAATAAAACGGTGGATAAGAAAAGACACGTTAACTGCAAAAGAATTAAGAATTAAAGTAAAGAATTAGCTGTGAAACCATCAGGAACCATTTAGTCTCCAGCGCCACCATTTTCCAGAGCTGCAACCTACCTGGAGTCTTCAGAAGTTCAATGTGTCAGGTTGTCAGAGACTTTGCTTGAGAAAAAAACCTAAAAAATGACCCTCACTTAATAAGAATAACATTCTGAAGTGTTAAGAAATACATGAAGACAGTTTTTTTATAGGCTTTATAGACAGATAAGTTGAGAGTGACTCTTGAAGGACCAGCACCACATCCTCTTGTACTTCTGATTCAAGAATTTGTCTTCCAGAATCTAGCAGTACATTTTGGGAGTTCATGTTTAGTCTATCTCCTATCCTGAAAAGTCTGACTTGCAGAGATGGACCAAAATGAACTCCCAAAACTTACTGCCAGATTTTGTAAGATAAATTCTTGAAAGAGTGGTATAAGAGGATTTGATGCTGGTCCTTCAAAAGTCACTCTCAACTTATCTGTCTATAAAGCCTATAGAAAACAGTCTTCATGTATTTTACAACACTTCAGCATGTTATTCTCTTTAAATGAGGGTCATTTTTTAGGATTTTTCACCCAAGAAAAGTCTCTGAGAACCTGACACATTGAACTTCTGAAGACTCCAGGTAGGTTGCAGCTCTGGAAAATGGTGGCGCTGGAGACTAAATGGTTCCTGATGGTTTCACAGCTAATTCTTCACTTTAATTCTTAATTCTTTTGCAGTTAATGTGTCTTTTCTTCTCCACTGTTTTTTTTCTCACCGTGCTGACCCAACGAGCATTTCTCTGTCCAGTGGTCATGCCTTAACTTTGCAAATTCTAGTATTGCATTAGTATTGCATCCTTCTCATGGGCATTTAATAATTTTTGACTTTTCAGTCTGGGTTAAATCTCTTTTTTGGCTTTTTTATATGTAAAAGAAAACGTGCCTAATAATTACGCACACCTGAATATAAGGAGTTTTTCACTTCCAGCCTTCATGGACAAATATATATCACGTATAAATGATTAAATACAAAATTAATAGTAGTTATTAAGATTGATGTGGTTTGGAATTGGTAAAATGTGCTTGGGAAAAAAAATATGACCAGAATATTAGCGTGCCTAATAATTATGCACACAGTGTATGAGTAGAAAACACTGATGTGACCTGCGATAGGTACATTTGAGTGCAGGTCAAAAATCAGAATAGTAAGTAAGAGATTATAATTTTTAAAGACACACACACACACACACACACATTCTTGCATTTGTGGTTTACGGGGACTCTCCATAAGCGTAATGGTTTTTATACTGTACAAACCCTATTTTCTATCGCCCTACACCTACCTTACACCTAAACCTAGCCCTCACAGGAGACTGTGCAAACTTTTTGAATTTCATAAAACACTGTTTAGTATGTTTTTTAAGCCTTTTGTTTTACGGGGACACAGGAAGTGTCCTCATAAACCATGTTTACGTTGTAGTACCCATGTCATTATACACATTTGTGTCCTCATAAACCACAAATGCCGGAACACACACACACACAAACCATTTAATTAAATTTCTGCTTGTACTGATCCTGTAGCTTTTAACAGTTTGTAAATATTATGTCCATGTATTACATAAAACAGAATTAATACTTTATTTCAGCAGATGTTCATGATGTTAGGGTCATCGCAGAATGTCATCTAATTCAGTCTCTCTTTTCTCACATTCTTATTAGACTCATTTCACATTTGTAAAGCTGTGTTACCTTATCTGAGTCACTTATTGTGTGTGTGCTTTTGTGTGGCTTTCAGACAGGAAATAATTTCAGTTTTAACAGCATAATATCTTCAACAGGCTGTTGTGCACAAGCTCTAATGTAAAACAGCCTGTTGTCAATCTGGACAGCTGCTGATATTTAATTATAATAATATTAATAAAGTTTCAAGTGTGAGGTTTCAAGTTTTGTTCGATTCCACTAGCAGCACCAAAAGAGGTAACTCTCTGCTCATCTGTCATTGGTCAACAAACAGATGTCCATGTCCCCAAACTCAAAACATCTTGTCAAACTGGTTTTGATGCCCAAAACAAATCTCTCCAAACTTTTGTAAACTTGATGATGCCAATGTTTTGTACAGTCTACATAATAGACACACAATGTTTCAGGGAAAAGCAGTGCAAAGCATTTTGATGGCACTACAGAGCCACCATGTTTACAATTTAGATAAGCTAGGGTTTTTCATTTTTATTATGAGTAAATGAAGTAAATGTGCTCATGTGCAAATTATTTACCAAGGTACAGATTTTGAAGAGGTCTAGAATAATATGGACGCCAGGATACTAACAACACTCAAGATGAGTTCTGTGGCACTGAGCTTCTTGGAGTTCACGGTGAGTTCTTTTTTGTGTTGAAGGTTGTGTTGTTCTCACTGCACCACTGCAGGATGTGCTGGAAATTTTCTTTTAATACTGACCTTGTATACTTGATAATGGAGCTGGGAGAAGGTATGTAGTCAAGATTGAAGAGGCATTGTACAGGTGAACCGTGTGAACCCTTAGTTAGATTAAAGGAGCTCTGGCTGCCTAATCTAACAGCCTAAGGTGTGAGATTTTGAAAATAGGATGATGTTAAAGGCAGATTTGTAGATAATAGGCTAATCAGAGTTGTGATGTGTCTGGCTTCGTTGTGTAGGGCTGTGGCGTCATCTGTTGACCTATTTACATAATATGCAGAGTCTGTACACTCTAAAAAATGCATTTTTTAAACCCAAATGCTGGGTTCAGCTTGTTGGGTCATTTTATTGGGTTATTGTAAATATTGTTTACGCAGGTGCTGGGTAGGTTTTTCTGTAATTTAGCTGCTGGGTCATTTTCACATTTTCAAATGATAAACCCTCTCAAACACGTGCCTTAAAGCACGCTGGGTCAGTATAAACCAATGTTGGGTGAACTGTGCCAATGCCAAACTGGTTAAAACTGGATTTGTTTTGTCAGCGGTCATTTCTGTCCTGAGAGAAAACACGACTAAAGGGAAACTTCCTGAATCAAATTAAGGTTTGTACTACATTGTATTCCTGTCATTATCACTGTAGCTATAAACAAGAAAACATCTGTAGTCTCACATTTTCCTTATTTATTTATTTACTTAATTAGTTTGTTCGTTTGAATGTACGTCGCAGCTACTCTCTGCTTGGAACGCTAGCTGTCTAGAAACGCAGCACTGGATCAACACTCAAAGCGAACAACGCGCCAGCGCCACCGTGGAAGTTTCACCGGTGAAACATTTCACCTCCCACCAAACAAATGCGCGACCAGGGCTGAAACACGATACGACTTCGTTGTTCTAATAACAAAGTTGCCATGCGCTCCACTGAATACAATATAAGCGCTACTGATCCAAAAGCTAGCGACGCAGTGGTCGCACTATGCGTTTGCCGGTGTGAAACTTAAATGTCTGACAGACAAGATGGCACGAAAGCTATTTTTAATATGAACTGGAACAGCTTGCTGACAGCAGTTTTCTTCCTCTCAGATTCCCTCTGGCTACTCATGCTGCTCCTGTCACGTCCTAAAGCGTTTACTGAATGTTTTTGAGCATTTTATGTTTGTCTAAAACTGACCTGACATTGAATAAAAAATATTGTATACTGCTCTTGTCCTATATAAAACAGATTTTAGAGTGCATTTTATTATTTTAAAACGAAAAACCTTCAATTGACTGACCCAGCACTGTCAAAACACAAACAAAAAACAAACAAAACAACTGAAAATAACCCATCATGTTTTCTGTCCAATATTTACCCAGCGGTGGTTTGCCAAATAACCCAGAAATGATAGTTTTTATCCCAGCATTTTTTTTTTTTAGAGTGTATTGCTTTCTGATACACATAAGCAAAATAATGATTTGCCCTGGTGGAGAGTGCATGTTTTACTGTATCGCTCATATGTGAAAATATGTTTTGGTGTGTGTCACATCAAAGCTTTCTTATTTCTCTTCCTTGATGTCTGGAATTCAACAGAGACAAAGAGCCACATGTGGTTTTCAGTAGGTCGCACTTGTTATTGGCTGCTCAGCGCCTGTTTGGAGCAACTTTTATGGAATAAATATTTAGCATTATGTTTACTAAAAGGATCTCATATCTTGACAAAGGGGACCATAGCTTGAAATATTGAAACTACTTGCATCGTGCACCCTGTGGACTAATTATTTGAGCCTTCCCCACCACATTAGATTTACTGCCCTAGTGGCAGGCATTAGCTACAGTAGTTGAAGAGGTGGACTCAGAACATTATCGGATATTTTAAGAACTAGACAAGAAGCACTTTTCTTTGTGTTTTATGTTCATAGACTGTAGTCAGTAGATGATCACATTTTGATAAATGTTTTTTTTTCATAATTGCATTTGCTCTTTTCGCAGTACTGAAGTTGCCACTGACTTGATTGGTAAGAATACCTTTTCACCATATTAGAATCTCAGCGTAGTTTGTTAACTATAGGTGTGTGCTCTGATTTTTTTCCCCACACAGCAGCTCTGATTAGAAGCACACACCATAATCATATTCAAGTATTTAAAGTCTATAATTGTAATATATCATTAAATTTCCCTAATAACACCCAATATTGTTAGAATAAAGGTCTGTGTCAATTGTTTTTTCTTTACCACAACCACTATTCATCCAGTGGAAACCTTGCCCCATTTCTGCTATAAGTGCTAATGAAAATCAATGTAGTAATATGACTTTTATATAATATTAAAGAGTTATATCAAATATTACATTGCAATATAATTTTCTTAATTTCGCTTACAAGTTTCAGGTAGAGTTTTTTTATTTTTATTATTATTTTATTAACTACTATTTATTCCTATGTTTAATCAAAGGAGCCAATATTTTTTAAAAAGTAAAGTTTTAATCTCTTTCTTTCTTTCTCCTGCCCTCACCTTCTTAATTTTTCTCAGTGTTTTGTCATACTGCATGTCTATACACAGCAAAAAGCAGTTTCAGTTTGTCACAGATCAGAACATAACATGCTAAACAGGTGAATACATGGACTGTCTTTTCTGCCCAATACAAGGTATAGTAAACAGCATATGACGAACCAGTAAAGTGCTGTATATTCATCTGAATCTCAACATTCCCATTATACATACAGTTTAAACTGAGGTTTAATCAAGGTGTTGTGATCTGTAGTCACTAATCATAACTAGAGTTTAATGAGGTTTGGGATAAGCATGGGCAATGCAGCAATCATACCGAAGGATATAAATACACAAGCTTACCTCACTCCTTTGAGAATTCCTGCTCTTATGTGCATCACATTGCAATCATGTTTCATGTGTTTTGAGATGTATATTTAAGGCATAATTAGACTTCATTGTCTTTTGGTGCATAATATCTTTTTCAGTGAGCCTGCTTCCTAAACTAAGCTAAATTTATGATATGTTCATACAGAAGGGTTTTGGACTAACGGCCCAGTCGGCTATACTGACCAACTAGATAATATCAGCTTGATTGACACAGGCAAAAAGAGAATTGTACTGGTGCATTACTTAAAGGTGAGCCCTGACTTTTTCCCTGTTATTTGCTATTGTGAGACAATGTTGCTTTATACAGAAGCGCCACATTTTTGTAACCAATACTATCTTTTTTAACAACCCTTATCCGTTGTGACTGTGGCTGTAAATAAAATCAAAAGCGTCTTATTATCTACTCATTTTGTGTGCAAGAGATGATTAGAATAAATTAATGATTATTTTTAGTCAGTAGTCACGGTAGTTTTTGATTTGATTACGCCATTCACAATGCTTCTTGCATGAATAGTTCATTCCCTCATTAAATTAGATAAGAACACAGTCAATATCTCAACCACTGTGTGAATGTCCATAAACAGTAAACCTTAAAAAAAAAAAAAAACAGCTGGATACTTGTGAAAAACATAGCTAAGGAACTAAATTAACTTAAAGTATTTAATGAGAGAATACTTCACTTTAATCTAATTGCTTTCATAATATCAGTGTGACAGATGTCTAATTGGTATGCAACAAAGCACCAATTTAGATAATTTACATCTCCATTAGTTGGAAGTCAAGTGGATGTATAAAATCTAGACCAGTGTAGCCCAGTACTACACATTTATTACTTACAGTTGAGGTCAAAATTTTACACCCCTTCTTTCAGAATCTGCAAAATGTTAATTATTTTACTAGAAAAAGAGGGATCATACAAAATGCATGTTATTGTTATTTAGTACTGACATGAATAAGATATTTCACACAAAAGAGAAAGAATAGTAGTTGAATTTACAAAAATTACCCTGTTCAAAAGTTTACATCCCATTGATTCTTAAAGGTTCCTAAAACCCCAAGACTACTTTTTCTGAGATTTGAGCAGAGGTGTTTGTGTTGCACATCATATATGATAATGTTAGCATCCATTAATTTTAATTGTTGGAGAAAACTGGTTAATTTTGAGCTTTTTTGCTCTATTTTCATCTTCTCGGTTTAAAATCTACACTGACGTCACAGTTTATGACGTGGCAATGGACTATAGTACTTCAATGACGCGTCGGTGTCTCATAATTATTCACGAGGCTGCGCATTCTTATCGTATGAGAAGACGCTTTGCCTAATTATTCACAACAGCGCGTGTTGATTTGCTATGACAGACCCACTAAACATTGGACGTCGGATAGACGTGCAGATCATGTCTATATTGGGTCCGTCGGTCCATGACCAATTATGGACATCTATTCGACGTCCAAACTAGGTCCACTATTTGGACGTCTATCCATTACCCAACTTGGACGTCATTTGGACATCTATGGCAGTTGCAGTAAATGTGTTTTACAAAATAGAGCCTATCAACATGATTATATATATATGAATACAGATTATTTATAAACAAACAAGATTTATTATCTGTATTACTATTTATTTATTTGGTAGCCCATATGTTTTTACAAAACAACCCCATCAATGGACGGAAATTGGACGTCCAAAAACGACATGGAAAAGACGTCACTACGACGTCACATTGCGCAGTGGGGACGCTTCAGACTGTCAGATTGCGTACAATAACTGAGAGAAACGTTTATGGATCGAAGGAGACTGTTTGTTTTCGTTTGCTCTGTAAGTAGAGTTCGGCACAAACGCGATTCATTCATAAGGTGAGTGTAATAGCGGTTTTTACAACTCCTTAACGCAACGTATCAAAAGGATTAGAAATGCCGCAAAACAAGCCTTAATAGTTAATAGAGGTTCAACAGCACGTTCATATATATGTTTTCGATGCAGAGTGCAAATGTCTTTGCATTTATTTGTGTTGTTAACTCAATGGGAGCGAAATGAAACTGTCTGAACCCGAAGTTGACTCTCTCCCCTCTTCCCCCTCCGCTCCGCAGCGCACCACGCCCACTTTTTCAGCATTTTTCAAAACTATGGTGAGAACTAACCAGTGCTGAAACAGGGGGGTTTCATGACCCTTTAATACTTTGTTGTTACCTGAATGATCAACAGATGTTTTATGTTTAGTTATAGTTGTTCATAAGTCCCTTGTTTGTCCTGAACAGTGAAACTGTCTGCTGTTCTTCAGAAAAAAATTCTTCAGGTCCCACACGTTTTTTGGTTTTCCAGCATTTTTGTGTATTTGAACCCTTTCCAACAATGATTAAATGATTTTGGAGATCCATCTTTTCACACTGAGGACAACTGAGGGACTAATATGCAACTATTACAGAAGGTTCAAACGCTCACTGATGCTCCCGAAGGAAGCATGAAACTTTTGAACAGAATAGAGAAGTATAAATTTTTCTTATTTTGCCTAAATATCATATTTTTTTATTTAGTACTGCCCATCAGAGGCTACAGAAGATGGTTCCATGTTTCCCAGAAGACAAAATAAGTAAAATTTACCCTGATCTTCGTTCGAAACCCGGAAGACCTTTGTTCATCTTCACAACACAAATTATGATATTTTTGATGAAATCCGAGAGCTTTCTACTTTTTATGCTATTTTTCAATAACCAAATTCCCTGTACATGTTCACACACAAAGTCTTTGACCTTATTCAACATTAGGAAATCATTACTATGCAGCATAAGATAAATTATGAGAAACACAAATAATTAGTTAACCTCCTCAATCTTTCATTACTTTTTCATGTGACAAATGCAAAGAACAAATCTTCATATCACTTCACTTAACTTTAGCATCAGTATTGTGAGGAAGATGTGCTTCTGCCCTCCCTTCAACTATAAAACCATTTCCATGCTTAATGATACTAAATGATTTGATTATCCTGGGTCATAAAATCAGCAAATCAGAGTAGGGTACTGTTTTTTCCCACGCCGTTAATCTACTAGACTATGGTCTATTAATTGAGACACTTTCATTGCGTCCTTGGTCATTTACCCAATGGCCATAAAACACGGCTTCTCTAAAAAAGCTGGTAAGATGGAACAACACTATTAAAATAACACAAAATACAGTATGCTGTTATGTTTTTGAGGGTCATTTGTAATAGTTTGCACACCGATTGCAGAGAACAGTCTGTGAATGTTAGTCTGTGAAATCCAGCCTCAGATCTTTTTAATGACAGCTCTTTTGTCTTTGTCTTTTAATCTGACATCCAGACTTTTTTATTTCATTTCAGATAGACAGTGAGCAGCACGTTATCTGCGGATGACTCATAACCATCGAAGTGTGGTCACAAGTTTGGATGGCCGATTAAAATGACCTTTGCCATTCAAGTGGCACGTCTTCATGACATCAAACACAGTGGCTGTTGAAATGTGGAAATGTTTGTCCTCTGCAAATGACCTTTTAGAAAGAAGTGAATCGCACCAGAACATCAACAGCCCCCCCCAGTGAGTTTAACCCCATTACCCTGTACTACCCAACAGGCAGAGCTAGCAGAGAGTATTTTACTTCAAGTTCAGTAAAAGCACATTAGTCAACCAAATAGTCTTTATTTCATGTCACATTGCCATTAAGGAAGAACATTTGGAATTAGGCCTATTTATTCATGCATTTCATTTTTTATGTTTCTACTTTTAACTGACAATCAAGCTTTAGAGACCTTTTCTTGTTAGACAAAACCTGAAATAATGTACTGTTTACAATTCTACAATTACAATTATTATTCAGATTAAAAATCAGAAACATTTTTTTAGTAGCAGTGGTAATGCCTGATAAAAAAATCTATTTGTGCTGACATGCTTGTGTATGTTGAACTATGCTAATTTATTGCTGATTTAATGAAAGAATATTTCTTACAAGCACAAGTTTAATCAGTTACAGTAGAGCATTTTTCTACTGCAGATCTTTCTGCACACTTTTTTCTTTTAAATGAAACATTATATGCGGCGTTTAGTTCAAGGACAGGTCTTACTTTATAACATACATAGAACTGTGGACGTTAAAATTCTCAAGGCTTGCTAAATTACGCTTGCAATGTGGCCACTTTATGTAACAAGACAAGATGATGATAAAGGAAGATATAGGCCTATATGTAAGCATCACAACATCTCTGACTAAAATATGTGGTAGAAAACCCATGAAAGATTTATGCTATTTAAAAAATCCACATCGTTTTATACACAACTCACGCTTTCAGGCTCTGTCTCAGGCTCTCACTCTGCCCATCTAAATCTCACACCAAACCGGCAACCCTGCTTGCGATTTTTATATGTTGTAAGTTTTAATACTAAATTCGAACAATAAATACCATTTTGATGCACGTAATGTGGCGTAAATCGTAAAATGTAGTGCTTCTGTTAATGCCAGAGCTATTGAAAAATAGAGCTGCGACAAGCTTTGATCTTGCCGGCGTCGCAGCCACGCGGTCACGTGATTCACGGAGCTCTCAAAACAAACCGGCGTTGACAGTATATTTGAATGTGTTTAAGAAAATTAAATATGGTTTTACTACAAATAAAACCAAAAAACCATGGTTACTATAGTTAAACCATGGTAACCACAAATTAACCACGGTCTTGCTACACTAACCATAAATTAACCATGGTATTTGTAGAAAAACTATAGTTATACAAATGGCAATCAATGCACCAAAAAGCATGGTTACTACACTTTTACTATAATAAAACGATGGTTAATTTTTGTAAGGGTTAATATGGTTTTCTTGTATTTAACCCTCAGTTATTGCTTACTTATAATGTGACCATACAGTTTAACTATTTTTGAGTTAAATAAATGTTCTATATTTTAGTTCAATAATATTCACTTAATATTTTAAGGAGATCATTTAGTACTAAATACAATAATTATGGTCCATTAATGACTTCAGAAATGATTAAACACTATATTTTTAAATGTGAAATTTAAAAAGTTAATAACTTAAATCCTTTTTTAATGTTACTTGTATAAGTACACACAATGAATGCAAGCAAATACTGAATTTAAACCAAGTTTAAAATTGTGCATTTTTATCCTCTTATATGTACAGTGTATACATATAAATAGACATGAAATCGAGATCTGATCGAGATTTTCAGTTGAAGGGCAACAAGAGAAGCAATGTAAGACTTCACTGCTTTCCTAGTGATAAGATGAGGAGAAAAGAATGAGAAAATGCCTGTGGACAAATAAAACGTCCCAAAGACCCATGTATTTGTTCTCTCCACTTTAGCCCTGATGCCTTTGAGGCTTTTAGACCACAGTTACTGAAAGAGTTTACAAACAGCAAAGACAAAAAATACTAGATGCCATCCTGACAGGATGTAAACATGTCGATGCTTGTCATGACGCCGCAGCTACTGAAGGAGTTTTCAGGCGTGGATTTCACTTGATATCTGGGGGAATTAAGACTCCTTGTAAGGAAAAATCGATGGGTTTTCTTTCATGGGTTTTCTACTACATATTTCAGTAAGACATCATTTATGTAATATTAAGCCATACAAGTCTTAATACCTGGGGTTCCCTTCAAAGAAAATGTAGCTTTAATGTGTTTTGATAGAAATCAAGATTTCAAGTGTGCTCAGTTTGAGGGGATTAAAAGTGTGGATAGGATCATTATGAAGTATTATTCTGATTATTTTGTTACTGTAATGTCATGACCAGTTTTCTCAGAAAAACCAGCATTACAAATCTCATTCAATTTCTTTTACAGTTTTTTCCCTCAATGAAAAACCTGTTTGTCTCACCACCTCTTCACTAAACTGGATTAGCTGTTGTTTGTGCAGTATTCATAGTGTCTATTCCCATGTGGTGATCTCAGAAGGGGTCAGTTCCTTTCATCAGGCTCTTTTGACTGTAATTGATTTTCTATGTTCGGACATAAAACTGTATAATCAATAGGCTAAAGAGAGAGGAGTCAGCTCTGATTCATGAGCCTCATTAAGCATTCGTAAAATGCAAATGAGGTGATTTGTAAGATACTAATCTGAGCCTGTAAATAAAACAACAGCCAATAATTTATATTATACAGCAGGTAGTTCTGGCTGAGCAGTTCAACAGCACTGTGACTTTTCACTATGTCTCACTCTGCTTTTCTGTGTTTGTGTGTTTCACACATACAGTACATGCCTGTCTGTGCATTGTGCATTGTTGCAAATTGAGTAAAACACTAATCCATTTACGATCAAAACAATTGATTCAACACTGATTAATAATAATAAAAAAAAAAAACTAAATAATTGACCATCTTTATGAGTGAATCATTGAATCATAAATACAACGATTCATTTAGACCTCGATTTAATCTAAAATTATTAGTAATTGTTCCAGTGAATCACTGAATCATTTATATACAGTTGAGGTAAAAAGTTTACATACACTTTGCAGAATCTGCAAAATGTAGCACCGAACTGAATAAGATATTTCACATAAAAGACATTTACACATAGTCCACAGGAGAAAATAATAGTTTAATTTATAAAAATGACCCTGTTCAAAAGTTTACATACAGTTGATTCTTAATACTGTGTTGTTACCTGAATGATCCACAGGTGTGTTTTTTTTTGTTTAGTGATAGTTGGTCATGAGTCCCTTGTTTGTTCTGAACTGTTAAACTGCCTGCTGTTTCTCAGAAAAATCCGTCAGGTCCCACAAATTCTTTGGTTTTTCAGCATTTTTGTGTATTTGAAACTTTTCCAACAATGATTGTATGATTTTGAGATCCATCTTTTCACACTGAGTACAACTGAGGGACTCATATGCAACTATTACAGAAGGTTCAAATGATCACTGATGCTCCGGAAGGAAAAACAATGCATTAAGAGCCGGGGTGTAAAAACTTTTTAAATTTGAAGATCAGGGTAAATTAAACTTATTTTCTCTTCTAGAAAACATGCAAGTTTCTTATATATATAGGCATAAGTAATAAGAAATAAGAAAGTTGTACACATCTTCATTATGTTCAAAAGTTTTCACCCCCTGGCTCTTAATGCATTGTGTTTCCTTCTGAAGCATCAGTGAGCATTTGAACCTTCTGTAATAGTTGCATATGAGTCCCTCAGTTGTCCTCAGTGTGAAAAGGCGAATCTCAAAATCTTACAGTTATTGTTGGAAAGGGTTCAAATACACAAAAATGCTGAAAAACCAAAGAATTTGTGGGACCTGAAGCAGTTTAATGGTTCAGGACAAACAAGGGACTCATGAACAACTATCACTAAACAAAACAACACAGCTGTGGATCATTCAAATAACAACACAGTATTACGAATCAAGAGTATGTAAACTTTTGAACGGTCATTTTTATAAATTCAGCTATTATCTTTTCTTGTGAATGTCTTTTACGTAAAATATCTTATTCACGTCAGTACTAAATAAAAAATAACATGCATTTTGTATGACCCCCTTTTTTTTGGTAAAATAATGAACATTTTGCAGATTCTGCAAGGATCAACTGTATTGAGATCAACTGTATATTTAAATATAATTATACTAGCAAAACATACTCAGTTCTTGTTCCTTAATTATGTAAACATACCACCAAAATGCTTTAAGAAAACACCATCTTTAAATGATTTAACCTATTTGGTAAAATCAGAGGCAACCCCATTCATACACTGACCCCCTTCTGATATTAGCTTACGTTCACCCATCAAATCTGCCTCTGATTGGTGGAGAAAGCTGGGGGAGGAGCCTGTCCTCAGCATGCCAGACTGTGGAGGCAAGAGTATCTCACTCGCCTGCCTGCCAAGTGCTGGAAGCACTCTGGAGACTGAGTGCCTCACTCTGAATGCTGAATGTTGCTGTTTGCACTTCAACAGTGTTGAAACAGAGTCAGCGTTTTCAGATTCACTCAACTGCAGCTGTCTCCTGTCCTCTGATTCTTTGTGTGCATGTTTCTGTCTCTATTTTGTTCTTTGTCTGTGTAGGAAGCTCTTGCACACTATCGTCAGACGTTGATTTGGAGGAAGAGTTTTCTCAGAGGTGAGGTGACGGATGCTCGTACAGTTCCTGATTTGTTTGATCTACATGACGGATGATGTTCAATTTGAATTCACCCGACTGATTTAAAGACAGATCAAACCACAGACTACGGATATTCAGGGAAATGAACACCTCACATCATCATGGACTGCATCATTCGTACCGAAATCACAGCCAGGGAGCTTTGCCGGTGGGAAAGCCAGCTCAAGGCGAGAGAGGATCAGCCTCTGGATGCTATGAGCAGCTGCTCATCTCCACAGAGGTCTTCCTCACACTGGGGCTCGTCAGCCTCCTGGAGAACATTCTGGTGATCGCTGCTATTATCAAGAACAAGAACCTTCATTCTCCCATGTACTTCTTTATCTGCAGTTTGGCCGTAGCAGACTTGTTGGTCAGCGTCTCCAATGCCTCAGAAACGGTAGTGATGGCCCTCATCACGGGGGGCAACCTGACCAATCGCGAGAGCATCATCAAAAACATGGACAACGTTTTTGACTCTATGATTTGCAGCTCTCTGTTGGCCTCCATTTGGAGTTTGCTGGCCATCGCGGTGGATCGCTACATCACCATCTTCTACGCCTTGCGCTACCACAACATCATGACCCAACGGCGGGCGGGCACCATCATCACCTGCATCTGGACCTTCTGCACGGTCTCTGGCGTGCTCTTTATTGTGTACTCTGAGAGCACCACCGTTCTCATATGCCTTATCAGCATGTTCTTCACCATGCTGGCTCTTATGGCCTCGCTCTACGTCCACATGTTTCTTCTGGCCCGCTTGCACATGAAGCGCATTGCCGCCCTCCCTGGCAACGGACCTATCTGGCAGGCGGCAAATATGAAAGGGGCCATCACAATCACAATCTTGCTGGGGGTATTCGTGGTGTGTTGGGCTCCGTTTTTCTTGCACCTCATCCTCATGATCTCCTGCCCCCGGAACCCTTATTGCATCTGCTTCATGTCTCACTTCAACATGTATCTCATCCTCATTATGTGCAACTCGGTCATAGACCCTCTCATTTATGCCTTCAGGAGCCAAGAGATGAGGAAGACCTTCAAGGAGATCTGCTGCTGCTGGTACGGACTGACCTCACTGTGTGTATAAACATTTAATGTTAAGATACTGATTGTGAGATGCTGGGTTGCAAGACAACACTAAGCAACCGTTACTGGATGATGCTGAGAATGTGAAAGATCTAATTACACTGCATAGCTTGTGTGATTATTCTGCGCACATTTATTTGATACCCAGAGAAATGTGATACTATGGCTGTGATGACCATGAAAAATGCTAATGACTCAGTGTTAATGACTCAAGGATTCTTTTGTTCATTGACAAGCTGTTTTGGTGTTTATTTATATATATATATATATATATACAAGCCTCATTTATTTTGTCTGCCAAGTAAGACATCAAAAAGTCAAAGTGCCAATATTTAAAAGTGTTAAATGACAGACATTCATGGCACCGTTTGTGTTGTGATTCAGTGACTCAAGCACAGTATTTTGGCAACTGTGACTATGTTCTCTTAGCAGGTTTGTACTTCAATCATCCAGCTTGAGAACCATTGCAGATTGATAAATGTGTTTCAAATTAATTTATTTTTGTATTTTGTAAGTTAATTTGATTTTTGATTTTTGTAACACCATCTTATTGTGCAAATAAAACAACATGAAAACCAGCAATTATGCCTCATATATTATTTGTGGAATTGTTAAAATGATTTTGCTCTTTAGTGTCGTGGAGCTCAAAAGGTAAATATCTATATCATCTAGTAAAAGACTGCCTACAAGCTCTTAGAAGCTATTTATTTCATCAGTCTATTTTCAAGGTTACCGTTCTGAGCTGAACGTACAAGCTCTCATCTTGTACGACTACAAAAGGAAGGTTTTCTGTCGGTTTGCACATTCACTAAGCTCTTGCTTATATCAATGAGTTTCTTCTCTGCAGTAATATTACTTGACCCCAAATCAAGGGCAACGTAATTGAATGTACTAAAGAAAATATTGGGATTAGTTTTCTCAGAAGGCTGAGGTCTGCAAGCTATCAGTTGGTATTCCTGTTAGTAATGACAATGGATTAGCTGGTGCCTGACCCTGTGGAAGTACACGATTTCAATTCTGCTGTCTTGGATCATGGGCACTCTTTCCTAATTATAGGTGGTTTGAGCCAATCACCTGAGCTGTATGTGATCTCTCTGGAGCAATAGTGAAAATGACTTCATGAGCACCTGTTAGCTAATGGCACCTCAAGAACGCACAGTCTCAAACCCTTCACTGGTAATTATCCCAATCTGTGACAAGAAATTCAGTAATGTAAGTCTATATATATATAGCTGGTTACTCCCACAGATCATGTTTTCAGGTCAATTGAAGACTTATTTTGAGGTAACAAAGTGGTTATATCTTACAACAGTGTTTTAGTTCCACATTAAAAAATAAAAAAATCTAACATTAGGAGATGAAAGCAGTAATATTTCGAGAAAAAATTATGAGAATAAAGTCGAAATGTTTTTAGAATTTAAACCGTAGAAATTAAAGCTACAGTATTTTGAGAGTATAGCCTATATTGCGCATGCAATGCAGAAGTCTTGAAAAAAAAACAGTACAGCCTAATTTAATGAAAAGTATGTCTCATTATTGTAATTCGCATGGTGCTTAAACTGAGGTGAATACAGCGATCTGTCACGCCACATTAAAGAGCATGAAAAACACAATTATAATAGACATATTGTTTGTATTTCGCTATAAAACTGACAGAATTTGAAAGCTGAGACTTTGGAATTTCTCCTGGTGCTCCCAATCTGGGCCATTTGCATGCACAATAGGCTACATAAAATATTAAAACTATAATCTCATAATTGCTACAAATAAGTGCTGCCTTCATGCCATATTGTAATTACCGTAATTCCGAGATGACAACACGTGACTTTTTACTTATAGCTTTCCATGTTGTCAGACTCAGAGGTGGCACCTAAGTAGCTCCTAAACGAACCTGACGGCGGTCACGTGGTACATCTGTAAGTGGTAATTCTAAAAACATTCAGAGTTTACAAGTTGTAATTACGAGTTCAGGAACACGTGAGGGCTTTGGCATTGATAGTGTTGCCATAGAAACACATAATTCAGATTAGAATGTCACGTGTTTTCATCTCGGAATTACGGCATGGCGTGAATGCAGCATAATTCTCGTAAATTTGAATTTATTCTCAAAATATTTTGACTTTATTCTCAAAACATTTCAACTTTTCACCTCGAAACACTTCGACTTTATTCTTGTAATATTTCGACTTTATTATCGTAGTTTCGACTTTAATATTTTTTAAAGGGGCACTAAAACGCCATTGTAGTGTCTAGTGTGAGAGTTGTTTACTTCCTTTTTTAATTAGTTTTCCCATTAAAGGAGAACTCCACTTCCAGAACGACAATTTACAAATAATTTACTCACCCCATTGTCATTCAAGATGTTCATGTCTTTCTGTCTTCAGTCGTAAAGAAATTATTTTTTTTGAGGAAAGCATTTCAGGATTTTTCTCCATATGATGGACTTCATTGGTGCCCCGAATTTGAACTTCCAAAATGCAGTTTAAATGCAGCTTCAAATGGCTCTAAACAATCCAAGCTGAGGAAGAAGGGTCTTATCTAGAGAAACGATCGGTCAATTTTTCGAAAAATAAAAATTTGTATACTTTTTAAGCACAAAAGCTTGTGTAGCACAGGCTCTGGAATGCACGTTCATGGGTCGTTCTTGAACGATTCGTTCAATTTGAATGAATCTTTAATGTGACTCGGGAAGAACGAGTCGTCTCGGCGAGTGATTCATTCAGTTGTGCATGCGCAACATCCTATTAGATTCTGTATTGGAATTAGTTCACCTGTTTCGAGTCTTCGGGTTTTTCGAGTCGTTCGTTCATCTTATGGGGCTGTCACGTGATGCTGATTTTGCTAAAATGAATTAAAGGACTCGAAAAAAGATTTGTTCATTTTGCTAAACAAGACTCAAAGGTCCAAGTCAGTAAAATGATCCGAACTTTCCATCACTACTACGAATCACACCACAAAGTTCATCGTCTGTGTACTCCAGCTCAAAAAGGTAGAGTATGTCGGAAAACTCCATGTTACTTTCTCGTACAACTTTAGAATCGTCCGACATCGTTGTACCTTTTTGTTTGTAAACAGCGTTTGACTTACTTGCACTTTCTTAGTCTTTGCATGTTCGCTTTGTAAACACTGGCTCTGTGGTTCCGCCTACGTTCAGCGTGACCTATCGACGTGGTTCAATATTACGGGAACGTGCATCCCAGACCCTGTGCTACACAGGCTTTTGTGCTTAAAAAGTATACAAATTTTTATTTTCCAAAAAAAATAACTTATCATTTCGCTAGATAGGACTCTTCTTGATCAGCTGGGATCGTTTAGAGCCCTTTGAAGCTGCATTTAAACTACATTTTGGAAGTTTAAAAACGGGGCACCAATAAAATCCATTATATGGAGAAAAATCCTGCAATGTTTTCCTCAAAAAACATAATTTCTT
This sequence comes from Labeo catla, assembly GCA_012976165.1. Classification (NCBI taxonomy): domain Eukaryota; kingdom Metazoa; phylum Chordata; class Actinopteri; order Cypriniformes; family Cyprinidae; genus Labeo; species Labeo catla. Next base: position 255,993 of record VONZ01000023.1, on the reverse strand, counting down.
CACGACTGAAGACAAAAAGACATGAACATCTTGGATGACAAGGGGGTGAGTAAATTATTTGTGAATTATTTTTCTGGAAGTGGAGTTCTCCTTTAACTCCATACATGATCTCATCATACATCTAGATTACTACCCCCTAGTATTGGTAGGTTTAGGGTTAAGTGTGGGGGAGGGGTTAGGATTAGGCAATCATGTAGCGATTTCAAAGGGGTAATAATTTGGCAGAGGGTCAAAAATGGGCACAACACCAGAAGTAACAAGGTTGCTCAGTAGCTCAGCCGGCACGAAACTGGACTTTGGATGTGAAATCCTTGGGTACGAATCCCATGAAAAACATAACTCTGCTGAAAGATTAACGATGAAAAACAAGCTAAAACGAGATGCTTGTGATTGTGTTTTTATGTCACATTCGCTTTTCTTCATACTGTCGGGTAGGTTTAGGTGTAGTGCAGATGGTACGTTATTTTAAAACATCACGGAGCATTACCACTCAATGGACATTTTATGTCAGAAATTCCAACACCACATAAAATATGTGCATCCATATGTACGTTCATTTATTCTGGGGACAAAACAAACACACACTCTTTTACTGCCACTCAGTGAACATTTCACATCAATTATGTCACAAAATATTTCTTTAGAAAAAAATTTGGCTAACCGTGACCTACATGAGCCACACAATGTTTCTGTGACTCAATACACACATTTTATTAACTTCCACATATTAAACAAATTAAATCACACATAAAACGCACTAAAACAGAGGCAGAGTTTAAAATGGCCAGATGACTTGAGTTTGCACACTTCTCTAGTCAGGCGCTTATTGAATCAGACCCTCTTCTCCTTTAATACATGAATTACCCTCCTGCCCTTTTTACATGCTTGGACAGCTGCCTAATTAAGAGCCATTTACCATTTGTAAACCCCAGGGATCCTCCTGGTCCAGCTATCTTTTTTTATTTCAAAGAATTTGAAAAATCCATACTAGCCTGTTAGTCTGATGGAAACCTATATAGTTAATTTGCATTCTTTATTGGAAATGAAATAGTTTCTCTGCCCTGCAAAATATCTGAAATTATGTTCATGCAAACTGATGTTCAGTGTGTATTGGTCACACATTAGAATATGCAATCGATCACAATTTATAAATGCAATAAGATATTACAATGTCTAAAATATATTTTTTGTTACACACTTAGAGACTGAACTCTAAGTATATTTGTTCCATTCTGTTTGGTTCCAGAAAAGCATTTATCATCATGACAAAAAAGGTCACCTCTGAGTAATCTATTGATCAATGCAAGTGTCACACAAAGCCCTACTTTGGGATTTCTTCCCTGTTTAAAGGCCTGCGGATAGTGATTTGACATCCCAATCCATTCACATGTAAAACTGTTCTAGAGATCAGTATAAATTCCAAGAAATGGAGTATCTCAGATTTCAGCTTCATAAGAGGCTTAGCAATCATCTTTCTGGTCCCTGGTCACAGTCTCATCTCTGACTAAAAACACCTTTTCTCCAAACACGTGACATGGTAATTGCTTCTTCTACGTGCACAGCTTCAAATACTTTCTAAGCATGCATGAAAAGATATCTTTGAAATGGAAATGCAGACGTGTACAATGGAGCCAATTTCACTCTGTCCAGGGAAGGAGATGTGTAAGGGGTTTCTCTGTAATTCTCCCATTTGGTCACTCAAATTGATTGCCTCTAATTGAGCATGGGCATTGACATATTAGCTCTATACCCCATGGCCGTGTCTCAGTAAATGAGACTTCCTCATAAAGCCTGAAATTATTTGTAAAAGGGTTCTTGGTTACAGTTGGAGAAGGCTGGATCATTTTAGTAATTTATTTGGTAAAGAAAGAAGAAGAAAACAAAGCAATTAAGCCAAAGAGCATCATGATTGATCTTGACAATAAAGGCTGCACTGTAAAAAATATAATAATAATGTGGCCTATGCTAATTTTATTTGATTAATAAAGGTGTTATCATTTTGCTAATTATGAAATGTTATATATTCTTTGTGCTTGCAACAAACAAATGTCAATTTATTAAAAGCAATCAGAAAACTGTTTCAGGTACAGTCTTTTCAGTGAATCTGTTCATTGTTTTTGGGGGCGTGTCCACAGACTCCTTCATCCAAATATTTAATTAAGTAGGCATGGCAGATAATGGAGGCCTATAATGGACTGGTAATTAAAGGAACTATTATTATTATTATTCTGGGGTGCATTTCCCAAAAGCATTGTTAGCCAACTACGGTCACAAATTCTGTAGAACTCTGTTGGTAACAATAGCCCTTTTTAATTTACAAAAATTATGGGTTAAGAACAACCCAACTTGGGTTATTTGGCAACCCAGCGCTGGGTACATATTGGACAGAACACATGCTGGGTTATTTTGACCCAGCTGGTTAGGTTAAATGTTTTTACTAAACATGCCGGGTTATTTTATTTAAGTCAACCATTGTTAAAAAATGATTATATTGCTGGTTTAAAATGGACTGGAACTTAGAAAATCACTCACAGAATTACTAGAGGTAACAGCAATAATCAAAATATGAACATTTATTATTAAGCAAGAACACATGGACAAAATACAAGACAAACTGAATTTATTTGGGTGAATACACTGTAAAAAATAAAGAAACACAACTTGTTGATTTAGCTTAAAATAATGTTACTCTGTTTAGTCAAGTAAAATAAGTTTAGTCAACTTGAAATGTTAAGTTGTACTAAGTAACAACTTAGATATTTGTGTTTACTAAACTTAACAGATGGGTAAGTAACCCAGCTGCCTTAAAATTTTAAGTTGATTCAACTCAAATATCTAAGTTGTCACTTAGTATAATTTAACATTTCAAGTTGAGTAAACGTTTTTTTTGAGTTGACTGAACTTAAGTTCAGTTAAGTTGACTCAACAAATTGTTTTTTTACAGTGTACAGCATAGTTTACAGTATTACATTAAAGTCATTTAAAAGGCATTTTAGACATAAATGTAACATTTAAAAGTAGAATTTTAATTTTAGTGTATTCAACCATTTTCTGTAATCGCTTTTTACAGAAATAGTGCTAATTCTCATAGCGGTGTGTTGCCGTAATCTGAGCCAGTGATCGGCTGCTATTTGCCGGGTTAACATTAAACTTTAAACTGCGTTGTGTAAAATAATACAATTTAAAGCACAGTAAAGACTTTCTAAATGAAATGAAAAGTATACAAACCTTATTTCGCTAAAGAAGTGCAAATTGGCGGTGCCGAGAACCGCTCTCTCTGGTAGAGAATGCAAAAAGCCAACGCTCTGACTGTAACTCAGCTGGGTTGTTTTCGTCAGAGACAGGCTAAACCCAGCAGTTGGGTAGACAAAAAAATAACCCAGTGTTAAAAATGACCCAGAAGCTCAGTTACAGAAAAACTACCCAGTAACTGGGTAAAAAATATTTAAAATAACCCAGTAAAATTTTTAGTAAAAAATGACTAGGTGCTGTTAAAGAGAGAGAGAGAAAGAAATGTCACGTTAATAAGCTTGAATTCTTGATGAAAAAACAATGTTGGCGAAAAGTAGTTGGCATTATCTTTTAAATATCAGTGAAGCAATTTTATTTTAAAATAGTATAAATATTTGAAAACTGTTTGACCTCCAGACAGCGTCTAACAGCATGCCAACATATATAGTTATGTTCTGCATATTCATGTAAGGTGCAAGGATTTCAGTGTTTTATTTCATAGTTACATCACTTTCAGGTAGATTTCTCCTTTTTTTTAGCATTGACATCATTATTTGTCACTAAAACATTTACAGAAGTCAGATTTTATTTCTTAACTTTTTTTTTTCAGATGCATTTTTGATAGCAGGTTATGGACAGAAATATGACAGGTAAATCAACTATAAAAAAAAAAAAATATATTATCTGAGCCAGATACAGACGCTTTGTATAGAACAAACCTACAGGACCAAGAATATTACATTTGCTATTACTAAACTGAACTGGAAAAATTCTGGTTAAGTTTATGATTTGTGAGGCTTTTTAGGAAATCATATTTGCAGTACCACTCACCAAATAAATGGTACTGCAAAACCAAAAAAATGCGTCTGCTTTTAAGCTCAAAGTACCATACCATCTCAGTAAATGGAGTCACTAAGAGCTATTGAAATACCCAACAAGAGACTATTAAATTCTGCTGGGTAGGGAGCATACATCACCTTAATTGACTGATTGTACATACATTTGATGAATGATCTTGATATAGAATAATATACTGGACCTGTGGGATAGAAACATCATCCATCTGGGCTCAGTCAGCCTGTTCGGCACAATGACACGCAACCACCGAGCCAACTGGCACCATCACTCGATATGCTGATGACTGCGCTGTGACAGAATAACCAATGGTGTAAAAGGCAGATGTGCATCAGTTCATTGTGTTTTATTCAGTTCAACTGAAAGAAAAACAGTAAAGAATGAGATGTTATATAATATATAACAATGGATGTTTAATTAATTTTGAAAAGAAACCTAAAATATAGTAAATACATAAAATGTCCTAAGCAGTGAGTTTGCAGTATATTTTGCAGTGTATAATAAATAATCCAAAGTAATGTGAAACTCTTTATAATCATTGGTCTTTATAACATTAGCTCAATATAGAATGTTATAATATTAGCTAAGGATGGAAACTCTTTAATTTTAAATTATGAAAAAACATTCAGGAGAGGAACAAATGAAAAACGGAAAAAAGGAAAAAAAAATCTTTATTTTTAAAACCAAATGAGGCATGAAAGCGAGAACCAGTTTCAATTACACCTGCGAGATAATAAGGCTAATGGCGTAAGATGATATTCACAATCACGGTGAGCTGCTGAGGCAAGTCTATTTTTGCATTACATGATTACTTTGTAGTAAAGTAGGGAATGAGATGTGAATAAAATGTATCCATTAGGGAGTCTAAACGCTGTGGGAATGGTGTGTTCTCAGTGCCGTGAGTTGCCTATCTGCATCTCATCGCAGTGATATTTAGTGCAGATGAGCACACTCACAACCTGGCTCGACGCCCCCTTAGACATGATGCCAAAAACAGTCTGACGCACCTCACAGATGCTGTTTTCATTTAGTGCTTTCATTCTGTGAAATAACAAATGACAAAATACCAATGCTTTATGTCGCACCTTTTAAAAGACTTCGCCATAATATTGAATTTTGATTGACGGTAATGGCACTTCCAACATCAAAGTAAAGGGTATGCCAGCAGGGTTGCCAGGTCTGCATAACAAAACCAGCCTAGTTGCTGCTCTAAAGTAGCCCAATCACGTTCCAGGGGAAACCGGTTATAAAAACAGCATTTCAGGGGGTCAAAACCTGCTTCAGCTGGCTAAAAACACTTTGGTGGACATGCAGCCTTAGTGCTTTCATTCTGTAAAAATAATAATGACAAAACACCAGTGCTTTATGTCGCACCTTGTAAAAAACCTTTGCCATAATATTGGATTTTGATTGACAATCATGGCACTTCCAACATCAAAGTAAAGGATATGCCAGCAGGGTTGCCAGGTCTGCGTAACAAAACCAGCCTACAGTCTTAAAAATAAAGGTGCTTCACGATGCCATAGGAGAACCTTTTTTGTCTAACTCGTTCCACAAAGAACCTTTAACATCTGAAGAATCTTTCTGTTTCACAAAAGATTCTTTGTGGTGGAAGATGGTTCTTCAGATTATAAAAAAGGTAAGAAAGAGATGGTTCTTTAAAGAACCTCTGACTGAATGGTTCTTTGTGGAACCAAAAATGGTTCTTCTATGGCATCGCTGTGAAGAACCTTTTAAAGCACATTTATTTTTGAGAGTGTAGTTGCCTTTCTAAAGTAGCCCAATCACGGCCAAAACTAGCCCAATCGCGTTCCGGGGGAAACCAGCTATAAAAACAACGTTCCAGGGGGTCAAAACCTGCTTCAGCTGTCTAAAAACACTTCGGTGGACATGCAGCCTCAGTGCTTTCATTCTGTAAAAATAATAATGACAAAATACCAGTGCTGTATGTCGCACTTTTTAAAAAAGACTTTGCTATAATATTGGATTTTGATTGACAGTCATGGCACTCCTAACATCAGAGTAAAGGGTATGCCAGCAGGGTTGCCAGGTCTGCATAACAAAACCAGCCTACAGTCTTAAAAATAAAGGTGCTTCACGATGCGATAGGAGAACCTTTTTTGTCTAACTGGTTCCACAAACATCTGAACATCTGAAGAATCTTTCTGTTTCACAAAAGGTTCTTTGTGGTGGAAGAAGGTTCTTCAGATTATAAAAAAGGTAAGAAAGAGATGGTTCTTTAAAGAACCTCTGACTGAATGGTTCTTCTATGGCATCGCTGTGAACCCCGGCTATAAAAACAGCACTCCAGGGGTCAAAACCTGCTTCAGCTGGCTAAAAAACCTTTGGTGGACATGTAGCCTCAGTGCTTTCATTCTGTAAAAATAATAATGACAAAATGCTAGTGCTTTACGTCGCACCTTTCAAAAAAAGACTTAATAATATTGAATTTTGATTTACAAGCATGGCACTTACAACATCAAAGTAAAGGATATGCCAGCAATGTTGCCAGGTGTGCATAACAAAAATAAGCCCAGTTGGCTGGCTATAAAAAGTGAGTTCCAGGGGGTCAAAACCTGCTTCAGCTGGTTAAAAACGCATCGGAGGTTTCGCTTCAAACCGCAGACTAAAAAAAAAAAACATCCTGTGGCAGCAGTAGGCTATAAATGAAGCCCAATTCAGCAGGAAAACCAGGAAATACATATATTCATAATATGCATATTTTAGGTTGCTCTGGATAATTTAGTGCATTTAGTGCTTTCATTCTGTGAAAAAAAAAAAAAAAAAAATACCAGTGCTTTACGTGGAACCTTTTAAAAGCCATAATATTGGATTCTGATTGACAGTCATGGCACTTACAACATCCAAGTGAAGGATATGCCAGCAGGGTTGCCAGGTCTGCGTAACAAAACCAAGCCAGTTTTTACTCTAAGGTAGCCAAATTGCTTTCTGAGGGAAACTGGCTATAGAAACAGGAGTTTGATTCACAAACATGGCACTTACAACATCAAAGTGAAGGATATGCAATCAGGGCTGTCAGGTCTGCATTACAAACCAGGAAAGTTGCTACCAGGGTTGGCATGTTTTACAACAAAATATGCCCAGTTGGTACTCAAAACTATCCCAAAACTAGCTCAATTGCTTTTTTTTTTTTTTTTTGGCGGGGGTCCCCTGGAAAATTTGCCTTCCAGGGGCTAAATATTACATTATTGGGGACAGTTCAACCTGCAGCAACAGTGTTAAAGTAGCCCAATTCTGCGGTCATGGCAACACTGGTTGCTTCTCTAAATTAGCCCAATCGCATTCAAGGGGAAAATGGTTATAAAAGCCATGTTCCAGGGGGTCAAAACCTGCTTCCAGGAGGTTTCGCTTCAACCTGCATACAAAAAAACATCCCACAGCAGCAGTAGGCTATAAAACCAGAAAATACATATATTTATAAAATGCATACTTTAGGTTGCTTTGAATAATTTTGTGTATTTAGTACTTTCATTCTATGAAAATATAAATGACAAAATACCAGTGCTTTTACGTCGCACTTTTAAAAGACTTTGTAATAATATTGGATTTTGATTGGCAGTAATGGCGCTTACAACATTGAAGTAAAGGATATGCCAGCAGGTTGACTCTAAAGTAGCCCAATCACAGCCAAAACTAGCCCAATCTAGCCCAACGCTTCCAACATCAAAGTAAAGGATATGCCAACAGGGTTGCCACTAGTGCTTTTTCATTTTAAAAAGGCATTATAAAATGAAAACGATCCTCGTCTACACTGGCGTTTTCACTGCGTTTCAAAAACCGATCTTCTTCTACACTACACAAGCAAAAACGCATGTCACATGACCATTCATGTGGGTACAACAATAGATATGTATAGGTAAATTCCATAGTAGTTAGCGGACGCGTCTACGTGGTTAGAGCAGTTGAATGGGGATTCTACCTGTACATCTCTTATGGGTACAACAATAAGCAAGATGTTGTTGTTTACACAGTCATCAAGGATACGCAGATCAAATGTGGGCAGGCATGCCATCATTTTCAAAAGTCTCCCGCGGACTAAAAAACATCCCGTGGCAGTGGCTATAAATGTAGCCCAATTCCGTGAGAAAACCAGGAAATATATATATATATATATATATATATTAATAAAATGCATACTTTAGGTTGGTTTGGATAAAAGTGCCTGTCAAATGAATACGTATAAATCTGTTCATTCACTGTATTGATCCGAGTACATTTTCTTAGGAACACCATCTGTGAGCAAATTTTCCAGGCTGGCTGGAGTGTAAATTAATATTGATCGAACCTGCTCTTCTTACACTGTTGAAATAAAACTGTAGTATGTTTTCCATCATATCCCTTTAGCTGATAATTATGCTTCCATACCCGGATGATCTCTCTCTGAAAGCTTAAAATAGCCTTGATTACTGATGACACGTTATGATCTCTCTCTGATTACTAACCCAACACTTGTAAACATAGGAAATGAATAGAACAAATCATGCAGGGCCATTTATCACAGATCACAGCCGTCACTGTGAATGAGATTTTTTTCCCATGACTGGATGGGGGAAGGGGCCCGACAAGGGCCTCTATATATCATATTTACCTTCATGTGGGCACATCCATAAAAAAATGTTTTGGTAAGTGACAACCATCATGTTATACAATAAACATTTTCAATTTGTGAAAATCTACCTGATGCTCTCTTGACATTTTAGAGCCATTGATTTTATTTATTTATTAGTTTGTTTGCAAAAAATAGTATTTTGATTCTTCAAATTTGTATGAAACCACAATTAATAAAATAAGGATTTGAAGAATTCATTTTCATGTCAATCATCCTTTGTAATGGAACCATTTAAAAAAGGAGGCAGATTATATTTATTCACTTTTTTGTTGCCTCTTTCAGATGCTTTTTTGACAAACAAATGACTTTGCATCATTTGCATATTCATTGTCCCTGGTCAGTTTGCATTGGGGGGAGTCTGTCAGCCTCCTTTGGCAATACTGTGAAGATAAATAAAATACTTATCTTTATATATTATATAAAAATATCACACAGAGTTTAAATAACATTTAATTTTATTGCTGTAGGTGTTATTTAAAATACATTTTATACAACATCCTCCTGTGACGAACCACCACTGCTGTTTTCTGCAGGCTACATGAGTCAGAAAAGAGGGGAAAACTTGTTAGAGCTGGGCTGAGTTCAGGGTCAAACCAATTTAGACTGTGCCCTACCTGTTATTTTGTGCGAACCATGTACTCAGAGCAATATTAGAGGACTCATAATTCAGTCTGAGATTACTGTTAATGGTACATATTTAGTTGCGGAGAGAAAGCCGTCATGCGTCATAGTTGCTCTCCTGAGAGCATCTAAAATGGCAGGTCATATTAATTCATCACGGAAGCTAGTATTCATATAAAGTAAATTGAATAATGCAATTTTTATGCATTGTACTCCCTCAAGTTCAGAAGCTGTAAATGTAATGGCAGGAAACATTAATTGCTGTTTTATGCAAGTCAAAGCAGCCTGCTATTGACCTACTAATTGATGTCAAGTGTTGCATTGTTTAGCATTTGTTACAAACACGATGGCTTATCAGGCTCCGCAAGCAGTTCACACAGAGACATCTTAATGATCTTTGCAGATATGCATTAAAAACAATTTATGAACACATTATTAGTCAATGGAGGCTAAACATTTCACTGAATTAATTTCAACACTTATTTAATAACAATGAGTGTGTTAAGAATTCATTTTCATTAACAAACATGTCAGGTAGTCTGGTTTAGAGAAGAGATTGTACTTTAGATTCAAAGGCAGTATGGTGTCTGCGGTCTCTTTTCACAGAATTCAGACCAATTACTGTTGGAGAGCCACTGTCACCGCCGATTAGGTGAGCAACCGATCAGCCGGTGCTTTTTAAGTGACTGGAAGTAGTAATTGTGACGACTGACTCCTCTTATGCCCTCTGTGAAACCCTGACTGAGTTTATGTTAACGCCACAATGTCAAACTCCTATATTCTGTACTTCCTACTGTCTATAAAAGTAAATGTATTGAAGTGATAAATCATAGTGTAAAAGTCCTCATGGTATAAAAGTCCTGCGAACAGCTGGAGAGATGGTTCATCCAAAAGTGATATTTGTCGTCTTTTACTCATCGACATCATACGTCTTTTTTCAGGAGCAGCAAAGGATACCAGAATACAGTCTTTACGTAGTAACTTTTTAACATATTACTTTTCATAAAACACAGGTTTTAACTGACCAATCCACCTTTTTCCTGAGTAACCGATGAGCGCACGAAATCCAACCAATAGAAATCCAACGAGGTAAAAAAAAAGATCGACTGAATTAATTAAAGCGAAGCAATTTACAATATAACTAAATATAAACGTGCGCAGGGATAAGCTGGGTTGTTGTTGGCTGCCACAGTAACAGCAATAAGTTTCTGTTACGGGTAAGTAGTATCAATACTCATAGATGACCAATATTAGCTTTGCTTTAGCCTGATTACATATCGTTTGCTAACGTGTGTAACGTTATATCTAAGCTAACATTGGTCTCTCACCAAAACATCTTCCCTGTTCTCCTCACACCATAACTGTCTCATCTGACCGTTGTTCTGTCTAATCCTGGGCTGTCCCTGCTCTCTTGGGCACATAGCAGACTCATAATTGTATGTGTGGTCCATCATACGAGTGTAAATAAACATTTAACATTTCCTCCGCGTCCGAACGACCATTGCGATCCATTGTTTTTCTATTGTTTACATTGACCGCGCTCCCTCTCGTTATGTCACTTCCGGTTTTGGCGGTTTTCAGATGCGGAACTAAAATTCTCTCACAAAAACGACCCCAGAAGCCTTAATATCGTATTTTAAAGTATAGTTTCAAGAAAATCTAGTTTCTACATTATTTTTCTATACATCAGCTCACTGGGGTCGCTAACCTGCAATATGCACTTTAAGCAATTCCTGTAAAGTACCTGTTTTGCGGCAAATCTGTCCGTGTCAGGCGCTGTATGTCTTGAATAAACAATGACGAAAGAAAACGAGCATGGCTTAAAGCGCATGTTAAAACGTGTGAAATAATGTGCTAAAGTAATATGTGGTCTTATTATTTTGTAGACAAAATCCCACGAACTTAGAGCTGTATGTGCCCTCATCTGTTTTCGATGCAGCTAACCTCGCGTCGCTTCGTCAGCTACCCACTTATTAAACTATGACAGGTGAGTTACTGCAAAAAGACAGTAATTGCGACAGTACACAGCAACTATGGCGGTTTAAAAAAAGGTTTAACGTTATATTATCGGCTTTTAAAATGGTTAACTTGACTAAAGACGCTAGAGACCAGAAATGTGAAGCATCTTTCCAGTCGGGTGAGGCTTCCGCGTTCAAGAAAAAGGTGGATAAAGTATATTTTGAAGAATATTTTGATTGTTTAAGTCCTTACAATTAAAGTCAGTTTGGTCCAACACAAGACTGGACCCAACTGACTTTCAATTTATGAAGAATAAAATTAAACATTTTATGAAAGAAGGGGGAAAAAACACAGAGACATTTTACAAAAATCTTTTTATGTTCCACAGAAGAAAGAAAGTCATGCAAACCTGGAACAAAACGAAGGTGAGTAAATGCTAACAATTTTCACATTTTGTGAACTGTCCTTTTATTTTCCTTTTTGTCATTCTTTTCAATTTACTATTCTTTCACATAGTTGTTTTGTCAAGCAGTGAAATTTAAAGTCAGGTCAGGCATATTCGGGGGAGTCTAGAAGGCGGCAGGTGTGAAGGAATAAAAGAGGGTGCAACGCACAAAGCTCAGATGAATTGGTAACCGCCTCATGCTTCAGACAAAGACAGCCGAGGCACAAGGGGCCACACAGGAAGAGGGGAAATGTGCTGTCTTGTATCAATGTATCTGCTATTCCCAGACTGAAGTAGGATACACGAGGGATGAACGACTGCAGCACTGAATTCATATGAAAGTCTCAGGCTTTCTATTAAGCTAATAAACCAAATCATTTTAGCGACAATAAAAAAAAGTTACTTAGTGTTTTTCAGTCATCTCTTATTTTGAATCAATGCACTTCAAATACATACAAGAAAACCTCTTAAATGAAAAGAAAACATTTTCCAGCTGGAAATAAATGTCCCTTGCCATATGCATCTATACATCTCATCCTCATTGTTACATGTGCACTCAATGCAAGCAATACCAAAGAGTACACAGAAAATCTCAGCATGCTTTTAAAAGCTTTGCAACATCTACTTTCTGAAAACAGCCATTGGTAAAGAACATGGTGCAGCTGCTGAATTTAACCTCCCTCTTCATGTGGTCTGTCATGTGCTCTCTGATGGTATTGATTCATACTCTCTGTGAACATCTAAGCAGCCGAAGAGGGACTCTAAAATGTTCAGCACACTGTTCTGGATGGAATCCACTTGTTCTGTTGGGCAGTACTCATCCAAACTGGATCTGACAAAACAAATGGAATTTAAGAAACATTTAAATCTTATATCCACCAACATATACATTGTTAAAAAAACAAACAAACAAACAAAAAACACAATCTGTTGAGTCAGCTTAAAATAATTTGTTACCCTGCTGCCTTTAAATTTTAAGTTCAATCAACTAAAATAAGTTTAGTTAACTTGAAATGTTAAGTTGTACTAAGTAACAACTTAGATATTTGTATTTGCTAAACTTAACAGATGGGTAAGTAACCCAGCTGCCTTAAAATTTTAAGTTGATTCAACTCAAATATCTAAGTTTTCACTTTTCAAGTTTTTTGAGTTGACTGAACTTAAAATCTTAAGGCAGCCAGGTTACAAATTATTTAAAGTTGACTCACCAAATTGTTTTTTACAGTATTGTACAGTATTAAAGGGTTAGTTAAGCCAAAAATTTAAATTCTGTCAGCTCTCTCTTCACCCTCAATACCACGACTGAGGTGAATCCCTTGAGCAAGGCACTGAAACCCAAATGCTCCCCGGGTGGCTGCTGTCTATGTAGGGTCAGAAAGCTCCTGGATTTCATTAAAAATATCTTAATTTCTGTTCCAAAAATGAATGAAGGTCTTACAGGTTTGGAACGACATGAGGGTTAGTAATTCATGACAGAATTTTCATTTTTGGACTATCCATTTAATATATGTACAATAATATAATTACAAACACACACACACACACTACTGTTCAAAAGTTTGAGGTCAGAAAAAAAAAAATCATTTTTTCACTTACATTCAGCAATGATCAAAAGTGACAGCAAAGACATTCATAATATAAAAGATTTATATTTTTAAAAATGCTGTTATTTCCATCTTTCCATTCATCAAGTCATGGTTTTCACAAAAATACTACGTAGAACATCTGTTTTCAACATTGATAATAATAATAAATGTTTTAAGCACAAAATTAACATATTAGAATGATTTCTGAAGAATCACGTTACACTAAAGACTGGTGCAATATTTGATGAAAATTCAGCTTTGTCTTCACAGAAATAAATTGCATTTTAGAATATATTAAAAATAAAACTGAAAACGGTTCTTTTAAATGGTAATATTTCACATCATTTTAAACAAATGCAGCCTGTGTGCACAAGAGACAGCAAAAGCAAAAAATTTGCTGACCCCAAACTTTTGAAGTAACTATATGCCCCTGGCATTACTGAATACATATATTAATAACATTATAAACTCGAACATAAATTTGAACACAGGTCCTCCTGACCACCACTAACGTCCACTCAAAAAGTAAACAGATAAAAAATGGTGCTTGTCAGCCGTGTTGATATGCCATCAGTCAGATAATTTTATTTTAAAAGACTAAATAACGAAAAATATTCCCATTGACCATGAAGGGCTGAGCTCCCCCTGACTCTTAGAGATAAGAGAGTGACTGATGAGTGTGATGTTGAGTCTGTGCTCATTAAAAAGCATGCTAACAGATCACTGAGACACAAGTCTCACATAGCACCATCTGTCTCGACGGCACAGATTCAAGCATCTGCTTTTAGGGCAACAACCAGCCTACAAACATTCATTATATCATAAATTACAATGCTAATTAATGCAGACCAAAAAGAACATAAGAAATAGGATTTCTCATGGTTCTCTGAGGGAAAAAAAAAACTGAATGCTTTTAACCTTAGAGGATGTTATAAATCACAAAAGAAAGATTAAAGGACACAATGTACTTCTCAAAAGGAGACACAGAACAGACTTCCATATGCTCTAATGACTGATGTACCTGGATATTGTGACTATGGTGGGTTTGGGCAACGCTTCCAGGAAAAGCTGCACGGCCGTGATCATTTGCTGGATCTCCTCCTCACTGCTGATGTGGTGAGGGAGTTCGGAGTAATCACAGGTCAAGCCTGCTTGATGCACCTAGACTCAACACCACAGGCACAAATACATCAGTCTGCGGCGCTGGCAGATGTGCCTCAGGACTACAAACCAAAGGAGGCAAATTTGTTATCACTCATGTTCTGCTCAGAGACTCTCAATGGTTCGAAAAATATACTTAATATTAAAGGAGAAGTCCACTTTCAGAACAAAGATTCACATATTTTGATGTTATTCTCGTAGTATTTCGCCATTAACCCTTTCACGCGTACGATCACACCGGTATGATTCGAACGTTCAGCGTGTCATGTGATCAACTGCTGAATTCAAATCTGCTTTGGCGCTTTGGTTGGCGCAGAGCCAGATCGGACGCACTAAGCGCTTGTCATATTATCGCAACTATTCAGTGTTTTCAACCATATAATGCTTATTTTAGGTTCCAGATATTTAAATACACATACGTACTAGTAAAACAATGCATTTATAGTTTGCAAAATACACGCCAATGTCTATGGAAGCGGCAATAATGATCCTTACAAAAGTTATCTGATGACATGTTTTATTGATATCATATACAAACTGTGTAGGTAACTATAAAGTTTACTCTGCTCTTCTCCCAGCTCACCAGAGATTTACTTTAATGTTTTTCGGGAGGAGAGGATTAATTTGCGTCTTGTAAATCCCACATCTTAGATTCAGCGTGAACTAACATGGCGGCGCCCATTACTCGGTATAGATTAACTAACACGCTCATTATAAAAGTGTTTAAACCTCCAAATACATTTACTTGCACATATTTTAGAATCGGAAAATCAGATATTTCATAATACAGTGAGCATGTGTGTGAATATTTATAATAAAAAAGGGAAAACAGTATAAAAGTGATACATGTGTCATACAGCGCTATTGTGGCTGTGTCATGTGACAAACACGACGCATCGCCATGGAAAAATATAAGGCGATACATTCTAAAATAATGATCGCCTAAAAAAAAACTCACCCTGGGGGCTCAGCTAGAATATTTTAAACTCACGTGTGAAAGGGTTAATCTCGTAATGATTCGACTTTATTCTCATAATCTCAACTTTATTCTCTTACATTTAGACTTTATTCTTGTAGTATTTCAACTTTATTCTCATAATATTTCAACTTTATTCTCAAAATATTTCGACTTTATTCTCATAATGATTCAGCTTTATTCTTGTAATTTCAACTTTATTCTCATTATTTCGACTTTATTCTCGAAACATTAAGACATTATTCTTGTAATGATTCGACTTTATTCGTATAATTTTGACTTTAATCCCGAAATATTTCTACTTTATTCTCGTAGTATTTTGACATTATTTTCCTAATGATTCGGTTATAGGACGATATAGGACGATTTTGAAGTTGAGGGAGAACATGAGATGGGAGTTTTTCGACATACACTAACTGTCATGAACCAGAACAAAAACAGTCCAGGCAGAGTAAGACAAGACAAGTGTTTGACATTAAAAAGTATATAAATTGTATTATTTTTATTAAAATAACCAAACGTTTCACTAGATAAGACCCTTCTTTCTCGGCTGGGATCATTTACAACCGCATTTGGGATCGCTTGAAGCCGCATTTAAACTGCATTTTGGAAGTTCAAAATCGGGGCACCATATCAGTCCATTATATGGAGAAAAATGCTGAAATGTTTTCCTCAAAAAACATAATTTCTTTACAACTGAAGAAAGAAAGACATGAACATTTTGGATGACAAGGGGGTGAGTACATTATTTGTAAATTGTTGTTCTGGAAGTGGACTTCTCCTTCAAGTAGCAGGTTGATACTACATTATTTTTCCTCATCACTGCAAAACATTTTTCATTAGTATTGTGTCTTGTTTTTTGTTTTTTTTACACACACATTCACATATGTACGATGGCATTTTAGTGGCACATTAAAAATAAAAAAAAAATCTAAGACGGCGAGAATAAAGTTTAAATGTTTCGAGAATAAAGTCAAATCATTATAAGAATAATGTTGAAATACTATGAGAATAAAGTCGAAATATTTCTATCTGCGTTAGATCACAAAATACATATTATAAATGTGTTTTTCCTCTTTATTTCAAGTTTAAGCAAGATTTAAAATTAAAAGGACCAGCAGAAAGCATCTGTACAGCCTAATTTAATGAAACAAATGTCTCATTATTGTAATAATGACTGATTCACGTCACTCACACCACATTAAAGAGTGTGAAAAACATAATTGTAATAGGATACGATTTGTCTTTTGTGCCAAAAATCACTAGGGTATTACGTAAAGATCATGTTCCATGAAAATATTTTGTAAATTTCCTACCGTATATATATCAAAACTTAATTTTTGATTTCATTTAGACAACTTTAAAGGTGAATCTTTTGCACTCTCAGATTCCAGATTTTCAAATACTTGTATCTTGACCAAATATTGTCCTATTTTATTAAGCTTTCACATATATACATATATACAAGTATTTCATCTAAACTGTCATTTAAATTTTAGGTACTTCTAGCATCTTCTAAAAAACTGCTAGTGTTTGG
The DNA here is from genome assembly GCA_012976165.1 of Labeo catla. Taxonomy (NCBI): domain Eukaryota; kingdom Metazoa; phylum Chordata; class Actinopteri; order Cypriniformes; family Cyprinidae; genus Labeo; species Labeo catla. Next base: position 238,992 of record VONZ01000023.1, on the reverse strand, counting down.
GATCTGAGATGACACATTATTTTGATTTATTTTTATTGTATTTTTCAACACTGTTCAGTTTCAAATTGACCCCAAGCAGAAACACCGTGACTAGGATGGATATGAGTTACATTTCTGCAAAGTGAATGTGTACGCTACACTAAAATAGAAGGTTAAAGCTTCAATATCATCTGCCTAGTGCTTTTTCATTATGTTAGAGGACTTTATTACAAGAATATGAAGGTAAAATAAGAAGATAATAAACTTGCTGGTATTATTTTTCTACATACATCATTGTAGTCTACAAAAGCATAAAAAAATACTGCTGTCATTGAGACGGTAGAGCCACAGGCTCTGTGCTTAAAGATGACAGATACTTCAAACATGATTAAAATACCCAAAGGATAAAAACACACACATACAACTTTACCATTTCATAGTCCGGTGACTGAGTTCGACTCTTAAGGCTGTGTACAAGTCTGTCAAGAGATTTCATTCTACAAAGAAAGAGAAGGGGGGGGGGTAAAAAAAAAAAAAAAATCAATGCATGAGGCCGTGTCACCTCCTGCTTGATCAAATGCATACTGACCATATACAGCAATCAATCAAGCCCGATGGTACGCTGATATGAAGCTCTAATCAAAAAAAGCCCAAAGCCTGGGGCTCTACCGTCTTAATGACAGCAGAAGTACGTACCTTGGGTTTGCTGCTAAACGTTCAACAGTTTCCTGGCTGTCATCCTCCACCAGTTCAGCAAATGCAGCCTCCAGGTCTTCAAGCTGGTGAGTGCGTCTCTCTACACAATCTAAGAGCTCCTCCTGAAAAACCAACACATGGAACTATAAAGGCTGTTATTTGTCACCATGGGAAATGAGAATTCTGTGTGACCTGTATTCAGCAAAATAGACTGAGTTTCAAAAGCCTGAGACCACACTGAATATATAGGATCTCATTTAATCCTTGGAAACAAGGTTTCAAGTTTACTGAATTTAAAACACAAAGTTCTACACTATTTTTATTCAATAAAGATTTTTATATTTGTTCATTTTTTTCTCCTCAGGAAGGACACATTTAATTGATTAAATATGATCGTAAAGATACTTATAATATTATGAAAGATTTTTATATTAAATAAGGAAATAAGAAAGGAAATGTACTCACCCCCTTGTCATTCAAGATGTTCATGTCTTTCTTTCTTCAGTTGTAAAGAAATTATGTTTTTTGAGAAAAAAACATTTCAGGAATTTTCTTTCATATAGTGGACCTCTATGGCGCCATCTTCCAAAATGCAGTTTAAATGCAGCTTCAAAAAGCTTTGAACAATCCCAGCTGAGGAAGAAGGGTTTTATCTGTCGGTTATTTTCTAAAAAGTGTACAATTTATATACTTTTTAACCTCAAATGCTCGTCGTCTAGTTCTGCGATTTGCATGCGTATTCTGTGCACTCCGTTTCAAAACTCCCATCTCATTTTCTCCTCCAACTTCAAAATCATCCTACATCGCTGGAGACGTACCGACCCAGTGTTTACAAAGTGAATGTGCAAAGAAGGTCAAACCCCCCTTAGAAAAAAAAAGGTAAAACAGCGATGTAAGACGATTTTGAAGTTGAGATGGGAGTTTTTCAACATACCCTAACTGTCTTGAACTGGAGTGCACAAGTATGCCCATTTGTGGTTAAAAAGTGTATAAATTGTCTTTTTTTTTTTTTTTTTAAGAAAATAACCGATCGTTTAGCTAGGTATAACAATTTGGAAGTTCAAACTCACGAGCACCATAGAAGTCCACTATTTGGAGAAAACTCCTGAAATGTTTTCCTCAAAAAACATAATTTCTTTACGACTGAAGAAAGAAAGACATGAACATCTTGGTTGACAAGGGGGTGAGTACATTATCTGTACATTTTTGCTCTGGAAGTAAACTAATCCTTTAATAAAACTTTAGTATATCAGCTCATCCATAAACATGATTTCTTGCAGAGTCCCGTCGGATTGCATCGGCTGTAGGGATGAAGACAACAACTCCCATGATTCCACACTCATGGGAATCATGGCGTCATCAAACTACGCCTTTGTTTCATTGCTTGTTTTGAATATGTGCTCTCTAGCTGCGAATATTGTGCCTTTAAATAGAAAACAGTTTCAAATGGAAAATATTTCATGATGTACCATTTTTATAACACATTTTTAATTAAAAATCTTCTTTTTCCTTTAATTTACTGTAATTTCAATCACAAAAATGCAGCCTTGATAAGCAAAAGAGATGTTCAAAAACATTTTATATAACACTGCCAACCCCACACTTTGAACGGTAGTGTACGTTTGGGATTGTGACAACTCTAGGCAATTTAAGTTTATCTCGTAGAACTTTTCTTTCACATTGTCATGCTAATAATGTAATTTGAAATTAAAATTGCAAATGCAAAACATTTTCACTGGTAGTCTCAGACTTCTGTGTCTGTATGTACCACCATTCAAATGTGAATATGTTAAAAATTACCTTTTGAGGTCAAGCGCGAATTCTAAAGCAATTCTGACTGATTTTGATAAAAGTTGCTGTAACAGTTAACATATACACACTTTTTACCACACATCAGTTGGATTAAACATTAACTTGGAGAGCTGTTGAATAAAGCTGCTGCCATTATCTTTAGCTTCTTACAAGATTAGATTTAGCTTCACCCCCTGAAGGTGTTTAGGAACATCCAAAGTGCCTGTGGCTATGACTGAATGAGTATCTCATGATTAGTTATGGTACATTTGATTAGGAATCTTCTTTACCTCATCTGAATCCTGCTGTGGCCTGTTAAAGCTGTATAACTCCTGCAGGAGATCGTACTCTTCCTGTAAGACAACAACGGTGGTAAACAGACAACATATATAGATACATATAAAACAATATTGATTCCAGCTCTGAAGAAACTGATTACATTTAAAGTGATAGTTCACCCAAAAATGAAACTTACCCCATGATTTACTCACCCCCAAGCCATCTTGGGTGTATATGACTTTCTTCTTTCAGACGAATACAATCGGAGTCATATTAAAAAACGTCCAAGCTTTACAATGGCAGTGAATGGGAGATTTTGAAGTCCAATAAAGTGCATCCATCCATCATAAAAAGTACTCCACACAGCTCTGTGGGGTTAATAAATGGTTAATAAACCTGAAGTAAATCAGAGAGATGTACTGTTGAGCTCTGGTGAGAGCTAGTCTCATGAAAACCAAGTTTTAGTTACAGCAAAGGAAAACTAGTATCCTCTTGGTTTCTATCTAAATCCTCCAGCATTTTTCCTTTACAAATCCTTGTTTTGTACTTCTAATTTGTCACTAGTGTTTTGTTTTGTTCTCTCCTCTCCACTTTCGTGTTTGTCACTTCTAAAATATGGACATTTTTCTTACACAAACACCTTGATTTGTTTAAGAATGCCTTTATTAACCCCCTGGAGCTGTGTGGAGTACTTTTTATGATGCATGGATGCACTTTCTTTTGATTCAAAATCTCAACACCCATTCACTCCCATTATAAAGCTCGGAAGAGCCTGAACATTTTTTAATGTAACTCCGATTTTGTTCATCACATACCTAGGATGGCTTGAGAGTGAGTAAATCATGGTGCAATTTTCATTTTTGGGTGAACTATCCCTTTAAGCCGTGGAATCAATATCTCTTCCATTTGTCTACAAAACGTTTTCTAAATCAGTACAATGTAGGTGTGAGAAAGTACAGTATGGAGAAGTAATTGCTATCATTTAAAAACAAAAAGGACTATAATGATGGATCTGCTTGAGTCACTCCACCTGCGTGTACATCTCCTTGAAAGGGTTCTTACAGGAGAAAAAATCCAAGTCAATGTCAAGTATAAAAGGGTCAGTTTGGCCTATAAATGCTAAAAGCCGTTCTGTGATGCAGCTTGTTGAACCCCCATCAGCCTTCACGACTGAACCGCTGCAGTTTCCTGATGCAGTGCTGCCATCAAGCGGTTGAGATGAGGAAGTGCACGGATTGTCCTTGTTTAACACATCACTGTCCTCTTTTATAGTTGATTTAGGCATTTTAGCACCACTTTGTCCATTTTCATGTGTCCTTTTCTGCGAACTGTCAACAGGATCCACTCGAATGACATTTAAATGCAACTCTTTAGGGTTTTCCAGCTGATCCAATGGAACATAAAGAGCGTCACTCAAAAAGTAATCGTCTCTGCTTGTGACCCTGCAAAGAGAAGGAGATTTTGTCTGAATGTTTTTAAAGATGATTCTAACAGTACAATGTTTTCTGACAGGGTGGAGGTCTCATCCTTATTAATAGTAAACGAACGTCTGCTGCCATCTCATGGTTACATGCTGATATGCTGCACCTGACCTGATGGTGGTCGTGGATGAATCTTTCCCCACACACATAGAATGCTCTCCTTCTTTGATCTGCTGAGCCCAGTACGGATGCAGCCAGGCTACGTGGGATACGTGTCCAGCATAGACCATTGGCATAATCCAATTCTCAATGCTCAGCTCACTGCAAGAGCAAACAAAAACATGTCAACCCTTATACTCACTGTTGCAACTAATGGTGCGAACAAATATCAGAGGACTTTATTCTCAACAGCATGAGCTGTCTTTTTAAAGTTCCTCTGATTTTAATAGCCAGAGGAGTATTCATGCATTTTATTTTTTGTACAGGCAGGCTTTGTGGATTTCTTCTTTGTACATTTATGGCCGTTTCTTCAACAACAGCCATGTGGACTGTTCAACACTAGACTTTACTTGGTCAAATAAAAAAAAAACAAAACAAAAAAAAAAAACACAATAACTAAATAAATATTGATTTCTTAAAATGAAATATATGTTAACCAAAATAAAATATACAAAACCCACAACCATTTAGAATTTAGTTTGAAGAGCTAAAATAAAATTAATATACACTACCAGTCAAAAGTTTTTGAACAGTAAGATTTTTAATATTTTTAAAGAAGTCTCTTCTGCTCACCAAGCCTGCATTTATTTGATCCAAAGTACAACAAAAAGTACCATTTAAATTAACTGTTTTCTATTTTAATATTTTAAAATGTAATTTATTGCTGTGATTTCAAATCTGAATTTTTAGCACATGATCCTTCAGAAATCATTCTAATATTCTGATTTACATTAAAAAAAAAAAAAACATTTATTATTATTATTATTATGTTGATAACATCCGAGTAGATTTTCATGAACAAAAAGTTCAGAAGAACAGCTTTTATTTGAAATAGAAATCTTTTGTAATATTATAAACGTCTTCATCATCACTTTTGATCATTTTAAAGCGTTCTTGCTAAATATAAGTATTACTTTCCAATCTTCGGAACTTTATATTTTTTCTACTCAGGTGTTTAAATATTACTAATAAGAGTGATAAAATGTTTCTTGAACAGCAAATCAGTATATTAGAATGATTTCTGAAGGATCATGTGACACTGAAGACTGGAGTAATGATGCTGAAATTTAGCTTTGATCACAGGAATAAATGACATTTTAAAATATATTCAAATAGAAAGCAGTTATTTTAAATAGTAAAAATATTTTTACAATATTACCGCTTTTGCTGTATTTTGTATCAAATAAATGCAGGCTTGGTGAGCACAAGAGAATTATTTAAAAAAAAAAACAAAAAAACATTAAACATCCTTTTTTTTAACATAATACAAAATTTGACAGGTAGTGTAAACTATATAAACATAAATAATAAAAATGACAAACACAAAACATTAACTACAAATACAAGTATATATTAAAAAAACAAATTCAAAATATTAATAAAATCCATGAACTTATCGTAAAAAAATATAAAGTAACATAATCTCAATAACGCTGCTTTGTAATTTTAAACACTGCATGATCATTTCCACCACATCTAAAATGATATATTGTGTCTAACAGCATTATGTGGTGCAAATGATATTTTAATATTTCTTGGAACTGAATGGATGACTTCTCCTGCTATTACTTTTTTTATAGATAATTTGGAAAATTATAACTTGATCTGAAATGATGCAAAACAAAAATGTGAAAAGAATTTCATATATGTATTTCATTAAATAAGTTTTACTCAACTTTCATTTTCACTCAAAAACAATACATTCTATTTATTTAACTTAGATTTAAACAAAACCTGTACAGATAATCATTTCCAAAGTTCAAACTCACCTGAGCAGAGTTTCTTTGTCATACACCGTATCAGCAGGCATATTCACAGGAATGAGGAGATCAGGATGGGAGTCCAAATGGACCATTTTAATTCCCTTCATTGGAATATGTTTTGAACCAATGGCACGATATATGTGTTTCACAACCTAAAACAGGTGGAAATTACATTTCAGTAACGTTTTTCTTTAACACGTTTAGGTGGCGATCTATCATTCAAAACCACTGTCTACTTTACTTTTATTGGAGCGATTGTAAATTCAGCTATTTAGTTCGCGTAAGATTTAAAGCTTTAAATCAGTAAGAACTTAAATCATATCCTGTCTACCTCATGATGGTCCTCCACAATCCACACTGGCAGTTTAGGATACACACGTTTCTGAGGGGGCGTCTTCATTTTTTACAAGAGTGGTTATTAATTCTCGTCTTGATTTAAAACTACAAGAGCATTTGACAGACTTTTGACGTTTATTATTATACCGCTGTAAGTGGTACACTTGTGCGTCTTCGTTTTTCAACCGGGTGGAAACAAGCGAGACTTGAACAAGTTTTAGATTCCTACGACAGGTAACGTAAATGTATTTTCACATAAAGGGTTTTGATTTTAATGATGTGGGAAGCGTTAAGATTGCAGACATCTGAGAAGAAAGAAATACTGTATTACGGGTGACGAATAAGAATAATTAACCCTCATATTGTAGTAATTCTGACATTGAGCTAGCGGCAGCTATTATTTACTTTTTCAGTCATTTCATGAAAATCTTAATAAAACACTGTGTATTTTCACCCAAAATTATCCCTCTAAATATTGTAATGAGCTGTATTACATATACCTTACAATGGCAGAATACAGAATCTTTAACATCTTTCAAAGTAAAGAAAAACAATACATTAGGCATTAATCATAACTGCAAAAAACCGAAAAAAAAAAACAGCTTGTCACTAGGCAGTGCCCTGAAATGCTGCTAATGTACCCTTTTGAGGTAACAAGCTGTTGTACTTTTTTTCTGACAGAATTTAGTCATTGTTAAAGTATCCTTTGATATGAATGTCAGTGTAAATAATTGATGAGTTTTAATATTTGTAGTTAGGCTCAGTCATGCAGTGTACAAATGAAGGAGATTCAGCACTGCTATTACTATTCAAAGTTGTGCTTGTCCAACTAAAAATATAGCAAGGAAAAAAGTATAGATAGGTCTACAGGTCTTCAGAAGGTTACAAAAGTCTTCAGGAGGTTACAAAAACTCCAGTGAAGCAGTTGTAAGGATCTGCAGACAACTCTTGCATTGGCCCCTGTCAGTTACATATCAATATTGCATTGGCAAATTTTACTTGAGACTTGCGAACTGCCTGTCCGTGAGCTGAAGTTTAACCGTTTATAATCTTAAATGTATGGTGCCTTCAGGAAGTATTCACTTCACTCCGTTGAATTTTCACACATTGTTCTGGCTATATCTCTAGATTTTGAACCTCTCAAGTGCTTTTCTTTCTTCAGTAACACAATCATGCAACATTTAGGCTGTAAGTCTAAAACACTCACAGTTTTAAACTTGAGCATGTCAGTCAAGGCAGTCTGTCACTGTACAGTTCGTCTTTTTGTGCATTTAAAGTCATTGCATCCATAGTCGATTAATGAATATCAAAGTACAACAAATAATAAACACAAATCTGCAAAACGCCTGCACTGCAGGTAACAAAGGGTCATGTAAAATGATAGTAACAAACGTTTTTCAATAGAGTATGTCAAGTCAAATTAAGCTTATTCAATGCAAGTATCTTCAATAGACCACAAATTACTTTGACTTTTGTTCTCTTTTATCAGACATTAGTTTTTACAAGAATTTCAGGTTTTGGTTTAGCCTATTATGCAATAAAATCCAATCTATGATGCAATAACACCATACCTGTCCTTCTGTTCCATGCTTTTTTGTGGTTTACCTTGAGAAGAACACACATCTTCAAAAACATCTTCTAGGAAAATCTTCTAGGACATGCATTAACTTTTAAGGGAGCTACATTTTTTAAATATATATTTTCATTTTCACTGACCTTAATTTTAACTACTGTGAGACTTCATAATTATATTTCGTAGAAAAGCAGTCGATAATGTTGAGGGTAGGGACTCAATTAAGCCATTACTGAAGCAGAAAAGGTCTTGAGAGACACATACAAGACAGAAAATGAAAGGGGGGAAGATAACCAATAGGAAAACAACAGCCGCAATTACATAATTTCAATGGACCCTTCATTCTCATGGCTTCTAGCAGACTTCAGGCATGACTTATAGTGGCCTTGATTAATGGCCAGTTTTGTCACTTCTCTGTTAATTGCCTGTCTTTTCCAGTTGCTTCTTTTTCACAGGCAGTTTCTTGCATGACAGTAGGACTGCACTTTTTTTAGATGTGTGTTTTAAAAGACAGTGATATTTATTATTAAATCAAGCAATAAATATCAGCTTGTTCAGAATGAACACAGACATATCTTTTTGCGTAAACACATATCAATGCAATCCAAAAGTAATTTTCAGATTTTCTACACAGTTTATTTGAGTACTATAGAAAATTGCTTTTACAGGAGTGAAAGAAATCCAATTTACAAATGCTTCAGCACCAACAAAACAAGAAGCAATCAGTGTGGTGTGAATTACATCTCAAGGCAGTAAGTAAATCTCAAACTCAGTGACTGTGTCAAGCAGTTTTGCCGCCACCCTGATAAGCCTGATAGAAAAGCTTTAGAAAAGCAGAATGCAAAAAAAAAAGCCTTTAGAAAAGCAGAATGCAGAATTTGTTGTGGAAAATTGACCAATATCTGTGATTAGCAAATGCTTGCAGAAAAAACTTTATTTGTTTGCTCAAAATCAATATCAGAATCAATGTACATGGAGATACCAGTGATTTCCTTGTGAAAAAAGAATTGCACTTAATTGTATTGACTGTGCCCTTGTAGCGTACTTTTAAACTTAGTATATTTTTAGAAAACGGTACTTGCAGATAATATCATGAAATAAAAGGCAGACTAAAGTGTACTTAAAAGAGTAAATTTCTTAGCACACTGTTGTAAACTTTTAAAAGCAAACTTTGTACAACCAGGTCTCATGACGAAACTGTACCTCTGAAAACTTTTTTGCAAGACGTAGCGACATATTCGTTTTGGTTTTATGTGATGTTGGTTTTGTACGTGTCACCGCAGTTCTGACTTGTTCATTAAGCGGTGCTATAACTCTAACGCTCTGTGACTTTTTAAAATAACATACCATCTGCACTACACCTAAACCTACCCGATAGTATAAACAAAAGGGAATGTGACGTAAAAACAATCACAGGTATGCCATTTTAGCTTGTTTTTCAATCTCTCATCTTTCAGCTCTTTCATTGCGAGTTTTTGACGGGATTTCCAATTCTGTGTCGGCTGAGCTACCGACCAAGCGAAAACATCCCTGATAGCACATAGTACATCTCAGAGACATCTATTTGATGTCTACATTTACATCTGCAAGAAATATTTTTTTTAGTGTTTCCTATTAGATGTCAAATAGACGTCTGTTAGATGTCTTTAAGATGTTTGTAATTTAGAATGTATGTAAAACTGACATCTTACAGACATTTGTCAGATGTTTGTACACAGCAGATGCTTTCCAGACGTGCATGTGCTATCTGGGATGAAGCTGTAATCAACTGTGTGCAAAAATGTTTACAATTGCTCACTGTTTTACTGCCTTTAGTGTTCATTTTTGTTGGAATCTGCAGTGATATGTACTCATTGGTATGTATTTAATATCTTGCCAAAAAAGTTTCCAGAGGTTAGTTTTCGACATGAGACCAGGTAGCCTTTGTAACAACGTCAAATTTAACATTTCGTTTATAAATACGTTTCACATGTTTTAGTACTCTTTTGTAATGTTTTAATGCACACTTTTTTTGATGTATTGACTAACATTAAAGCATCTTTAAAGGATAAGTTCACTTCCAGAACATAAATTTACAGATAATTTACTATTTAAGATGTTCATGTCTTTCTTTCTTCAGTTGTAAAGAAATTATTTTTTTTGAGGAAAACATTTAAGGATTTCTCTCCATATAGGGGAGTTCTATGGTGCCCTGAGTTTGAACTTCCAAAATGCAGTTTAAATGCAGCTTCAGAGGGCTCTAAACAATCCCAGCTGAGGAAGAAGGGTCTTATCTAGGGAAACGGTTGATCATTTTCTAAACAAAATTACAGTTTATATACTTTTTAACCTCAAACGCTTGTCTTGTCTAGCTCTGTGTGAACTCTGTGTATTCGGTTCATGACAGTCGAAAAAATCCCATCTTATTTCCTTCTCCAACTTCAAAATCATCCTACATCGCTGTTTTACCTTTTTTGTAAAGGGCATTTGATTCTTTTCATGTTCACTATGTAAACACTGGGTCGGTACTTCTGCAGCGATGTAGGACGATTTTGAAGTTGGAGGAGAAAATGAGATGGGAGTTTTTTTTGACATACCCTAACTGTCTTGAACCGGAATACACAGAGTTCATGCAGAGCTAGACAAGACGAGCATTTGAGATCAAAAAGTATATAAATGATCCTTTTTTTTTACCGACTGTTTTGCTAGATAAGACCCTTCTTCCTTGGCTGGGATTGTTTAGAGCCCTTTAAAGCTGCATTTAAACTGTATTTTGGAAGTTCAAACTCAGGGCACCATAGAAGTCCACTATATGGAGAGAAATCCTGAAATGTTTCCTCAAAATACATAAATTCTTTACAACTGAAGAAAGAAAGACATGAACATCTTGGATGAGAAGAGTAAATTACCTGTAAATTTTTGTTCTGGAAGTGAACTTTTAAAGTGCAATACTTAATTATAATTTTATCTGCAGTGTGTAAGTCAATAGTACATTGAAATTTAATATTTAATATCATGACAACTCTCAGAAGATTTTAGCATGGTAATGGATATGAAAATATTAATGTATTTGGTATTGGTGGAATAGATCTGCTACGCTGTTGAATTGCTGCTGTTGCTGATTATTGCTGTTGTCCTAGATTATTGCTGCTGCTGCAAAGCAAGTACAGTAAATTTCTACTGCCAGTACAGTACCACTGCAAAAGGCTTTAGTGAATGCTAACCAGCCATTTAAATATAAAGCAGCAAGCTCACTGGCTGTGTATATGTAACATGAACCAAGCAGCTTGTACCAAGTAGTTTAATGTTGTGAATATTATGAATGGGCATTTATTCTAAATGTAAACTATAATACATTTTTTCTAATTGCAATTAAAAAGCAATTAAACATCCAAAAAAAGTTCTTTTTTAAAGTTTAGTATATTATTTCTGTAACAAGTACTAAAGTGTGCTTTATATTTTTCTAACAAAGATAGGAAATGTGTTAGATTGGCATTTTCAAACACTACAAAAAAATGTTTGTTCCTAATGTGCTGAAACAACTTGCTCGTGGGTGAGGTCATGTTTCAGACTGAATTAACGCAGCACTACACATAATTCTATAGAATTAACTAGCTTTTTCTCATCACTGAAAGCATGTTATTAGGACTAGCACAATATGAGAGATTGTTTTTGCTATCATGATGAATAAAGTTCAATCTGTCATGGCATGAGAGCACTATAAACCACATTGTTGGAAAGAGACACACTGCTTTGGTTTCCACTGACCTGAACTGTTTGCTGAGAAGATGAATTTATAAAAACTACACTAGTGACCAGGGTGTAAAGCTTCAGCAGTGATCCAGACTGCATGCTTCCTTGCCCATAAGCCTAGCAGATCATTACTGAAAGGTACGTGAGGCGTCGGTATAAATAAACTGCAGTTTGCTCTTTGAAATGGTAGGTACAGCCCAATACAAGACAGTAATTAATAAGGCTAATGGATTTTCTTGGGACTGTGTTAAAGAGGATGAATTTGTCTTAGGGGAAATATTCTTAGGTGCCTTCCTCTCCTGGCAATGGAAATGTTGTTTATTGTGCCATTTAAGAGCATTGGAAATAATAATGGCCAGGAATCCGAACGCATGTGACCTTGTCGACGAGTGATCTTTTATTTCCAGAGAGGGGAATGATAAGGGATGTGTGCTGAAGTAAATTACCAAAGCATTGCTCCAGTCTCTAGGCCCTATTGCATCATCACCCCAGAGATAAGCTCAGGAAGGCTTCATCTGAAATTTCACTCTTAGCAATTTCACTGATGCATTATGGGAAGCACGGTTGTTCGTATTAAGTGAATACAGGAGGGGAAAGCAGTCCCTGTGGCCTGCTGTAGCTACCTGGTCATGCAAAGCCGTTGCAACCATATGGGCTGCGATTTACTTGGAGAGGTTAAAATCAGTGCAAATGCTTGAAGTTTGTTGAATAAACTTGCTCATGCTTTTCTTGCTCTTCTCTTCTGGAAATACTGGAGATCGTTGCTCATTATGTTAACATATGTGCCCACAAAACCAGCTTTGAGTGCATCACAAAGCGAGTCAGTGAGAGGCTCACAGTGTGCATTGATTTATGCTTCTTCTTTTAATGTGGTATATCCTGACTCGCCTCATATTCGCCTGACTGCAAAATGCATTTCACAGTTGCTCACAGCTCTAGAATTACTTATATACACGTTAAATGTACATTTTGACATGCACAGATTAAACAAATATTGTTACACTGAATATTAACATAAAATTGGACATACAGTTGTGAAATAAGAGGATAAGTGAATATCCTAATTGTCGACAACCACTTAAAGTCACAATGCGATGAAAGTACTGAGAGACCTTTTTTTCAGTCCTGATGCACATTCAAGTAAATCTGAAAAAATAACCATATCCATTGGTTATTGATTGGATGGAGGGAGATTTGAATGCAAGCTTGTATTTAAGTGTAAAAAAAGGGCAGGGTTTAAGCAGATTCAAAGATCAGAGTGACCAAATACTTGACCAAAGAGAAGTCTGTCATTTTAACAGAAGGCTGAGATCTGACATTCTGATTTAAAAATCACCAGCTCAGTTTATTAAAAATGAATTACACATTGATGAATCATTCACAAGAAGATCATTAAGATTGCATTTAGAAAAAAGATGGGTGAATGGGGTTTAACATAAGAATAAATGTGCTAAAAACTGCATAAAAATTGCAAGCGCATTGAAACGCTCTGGCAACCACCCATAACACCCTAGCTTTGTGGCAGCAAGTTTTACACTGACAATACTAATGCTGGGCGATATGGCCAAAAAAAATCATATTTCTATATTTTTTTGGCTGAATTGCGATATACGGTGTATATATATATATATATATATATATATATATTGTAAGGAGTGGACTGAACAACTTGGTAAGTAAACGTAAATAAAGTTTATTTAACAGGAAGAGTTCGACATCAAATAATAGGTAAGGAACTTAAGGTCAGAAATAACTGAAGAATCACGTTTGGAAGTTTAAACAGTCTTTTCCATTTCAGAAGGATGACGAACTGGAGGATAGGAGACGAGATGTCCACAACCACACACACCACTGACCAGACGAGGACGAGGAGGGGATTCCGAGGACTTGGAGAAACACGGAGGGTCAAGGAGCACACTAGGAGAAAACAGGTAAGGTAACAGGTAAGTATAGCAGCCGCTATGAGAACACAAGAGTCCACTTTCGTGCATACGAGCTTGGACACTGACTGAACTGGTGTGTGTGTAAATATATGGTCGTGAAGAGTGAGATCAGGTGGTGATGACAGGTGTGTCTGATTAGTACTCAGGTGACAGCGATCGTTGTGAAGAAGTGAGGGTTGAGCCTGGTGTGGATGTAACATATATGGTATTTTCTACATTTTTCTATTTAGATTAATATACAGTTGATGTCAAAAGTTTACATACACCCTGCAGAACCTCTGGAAAATGTTAATTATTTTACCAAAATAAGAGGGATCATACAAAATGCATGTTTTATATATATATATATATATTTTTAGCATTTTTGTGTATTTGAATTCCTTCCAACAAGGACTGTATGATTTTGAGATTCATCTTTTTACGCTGAGGACAACTGAAGGACTCATGCAACTATTACAGAAGGTTCTGATGCTTCAGAAGGAAAAACTATGCATTAAGAGCTGGGGGGTGAAAACTTTTTGAAATTGAAGATCAGGGTAAATATAACTTATTTTGTCTTTTGGGAAAAATGTATATATCTTCTGTAGCTTCTGAAGGGCAGTATTAAATGAAAGAAATATGATACTTAGGCAAAATAAGAAAAATGTACTCATTTTCATTCTGTTCAAAAGTTTTCAGCCCCAGCTCTTAATGCATAGTTTTTCCTTCTGGAGCATCAGTGAGCATATGAGTCCCTCAGTTGTCCTCAGTGTGAAAAGATGGATCTCAAAATCATACAGTCATCGTTGGAAGGGGTTCAAATACACAAAAATGCTGAAAAACCAAAGAATTTGTGGGTCCTTAAGCATTTAGCGGGCAGATTAACTGTTCAGGACAAATAAGGAACTCATGAACAACTATCACTAAAAAAAACAAAAAACAGCTGTAGATCATTCAGATAACAACACAGTATTAAAAATCAAGTTTATGTAATATATAATTGCAAATGCCGTAACCAGAACTCCAATACTTTCTGCTATTGTGGAATTTATTTATTTATTTATTTTGGACACCACTACTGTGTTGGTGAAGCTTCTCTTTCTTAGAAATTATTGATGAGCTCTGATGCTTAGCCTTGAGTCTGTAATTAAACTGTAACCGGCTAGCACATGTACTACAGACCTCACATGGTACGGCACCAAACCGACTCTAATTAGGAGCTGTGAGAGATGCTGTAGGGCTTACGTCACTAGAATATATAGATGCTCATGTGTTCTGAGATGCAGCGCTCCATCTCCTCCATGATTAATGCAGAGGCCTTTGGCTTTGACCCAATCTGACGTTAAAGGCTGCACGTCTCACACGCTGGGCCCGCCGCCACTCATCCCTCCCCACGTCCGGGGGCAGCCCGTCGGGCTGGTGGCCCTGGGTTCACGTCAGCTGCCGAGGGTTTGTTAGTGGAAATCTCACACTGGAGCAGAAGGCGCAGTAGAAATCTCTTTTGTTGAATTATTCCTCGGGTTATATGGCTTCCAGCCCCTTTCACTCAAACTTTTGCCAGCAAGTTCACAGTAGGTGAGGCAGGTGCAGAGAAGAAGGTGGAAACTTTGTGCAGTCAGTCAGTCAGTCAGTCAGTTCATCTGCAACTCAGCACCATGATCTGTGCCACTCTGATTCGCCGAGTGAAGCGGTGCAGTGCTGCTCGCTGCTCTTTAGGACACACGGTGCTCAATTCACTTCAGCTGGATTATTAGCGCTGACTCTCTGTCAGGGCTCTGCTGAATAAATAATGATGGGCTGATGGATTTCCATGTTCTCTTCCTGTTCGTTCCTGCTGTCTCTCATGGCCTCTCCCTTATTCTCTCTTATCTCTCTCTCACTTTCTCTCCTCGGTCTCTCTCTCTATACAATGCATGTGAGCTGGTCCTTGAGGCATTTTTCCAGCGTCTTCCTGCTTTCTGTTGCCTTGCCAAAGGCTTCAATTTGCTATGTACATTGTGTCGCCTTCTGCAGAACATTGCACATTCTAATAACTTGCTGTGCGGTCAAAAGGTTTCAAGGTGCATTCAGTTTGTTTTATGCTGGGTGATACAGCAGTCGTCTTGGGCTTATACTGACATCTAGTGGGACAGATGTAGCGTTATGCAAAAACAAACATTTAGTTCCTGACGCCTTTGTAAAGATTCAGCAATGATTCATTTTTTGCAAAATGGTGCAATAACAGGGATGCACTAAGGATGCACAATATATTGGTACTGCATTGAGTATCAGTTGAATATTGGATATTTAATTATGCTCAGTCTCTCTCTTTTATTACACCATCCAATGCTTACTTTAATCTTAAAAAGACTAATAATTTCATGAAACCGTTAAATGTAATATTTTGCAAAATCTCAAAATGAATATGCATTTTTCATACTGTTTCATGATATTTACATTTACAAGCGAGTGTTGTATTTTTTTATTATTTTAATTTTAATATCGGCCATTTATCGGTTCTAAGAATATTTATTCACCTTACTGATTTTGGTTGTACTTTTAATATTCCTGTGTAAAACCTTTTTAATAATTAACATATGAGCAATATCATATGAATAGCTGTGCAATATGGCTGTATATTGGCACGGCTGGTAATCACAGTGTGCTGTTATACAGCCATATCGCACTGCTATTATGATATTGTGTTTATACAACATTTCAATGGCACAATTGTGTGTAATCATATAATTAACAGTAACGAAGTCTCTTTCAGAATAAATATCCATTTCTCATACCATTTCCCAATACTAAATAGTATTATTAAATACTATTATTTATGTGAGTGTTTTTATTGAATAATAATGTTTAATGAACAACAACAGTCATCATAAAAGTTGCTAGGCAATTCAGCAAAAAGTACAAAGGCAGCACTCTGATATAAAGTATTAAATTTACATAAAATATGATGTAATGAGATTTTGCCCTCAGCCAAAACTATTTGCTCTGGAGCAAATAATAGATTAATGAGACCAAAGACTGCCTGTTAGATTTACCCAAAACGAATTATATCTAATTTTTAACCACTATAGAGACACCAGAGCCAGCAGCAAATCTGGCTAAAGAAGATCTGGCTAAGATGAGGCTGCTCTCTGCAGTTTCATGTGCACTGAAAGGCCTGCTGCAGCACCCTAAAGCTTACATCTCAATTTTCAAATAGACGTTAACCTTATTAATAAATCTGAGGTCTAAGCAAGTACATTCTCACCTAAAGAACTTTAAAAAATTACATTCCGTGACAGAAAAACATATTGATTAAATTATAGTGAATTTGGGCATCCGTCATGACACTCGCTGTGAGAAATACCACAAGTGGAGTGAAATAAAGGGTGAAACGGTTAAACTTGTGATATCACTAGATTATCACCGTCCTCTCAGCCAGTCAGATGATTTGAGGAACAGAAAGAACTGTTGTATAAATATTATATATCTATATCTATCCACACACCAGTGGTGTACATTGTTTTAAAAGGAGAAGGCAGTTATAAATCAATTCATGTGTCACAGTGTCGTGGTGTGCGGGGAATGAGGAGGAGGAGCGAGGAGATCCAGAACATAGAGTTTATAGAAGTAATCCACAGGGAACAGGAACAGCAGGGAACGAACGCAAAAACAACGTAAAAGACTTCATAACTGAATGACAATACAAGAACCGACAATCTAACGTGGAACACAACCAACCTTATATACAAAGACTAATCAAGGGGAGACAGGTGTGAACAATCAAACAGTGACATCATAATTAGAAACGGAACAGGAAAGACCAAATAAGGGCATACATGGGGGAAAACACACAAAACAGTCCACAGGGGTGTGACATCATGTCTCTGTTACACTTAATGTTTACACATTACATAAAAAACACATTAAATTAAAACTAATTAAAATTCTGTTTTGTATTTTATTAATATTATTGTTTATTTTATTTAGTATTTTTTATACTAATTATACATCTCATAGTGTTTTTATTTCAAAATAATAATTTAAAGGCAGTAACAATTTGAACAATATTTTGACAACACTTTACAATAAGCTTTCATTAGGTAACATCAACTAAGAATTAACAATATTTCTAGAGCATTTATTAATCTTAGTTAATATTAATTGCAACATTTACTAATGTATTATTAAATTCAAAAGTTGTGTTTGTTAACTAGTTAATGCACTGTAATGCATAGGCCATTTCAAGTTTTATTTTGACATGACACAAAGCAGTGGTATCTAAGTGGGTGAGTCTGTTGTTTACTTACTTGATAATTAATCAATAACGCCATCATTTTCTTCATTCGTTCCGAGAGCTAGGAAGAAAACAAGAGGCGGGATTTATCGCATGAACTAGTCACATCCAATCATAACTGATCGTATCCAATTATAGCGCAATGGAGGCATTGCCTCCTCTCATGTGACTTTCCCCCAATCATTCTCAATTCCCCCCCAGTATAGTCACAGCATGCTATGGGGTCTCTGTTAAAACTCAATAGACTGCAAGTTTACCTGTGGGTGTCGCTGTTGGCCAGTGTTACTTTTATTGTTTTATGTGACGAGATCTTGTGGCACGAGATCTTTCGAGATCCGATATGTCTCACGAGACCAGTCGGGATAAAAGTTTATAGTTGGTATAAACACTTATTGTCTACAGTAGCGATCAAAACAAAAGTATCTTAACACTTGTATGTATAGTAACGCTTATCCTCTTCCGCCAGGAGGTGGCGTCAATGTTTTTAAAAAAAGTATGTCACTGAATCATTCATTCATTCATTCATTAAATGTTTTTCTTTTTTAAAAAAAAAAAAAAAAAAAGAATATATGTTTTTAAAAGACTTAAGCAGTGAACAGTTTGTCAGAACCACTAGTCAATTTTGTTCAGTTTTCTAATCTTTTTTTTCTACAGAATCGTGAGAGAATCATGGTCTCTAATTTATTAAAAACAACTGGGATTCTCAATTTATCCAGAATCGTGAAGCTCTTGTTTAAATGTTGTTTATTACTGCATATAATTCATTACAATGGAAGTTTAATTTCATAGTTTAAAATGCACCTACATTTTTTTGCATTTTGTCTTTTCATTTGAATAAAAGACTATTTTCCTTATACACTGTAAAAACAAAAAACACAATTTGTTGAGTCATCTTAAAATAATTTGTTACCCTGCTGCCATAAAATATTAAGTTCAGTCAACTCAAATAAGTTTAGTCAGCTTGAAATGTTAAGTTGTACTAAGTAACAACTTAGATATTTGTGTTTGTTAAACTTAAAAGCTGGGTAAGTAACCCAGCTGCCTTAAAATTTTAAGTTGAATCAACTCAAATATTTAAGTTGTCACTTAGCATAACTTAACATTTCAAGCTAAATAAACTTTTTTAGAGTTGACTGAACTTAAAATTTTAAGGCAGCCAGGTAACATTATTTTAAGTTGACTCAACAAATTGTTTTTCACAGTGTATATTTCATCATTGAGGATTTCTTAAGAAAGATTAAAAATCTCTTCTCATCTCGTTCTCGTGAACCCAGTCTCATGTCTCGTCTCGTCTCATGAGATAAGTGTCTTGTCACACCCCTAATATTTAGTAATATTTACGTTGTTTTATTTTTGTAATATCATTTATTTTATTTTTTGAGGAGACACTGCATCCCTTGCCTCCTCTGAGGAAACGCTCTTGATATACACACACAAATAAATCCTCCACCATTAGAAGATTCTGTTGATGATTTTTAGGTCACATTATGTTTTGTCTGGAGCAACCCAAAATGGTTTTTAGGTCATGGTTTTAGGTCCTAAACCTCTTATGTGTAAAAGAAGAGCAATGACACAGTTGTATTATGATTTGTTAATCTATCATGAAGTGAGAAACTACAACAGACTTGTTGATATACTGTCAGAGCTGTGTACTGTTGCTGTGATAACCTCCTCATATAAATGTGGTTTCTGTTTGTGCGTCTACTTGGAAATATGGGCTAACTTGTAATCCAACCTTTATGGTTAATGACATGTTCGAAAACACCATTGAAACATTATTGGTTTTGGAAATTTGGGAGTTTTAAACTAAATTGCAACCCCCCGTCCACTAATTTACAAATGAGCATTCTGCATTCTAAGGGTCTCATTGATCTGATAATCATAGAACATTTGATTTGTTTTATGAATGAAAAAGACTGTGCACATTTTAATGGGCTGTTGCTATAGGCTTTGTGAGGAGCAGACTGCATCATGGCCCACTGCACGGGCAAATTGTGCCCTTTTGAAGAGCAGGGAAAATTTATCAATGTCAAGAAGGTCCCAGAATCTTTGCAGGTTTGTTCTATTTTTAGAAACACAGTGAGGTGTTGAAGAAAGAATGTTCCCATTCTTTCTCTCTGTCTATCTCCCATCCCTTCCCCTTTCTCTTTCCTCCTTTTTTCATCGCTCTCTCCCTCTTTCACATTCATGCTCTCTCCCTTCTTTAACTGCTTTTTTTTGCGATTTCTTTTTATGCTATCTCTCCCTCTCTTTCTATTCTGTATCTCTCTCCCCCTCTCCCTCTGTCTATTTTCTGCTTTACAGCTCTTCCCATATCGCATGAATGCCCCTGTCACATCCGCCACCACTGAGGACACATGCCTCCTGGGGCATCCTGATTGGCTGAAGTTTCAAAGAGTCCAGTGTAGGTGAGTGGGTGGCGGTTTGACTGGAGGGAGTGCGACAGACAGCACCGAGACTGTGCTCAAATGCTGGGGCTCCAAGACCGAGTCCAAGAGAATTTTTGAAGTGGGCTTCAACACTTTTTCTCTTCCCTAGCCACAGTAATCAGACTGATTCTTGTGAATGTTTCACTATGGTAACCTCATCCCTGTTAAATCTGTCTTCCTGCAGCCTATTACCCACATGCACATATATAGAGGCTAATGCTAGCTAGCTTATTTGTTTTGATGTGTTGGAGATGTTCTGTAGCGATTAGTCCATGGATCTCATGTAGATTTTGCTAGTTTGAGCTCAACATAGGTACGTATTTTACCCTCCCGTGTTTTAGATGCTGTAAAAAACAGACTTGACTATTATTGTGTGCTGAAACGTTAAAAAGGTCTTCTTATGCCAGGATTAGTGCTTTTTCCCATCTTTTTCGTATTAGCTTGTACTTACTCAAGTTTCTGCTTAGATAGGAGTAGAGACATCCCAGAGAGCTTGAATAATTCAGATGTACAACTTTATCAAGTGAAGATCTCATACCACTACAAAAGAGGATCTTTTCATATTTTGGGGGCAGAGAGATTTGGAAATCCCATAGTCAGCTGCTCGAAGACATGGCGGTTTGATATCTATCCTTGCTGAAATAATCTGTTTAGCTGTTTCTATGGGTAGATTTTGTGTCTGAAATGTGGTGAATGCAGAAAAATATGTAATTGGCTGATATGTCAGTGTGATTTATGCGTGATTGTTTAGATATCATAAAATTGTTTTGTGGTATTAGATGACTCTCTTTCAAGCAGATGGATGACACATAGAAAATAAATGAGGAGTGAAACTACCCCGATATTTCATTCCCATTTATTCTATGCACAAAACCACCTCGGACCGCCTTGCAGATTAATGTATTGCTTAAATCTATAATGCTTAAACACATAATTGACAAGTCTATTGACGGTAATCTCATATAAATCCAGTCCCTAGCTTTGGGGAAAACAGATTTACATCTTTACCGCATTAAAATGCATAAAACATATGTATGGCTAGTAATTTTGAATGCAAAACGCATCTTAAAAAGATTAAGAAGTGGAAAGTAAGAGACGATGAGAAATGTAAGAGCACAGGTAGGATTCACGGGACATTTGAGGGCAGCTATTGTTGTCATCTATTGTTGTGATCCGTTGGATTTGGCCACAGGGTATACGAACAGTTGTTTCATTTCAAGAACATCTAAATCTCTATCCCTTCTTTGGCCTTTTTACTCCTCCTCCTGTTCTGGATTTAATAAAGCTGTTATCTTAGTGTGTGTATGTGTGTGTGTGTATCCATTGAGGTTCAGTGGTGGTGAGTATATCAAACCCTTCACATGTCAGTTACAGACTCATAACTTGACATTTGCAAAGTCTGTTTGCCTCAGAGCTATTGGTATCTAAGGGCTGAATTTCACCTGAAGCTTGTAGTTTGTTCGAAAACTCATCATGTTCGCCAAGGCTACATAATTACTAACACTAATTTGCAAACTGTTTTTGAGAATGAGATGCTGTTGATTATTGTTGATATGCAGCAGAGGTACTTTTGGTTTTGTAGCACACTTACGGATCAGAGTGCAGTATGCTTGCTATGAAAGCAGGCTTTCACTGTCTCGCCAGCAGAGGACAGTGTCCATCATATTTTTTAATGAGCTTTCCAACAGAGCTTCAAACAGAGGGGGGTTCAACCACACAAGGAGAAACCATGCTG
Organism: Labeo catla; assembly: GCA_012976165.1. NCBI lineage: Eukaryota > Metazoa > Chordata > Actinopteri > Cypriniformes > Cyprinidae > Labeo > Labeo catla. The sequence goes on along the minus strand of VONZ01000023.1, from coordinate 216,844 downwards.
TGGTCCAACTCACTCCAAATCTCTTCTTATGGTTTCTGAATTTGCCTCTATATCAGTGCAGTCTTTGTACAGGGCTAGATAGCTAGACAGAAAGAAAGAAAGAAAGATAGATAGATAGATAGATAGATAGATAGATAGATAGATAGATATAACCCGGTTCATGTCATGTTGAAACTTTCTTTGTTTCTTTCAGGGATGTACAATGTACATATTTATCTGGTGGATAGTTATTGAAAAGTAATTGTGAACGCACGTTTTAGCATTTTTGTATATTTCAAAAACACTTTTGTCGTCATCTAATGCTAACTCAAAGGGAATTACATATTTGTCGCATTGAATTGCGACAAATATGTAACTCCTTAACATCTATATAGGGTCATTGTAATCTAATCTCTTTAACTTTCTTAATATCAAAATAAATAGTTATTCATATTGTACATACTGTATATAAAACTGAGGTGTGACTAAATTCACTTAAGCATCAAAACATTGACATGACATTGACAAAACCAGTCACACTTTAGGGGATTGGGGACCAATTCTCACCATTAACTAACTATTAACTGTGGCTTTTACCTCAGTAAACTCCTAATTTGCTGCTTATTAATAGTTAGTGGGATAGCTGTTAAGAATAAGGATCTGAAATATAGTAATAAAGCATTAATAAAGCATTAATATGTGCTTTAAGTACTAATAAACAGCCAAAATGCTAGTAATATGTGCGTTAATAAGCTAGCTAATAGTGAGAATTGGTCCTTAACAAAAATTTACAGATAATTTACTCATCCCCTTGTCATCCAAAATGTTCATGTCTTTCTTTCTTCAGTCGTAAAGAAATCATGTTTTTTTGAGGGAAACATTTCAGGATTTTTGGATGGGTGCCCCTGAGTTTGAATGCAGTTTAACGGCAGCTTTAAAGGGCCCATGTTTATGATAGGGTAGGTCGATAAACTCCCATCTCATTTTCTCATCCAACTTCAAAATCGTCCTACATCGCTGTTTTCCCCTTTTTTGTAAAGGGCGTTTGATCTTCTTTGCATGTTCACTTTGTAAACACTGGGTTGGTACTTCTGCAGCGATGTAGGACGATTTTGAAGTTGGAAGAGAAGAGGAAGTGAACTACTCCTTTAAAATAAAGTGTTACCACAAAAACCTTTGATTTTAATAATGCATTAGTAAATGTTGAAATTAATATGAATTAAAATGAATAAATGCTGTAGAAATATTGTTCATTATAGTTCAATAGTTCATGCTAACTAAAGTCTACCTAGGCTCATTGTGAATATGTGCCTCTTTATACATTTCTGCAAAACTGAAAAAAAGTACCTATATGTACGAATCACTGCAGTTTCCAGTTGAAATTAACACTAGAGGCAGTAAAACTCTGAGTTTTGATTAATAAAGCCTAATTTTTACACAGTTACTTGCAGAATATTACAATTTTAACATCCGACGCAATTTGAAAAGTGATTTATAGCTTCATATGCACGAGTTTTCTAATTCAGTAGGTTTCCTCTGTAGCTCATACAGCGCTGCACGTGAGTGACGAAGAGCACTATTAGTATGAATCCTGTTCCACAAAACAGCCCAAATCTGCAAAAGAAAGTTAAAATAGCACTGCAGCATAAACAAATTCATTTTATATCACTTTTGCGTTTGTTAACACTATTGGGTGGGTTTAGGGTTGGGTTTGATGTAGGGGATATTTCCAACATGATAGAGACATTCCACTTTCCACCACGTTGTAAGGTACGTTATTACAGTGTTGCAGAAATGTATATGGAAGCACGTATTATCATGGGCCTGGGTTGACTAAAATAGTTAACTAATGTTAACTTATTGTGAAGTGTTACCAATTTCAATATTACTGCATTTCTCTCTACAAGTATAATGAATCAAATATATAAGCGTACAAGTGTAAAAAGTGTACAATAAAATTAAATCTGAAAAAGCTATTAATAATGAACACAAAATTGAAAATGCAAAACCATAATAACCTTGTAGAAGGGAAAAGGAAGCAGTAGAGTTCCCTGAGGTGGCCTGGCCTTACTCATCACTCGCTCTGACACAATCCTGCAGCCTCAGAGTCTTTAGGCTACGCTTGGCCTTCAGTAGTCTAGAAGTTTATGTGGGCCAGACAGAAAACGTTTCTGTGTGCATTGGCTAACTGTGTTTATAGCTAGACAGAGGGTGAAACATCTGCTCAGTGAGGCCCAAGCTGAGCTGCGAGAGCACTTTCATCTGTCGGCTGTATGGACCAGATGGAACGTAATGCACTTGGGAAAAAACGCAACCACTGCTTTAACATTCTTTCCGCAGAACTCGATATTTATTTATTTGCGTCACATCAGTTTACAAAGGCATCACACCTCTTACTCGACACTCCAATCTGTTCAAGAAGCAGATGATAAGATCAATCATTTGCGTGCACGCCAGTGGGTGTTAACGCTCGCTTCAAAAAAACCTTTTCCTTCAAGATTTTTTTTGGCCACAGCCACCATATTTTGTATCATAACAAGCTGGCATTTGGCAGCGAAGGCCGTACCCAGCGTGAGAGCGCGTGTCCACCTTTTTTCTCATGCTCTTTCATATTCATCTCCACAGTTGGCCTTTCCTCATAGCGGCTACCCATGCTAACAGGACACAGTGGCAGCAATGCACACTTTATCTCTCCACCTTCAGCCTCTATGAATAATAAGCAGAAAAGTCATCCTATGGAGGACCGACTTGGAATACCTTTCCCGATAGCGGTGGCTTACTGTGTGCCGCGCATCCGTGACCGGTTGGAAGATGTGGCGTTCCGATACCTCCCGCCCTTCCGCCTCCCTCTTCCCTGACACTTTTGTCATCCTCCCTGACTGCGAGGAACAGTTTCGGTAGCAAACAGTGTCAACCTGTCTCTCCATCTCTGACCCCCAACCGAGCTTGATAAGCTAATATGATGTTCTGTTGACACCAAAGGGGTTGAGCACAGCCTGCAGGCACAGGTTGATATTGAAATGCTATTCAGGGCCGGCCACAAAGGGTGCCTTTGCCGTCTCCCGCCACGCTTGTGACTCATATACAGATACGGCGGATATGCCACGTACACTCCAAAGACACTGGTCTTACCGGTGCCGACGTAATACGACCTTTCAACTAAGAGCCCCCGGAGAAAGCAGACTTTATCGGAGCAGATAAGGCTTTCTTCTTGCCTTGCGAGAACGCATCTATCAGGCCGGCGCAGGGAGCGCTGACAACAGGAGCAACCATCGCTCAGCGGCTCGGCGGCGGCCGCATTACCACTCCGCAGCGGCACCGCGCTTTATCAACGACGCGCTCGGATCGCTTAAACGCAGCTCTGGCGTCTCGCTGTGCTTTTACGAATGCTGTTGGGATTTGAAAGAAACCGTCTGGACGATGATGGGATTCAGAATGGAGCTCGCTCTTCAAAACAACACCTGGTTTTTGAGCGGTTTGCATGAGGTACAGAAGCACTGAAAGTGATTATGTTGATTTTTCCCCTCAGCTCGGATTCCCATGGTGATCATTATGACATTACAACTCCCATACAATCCAAATTACTGTGCAGAGATTGGAAAATCACTGCCATTATAGGACTCGGGAGAACTGATAATTCCACCGCTGGTTTTGAGCACACAAAGGAGATCCGTCAAGCCTTCTTCAAGACTCGACGCGTGACATCATCAGCACCTTCCTCTGAATTTCAAAGCCCACCAGTGTGAACGTGCAGAACTATATTCATCATCTTGTCAAGGCTCGATGGATTTCGTGGTGGGGGGTCACCATCTCCCGATCTCCAATTAAAAAGATTCCACTCTCACAGACTGTGTAAGTGAACCGCTGAACTCCTTGGAGAACTTTGCTCGGCTTTGTTTCAGCGCTATCTTCACCTAAGACGCCTCTCCGGCTGATAAGCTCTCAGCTTCATTTCCATCAAACGCAGTGAGAGAGAAGTCCGTTCTGCTGTGCTTTATGTCCCTAATTTCGGTGTGCAGCTGATCTGTGGATTATAGTCTAGCGGAGCAACCCGCCATTGCCGAGCAGATGGTGGGGCTTTGTATGCCTTTCTAAGCTCTTCCTATTAAAAAGACCAGAATACAGGATTACCACCCTAGTAGTGAATATTGTTATGATATTTGATCTTTTTTATAAGACAGGCTCGCAATCTGTGTGTTATTCATCTGTCTAATGGAGAAGTTTTCAACCTTTATATACCCAAAGAGCCAGTCACGCAGCTGAATATACCAATTTTCATTCAGAATATCAACTACCATTACAACATTATATAATACCTAGTGGATTATTAGTTAAAAATATAATTCAACATGTTTTATATATGATATCTTCTCCATGGCCCCTCTAGAGTACCTTCAGGGACCCCTGGTAGGAAACCCTGGATCTATGCAATAGCCAAAGGGATTTCTGTGATCATAAGTGTGGCATCCAGGTTGAGAGGATTTAAAAAATGAGAAATAACAAGCAGCTATTCCCATTAAGTGAAAACAGCGATAGATGCTATTTACAATACGTGCAAATAGCAATAGATTCTATTTACACTAAGTAAAAATAGCATATTTTCTTAGCGATAGATGCTGTTTACACTAAGTGCAAATAGCGATGGATTCTAGTTACACTTATTGAAAATAGCATATTTTCTTAGTGATAGATGCTATTTACACTAGGTGCAAATAGCAATAGATGATATTTAAAAGATGTGCAAATAGTGATAGATTTTATTTACGCTAAGTAAAAATAGCATATTTTCTTAGAGATAGGTGCTGTTTACATTAAGTGCAAATAGCGACAGATGCTATTTAAAATATGTGAAAATAGTGATAGATTATTTTTACACTAAGTGAAAAGAGCAATATATTCTGTTTTTACACCAAGTGAAAATAGCATATTTTCTTAGCAATATGTGGTATTTACATTAAGTGCAAATAGTGATACATTTTTTTTTTTTTTACAATAAGTGCAACTAGGGAGAGATTATATTTACATTAATAGCATATTTTCTTAGTAGGGCTGTCCTTGACTAAAGATTTTTCTGTTTTTGTCGACTATTAGTTGCACGTTTATTAATAAAACATATAAATCAGAATAATGAGCCTTTAATTGACTACATAGCCTAATAAGTGCTCAAACGCACACAAAAAAGCTTGCCAAGCGCAAATAGCGATAAATGCTATTTACACTAAGTGAAAGTAGCATATTTTCTTAGTGATAGATGCAATTTACAATAAAAGTGCAAATAGCGATAGATTCTTTTTACACCAAGTGAAAGTAGCATATTTTCTAATTGATAGATGCTGTTTACTTTAGGTGTAAATAGCAATAGATACTATTTACAATAAGTGCAAATAGTGATAGATTATATTTAAAATAATTGAGAATAGCATATTTTCGTATTGAGATGCTATTTTTACTAAGTGTAAGTGGCAGATATTTACACCTCAGTGTTGTAGTACATTATGAAATCGTATGCAATAATAACGTATTAAGTGTAAAATTAGCATTTTTATTTAAATTATTAAATAAATGCTGCATTATTGGGACAATAAAGTCATCCCTACAGCTACCGTTAACCCTAACCCATAAACACCCGTGAGGCACTTTACACTTTTCGATATTTTATTGAAAATAAATGCTTTTCCGATCTGACATGTGATGTAAAAAAGGGAGAAGAACGAGTTCAGCAAAAGGCGGATTCGAACTCGGGTCAGTCGCATCAAAAAGTCACTATTACGCACTTTACCGTTTACACTACTGAAGCCACAGTTTACCAGGCATATTTCATTATGTCTACCCCAACTGCACAATGGTGGGTGGAGTTAGTGAAAATAGCCTCTGCCAACAAGATGGGCTATTTGCACCTAATGTAAATAGACACTCTGTAATAATAATAAAATAATGAAATAGTTTGAAAGACAAGAAGTGAAGAGCGAGAAAGTTTTTAACGTGCATTTCCCATAAATGTACTCTTTTAAATTCACTGTCACTAAGTCAGAGCCGATAAGCACAAATGAGGTGGAAACATTCTGAGGAGAAGGTGAAGGGAAGTATTAAAGCATCACTCATGCTTGCACTCACGGGCACAAATACGGCGTATATGCAGAATAGGCTGCACAGATGGACCCATGACCAATAGGGGAATTCATCAGGAAAAGTAAAAGGTATATAAGTGAAAAGTACATAACAAGCAGGGCCTGCATTTTGCTCTGGGATTACAGGAACTATATTCAGTTTGAACCCTATAAAGCCATAAGTATTATATTTAATAGCACAGCGTTCTAAAGTCTCTAAGGCCGTCAATTACATAATCAATATTTTCCTGAAACACCTTTTGTGTGCAATCAACATAATTTCATCTGCCCCCTGGTGGATAATACTTGCCCTATCATAAGGCCCATGGAGAAAGTCTTTTAATATCGCTTCTATATGAAGAAATTAAACTATTATTTTGTCTTATTATATGACTGCAACTACTTGAAAAACAGTGCTGCATGTCCTCTCCCTCTCGTTTTCTTGTCGTGTGGAGTTTGGTCTAAATGCACAGTGACCTGTGTCACGCTAGGTTTATTTAGAGACACAGTAAATCAAATGCTTTCCTGCACTTTTTGTATAAGATGAACCACTGGATGAACATTAAGTAAACTTTTTGGAGAAAATATACACATGGTTTGAAATAAATAATGAGTTTTTCAGTCTGCAGAATCCGCTTAGCTGCTCAGCTGCTCCAGGGTGAAGAGGGCTACTTAAAACAGCCTCCTTCATCATCCTTATAGCACACCTGTTACATTTCTCATATCCATCGCTCTCTAGACTTTCATCTACAGACCTTAGTGAGGGTATAGACGCCATAGTTAAATGATGTGATTGAAACTAGATTGTGAAGGATTGATGTGCAGTCTGCTAGCAAACAATTGAATGGGCTGTACATCTTTGCATCACAGGCGCATTTTTATTTGCATAAAATGATAAATGACATTGATTCAGATATTTTCTCTGCCTTATGCATTAGTCCCTTTTGCACATTTGTTTCATATTCATCTAAATAAGATATTTTCGTTGTCCATACAATGAAAGTCAGTGGGGTCCAAAACAACATCAGACCATTTTTGACGGAATCTGAGCTGACCTGCATAGACAGCAATGTAGAGGAATGCACACACATGCGTCACTGTACTTTTGTAAACACGCTTCGAAGACTGACACGGAAGAGAAGAAATTGTTGAATGAAGTCATTCTTTGTGTTTTCTTTGCGCTTAAATAGTATTCTCATAGCTTCATAACATTACAGTTGAACCACTGATGTCACATGGACTATTTTTACAATGTCCTTATTACCTTTCCGGGCCTTAAACGTGGTAGTTACTTTGCTGTCTATGAAGAGAAAAGTCTCATCAAAAAGGGCGAGTAATTAATGATAGAATTTTTTCCTTTTTGGGTGAACTACCCCTTTAAATTTCCATTTTGTTAGAAGTATTAGGTATTTAAGGAACTTGTTTTTTTTTCTCCAGATAATAATGCATTTCAGCCACAGTGTTATTGTTAACTAAAATGCAAACTATATTAAAAAGAAAATTAAAAAAACAAAAATGAAATGTAAAAACTTAAAGTCACGATGAAACAGAAGCAGTTTTCCATATTCCAGATAAATTATTTGCATGATCCACAGCTGTTTTTTTTGTGATAGTTGTTAATGAGTCCCTTGTTTGTCCTGAACAATTAATCTGCCTGCTGCTCTTCAGAAATGCTCCAGAAGGAAAAACGATGCATTGAGAGCTGGGGTGTAAAAACTTTTGAACAGATGTGCACATTTTTCTTATTTTGCCTAAATATCATTTATATATATATATATATATATTTTTTTTTTTAATTAGTACTGTCCTTCAGAAGATACTTACATGTTCCCAAGAAGATAAAATAAGTTAAATTGACCCTGATCTTCAAATTCAAAAAGTTTTCACCCCCCCAGCTCTTAATTCATCGTTTTTCCTTCAGAAGCATCAGTGAGCGTTTGAACCTTCTGTAATAGTTGCGTATGAGTCTCTCAGCTGTCCTCAGTGTGAAAAGACGGATCTCAAAATCACACAGTTATTGTTGGAAAGGGTTCAAATACACAATAATGCTGAAAAACCAAAGAATTTGTGGGACCAGTTTAACGGTTGAGGACAAACAAGGGACGCATAAACAGCTATCACTAAACAACTCAGCTCAGTAGATCATTAACAACACAGTATTAAGAATCAAGCGTACTTTTAAAGTCATTTTTAAAAACGTAACTATTATTTTGTAATAATTGGACTATATGTAAACATCTTTTATGTGAAATATCTTATTCAGGTCAGTACTAAATAAAAAATACAATGCCTTTTGTATGATCCCTCTTATTTTGGTAAAATACTTAACATTTTGCGGAGGTTCTGCAAGGTGTATGTAAACTTTTGACCTCAACTATATATATAAAAAAACTACTAAAACTTGAAATTAAAGTGAAAATGAAATTAAAGTGACTTAAAATATTTATAAATGCTATAATAGTATATAAATTGTACTATAAATAACACTGTTCATTTAATTCCTGTAGTTGATCCAACCTTACAAATGACATATGTGACCCTGGACCACAAAACCAGTCTTAAGTCACTGGGGTTTATTTGTAGCAATAGCTAAAAATACATTGTATGGGTCAAAATTATTGATTTTTCTTTTATGGCAAAAATCATTAGGAAATTACGTAAAGATCATGTTCCATGAAGATATTTTGTAAAATTCCTACTGTAAATGTGTGAAAACTTAATTTTTGATTAGTCATATACATTGTTAAGAATGTTATTTGAAGAACTTTAAAGGCAGTTTTCTCAATATTTAGATTTTTTTGCACCCTCAGATTCCTGATTTTTAAATAGTTGTATCTCAGCCAAATATTGTCCTATCCTAACAAACTATACATCAACGAAAAGCTTCATCAACGAACTTTCATATGATGTATAAATCTCAATTTTGAAAAAATGACCCTTATGACTGGTTTTGTGATCCTGGGTCACATATAACCTCAGTTTTTACAGCGCTGCAATCTCAAACTGTTAAATAAAGATTTCAGCCTTGACGTTATATTCCACTGTAATGAGACTTTTATTCTGCCCCAATAAAGTGCGTGACCAAAGCGGATGACTTTAGAAGAGATGGTTCCGCCTCTGCTCGCACTCATATATTCATAAAATATCCTCAGCAGCACTTGGAGGAGACAATATGGAACTCATCCGCAGAACATTTTTGTGCAATATATTAAGGCGAAGGCCTAATTATGTTCCCTGTACTTTCTAAAACACTACAAAAATAGAGCTGCAGGGTCAGTTCAATTAACCGCTCAAGTACTTGAACATCCAAACTGAAAGTATTTTAACTCGGATCCCCTCAGTGTTCTAATGCAGAAAAATGTCGAAACAAGATCCCGAGTCAAAGCGGCTGCGTGCGCCGTGCCCTGTAGAAGCCCTTGCCGCTTTCATCTCCCATCCAAATACCACCCTTTGGTAAATGAATTCCTTTCGCTTCATTTGCCCTTTTAATGTGCAAGACTAATTTCTGATTACATAAACTCCGCGGTTCAAATTTGACTGACTCACACCAAGCCGCTGACCTACATAAGTCAAAATGCCATTAAAACAAATGATGGAAATTACGTACTTTTATAAATGGGGTTATTAGAAACTAGAAGAGTCGTGATGTTGGAAAAATCGAGAAGAGGAAATGCTCTTGGATGAATGTTAATGTCAGAGGTAATAAGGATTTTGCAAGCCCACACTTGCGGAAGAATGATGCCCCATATGGCAGTGGTGATATTTGCAATATTGTTCTGCAATGCCTTGGGTAAGATTATAGGGGCCGTGGCCTTTCAAACAGCTGTTTAGCCTTTGCGTGGATCACCCGTGGCAATCTGCAGCAGCACAGTTATATTTTTTCCTTGCAAAACCGCTCAATTTAGAAATGAACTCTGCTGCAGACTTCTGTCTTTTGTGTTGCCGTGGTGAAGCTCTGCCACTGAGAGGACATTTCACACTCAATGGCTGTACGAGTTGTTTATTTGATGTGGGTTCTCCTATTGAAAGATGCTGTTTTGTCACTCAAGGCTATCCGTAAGGACACACTTTATCTTGTTTCACCAACCCAGAGTGGATTCATGAATCCAGGTGATGGGTGACTCAAAACATGTGGGTCTTCCAAAGCGCTACACATCCTTTTGTCCACCCTCGCTTTATTCCAACGAGAACAGAGGGCATCTAAACTGTACTGGGCTGCTGATGATAGATTGCGGGGATGATAAAAACACGTGAGCATGATGCCAAGAGCACATTTAGCCCTGTAGAGGCCGAGGGGAGGAGGAGGATATGCGAGGGTCCTGATAGATGAGGCTTTGGGGGTGGACCAACATCAGGACAGTGATGGAGGGGGAGATGTGAGCTACAGCAGGTTCAGGTAGCAATGTACAAAGAGAGAGAAATAAGGGGTGTTTGTGTTTGTCATGGTCATCTTCGGGTGACCACCCATGCTCACCCCTCTTTATCTAATCCCAGAAGTCACAGCCTTTTATTGAGGGCTGTGCACAAATCAACAGATGACAAACGAGTGCCACATGCGGCGTTTTTGGCTCAGTGATAGTCTGTGATCTGTTTCTTAATATAATTGTTAGGGGAGATTGTCAATAGAAAAAGAGAGAAAAAATGTTTGTTTATTTCTCCATTTTTTTTTCCATTTAGATTACCTTTGCTACCATCGAATGCTAACTTTAAAACATTAACAGTATACATCAAGTGTTAAATGCATCTACAAAATCTCAAAAGGAATATTTTTTTCATACTAAAAATTACTAGTAGATTACTTACAAACTGTAATCTGTTACTGATTCCAAATTACATGAATTATATTAATCATGGATCTGTAACTGCTGCAATAGCAAAAAAAAAAAAACTCCTTTGATATTTTAAGAACAATTACAAAAGAATAAAATGAAGTATATTTTGTTACCTTTTGAAAGAAGGTAACAGATGATTGTACCATCACTGTCATGGTCAGAGCGCACTTACAGTACATTTAGCATCTGGCTCATATTCGTGACCATATTCACGAAACTATCGTTTTCAATTACTTAAAAATCAGTAGTTTGATTTCTGGCAGCTTATTCACCACATCCACCATCAAATGACAGTGACATTTATACTTTATGGCATACAGTAATTGCTCTGCAGTATAGCCATTCAAACCAGTTCATTTTTTCTGATGATATTCTTTTGTTTTATGCCTCCGGTAATTATGAATAAAACATCACAACATTATTGTCTATTAAACAGTGCCACCATTCAAAGGTGAATTGCATGTATTGAGTCATCAGATATTTAAATATTGTTGCACAGAAAAAAATATATTTGCACTAATACACACTTTCTAGCAACCCTATACACTTAAAACAACAACAAAAAAAGAATCAGAAAACAGACATTCTTTTACATTTTATTATTTGTTCGGTAACAATTTAGAATAGGGAACACTTGTACACCATTAACTACGATTTTTCCCTTAACAAATTCCTAATTTGCTGCTCATTAATAGTTAGTAGGGTAGTTGTTAAGTTTAGGTATTGGGTAGGATTAGGGATGTAGAATAAGGTCATGTAGAATAAGACATTAATATGTGATTAATTAGTAATAATAAATGGTTTATATTCTAGTAATATGCATGCTAATAAGCAACTAGTTAAGAAACCGTAAAATAAAGTGTTACCTTGTGCATTATACACTTGTAAAATGATTTGCTAAAGTTGTAAATAAAACAAAGATTAAGTATTTTAGAAGAATTAGTTTCAAAATTTAACATGCAATGTGTTACTTGCTATTTCTTTGTAATTGTTTATAAAATTTAAAGTGAATAACCAAACAGCTGCCATGACTTCCATAGTATTTTTCTTTCCATTTTATGGAAGTCAATAGCCCCTTTCACACAGTCTTTACCGGTAAATTACTGGTAAATTGCCGTTATAAGATCATGTGTGAACAGGACCTTTTTAAAAATACTAGTAAATTAGTTCTTGAAATTTACTGGTATGAGAAGTTGTAAATTACCACGAATGTCCTCTGTGTGAACGCGGAACAAGATTACCGAGCCTGTGCATGAGCATGTGCGGGTTCAGGCTGACATAAAATGTCTACTCTGGGCCAATCAACAGTTTGAAGTAATTTAATATAATGGCTCTTAGCCAAAAGTAGCTGCATACCCTGCCATTTTTACAACCTCTCATCCAGGAAGTGCAGACGTTTAGAGGTAATTTCTGGAAAATTATGTTACAGAATTTACTGGTATTTTGACAGTGATGTGTGAATGGCATTTTACCGGTAAAAAGACAACAAGGCATTTTATTTTATGTACCGGTGAAGTTATGCAGTAATTTTACAGCAATTTACTGGTAGGCAATAAATGTGTGAAAGGGGCTAATGGCTTCTGTCAACTGTTTGGTTACTAACATTTCTTTAAATATCTTCTTTGTTCAGCAGTAGAAAGAAATTCATACAGAGGATCAGAATGAAAACCTCAATGTTGAGTAAATGATGACAGAATTTTTATTTTTGGGTGAACTAGAATTTTAATATCAGTCCAGTCCAGCAAATAATTTCTATGAATGTTGTCCTAAAGTTGTCAATAAGTTATAAAAACTTTGTTTTTTGAAAGTTAACATTTAGAATGTCCAGTTTTTAAAATGTTTAAAATGTTTCTTTGGTTGTATGAATGATATGAAATATGTTTCAATAGCAATAACAATAACAGCTGCTGTAATTGTATTTTTACTCCAAGCACAATTCGGAGGAATTGAAAACATATGAAATATATCTTGTATTCAAAGTGACCTACAGTACCTTCAGCATGTGCATTTTTTTTTATCAGTATTTACCTGTTTTCAGCTAGTAACCTTCTCTACCAATGGACCCAAGGCTATCTGAAAATATCCAAAGTCCAAAAAACAGATTGGATTTACATTAGAAATCAATTCCAATCAAGACAAGCAAAGTTTTTGCACAATAGATTTCAATGCCACAGATCACAATATGATCATTCCTTTCTAGATTTCTTTGTACATGATGTACAGAAACCACTTCCATTTTCATTGAGAAAGGCATGTTTGATATTCCTGAATTTTTATGAGTACACTGAAAAGATATGTCAGTCATGTTCTCCTGCATTTTGAGGTTTTGCATCTGTTGCTAGGACAACAAGAAGCCTTTCAATTTGCCTGTTGGCACAAACCCTTTACCCCTGACATTACGTTAACCCCTTCTTTACAGTTCAGCGCCTCAATGTTGACTTTAAACAGCTTCAGAGAAGACGCACAGGCTTATTTAGGACTCGTTAAGACTAAATGTCACACGCCGTCACGGTCAGCCAGATTTTCTGTGATTGCATCAGAAAATATACAGCCCAAGATCTGCATGTTCTGCATTTGTTCTAGTTTTAAGGTGGTTGATTTATCGGCTGAACGCTGATAAGCTGCATCTCACACTCGCTTGTGTGTCAACACGTTGCGGCAGTAACCAGCAGAGTGTGCTACAATCATGTTGAGATATCATTGAGTTGATTGCCGCAAAAGAGGCACGCAAATGCTCTCAGCGAGCGGAGTAGTCACAACCGAGCTGTGCTAACCCTCTCAAATGTCAGGAAACTGTTTTGCGCAGACGATGGAAAACTCGATTGAGGCGTCTGGAGGAGTATAAAGATTGTGATATAAAAGGTGATGCGGGTTAATTTGACTTTTTGCTTCTACGTTCACCTGCACTCATTCATATATTCTTTTGAAATGCTAATAAAATAATCAAAGAGCAGGAAAACTTCAGGACACAGTCTCGTTTCCTGACAGTATTCTGTGTCCATATAAAGCATCTGCCTGATTGAAAGACAGATCTCGGGTTCCCCACCTCGGCCTCCTCCCGCCGCGCTCCTGTCTTTGAGCAGACCACCACCCTTCCTCAAATCTTCATCAATCTGCCTCATTCCTGATGAGATTAGAGCCAAACTTTGATCTCTCCCCTCCTGAGGTTTCAGCCTCACTTTGATGTGTTCCCTTCTTGTTAACGACAGAGCCGATAGTAGATGACAGAATCCCTTCTGGGTGAGAGAAAGAGATTGAACGGCATAGAAGAGGGAAGTAAAAGTATAGGAGCCGGGGTGGAGTGGACACGGATGAGGGATGCTCTCTGGCTTGGCATAAAGGAAGAAAACAGGACAGGTTGTCAGAGTAGATTGATAGGTGCTCCTCTGCTCTCTTTGAGCCTCCACCTCGCCAACCCCCCCGTTACCCCAGGCGCCATAGCCCTGCCTGCGCATTGAGCTTTTGTGGAGATGAGAGATTGGTGCCCTCATTTATTTCCTCTACTATAGGAGATGTTTTAAGTGGTCCTCCGGGGTAATAGAGAGAGAGGATTTTTTCCTCATTCCCCTCTTCTGCTCGTACGGGCCCATTGCTGCAATGCACTGGGAGAGGAGCGGGTTTATTAAGCTATCCGTTACCGGTATCCGACCTCAAATTGAATTCAATGATGGCAGCGAGGATGTAAATAAAACTCTGGCAATACTGTGTACGTTTATATGGAAGGGAGTGAATTGCAGGCGGTGTTGAAGGGTTACTAGTGGACAAATGGACGTCTTTTGAAATGGCGTAATTAAGTCACTCAGATATATTCACTGTATCATAGCATCCCTAGTGAAAAAAAGTACTAAAATGTTTTCGAAAAACATTTGAAATACAAATACATTTACATATTTATGTTACATATTTAAGTCTGCTAAATTGGACTAATTTCAAGATCAAACAGTCCTTATTAGTAGTGGTATTAAAACACATGTTAGGCATAATATTATAAGAAATGTTTATTGTGCTACAATGAAAAAAAAAAAAACTTGTAAAAAATCTTCACAAACTTTACAAAGAAGTTAAAAACAATTTAACACATTTTAAGTAAATTTTACTGCTACTGCTTTCATTAAATTTAGCATTTATAAAGAAATTAAGTAAATATTCCATATAATTTTGGTCACACTTTATTTAAGGTCCAATTCTGGCCATTAACAAAACATTAACTATGACTTTTGCCTCAAAAAAACTCCTAATTTGCTGCTTATTAATAGTTAGTAAGGTAGTTGTTAAGTTTAGGTATTGGGATTAGGGATGTAAAATAAGGTCATGCAGAGTATGTGCTTTATAAGCACCAATAAACAGCCAATATGCTAGTAATATACATGCTAATAAGCAACTAGTTAATAGTGAGAATTGGTCCCTATACTAAAGTGTTACCACACTGTAAAAAAAACAACAACAACTTAAAAAAAGTTGTTTCAACTTCAAAAATGTTCATGCTGCCTTAACATTTTAAGTTTAGTCAACATGAAATGTTAAGTTTTAAGTAGTACATGAAAACGTGGATATTTGAGTTGAGTAAACTTAAAATGTTAAGGCAGCACAAACACTTACTAAAGGTTTTTTTTTTACAGTGCATCATTTCAAATATAGAATTAAGTAAAATCTTCTTACCTAAGTTAAGTAAATTTAACAAAGAAAATAAGTAACTTCAGCTTGACCAGTAAAAGTTTGAGTATAGTCAAAGCTAACTTGGTAATACTTGGATTTTACTTAATGTAGCACCTAATTTAACTATGCTTTTAAAGTGTATGTTACTTAAAAACATTTAAGTAAATCACAAAATAGTTATCATGTAAACACCACATCTACATTAGTGATGGGTTGTTCTTGAACAATTTGTTCATTTTGAATGAATCTTTAATGTGACTCGGAACGAACGAGTTGTCTTGGGGAGTGATTCGTTCAGTCGCGCATGCGCAACATCCTATTAGGTTCTGTACTAGAATTAGTTCACCTGTTTTGAGTCTGTGGGTCTTTGGAGTCGTTTGTTCATCTTACGGGGCTGTCACATGATGAACGAACTACTCGAACCGGAAGATTTGAGAGATGAACTGATCAATTCTTTTTCCGGCTCACACTGCATTGGTTGAGCTTATGGGGCTGTCACGTGATGAATGAATGACTCAAACCCGAAAACTTGTCAGATAAGAGGTGAGCTGAGCTAATCATAGACTAAGGACCCAGGTAAACAATGAATTAATCTTTCTGTTTCTTACAGCATTATAGTTTTGTCTTGTTTGTAGTGTGATTAAACGCTTGTGTAAGCAGTAGATGTGTTAGGGAGGTAACACGTAACATTTTAATTATATTTTGCTAAAATGAAAGAAATGATTTGAAAAAAGATTAGTTCATTTTGCTGAACGAGACTCAGTAAAATGATCCGAACTTCCCATCACTAATCTACATTAGTAATATGGCACTCACCCCAACACAGAGGCTTGAATACTTGGTACACAATACACAATGACGGTAACAGTATGTGGTTCACAATTATGTAATATTTTTGAAAGCATTGTGTTAAGCATTGGCTCACTAACTTTTTTCAAACTGAAATATGGGGGAAGGTATGCTTTTTTTTCTCCTTTTTTTTTTTTTTTCCTCGCTTGTCATATTTTTACATTGAGTACAGGCCTAGTTATCATTTTCATTGCATGGAGGCTTATGGTAAGCAATAAAATGAGAATACATATGACTTTGAAGTATACAGATAAAGAGAGAATATATTTTTTGCTTTCTGTGAGGCGGCTACATTGACATGGAAATTGCAGTTCAGCGAGCATGTCGATTCAGTAACTGAACTCACTGTGATTTGGTGAGTCCAAGAATTTGTTAGACTGATTCAGACTGGTAACTCCTCACCATGTGAGGGTTCACTAAAAAGAAATTAGTCATTTGACTATACAGGTTCCAGTCTTCTATATCAGTGAGTTTTTGATTCACTGTTCATATTATGTTGATTCACTAGTTGCTCTGACAAATTCAATGAGCTTCCTCAATAAAGGATTTGTACGAAAAATTAAAACTGTGTTTGATTGCATCCAAGTATTTGCTGGTTAGGTATGTTTTGAAGCATGGCCGCATGGTTTGAGCTGGTTTAAGCTGGTCATGTGCTGGTCATGAGCTGGTCCTGAGCAGGAGCTAGTTGCTTAGGACCATTTTAGGACTAGCAGATGACCAGCTAAGAACAAGCTTAAACCAGCTCAAACAGCAGCCATGCTTCAAAACATACAGTACCTAACCAGCATATTGTAACGTACTCGACAGACAGTGTGGATAGATCCAAGTGCAAGCTTTAATAGAACACAATGTAGTAGAACAGGCAGGGTCAATCTCCAGACAGACAGTGTATTCCAGGGCAAGACAAAAGCATAATCCAAAAGCAGGCAAAAAGTCAAAAATACCAGTGGGCAGTCCAAAGTGAAAAATGAAACAAAACAATGAAAATAACTAAGAAACAAGATGATGACTGTGGCAATGACTATGGCATGAAACAATGAAACAATGAAACAAGGCAATGAAAACAGGGAAAAACACTTAGTAGAATCCGCATCAGCAAAACAATACTTCGCAAAGCCTGTTTGGTATAGGCCTCCTTAAATGGCCACCAAACAGGAAGTAACCCAAGAAGCAGCAGAGGGAGTGGGAACAGTCAGTGCATGGGTGAGGGCTCCCTCTGCTGGCGTGGCGTTACAGATATGCTGGGTTTTTCAACAGGGACAGGGCGGTATTAATAAGGTAGATAATTCACAATGTCCAAATTCACAGTTTTGATAAAACATTAAGAGGAAAGTACCTACACTGTAAAAAACAATTTGATGAGTCAACTTAAAATAATTTGTAACCTGGCTGCCTTAAAATTTTAAGTTTAGTCAACTCAAAAAAAGTTTATTCAACTTAAAATGTTAAATTATACTAAGTGACAACTTAGATATTTGAGTTGAATCAACTTAAAATTTTAAGGCAGCTGGGTTACTTACCCATCTGTTAAGATTAGCAAACACAAATATCTAAGTTGTTACTTAGTACAACTTAACATTTCAAGCTGAATAAACTTATTTTATTTGACTGAACTTAAAATGTTAAGGCAGCAGGGTAACAAATTATTTTAAGATGACTCAACAAATTGTGTTTTTTATTTTTTACAGTGTGGATGACTTCAGGGGCAGTTCAAAAGTGTGCATCTGATGGACACTTTACTATTTCACAAGGGCATGAGAGAGCAACACAGTCATACTACACACATTTATATTATTTAGAGTGTACTTATTGTGTGTAAATTGAACACTACTTCTGTTATGTTTGTGCTTTTACTGAGGAAAATATTGTACAAACAACAAAGCCATAATTTGTTAAAAAATATGCATGCCCACCTACAGACGTTTTAATTAAATTCAAGAACTTATATTTTCTGACACGGCATAAACACTCCATCAGTGTTTCCTAGTTTGAAAACAGCTGGTGTTGGAGTAAAACAACTTATTTCATTAATGAGCGATGTAACTTTTCTGTATTTATACATATTTCCAAATATTCTGGCCTGCAAAGTATAGATTGCATAAATGTATTTTCAGTACATTTCAAATACATTTATTTAACGCTTAGTAGTAGCGAAATAGTAGTATATTTCTTTATTGATTTATTTAAACAATAAAATAAATTATTATTATTGCACATATATATCAATGTGAATTAAGAGAAAAAAAATAATAATGAACCATCCACATGCAGACATAAAACAAGCTGACTTGTCTGACATAAATACAACTGAGCATACCTCTAATATGATGCATTTTTTATCCATGTGTTTCACTGGAAAGGGCATTTCAGCGTATTCTGCAACTGCAGACATTACATGCTGGTCTTTTTGATGTCACATTGCTGACAGTTTCATGAATTGTCCTTGATTTACTGTAACTACAGGCAGGTAAACTTGATTTAAACCTGATTTCCCCTCAGGGCTTTCGCTGTCTTTTAACAGTACATCAGCTCATCAAAAACAGCTGGGATTTTATCAGTTACCCTGGCTTTATGATATAGGACCACTTTGAAAAAGAAAAAAAAAAAATTTTTTCCCAGGTAGCCAGGTTAACAGCACATAGAAGCAGCTGCCAGTCTGTCCAGCCTGTTTAGATGGATGTACATGTTCTCCAGAGCACAATGATCGATATCAAAACGGCAGAGCTCTTTTGTTCGTTTCCATCAGTAAATCAACAGTGAGAATGCACTTCTGGTTGCTCCCTTAAATAATCATACAAGTCTTCTAAAATAAAGTATTTTTGTAAGCCATCTAATGGCGATGTTTTATCAGGAGAGTTTTCATTTATTAGCGGACTTATTCCATTCATTCCTTTTCTTGGCATCACAGCATGCCTAATGAGGTGTGTGTCTTTTGAGAGTTGAAAATTCAAATGTGGAGCCTAACACAATGTGCCCAAGAAAGTGGGACAGCCGTGCGTTATGGCAACCAATTTCAATGTATTTTCCACTTATGGCCTTTCCCGATGGGATGTGATATGCATATGAAACAGAGTACTTTATTACGCTTCCATCGATGCTGTCAAAAGAAAGCTTTTTTTTTACAGATATAATATTGAATTTGACAAACATAGATAGAAAATATAGATAATGATTTAGAGTATTCTCAACCCATGTGACGTAACCCTTGAAACAATACGATTTAGTTGCCACTCATTAAACACAGAGCAAAAATGTCTCTTTTTTTCTTAAAAGCCCTTAAGACAAAGAATGGTGGTTGCATTTGAAGTGATGCGAGAGTAGCTGTCGGCCCCATGTCTGAGAGCGTCTTAGAGCCTCTGAGAATGAGAGGTGTGGAGAAGATGAGAAGGGACACCTCTCCTCCAGACCAAAGCAGAAGTGGCTGAAGTACCATGGATGATTTAGAGGGCCCTCAATATTTGAAATAATCATGAATGAAGGTGAGCGTGAAGAGCCTCAGTGATCAGATCACTAACGCATAAAATGAACCGTGGATCTAAATGCAACACTGCGCTTACTAGAAATCTGGGACGGACAGTCTAACTGCCTGAAATGGTTAGTTTTTGTATGGTATAGTTTTAATATTACTGTAGTGGTCATCATTTCTGCTGTGGTTTTTTTTTTTGTGCTTTGCATAGTGTTTAGGTGTTAAAGGGGTCATCGGATACAAAATTCACTTTTATATGTTGTTTAAACATAAATGTGTGTTGGCAGTGTGTGTACACAACCAGCCTATAATGATAAAAATCCATCTAGTGGAATTTTTTTAACCCTATAAATAATATCTCCTTTTTCAAATCAGGCCATTCTCTGATTCTTGGCTTTGACATCACACAGACCAAGGCCGCTTCCACGTGTTGATTGACACGGCCGTCTTACCTTAGACCTGCCCTGAGTGAGCTGTGAACAGTCCGCCATTGTGTCGACTCCAGTGCAGGGGAAGACAAGAATGTCTCCTAAGCGATTGAAGTGTTTTGTTGTTGGATGTAATAATGATCATAGCAGTTGTCATTTACTCCCGACATCTGAGCCGCTGAAGGCGTAGTGGATTACTTTCGTTTTTGAAGGGAATGCGCCCCCCGACCTGTCTAAATGTGTCTATGTTCATGCGAATCATTCGTGATCCAGCTTCACCTCCAGAAGAAGTGAGTATAAGGCGTTTTTATGAATCTTTCCTAATAATGTGCTAGTTACCAAGTTTCGAGGCTAAAGTAAACAGTCTCATGAGAACGGCTCACTCCACAGAAGAGAGGGGCGGGGTGAGCAGAGCTCATTAGCATTTAAAGAGACATGCAACAAAACGGGTAGCTGTGAAAAGAGCTGATTTTGACAAGGTAAAAAGGGTGTTGTTTTACACTACCATAGAGACATTTTAACCAAGCCATGTTATAGTCATTTCATTAAGACCCTAAAGAATCATATCAACTTCCGATGACGCCTTTAAACAGCACCTTATCCTTAATTCATTCATGAAATGGACCTTGTTACTATATTTAGAAAAAAAGGTAGAAAAGCTGTCACTGGGATAGTACCTTTTCAAAAGGTACGTTTTACCCAAAGTGTGCTTATTACTACCCTAAAGGTACATATTGGTGCCAAAAGTGTACATATTAGTAACTAAATGGTACATATTAGTAACTTTTGAAAGGATACCATCCCAGTGATAGCTTCTGTACCACGACACATTTTTTTACTCCTTTCTTGGCCGTGAACGTGTCAGTTACGTTGTGTCTATGCAGTGTAAGAGAGCTCTCAGATTTCATCAAAAATATCTTATTTTGTGTTCTGAAGATGAACAAAGGTCTTATGGGTTTGGAACGACATGAGGGTGAGTAATTAATGACAGAATCTTAATTTTTGGGTGAACTATCCCTTTAAATATGAATAGCTGCATCAACTCCTCCGTTAATGCGTAACTATTGCAGGTAACAAACACTTTCAAGCCCTTAATCAATACATACAAATGTATATGACTCTAAAATTATTACAGAATCAATAAAAATGCTTTTCTGAGAGCACAAATGTGCTGCATGGAGCACTGTGCCAGAAAACAACATTACATTGACTACAGGATGTACTGTGACCAAGAAAAAGCCTTTACTGATTCATTATTAACCATTTTATTGCCATTTTATATGCATCAAGCAGTTGCAGAGTGAAGAAAATTGGTTTGTTATTGGTTTGATAAAAACAGCTAAACCCTATAGGGATAACACATAGATTGAATCAAGGCCTCAATCTTACTTCAGATTCACAGTGAAGAACAGTATTTGTTGTATGAAGGCATCTTATTTTCAGTAAACTGTATTTATTCCTATCTCAAGGGCAGAGATGATTGGCAGCACTCACTTGGTACAGTATTTAATTTCCTTTGCGTTGTAAGGCCTTTACAATGAGTTGAGACTCAACAGAAGCGCTTGTGTCGTTCTTCGTTCGCAACAAGGATTATTAATAGGTAACTGGACTGGTTAAGAGAGGCCCTTGAGCTAAATCAATGAAGTGCTTGAGAGGGAAGCTATGCAAGAAGACCTAATGGCCACTTGTGATCGAACTTGAAAGGACTAGCACTCCACATGAAAAGGTCTGTAATCCTGTTTGAACTAGTGCAATTTTTATGTCTCCCATTTTTGAGCAAAAAGCCTGTTTAGTACACAGGAGTTTTAAACTTGGTAAAGCTAAGTGCATCTAAGACGAAAATGGAACCATTTTCATATTGCCATGTGTTAGCAACTAAAGTGGATTCGGTGACATCTGGACGATCGAACTGAGAACGGAAACACACTTACATCTGAAAAAAAGAGGAACATCTACAAATGCACAAGACCTTAAAATAGAGTAAAACTAAAAGTTCAGTTAAAAGGGCCAAAACAAACATTTCAGAGGGCAGGAATATTTTAAAGAAAGGGTTCCTGCTAATGGACTTTGCTTTTAGATGCCCCCACTGGAACGTGGGCCCAATCTTGTGGACACGGGGGAGATTCCACACCACCGTATGTCTTCTAAGTAGTCTGTGATCTGTACTCATCCCTTTTTTTCCTGTCCATTGAATTATAGATATGGGCATCATCTATGCTGGAGCCGAGTGACCTCAAAGTCCAAAGCCTCTGTGGGGTTGTTCAGCTGAGAGGGCCGAGAAGTGGAAATCACATTCTACAGGCAACGCTGGAGCACATGAATTATTCCGATCATTTTAGGGGCAGGAAAATGAATACTGAGGGTGAAATGAAATGTAGAGAAGCGGATGAGATGCGGCAGACCCAATGATCTTTCATTTCTTCTCCTCCGGACCCCTCCATCCCCCCTCCGAGTAAACATAAAGTCATAGACTTGGCAGATGGAGGCATATTAGAAAATCTCAATTTGACAACAGCTTCACATTCCTGCCGATAATCCACCATCTGATGACAAAGCAAGAGCCGTGCTTTTTGGAGGCAGGTAAGCGCTAAGCTGTGGGAAAATGGGAATTTGGGGTAAAAATTTAATGCCGTCTTTGCTTTCGCGAATTGGTCCGTGATGACGGACATTGTGTGGCCAATAAATGTTCCTTCCTTCCACCGGTGTGCGGTAAAGGCTACATTTTCCGGCCCATTGGAGAGAGATGTTAGCACCTCAGATGTGCGTTGTTTTGAAGCAAACCTTCATGTTCTTTCTCGCAGGGAACAGCGTTTGCCTAATGTGGCTGCAAAGGTTCAGAAGTTCAAAAGAGAAGCGCTGCGGATCTTTCCTGCACATATACAGGGGGTGTCCTTACAGATTTGGATCCTCTGTGCATGGCTTCACATTCACTACAGACATGAAAAACTAGACATGAAACCCAGTGGGAGATTGTTACTTGGTGCCTTACAGGTCCAATATTTCAAGCTCTAATGAATTTTTGCTGCCCTTTTTGACATCAGCTGTCTTCCAGACCACTCACTCTTCGACGCGCTGTGTTGTTCTGATGGGCAGACAGTGATTACCAAATACCTGTCATGTACCCAGATAAGCAGGGTGAAAGGACAAAAATGGAAGACTCTGTGATGTGTCTAATGCCATATTGTCTGCTACTAGGACTTTTGGTTTGCAAATCACAGTGGTGGAAGAAGTAAACAAAAAGTACAGTAACCCTAATAAAATATTACTCCAGTAAACGTATATTTTACTTTAATAAAAAATCAGTCATTAATTACTTACCTTCGTGTCGTTCCAAACTCGTAAGACCTTTGCTCATCTTCAGAACACAAATTAAAATATTTTGGATGGAATCTAAGAGCTCTATGACTCTGCATAGACATCAACAAGGCCCAGAAAGGTAGTAAAGACATCGATAAAATAGTCCATGTGACATCAGTGGTTCAACCGCAATGTTATGAGGCTATGAGAATAATTTTTGTGTGTGAAGAAAACAAAAAATAACAACTTCATTCAACAATTTCTTCTCTTCCATGTCAGTCTTCGACGCGTGGTTACAAGCTTGTCACATATTGACGCTTGGTCAGGACCCCTTTGCGTCACTTTTTGACACAAAGGGTACCCCTTTAGCGTCATTTTTCGACGTGCAGGGTCCTCCATTGCTTCCAATATCTGTGTTGGTCAGTCTGTGTGCAAATTCAAAAAATGCCGGCAGAAGATGCATTACATCAGCCTTGGTTGTGAAATGCCATTGGCTCTTGCATGTCTCGTGACCTATTGTGTCATGTTACGGGAGTATCTTTTGAATGAGATGTGAGCATGTTAACAAAGCGGGATCATTTTCAACAGTTAAAACCTTATGTTTTACTCTCTTCCTTGCATAAAAATATTGTACGGCTTCAGAAGACTTGGAATGCAACAGGACTTGTTTGTAATGCTTTTTACTGCTTGTTTATGGTCAGTTTTTGCAATAAATACTCGTGACTGTAAAGTGGGTAGGTTTAGGGTAGGGGTGGGGTTAGGTACTCTAATGAGAATATACATTTATATAACATTATTCCTATTTTTTACAAATGCATGCAAACCCAAAAAAATAAGACAAACAACTGAAAACTATGGAGGACACTGCACGTCGAGAACTGACGGTGTACCTTAAGTGTAAAAAGCGACGCCAAGGGGTTCTGACTAAGCATCAATATGTGACAAATTGGGAGTAAGAATGTGTTGTCACGAGAGTACCGCGACACATGCGTGTGTTGCTGCTGACGCAGGAATCAGCGTTCTGACGTAGAACCCGGATGCACTGACGTAGAAGACGTACACTGTACACTGTACTGTCTTCGTAAACATGTCTGAAGATTTCGATAGAGAGGATGACTTGCAATTTTTAGCCCAGCCTTACTTATTTGAACCAGAATATATAGAAGATGAACTAAGAGAGATGGACCTTCTATGTCAGAACGCTAGCTCCTGTGTCGGTAGCATCACAAGCATGCGTTGTGAACATGCGTCGAAGACTGACACGGAAGAGAAGATATTGTTAAATAAAGTCAATAAATGAAGTACATTTTTGTTTTCTTTGTGCAAAGAATATATCTTATAGCTTCATAAAATTAAGGTTGAACCACTGATATCACATGGGCTACTTTAACATCCTTACTACCTTTCTGGGCCTTGAACGTGGTAGTTGCTGTTGCTGTCTATTCAGGGTCAGAAATAAAAAAATATTTTAATTTGTATTTTGAAGATGAACGAAGGTCTTACGGGTTTGGAACGACATGAGGGTGAGTACTTAATGACATAATTGTCATTTTTGGGTGAACTATTCCTTTAAGTAACAAAACAATGATTGATGAAGCATAGTTTTATATTATTATATTTATAGTTTTACATATTTTTTTATGCTTACTCCTACATGGTAAAAATTAAACCTGTAGAAAAATGGTTTCCCGTTACCAGTGCATTTTTTTGTTAAGTTTACAGACATTTTCCTCAACCTTCAAACACAACACAATGGAATGCACATTTCAAAATATGGGTAAAACTACAACACCTGTAAAAAATCAACACGGAAATTCCATCCTAGTACAGTGGGCAATATTTTTACAGACTTTACTTATACTGCTCAAAATTTACAACATTCAAGTATTTCAAACAATGAAATAAGTTGTTTGACCTCAACAGCAGATTTAGTTCACATAACTTAGTCATGTTATAACCTAAGTATGATTTTCATTTACAATAAACATTACATAAATTCATATTAAGCATCTTTTTGTACCATCAGTAAAGTTACAGTGGTTAACTAGAGACTTGCTTCATCCAGATCATTGAATCAGTTGTTGAGAACAACTTAAATTGGATCAGTTCACAAATGAGTTGTTTACTGCAATTTGTGAACCAATTCAATAGATTTGCCTGAGAGAATCAGCTCACATGAGTGATTTGTTCATGACTCAGATTTTAGTGTTCCGCCTTGGAGCTTAATTTAAAAAGAACAAGGAATGAGTCAAAAGTAAGGTATGTTTTGGAATGAAGTAAAACTTTTCCAAAATGAAAATGCTGTCATAAGGGAAAGTCTACCTGCAAAAGGCACTTAGATAAAATTACTTTATCCACCACTGGCAATTCATAGCATAAAAGCTATGCAACACCTGTCATATTTTCATTATGCGTTTTCTAAATGGTTTAATTTTTAACAATTCATCAGATTCACATACAGTTTCTTGTAATTTTCCCCACTAGCTTTTAATCTAATCAGTTTTATGTATCCGATAAAAAAAAAGATATCGTGGGTGATAAAGATCATGTTGCATTAATGCTGACAAGATTTTTTTGCTTCAAAGACTCAAAGGATTTTTATTTTATTTTTTATCTATGTAGGCTTATATTAGACTGAGATGTTCAGAAAGTTTGGACACTTTTGAAACACGAAATGTATTGGACTCTGAGAAAAGAGACTTCCCATCAGTACCATTCGGAGAAATGCGCAAGAGTCCATATTAATTAGAATAATCCATCAAAAGCACTCACTGTATCCGAGTCTAATGATGGCTACGTAAAGTTTTAACAGTCACTGTTGCTTAAACTGTTGAACGATGGTGTGCGTATCACTAAACATGCTGTTCGGGAGATTATTTTGAGCCATAGCTAAATGTCTTTTGTATGGCGAATAAACAGCCTATTGCTTGTTAAATGAGTCAGAACTACAACGAGTAACCAAAATGAGTGTACAAGTGACTGGGACTCATTCGGTGAATGACTGGAAAATAGGCCATGACACAACGCATTCAAAACAAAATCAGGAGCTCTTAGATAACACAGACAACAGACCTTTCAGTGCACTTCACAACATTTGCAGCTTGACAGATTGAATATAAACATTTTTGGAACAAAGCGGAAGCAGGAACGGTGCTTTAGAACTCTCTGGAGTACAGTTAATCTGAAAAATTGTACATGATTTTGTGAATAACAATAAAAACTTCGCTTGTCAGCGATGATGGCAACAGCGGAGGATACGACGCATGCCCCATGAAAGCGTCGTGTAGAAAGAGAAGGAATCAAAGCCCAAGATGAGGTAGATTGGTGTTTAGCATTTCCCCTAACATGACATGCCCATTAAAGATTAAGGCTAAAGAGACAGGCGAGGCTAATGGGAAGCGACGCAGCGTTTTAAGCCTCGGCCATGATGAGTTACAACCCTCAGCAGCCGCACTGCAGCGGTGACATGTTGACTTCCCTTGAATCAGGCAGCTCCTTCTCCGAGTCGGCCGTGAGCGTGGCGGATCCCCAGCGTACATCCAGCGTGGGCCTCAAGCACAGCTAACCTTTAGTCGGCTTAACGTTACAGAGATTAAAACACACTTGAGTGTACATTTTTCTTCTGCTTTGTGCCGCCTTTGCTTTCATTACGGCGCAGTTCATGTAATCTTGTCTTCGGGGCTTATCCTACGATTACCAGCCGTATTTGATTTGAGATATACGCTTGTAATGAACTCAAGTCTACAGGGAGTTTGCAACATTTTGAGGCAGCATAACTTCATGTCTTATCCATATCAGGTAAAAGCTGTTTAAGTTTTACACAGGCTCTTTCATTATACAAAAAAAGCTGCACATGAGGACTGAGCACGTATTGTTCACCCATTAACATTACCTGCTGGAAAAGTGAGCTTCAAGAAGAAGAAGAACAACAACCAAAAATATATATATCACTGAATAATAAACAACATTTGGGTCTGTTTTTCATAGAAAGCTATCATATAGCTTCCCGGATAACACATGCACATCTGCAAGATGTCTGTTAGAGATCAGTTGATCTGAAAAGCATCTGCTGTTCAAACATCTGACGTCTATAAGATGTCAGTTTTACATACATTCTGAATCATAAACATCTTAAAGGAGAACTCCACTTCCAGAACAACAATTTACAAATAATTTACTCACCCCCTTGTCATCCAAGATGTTCATGTCTTTTTGTTTTCAGACGTAAAGAAATTATGTTTTTTGAGGAAAGCATTTTAGGATTTTTCTTCATATAATGGTGCCCCGATTTTGAACTTCCAAAATGTAGTTTAAATGCAGCTTCAAAGGGCTCTAAATGATCCCAGCCGAGGAAGAAGGGTCTTATCTAGCATTTTTTTTTTTTCAAATAATAAAAATTTGTATAGTTTTTAAGCACAAAACTTGTGTAGCACAGGCTCTGGGATGCGCGTTCACGATGCTACGAATTAGTGACGGGTCGTTCTTGAACGATTTGTTCATTTTGAACGAATCTTTAATATGACTCGGGAAGAACGAGTCATCTCGGGGAGTGATTCGTTCAGTCGTGCATGCACAACATCCTATTAGATTTTGTACTGGAATTAGTTCACCTGTTTCGAGTCTTTGGGTTTTTCGAATCGTTCATCTTATGGGGCTGTCACGAGATGAACAAATGACTCAAACCTGAAAACTTGTCAGATAAGAGGTGAGGTGAGCATAGACTAAAGACCCATTTAAACAATGAATTAATCTTTTCTGTTTCTTATAGCATTATAGTTTTGTCTTGTTTGTAGTGTAATCAATGTTTGTGTAAGCAGTAGATGTGTTAGGGAAGTAACACATAACATTTTAATTATATTTTGCTAAAATGAATGAAATGTACGAAATGACTTTAAAAAAAGATTAGTTCATTTTGCTGAACGAGACTCAAAGGTCAGAGTCGGTAAAATGATCCAAACTTCCCATCACTACTATAAATCATGTCTAAGTTCATCGTCTGTGTGCTCTGGCTAAAAAAGGTAGAGTATGACGAAAAACTCTATCTTATTTTCTCCTAAGAGTATGGAAGTGGACTTCTCCTTTAAAGACATCTAACAGACGTTGATTTGACATCTGATAGGAAACGTCCTATAGATGTATTGCAGATGAGCAAACAATCTAAAAAATAGGGGAGGGTGGGGACGAAAGTAATACGGGACGAAAGTAACAAAACTATTTTCTTAGATCCCGGACTAAATTTGCTTTTAATTTGCTTGTAATTTTTTTTCAAATAAGTTGTGGTGTTTCTCATTTCATGTGTCACAATAGTGATCAGTCTTATATGTTATTTAGTGCTGTAATACATCCTGAAGTTCGGCTTTTCAGAGTTTTTCAGTATAGAAGTAAATTGGATTTAAATGTCAGGAGTTCCTGTCGGGACGAAAGTAACACTTGTTACTTTTGTCCTCCTACAGTGACAACAAGTGTTTCTTTTGTCCTGCAGCATGCTAATTTGGTGACTTTCTGTGTCTTGCATCATTTATTAAAACGTTTATCATAAATGTTTATGTTGTATTATACCAAAGAATATGCCAAGAGTGAGGGTCAGAAAGACAGACAGAGGTCCGATTCAGCCACATGTTCATGAGAGGGCGTTTCTGGACATGGACATAAGCCTATCTGTCAGGAATACCAGTCTCAGGGCAGCTGCTACATCGCATTTACCTTAGTCATATTTAGGTTTTAGCCATACCTTAGCTTTTCCACCTCCACCTATGAATTTGCAGTGTTTCCAGATGTTTTTACGCACATTTTGAATGTATGCATACAAACAGCTGGATGGAAACATGAATAGGCCTACTGTTAAATTATGTTGAGAATTTATATTATGCTAATCTAATTTTCTTATCGTTTATTCTGTTAAAATGTTTTAGAAAAATTAGTTGAATAAATAAATAAATAAATAATTTAAACAATTCAAGTTTGTACGTTTGAAACATTTGATGAAACTTAAATTTAAAAGGGAAATATAATATATATATATATATATATATATATTTTTTTTTTTTTTGCAAAGATTAAGGGCAAAATATGTTTGCAGAGTAACAAGGTCATAGTCATGTATATTTAATAAAAACAAGCATAACACAAAAAAAATCTTACTAAAAGTGTTAAAGTGATCTTTAACAGACATCTTACAGACGTACATGTGCTATCTGGAATTGTAGCCTCAAAATGGTAACAAGTAGCCCAGGTACCCCAGGTAGCACACATACATCCGCAAGATGTCGGTTAAAGATCACTTGATTTGGAAAGCATCTGCTGTGTATAAACATCTGACAGACGTCTGTAAGATGTCAGTTTTACATACATACTAAACCATAAACATCTTAAAGACATCTAATAGACGTCTATTTGACATCTAACAGGAAACGTCCAATAGACATATTGCAGATGAGCAAACACTCAAAAATACGTCTTGCAAATGTAAATGCAGATGTCAAATAGATGTCCCTGAGATGTACTTGTGCTATCAGAGACAGGGTCAAAGTAAGAGAATTTTTGAGAACACATTTTTATTCCAAAATTGCATTATTGCATCGATCGAGTGTTTCTCGTCATGTTTCATCATAAAAAAATAAAAAAAAATTCTTTTTGCATGCATTTCTTTTTTGCTTACTTTTCTTATTTAGCTGCAGTGACAGCTGGATATCTTTGTACATATAAGGGATTTCCTGGTAAGTCATTTTGTTTTATTACTCCTATAAGTGTCGCTTGTGGTCTTTCTGCGCGAGGGCGTCCTCTGGTGTAGTGTATGATTGAAACATCAAATGTGAGAGTTTAACGCTCCATAATAATGCTGCCGCTGGATTAGGCTATGTGTATCTTATGTGTACACCCCTAATTAACATGAAAGCTATATTTCATTTAAATATCACGATTATTATTGTCAATAGCGGTATATCATGACACTCCAAGAAATGTTCCCCCTATCTTTTTTATATGCAACAGACAAAAACATTTTTTGTTTTTTGAGCATGCATATGAAACTACATATGGGTTTGAACTGACATGTGGATTGATAAATCTAACTATTCCTTTAAACTAGGAATCCTTTATATAGTTTTTATATGCATCCATTTTTCTGCTTTTTCAGTAGTACTTAAACCTCAACCAGTTTCTCTTAGAAGCAAAAGCACTTCTGCTGGAGTACAATTTTTCCATTTTCTTTCCAGTACATGCATACTGACCCTTCTAAATGAGGTTAGTGCACCTGAATCCTGAAGTGCTGCTTTATATTTAAGCCCTTAATGGCCTTGTACAGACACACAGAAAGACCAGATGAGACTAGTGTCTACGTACATATTTGCAGAGAGCGCTGGATGGCAGGGTGATTGAGTTAACATGGGCATTGTTTGAAATGTCACCATCTGCCTCACAACCGCTGATCCCCAATCAATTTAAAATGAATACTGTTTCCTCTCCCTCCAAATCCAGTTGCGAGCTTTGAGATCTTCATTATAGATTGGCCTAATGAGCTGACGATCTGGGACAGAAACTGGAAATTTTCCGATAACAATCATGACATTTGGCCTCTAAGAATCATGTTAAAGTCATGCCCATATATTGAGCCTCAAAGGAAGTAATACTATTAAGTAGGTTTTATCATATATGTTGGATATATCTATATTATAATATATTGAAATATATACAAATATATACAGATATTTAAAAAATGCTTTTGATTTTTATATTTATAGTGCCTTGCAAAATTATTCATACCCCTTTATCTATATGTTAATTTTTTTTCCACATCAATCTACATTCCATACACCTTAATGACAAAACAAAAAACAGGTCTGTAACAACTTCCATTGCATAAGTATTCATACCCTTTTGAAATTTCACTCAGGAGCACTCATATCACTTGCAAATGTTAACTTTACACTTTGAGTAAAGTTAACCTGTGGCAAATTCATTTGAATTAGTATGATTTGGAAAAGCACACACCTCTCAATAAAAGGTCTAACAGCTGAAAATGCATATCAGAACAAAAACCAAGTCCTGAGGTTGGAAGAACTGCCTACAGAGCTTAGAGACAGGATTGCATCAAGGCACAGATCTGGGGAAGAGTTCAGAAAAAAATCTGCTGCATTAAAGGTTTAGAGAAGCATGTATCATCTATAATGGAAAAAGTTTGAAACCACAAGGACTCTTCTTAGAGTTGGTCTCCTGGCCAAACTGAGCTGATGGAGTTGATGGAGAAGTGCTTTGGTTAGACACTCTAGTTCAGCGGTGGCAAAGTCGGTCCTGGAGAGCTGCAGCCCTGCATAGTTTTTATTCAACCCTAATCAAACACACCTGAACAAGCTAATCAAGGTCTGAAGGGTTACTAGGAAGCTACAGGCCGGTGAGTTTTTATTAGGGTTGGAGCTAAACTCTGCAGGGCTGCGGCTCTCCAGGACTGGAGTTCGCCACCCCTGCTCTAGTTGATCTCCATGATCATATATGCAGATGGGAGAAACTTGCCGAAGGACAAACATCACTGCAACACTCTACCAATCTGGTCTTTATGGCAGTGTGGCCAAACTCAATCCTCTCCTCAGTGAAGACACAGGAAAACCCACTTGAAATTTTGCAATAAAGCACCTAGATTAGTTCAAGATTCTGTGGTCTGATGAACTTCAATTCCAAGCATTATGTTTGGAAGAAACCTGGCACTGCTTATCACCTGCACAGCAAGTGGGGTGGTAGCAACCTCATGCTGTGGGGCTGTTTTTCAGTGGCAGGGACTGAGGGACACGTCGGAGTAAAAGGAAAAATCAATGCACCAAAAGATAGAGATAGCCTTAATGAAAACCCATTCCAGAGCATTCAGAACCTCAGACTGGGCAGAAGGTTCACCTTCCAACAGGACAATGACCCTAAGCACACAGCAAGAGTGGTTTATAGACAACTCTGTGAATGTTGAATGTCTTGAGTGGCCCAGCCACAGCCTGAGATTGAACCCAATCAAGCATTTCTGGAGAAACCTAAAAATGTCTGCCAGCCCCCATCCAAGCTGACAGAGCTTGAGATGTGAAGAGGTGAGAAGAAGAATGGCAGATAATTGCCAAATGCAGATGTGCGAAGCTTGTCGCATCATACCAAAAAGACTTGAGGCTGTAAAGGCGCTTCGAATATGTACGCATTAAGGGTATGAATACTTATGCAACATACTTATTTCATTTTTAAAATTGTAGTAAATTTGCAAATTTGCATCCGTATTTTGCTTTGGGATTATGGTGTATGGAGTGTAGATTGATGTGTAAAAAAATATATTTAAAGCAGTTAAACAAAACATGAAAAAATGAAGGGGTATGAATACTTTCGCAAGGCACTGTATATGCTATAAATTATAGATTATTTGTACTTTTGTGTTTTATTTATTTTGTATTTTTACACACACACCACACACACACATCCATGCTTGCAACATATTTCAAATATATGCTACGATTACATTTATATGTATATTTAATACATTTAAATCCGTTCATTTTAGGTTCTATGACTGAAGTCGTCTGTGCTCACAAAATGGGCAACAGCCCAACAGTCATTTTCAAAATAAATAAATAAACACAAATTGCTTGCGATAAGTCAAAAGCTTAACGCAATGCATTTCTAAGTGTTTCTGGGTGTGCAAAGAATTGCTCATGATTTCTGTAAAAGAGAACATTTATTTTAATGAAAGTTTGATTCCATTTGCACGTCATCAAATGAACTGCAACCAGCTCACGTTTACAGTTGAACACGTTTAAAACACAGAAACAATAATACCGAATGTACATATTTCAAGAATATTTAGTCATCATTGTGGTATATAAATATTTGGTACAAAATTTCACAAGATATAAAGCAAAGTAGTACATGGACATAATCTACTCTCCCAAGCCACTGGTACAAAGCACTGTTCATTAAACCAAGTTTTTACAGCATGAGTAACCATCTTTTTCTTTTTACAGCATATCAGTGATGAAGAATGGAAATTCTGCTTCTAAAACACAAATATTTACCTGCTCGAGCACCGTTCTGAGCTGACTCACCCCTTCCTAACTGAAGAGGTGAAGGCAATCTCAGGCTCATTTTGTGGTTTGAAGAGAGGGCGCAATCATTGCGGAATGATTTACTTTAAGATTTGACTCACACCTCAATACAACACTGTTGTGGTTAACATTCAGCCAGAGGAATAAATCAGCCGAGCTTTTATTACATCCCTGGTTATTTGACGCTCGCTATTAAAAGCAGAAGGTTGTCAGAGGAAAGGTGAGAATTGCAGCTTCAAACTGTCATTAATTAACAATTTTGCTTTCGATCTCTTGATGCACGAGGCTGTAATTCTATGTATAGATAATAATGTTTCATTCTCTTTTGGTTGGTTTGACTACTGCGGTTCATGTCAAGGTCTCATCTGAATGAAAAGACAGAGAGGAAAAAAAAAAACACGCATACAATGTTTAAAGGTAATAGTACGGAATGTAAATTTTGCAGCATGTCATTAAGGGACCGTGTTGAAGTCTGTTTCTCCCATGGAGAAAGTCGTACTAAGCAGTTCCGAGTTCAACCAAACATTTGTCAGACTGCTAAAGGAAGCAAAACACATTTAGGTCCAATGACATAGCAGATAATTGTAAGCTTCTGGCTTTTTTTTTCTTTCATGTGGATGATGAAAACCAGTGCCAACCATGAAATATCTTCTGACCCATTTTCTAGATGGGCTTCATACAATCCCTCTTGATTCGGGTTACAGGACAACACATCTTTTCTTGAGTGCGTAAGTAGATTAGTAAAATTATGCAAATGGTTAATAGTAAGGGTTTGAAAATTCCTCTCAGTTATTGGACAACTCCTATGATGTTGAACTGTTTGATTCTGAGCTGCCCACTACACATTGAGGTCTGATGGTGAATTCACAGGCTCAAGTTTGGCGGTGGTTTCATTACTTTCACGAAGTCCTCAGCCTTGGCCTTTTTTTGTCAAGTCAATGACCTGCTTAAGTTTCACTTCAAGTGTTTCACAGGCTCACAGTCAACTGTTCTTTGCAGCAGGATTTAAAGAGCGCTTCTGCATTAGATGCTGGACTTTTCAAAAGAACGTTTTCAGCGATGGTTACAGATATGAAAAACTGCAGACGTTTCCTGGGATTGTGCAGGAAGATGTCACCGCAGATGATCTTTCTGATGAGAAGTCGGTGTTACAGATACGTCCTCCTCGCCAGAGCGTGAAGTTCGTCTCCTCGTTTGAGAAAACGCACAGCCAATCAGGACAGAGAAACCGGCTGCCCGATTGTAGGACAAAGAGAAGGATAAAAGGGCACTTTGTAAAAGAAATTAGGCTGCCTCATTCTGCCACTCCAGTTTTCATGTAGAGGCAGATCAGCAAATGAGTCTCGCTCCAGAGTCTGTCCGTTAGGAGTCCCAATCGCTGTCCTCGCCGCCGTACATGTCTGCTAGCTTCCTGAAGCGTGGCCCCCACTCGCTGAGGTAGTTATAGTCCTGCTCCCCTTCTGAGGAAACGGACCCCAGCGAGCTGAGTGACTCGGCCACCGATCCGTTACCTTCGTACGCGTAGGTGGCCAGCGAGTCGTAAGGAGGAGCCGTGGGGTTGCCGTCGTTTTCCTGCACGCGTTGATTGATAAAGTCTCGCACGTCTGCGTTCTCTCGGGACGGGACCATGGTTCTGCGGAGTGGTGGTGGAGGGTAGAGCGACTCGGAGGGCAGGATGTCCCGTCGCAGTTTGCTCTCCTCCATCACTTCCGGATGCCGAAGCGCTCCGATGTCAAAGGCCTGCGTGTCCTCCTCGCCGCCGCCCTCATCATTGTAGCTGACTACGTTGTCCCTCACGTCCTCCTTGGAGATGATCAAGGGCTCTTTCTTCTTCTGACGTTTCATGGCAGCAAACAGCACCACGATCACTACAGAATGAGAGATGGAAAATGTAATTAATAGTGATGTATCAGAATGAAAAGCTCTTATATATGCTTATAAATGTATGAAAGGTTTGGGGTCAGTAAGATTTTGTTCAGCTTTTTTCTTGCTTTTATTCAGCAAGGACATATAAAATTGATCAAAAGTGACAGTGCATTTGTAATGTTCCAAAAAAAATCTAATAAATGCTGTTCTGACGTTTTATTTCTAAAAGAATTATGAAAAAAGTATTAGAGTTTCCACAGAAATATTGAGCAGCACAACTGTTTTCAACATTGATAATAAGAAATGTTTCTTGAGCTCCAAATCAGCATATTGGAATGATTTCTGAAGGATCATGTGACACTAAAGACTGGAGTAATGGCTGCTGAAAATTCAGCTTTGCCATCACAGGAATACAGTAGCATGTAAAAGTTTGGGAACCCCTTGCAGAAGTGAAAATGTGAATAATTTCAACTAAATACGAGAGATCATACAAAATGCATGTTATTTTTTATTTAGTACTGTCCTGAGTAAGATGTTTTACATAAAACATGTTTACATATAGTTCACAAGACAAAAAAAAATTGCTGAAATTATTAAAATAACCCCTTTCAAAAGTTGGGAACCCTTGGTTCTTAATACTGTGTGTGGTTACCTGGATGACCTACGACTGTTTTTTTGTTTTGTGATAGTTGTTCATCGATCCCTTGTTTGTTCTGAACAATTAAACTGAGCACTGTTCTTCAGAAAAATCCTACACGTCCTGCAGTTTCTTCTGTTTTCCAGTATCTTTTGCATATTTGAACCATTTCCAGCAGTGACTATGATTTTGAGATCCATCTTTTCACACCGAGGACAACTGAGGGACTCAAACACAACTATTAAAAAAGGTTCAAACGCTCACTGATGCTCCAGAAGGAAACACGATGCATTAAGAGCGGGGGTTCAAAACTTCTGAACAGGATGTCCAAATTTTGCAAGTAAAAGTTTTCACCACCCGGCTCTTAATGCATCGTGTTTCCTTCTGGAGCATCAGTGAATGTTTGATTTTTTTTTCAATAGTTGTGTTTGAGTCCCTCAATTGTCCTCAGTGAAATGATGGATCTCAAAATCATATAGTCACTGCTGGAAAGTGTTACACAGTGACTTGTACCCTGCACGGAAGTGGGATAGATAATAGATTTTTCTAATTTCTATCAAGTGTTCAAAATACGGAATTATGACACGTGCTG
This sequence comes from Labeo catla, assembly GCA_012976165.1. NCBI lineage: Eukaryota > Metazoa > Chordata > Actinopteri > Cypriniformes > Cyprinidae > Labeo > Labeo catla. The sequence goes on along the minus strand of VONZ01000023.1, from coordinate 180,071 downwards.
TACTTGGTAGACCAATCACAACAGACTGGGCCATCTGACCAATCAGAGCAGAGTAGTCTCACGAAAAGGAGGGGTTTAGAGAGACTGAATCTTAGAATGGCTTCAAACGAATCATTCGAGAATCGCTGGAAAATGAGGTGATATTAAATGCATCTTTTAGAAAACGATAACGTTGTTTGACCTTGGATGCATGTAAACCTTTTGTAGGAGACTCTTAAAACAGTATTAGGAACCTTAACCTTAACCACTTAAAAAACTCATTGCTAAATAGCGTTAGCTAATACCACCTTCAGAAAGCAGGTGGTAAACAAAATGACATTGAAAAAGATTTTCTACTGATCATTGCAGAAGATCACATGATGAAGAAAAACAATATAAATGGCCATATATACAGATGTGCAGTGTAGTCGAGTACACTTTCAACATTTTGAAGAAGTGATTCAGATGGTGTGTGCAAATAAAGTCCACTATCAGTATGCCAAAATTCGTTTTTAGTAACCCCCACCCCCCTTAGTGCCATTTGGTTGCTTTTATTAGTGATCTTTCACTGTAAGAGTTTCATACATGATGCATGCTTTTACCCTGTGGGTGACACCTAATGTAGGTGTCAGGTCGTTAAGAGAGCCACAGCATGCAGTTCACAGGTGATATCTAGCTGATGTTAACAGTTTTTCTACAGCAACTCAAATGCATAGTAAAAAAAAGCACAGTAAAGGGTTCTCTGACACCTGTAGATCGATTGCTTTATTCTGAAACAGGGATTAAAATTATTACAGTGTTGCTTTTAATTCTCGGTACGGTGTGCTTTCACACAGTTTTGGTTCAAAACGGACCAAATGTGTTAATACAAGTCACACGCAAGTAAACTGTCCTCTCATTGGTCAAAGTTCCACGTTTTTTTCCGGGATTCCGCTCAGCTGTTATCCGTCAGGATGGAACAACAACAGCTCGCGGGCTTATTGTTGCAATTTTTTTGTAGCTATTGTTATATTAATTTATAATTTTTAGCAGGAGTCCAGGATTCGTACGGAAAACATTTTAAAACACACCAACTACAAAGAGAGCAATAAGACGGCATTATAAAATGAAAAGGCGCGCTTTGATTTTGAATGGCGCAGACGTGCACACAGACATTCACAGACATTTTAAGCAGTATTAGCAAAACAACAAAGCTACTGCTGTTCACAGAACTGTAATTACCCATTATACAGTGTGATAAAGCCTGATTCGTTCGGATTTCTTTCTCACTACAGCCGAACCACTCCAGAGTTCGTTTTCAATCGAGCCGAGACCACCTCTTTCAGGTGATTCCGGACCGATTGTTTTGCCGCGGGTCCGAGCGCGATTTCCGTGTTCACTAGGGCTGTTCGATTCTGAAAATTTTGGAATCGAGTCCGATTCCGATTCCTGGTTCTGGAATCGATGAGATTCGAGATTCGAGCTAAGGGGGAATTGATTCTTGGAATCAAATCTTATTGATTCCAAGAATCGATTCCTCACTGTTGTTTTCGACTCTTGTATTTTATAGAGTGGAGGAACCTAATTTCGCCATGACTGTAGGATATAGAGGTCTTAGAAGATAGCCTAATCATAATATAAAGCTTTATTTTTTAACATTATGATGCATTTCTGTATTTAAATTATAATTTTGTCTGCATTGCACATGAAATTAGTCATAGCCCACAACGCAGCGGTGGACATGCATTTATTGCATGAATGGAATAAGGCACAGATCAGCTGAATGATGTGTAATTCAATGGTATGCTTTGTGCAAAATTAACAAACTGTACACTGAAACAAAATAACCAGAACTACAACACTGATATAAGAGCTTGTGGTTTATCTGTCAAATCAGATGCACTCTCAGCCACTGATCTGTGCTCTCTGCGTTTTCTTTCAGAATTATCATTGGTTGATAGAAAGGTAAAAAATAGCATTTTATTTGAGACTGAAATAGAATCAAGACCCTTGATCACGTCATGATCTATTCTGTCGTGCAGCACTCAAAACTGTGGACAATATAAGGCCGTTTCACCATAAAATAAATTTTGAATCCTATTTGAACTGGTTCATTAAAACGATCTATCCGATCTGTTCTAATCACAATTAATGAGCAAGGCTGCATCCTTAAACTTAGACGTGCTCAGAACAGACTCTTTTCATTCAGTCTCTTTTCGTGAATCGATGTTCATTGACGTTTGATGACAACAGCCGAGATATGCAGCCTTCGTATGATGCAGCCTTTCGTTTGAGTGGCGCCTATAGATAAGCTTTGTTGAACTGAAAACGGCTATGAATGAAGAGTCGATTCCCCTTGATGGTACTGATTCCAAACTCTGGAATGGACTCTCGATTCCCAACACCCTGGAATCGAGGAATCGATTCTTTTTGGAATTGACTCCCAGCCCTAGTGTTCACATAAGCCCAAACGAACCGAGCTAAGGGGGAAACGTGCCAGTTTGTGCCAGATGTGAAAACACCCTAAATCGATCAATTACAGAAGCATGGTACTTGTATGAAGACAAATCTTTTTTTAATTAAAATGACATCTAAAACTCAAAAGTGATATTCCTTTTTTTGTGAAATAAATCAGGAGTGAGTTTAATGGAAATCTAGCCCTTGTTCCTCAGTTTCCTGATTAAATAAGCAACAAGTGTGTTTTATCAGTTCAGCCATCTGAGCATGTCAGAAATTGTTTTTCTTTATTTTCCCTTTTCCCCCCATAATTGCAAATTATTTTACATGCAGATCAGGCGTACTCACTTCAGACCACTGGAATTGTAATTAATCAAATGGCAGCGCAGACAAAAGCGCTAACTGACAAGAAGACAGGTGGGAAAATGAACTGAAAAGTCTCACTAACAAAGGGCTTGAAAGATGAACAGTCGGATTCACAGCAGACAGACGGATGGAGGAGGCGGCTATCATACGAATGGACGTAGGAGAAGTGATCGGATTGTTAACGTCAAAAGAGAGAAGCGAGGGCCACTTACAGAGCAGGATAAGGATGCAGAGCAGGATGGCCACCAGCGCCCCCGTGCTGAGCCCCGCGGAGCTGCTCAGAGCCTCGGCGTTGCACATCTCCATGTTTCCTTCTCGGTCGCACGTGCACACCCGAATCGTGAGCGTGCCCGTGCTGCTCTGCATGGGAATGTGTCCGTCCGAGATCACCACAGCCACTAGATGGGTGCTCTTGTGCATTCGGTCAAATCCGTTGCGTCGTGTGAAGATCCCAGCTGTGTTATCTGTGGAGAGTTGAGCACTTAGTTTATTAAGAAACGAAGGAACTGCCCTCTCTGTGGGCTCGGGCTGACCTAAAGTTATGGCTACTGCGGAACGAGCTGCCTCAGTTTAAACAGCTAGACGTGGAGAGGCGGTGTGTTCTAAAGATTTCTCCTGTTTGATTGGTCTGTGTTGTCATGAAGAGAGACAGTGAGCTAGTTAGAAGGCCAGACAATGTGAGAGGGCACCCACCTCCATTATCTCGGACTGAGAAGTTTGCTCGCACTGAGCTCTCTGGTGCTAAAGTGAACAAGAAGCGATGTCCACCGACCGGCTCGTCTGGATCCACTGCACTTATTGTCTGGATTTTCTGTGACAAAGAAGCAAACCATGACAATCACATATTTAACAAAATCCATACAACATACATAACAAATTGGGTTGCATATTATATTACATGTGACCCTGGACCACAAAACCAGTCATAAGGGTCAGTTTTTTGAAATTGAGATTTATACATCATCTGAAAGCTGAATAAATAAGCTTTTTTTATTGATGTAGTATATCTAATATTTGGCCGAGATACAACTTTGAAAATCTGGAATCTGAGGGTGCAAAAAAATTAAAATATTGAGAAAATCGCCTTTAATGTTGTCCAAATGAAGTTCTTAGCAATGCATATTACTAATCAAAAATAAGTTTTGATGTATTTATGGTAGGAAATTTACAAAACATCTTCATGGAACATGATCTTTAATTAATAACCTAATGATTTTTGGCATAAAAGAAAATCGATAATTTTGACCCATATAATGTATTGTTTGTTATTGCTATACCTGTGCTACTTATGACTGGTTTTGTGGTCCAAGGTCACATATTATATTATATTATATTATACTAAAACATTGTTTTTTTCAAGCATTTGTCAATTCTGAGATTTTGGGTGTTATTTTTTTTCAGACTAGTGGAATAAAAAAAAAAAAAAACATCAAAAAATACACTTTCAAGTGTTTATTTCATTGCACTTTATCTTTCAATTACAATAAATTCACTGTATTTAAAGGCTGTTTTCTCAAAATAAGTTTTTTTTTGTCCTGCCCTGCAGCTCTTACATACACCAAACTTTATCTACATTCTTAAGGTTTTTGCAGAGGGGTTTGTTTATAAATCATTTGCGCAATTTTATACAACATTTTATTCATAAAAAATATTTTTTTAATTGTTTTTTATTTATTTATTTATTTTTTTCTGGCTGTTGAAAGTATTTTAAGATTTATGGAATCATATCTAAAATTCTTTCTGTACTTTTGACTCTAATATGTCAACAAAATGAAACAAATTTTGAACCTTGTTCAATGTTCAGATTTTTATTCTATAAATATATGCAAATTAGTGCATACGTAAATAGATAATGCCTAATTTGCATCAAAATATTGACAAAATCACCTTTAAAGTTGTCCAAATGAAGTTCTTAGCTATGTATATTACTAATCACAAATTAGGTTTTGATATATTTACAGTAGGAAATTTACAAAACATTTTTATAGAACATGATTTTACTTAATAGCGTAATGATTTTTGGCATAAAAGAAAATCGATAATTGTGACCAATACAATGTATTGTTACCTCTTGTAAATGAGATTTTAAATCTCTAGACTAGAGTTTCAATTCCTGGTTAAATAAAGGTTTTAAAAAAACAAACAAACCAACAACAACAACAACAACAACAACAAAACTAATTTTAGCTAACTTTTGCTCTGTATTTCCATCCGGTTAGGCCTCCAGTTAAATCTCAAATTGTGTGAAGTTCTAATAAATAACATTTAAATGCATGAGCTTGACCAGCACATAAGTCTGCAAATACTTAATTACTTGCATATTTTTTCATTTTTATTTTAGGTAGAGAACTGGAAAGCTACTGCATAATAGGAATGACCCATTCACAATGTTGTCTTTCAGACCTTACAAGTGTTTACATGTAAATACTATAAGCATGTTTACAGCGAGGAAAGATGTTGGCTCAGTGATAGAGGCTCATGGTTATCTTTAGTTGTCACCAAGGGCAATTTTAGTTTAAATGCATCTCTCAAGGGTGCACTGGCAACACGCTGTGACAAAAATGTAATCATCCATTGTGTGCTTGGTGTTTTTTTCTCTACCAGGCTTACGTACTGGCCAGATTTCTTGTGTTGCTGGCTGGCTTCCCTTTCCTCTGGGCTTTACTGCAGTCTGTTAGAATATAACTGCTGAAGAGAACCAAAATCCCAGCCTTATCTTTTACTGCCGTCACTTAAATATAGCTAATAAACACTGTAATAGCTAATAATTGTTTAGTTTCATCATAAGTAACAGCACTGCCACACAACTCTGCTGTTTTGTAATTCTCTTTTACATATATGTACTTAAATGGGAGACACAGTTTGTTTAATGATGTATTAGTCTTATTTGTACAACCAAAAATGACAGAGCATTGTAAATTCTTTTTGCCGTTATCAGAAAAAGATGCAGCTGAATGCACCGACCTCTATACTACACTATTTATTTACTAATACTTTTAATATAGCATAAATAACATATGCGCCTCTGTAAAAATATATATATAATAAAATAATAATATAAATATATATATAATAATAGTATTATATAATAATACGATTTCTTTAAAGAATAGATATTGAAATATTATCCATCCATCCATCGTCCAAATCAATTATTCTATGTAGGGTTGCACATAAATTACTATTTTTGTTTTTGTCATATGCACTTGTATAAATATTAAATTGAGAATAAATATTAAATTATTATTATCCATCCATCCATTATATATATATATATAATTTTAATTAATTGAATTAATTATTTTATTTTATTTTATTTTATTTTTTGGATGGTTTGTTCTTGTTTTAAACATAAACCTCACTAAATAGTTTGAATTTTGAATTATTTGAAACTGTCGTTGCATATGCACTTGTTTCTAAAAATTGTGTAATTTACATAATAACAGGACGTTTTTTTAGAGAATAGACATTAAATTATTATTATCCATCCATCCATTTATATATATATATATATATATATATATATATAATTAATTAGTAAATTAATTATTTTTTTTTGTATTTTATTTTTTGGATGGTTTGTTCTTGTTTTAAAACCTCACTAAATAGTTTGAATTTTGAATTGTTCAAATTGAATTTTGCTTCTGACATTTTTACTGATAGATTTTGATAGATGTAGTTGATAGCATATGCACTTGTTTCTGTAAAAATTGTGTAATGTATATAATAACTTTTTTTTTAGAGAATACACATTAAATTATTATTATCCATACATCCATTTTCCAAATGACTTATTCTCTGTGGGGTTGCAGGTAAATGACTCGTATTTATTTACTTTATTTTTAATTTATTAATTTATTTAGTTGGATAGCTTGTTATTGCTTCAAATATAAACCACACTAAAATGTGTTAGATTTATGCTTAAAATAAGAGAGGAAAAACTGTAAAACTTAATATCTTATGAAATTTCACCTCTCAAGTAAATTAAGAAGGATGTTGACATTTTTACTGATAGCTATTGATAGATGTAGTTGATAGTACATACACTTATTTCTGTAAAAATTGTGTCATTTATATAATAAGACTTTTTTTAATAGACAGAATAGAGTAGACATTAAGTTATTTTTAACCATCCAGCCATCCATTTTTTAAAAAGCTTATGTGCTTTTAAAATTAGAAAATCATTTCCTGTAACACTTAATATCTTATGATATATATATATATATATATATATAAATCATATTTATATATAAATATATAAATCTAAAAATATAAATCATATTTATATATAATTTTAGTTACTTATTCATTTAATTTTGTATTTTTCGACCCTATTAAAAAGTATTTATTTATTGTGGATTAACCCTACGTAATGTATGCTCTTAATAAACAGTCTTCAGTCTTTTTTTTTACCCAGTAATAACTAAACCGTGGCATACACCAGGTTGAACAATTCTGCCAGACGCTGAGGTGGGCGGGTCAGTGAGGTGGGTGATGACGGACAACGAGGGATACAAGAAGAGTCAGGAAATGGAGGAGAGGTGGACAGTTATTATGAAGTGCCTGTGATATGTGACAGCCCCTGTCATCCACCATGACACATAATCTCATCAAGCCTGACAGAAAAAGGCTCTGCCGTCTAATCCATGAAGGAGAAATACTCATCACTGATCTCTATCTCGCTCCGGAGGTGTGAGTTCTGTAGAGGTCACACACTGTTTAACAGACGCCCCTGCTTTAAATCGACACATCCATCCGCCGGCCGAACAGGAGAAGTGGACTTATTCCCCCTTATCTTACACCGAAATTGACAATGTGGCAGATAAAATGAGAAAGGTATACTAAAATGCTCTTTACCTGACCGACTTTGGCGTTTTCACAGACGAAGGTCTCGTAGAAAGATGCCAGCACGGGGGGGTTATCGTTGACATCCAGTACGCGGATGTACACAGGCACTCGGCTGGTCTGCTCGGGGTTGTCTAAGTGTCCTTAAAAAGATGTGGCAGATGATGGGTGACTACTTGAGATGATAGAAACTCACATTATTGGAGTTGCAGGAGGAAACTGGATTTCTAATTTAAAAAAGTAAACTAATATATTTAGTCAATATAAGCTGTCATGGCAAATGAAAATGCATAAATCTTATTGGAGAAATTTAATGCTGGATGACTTGAGCTTATCAGCCTAAATTCATTCCAAATGAACTGCGGCTGTGAGCCGCGTGGAGTTACTTACTGAACTCGGTTGCGATCACTGAGATGTTATGCCAAGCGAATTCCTCTCGGTCCAGAGGCCTCTGCAGGAATATAGATCCATTCCCAGCATAGACGCCAAAAACTCGGTCCACATCTGTGTGCCGATCAATGGAGTACCTGTAATTCAAACCATTTAGCTGAATTGTCAACACTTCCAGTATGTTAAATAGTATAGTTCTACCAGTAATTACCTCCTTTTAAATAACACTTTAGCATGACAAAACATGTCACGTTTCATAGGGTAAAACAATGTTACTACACATTTTGATTGCAATTGCGTCTTTTAAATTAAGACATGACCTATGATAAACAGGTTTGTCTCATTTATGCCCAGGTAAATGGAGTGTGAAAATCATTAAAAATTCAGAGGAAAAAACGGAAACCTTTTTTTGTAAGTGTTTTCATAATTTGTTGTTTTGTCTTTGCAGGGAAGAATAATTAGATCCAAACTGCAACACTTGCCTCTTTCCCTCTCATATCTAGTGCTGAAAGCTTAATTCATTCAAATGAATCAGTTTGTTTATGATGGTTCATGTACATGTTAATGAATCGCTGATTTGAGACCATTTGCAAAAAATCATTGTGCCAGTTTAGGTCTTCTTTATTTTTTTATTTTTTTTTCAAAATACAAAAGTACTGTTTTTAGTTGCATTTAGCATAAATGAACTGGTTTAAGTTTAATATATTCCAATATTATTCCAATGAATATTCATTACATTTCTAAAAGGGTTGCAATGATAAATCGATGCATCGCCAATCTAGAAATGGTTCTGCATTGATTCTGAGATTTTCTGAATGGATTCTGAGCTTGGTTTTTAACAGTAGATGGCGCTGGATGCTCCCAATTCCTTAAACACACTTGAACCTAAAATAATCATTCATAAAGTTTGAAAAGGTTGAAGCGAATTACAATTACAAGCAAATTATAATCGTAAAAGCATTCTGAGATACAATTACATGACGCCCTTTAGCACTCTTCTTCGTGAGCATTTAAGTGTATGGTTAAAAACTAGATTAAAGCATAGGACTCCAGACTGCGACCAAACGGTTGCAAATAGTTGAATGTTATTACATTATTGATTTCAGGGTTTGTACAACCTCTTGAGAGAGATCTTCAAGCACTTTTTAATGACATTCAAGCATTTCATGCAACTATTTCCAGCACTTTAAAGCGCTAAAATGATCCAATTTGAATCTTATTTTTAATGGAATGACCTTAATATACTTTGTGGTAATCAAACATGCTTGTAAAATTAAAAAATACATTAAATCACCATTATAACCAATAGGTGGCAGAAGAGGAGCACTTATTGGCTTATTAGTCATTCATTTTTTACTTCTTGCTTTATATTTTGAAATTATAAAATCACCATTATAAAATATCAAAGCATTAAGAAATAAGATTTTGTCAGAGTTTTATACTTTTTTGTTTATGAAGTAAGAAAAAGTCACAAAGTGCTTTGAAAAACAAACTTGTCTTCAATTTGTGACTAAATCACACATAATCACTGAAGTTGTTGGTCAGTTCCATATAGTACTATAAAAGAATAATGGCATTTAAGAAAAAATAAGAAAATATATACATTTTCTATATAAAAATTAGATTTTGCACATTACTCTTGTTAATAAAAGTAAATTTTGTATGCTTTGTATGTAACTCAAGTTTAGCGCTTTACTGTCAAATCTGTATAAATGTTAAATAAACAAGAAATGGACACGTAACATTATGAATAACTGCACTGCATTATTAATGCAAAACAATAGTAATTTTATGATTAAACTGTCTATATTTTTAATACTATTCAGCGCTACCAAAACAACTCCTGGCGCCACCATTTGTAAAACTGAAATGTTAGTCTGGAGCCCTAGAGCGACCATCTGCTGTTAAAAACTAAGCTCAGAATCAATTCCAGAGAGAATTTTATTCAGAAACTCGCAGAATCGATCCACGTATCGCAATGCATCGATTTATCAACGCAACCCTTCACAGAAAACCTGGAAATGCCAGAAAATGTTAAAATTGGGTTTTTCAGCTCTGTAAATTGATGAAAAAATAAATAATAATTAAAATATTCAAAATTAAAAAGTCATGGAAATATCAAGATCAGCTATGTTCATTTTATTAGAATAAAGTTGTTCTTTATGAATGCAATCTCTATTAAATGCTTATTCAATAAAAGTACAAAGTGTGTTGACACACTTTTTCCTTTTATGTTTGTGCCAGAAAAAAACAGCTCTGATCAATTCATAAAGGATATTATTAGCTAGTTGTGCATATTTCAAAAGATATTGTACCTTAAGAAGTTTTCATGTAGTGAGCTTCTTTTTATTAGTCGCTTGTATGGAGCATTAACTAGTTTGACTACTTAAAATTCTAATTAGCTTGTAACTTGGCAAAACAGCTTCCCCAACACTGGTTTGCATAACGTTAACAAGACTGATCCTTTAGAGCGGGAGACACTTGAGAAGGCCTGATGCACACCACAGCTTATAACTGCATGAAATCCCACTGCCCTGAGCCCACACATGCCCAGTTCCCATTTGTTCTTCTTTCAGCAGAAGATCACAATATTGCTCTTTCAAATGCAATCAATCAGTGGGATTGTTCAATTTCCTAATTAGCCTCCTGATGTTCAGAGCGACAGTGTTGCTCGTGCTTCTGATGTCCCTGATAATTACCAGCCCTGAAGTCCTGTTGTCTTCTGCAGAGGGCTTTTTAATTGCGCTTCCATTCTGCGTTCTTATTTACTGTGGTCTCCGGAGGGAAAAACATCCATTTATTGTCCTCCTGAGCCTTCCGCATCAGCTTTATCATTAGGGCGCTTTGGACAGTGATAATATCCTCATTTATTCTCATAATTGTAGTTTATTACAATTATCTCATAAAGATGCCGCGATTGAAGGACCTCTTGAATTAAATGTGAATTTAATAAGCACGCTCTGAGGAAGCAGTCCGTCTAAGCTCATATCGCCACAGCTTCAGATAGATTAATCAGGGTTTCGCGATTACCAGAAGGTCACCGGAAGAAACGGGCAGATGTTTAAGAGGCTTGCAAGCTATTGTGTGCTGGGAAATGTGCATTTAAACAGATTTACCGCAATCTTGTAAATATAGATGATGGAAACAATGTGGGATGATATTAACACAAAGCTCTTACTTGACCGGACTGCGGCGTATGTCAGGATCCACAGCGCTGACCGATCCTATCACGGTACCCACAGCCGCATCTTCTTTCACCTCCAAAATGTAGCTGATTTTCTCAAATTGAGGGGGCTCATCCACATCCTCAACACTGACCCTGACGGTCGCCATGTCCTTAGCGTCCATGCTCAGAAAGCGTGTGTCCGGATGTGTGTTTTGGACCTGGATCTGAAGCGCGTACGATTTCTTCTTTTCATAGTCCAGAGGCTGCAACGGAAATAAATTCCCAGCAATAAATAACCCACTCAGGGTCAAGTTTTCAGTACAAAAACCTGCATTTTATTCACAAACCATCCAAGTTTAATTCTAAAAAAAGCCTTTTCAAACTTGCATGAGTGAAATGAAAAATCCTCTGTACCTTCTTAACGCTAAGTATGCCTTCTTGGGTGTTCCTGTCAGTGCTGATGTCGAACACATCCAGACCGTCTCCGCCAACAACTGTGTAGTCCATCTCCGCATTTCTGCCGACGTCGGCATCCACAGCCTTGATCCTGCCAACTGATGCTCCTACCTTGGTGAGCTCTGGAACGCTGAACTGATATATACCTGAGGAACATAATGTTAACGTCAAGGTTTGTACTTAAAACCGTGAATTCTCAAGACTCTTCTTTTTTTCTTGAGAGAGGATCTATAATGTAAACGCTAACTACAGCAAAACCAAAAGATAGGTTTGGAGGCACAAATCGCGTTTGACAATCTACATTCCAAAATCTACATATCTGATCCCTGCTTCTAACTCTGTAGCCAATTAAAGTGTCTTTTTCAAAGCGGAGTCTTGGTGTTCTCTTTACGGTAATAAATGGTGAATATGACCGATACTGTGCCGCCTGCTATAAATCCGCTTTGTGCTCATACCCTGCATTTCTCTGATTAACATGAGAGAAATTCCAAGCATTTTCTATTTGCATGCAGGCTAAAAAAAATAGATTATATTAAGAGAAACACAAAAGAGTAAGTGAGCTGAGCCCACTCTGTCCATTTAATCGGGATTAGCACGCGGACCTCACACAGTTGCTAAAGCTTTGCCACTAACCATTTTCTTTCACACAAAGATAAAAAGTGTTTTTTGAAGTTTGTGTATTGTATTTCTTGGAATTATGGAACAAATGTCTTGTGCAAATATCAGATTGATGATATTTATGCATTTACATACATATATGATGCATGCTTACTCTGTGTGAAGCGAGGGGGGTTATCGTTGACATCGGTGAGGCTAATGTTTACTGTGGTGGTGCCAGTTAAGCCCCCCTTCTGGCCGGCCATGTCCTTGGCTTCGATCACCACCTGGTAATGCTCCCTCTGCTCTCTGTCCATATCGGAAGGTCCCAAAGCTGTCCGGATTATACCTGAGGGAAAGATGGTTTATTTTAATTTGTCAACATCCGATTCAGCCCAGTTCGCAGTGGCAGCTGAGTCTTGGTTGTGTTTGAGCAAAGCAGAACTAATTGTGTACATGCATTGAGACTGACATTTTGCCGTAGAGATTATTATAGGCAGCAGCTGCTGATTGAGAGATCGCTGCAGGTTCTGAAGAAACAAGACCTTGGATTATTAAAACTGGTGTTTTACAAGCTAAACCAATTTGATCGCAAGCAATTTCAGAGTAAGACAGTGTTGGACTTGTTTGGCAATTTTGGACCAGCAATTCTTTGCCATCGAAGTGAAGTTAATTTTTTTTTCCACAGCAAGAAATATAATATCATACAAGACATAATGTACAGGTATGTAAATACAGTCTACATACATTTGAAATAAATGATTAAATAACTAATAAAAAATAATGTAAAAATTTGATTTTAAGACAACATGTAATCACATATCCTTAATCTCCATCATGCATAAAAAATGCATAATTATTACATTTTATTTATATTATTAATTGTGTATTTATATGTCACACGAGTAAAATAAAATAAAATAAAATAAAATTTCTCAGATCCTCTTCAGACCATGTTGGCAAAATTCAAGTTGATTAATCAATCTGTTCTCGAATAAAGCGTGCAATTCGATGAAGAGCATGCAAAGATGGATGTGAGGCTATATCTCTGGTTTGGTGTATTGAGACCAAGCTTGGTGTGTGTTATAACAACCATGACCTGAGGCTACCTGCACAGTTTCAGCACAGTGCCGGCGAGTGGTCAGGAGATATGAAAAATGGCTATTTTTGCTTATAACTTCTGAATGATTTGGCCAAAAATTGTCTCTGGCCAAAAAGAAATAGTGTCTTTAGATCCAGAGGAGCATGCCGAGATGAACCATACCCAGTTTTCCCATGTCAGTCATTTTGGGTGTCGGCCATTCATGCCGAGAACATAGATACCAATTATGCCAAAATTGGCCGAAATTCCTGTCCACTATTTTGATTAATGTTTAAAACACACTTTTTCAAACTCCTCCTTGAATGTTGGTCTGATTTTCACCAAATTTGGCTCGGATCATCTTCAGACCATGCAGGAAACAAGTTATGGATTTCGTGTTGATTTACAAAAATGGTTTTCGTTTAACGCATTAACGAATTTGCTGGAAAGATGCCAAAGTGCATTTAAGGTTGTATCTCTGCAAAGCTTTGATATATTTACACCAAACTTTGTATGTGCCACCTTACACTGACCACGGTGCTTCATTTTGGTAACAGCGCCACCTGTTGGCCAATACTGATAAACCATTCATTAACCATTAAATATCAAAATTTCAAAAATTCTAATTACTTTTAAATGCATTAGCCTAGGTCTCAAAATATTCCTTGGGTGACGCCAACAACATACATACCAATTATGCCATAGTTGGCCGAACTTCCTGTCCACGATTTTGATTTATGTTGAAAATGTTGAAAACTCCAAAACGATTTGTTCTATTTTCATCAGAATCCTAATCCTAATCCTAAAACTCTAGAAAAATGCGAGCTACTGGATAGTGTTAACCAATAGCCAAATATTTTTTATGGGATTGTGGGATTGTGTAGTAATTTTACTTTCTGGTTTGTAACTCTGTAAGTCCCATCTAATTTTTTTCTCTTTGCAATTCCTGTTACGTCATATTACAGAAGTAAAAGGCTTTCAAACAGTGATTCACGTTGACTTTGAACATGAATACGCCTGACTTCTCAGTTAGACCCAAAAAAGGCGAAGGCAAATCCAGTAATTCATGTAGAGAAGAACCCAGGCCCTGCTGCTTCTTTGAATGGCACAAATGTTCCCAGATTAACCCCCACCTCTAATGAATATCCCTTTTTTTGGTCTTAGGATTTCATGTGCTCATGGACATCATCGTTCGTGTCCCATCTGGGCTAAAGCATATCAGTGTTAAGCTGGACACTAATCTGCCATGGGAGCTTTTGTGTTTCTATTTCTCTTTTGTTTAAACAAAGACCTCTGCGGGAAATGTTCCAGGGCACACATTAGCAATGATTAAACTCGCTGGGCGAATTTGCTCGGCTAAAATGCTTGAACGACAGAGCTGCAGTACAACCCTTGCCCCATATCAAATTATACAGATACACACACTCTCTCGGTGTCTTTCTGTTTATCTCGCCATCTCTGTCTATGACATAACAGTTCAATGGGACTGACCTGTATTTGGCTCTACTGAGAAGTATGGATGACCCTGGCTGATGCTGTAGGCCAGCTTTGCGCTGTAGCCAAACATTTCATCATCTGCATCCTGGGCGGTAACTTGGGTGACATAGGTGCCTGAAAAACAAGAAATCAGTTCAAGGAAAAGTTCACCTACAATCCCGAAAAATCTGTTATTATGTAGTCACATTATGTTTGTTATGACTTTTGTCCTTTGGTGGAAAACAAAAGGAGGAAATATGCATGTGCTTGTTACTCTTGTCCATGACTAATGAATTGGGACTGAAACTTTCAAGCTTCAAAAAAACTACAAAATACTATTGAACCATTTCAGTTTGTAAAACTTGATGAATCGGACTGATTTGGTTCTCAAGCTCAACTCACTGATTCAGGAATTCAGCTGCAGCAGTTAATAGTTCTCCAGGGTAAGATTATCAGTGAATAAAGGCTAAAATGACTAATTTGCATCCTTTTTAAAGCTTAAAAGCTCTAGTCTGCAGTTAATTAAAATGCATGGACAAAACTGACAAATTTTCAGTTTGGAATGACATGAGGGAGAGTAAATAATAAAAAAGGATTATTTTGGGTTCAATTTTTCTGTAAAGTGATGCTTTACATATTAAAATATGATGTTACCCAATGATTTACTCACCCTCAAGTTATCCTAGGTTTATGAATTTCTTTTTCAGTCGAATACAATCAGAGTTATATTAAAAAAAAATGTCCCGGCTCTTCCAAGCTTTATAACGACAGTGAATGGGTGTTGAAATGTTGAAGCTCAAAAAAGTACATGGATCCATCATAAAAAGTGCTCCACATGGCTCCGGGGCGTTAATAAAGACCTTTTGAAGTGAATTGATGCATTTTTATGAAAATATATCTATATTTATAACTTTGTAAACCGTAATCACGAGAGAGTGGTGTTCCAGTGGATGACGTAGGACGTAGACGTAGCATAAGCTCCACTGAGAAGCACAAACACATAACTTTTGCAATGGTTACGCCTGTCATTTACACTACTCCGGCGTTTTTCGACCCTCGAAAACTGAAATTTTTGAAAACGTTGCAGACTCTGTTAAGTTTGAAAACTCCGGGGTTGCGTTTCAGCCTAAACAGATCAAAACGGAGACTTCTGAAAACGATGGCATGACTCCCTCATTCTCTCTAACATCATGCTCATTGTTGTACCCATAGATATGTATAGGTAGATTCATAATTTCGACCGCTCCAAGAACGCATCCACCATCTAAATAATAGGACATCTGCCTATACATATCTGTGGTTGTACCTGCACGAATGGTCATGTGACATGCGTTTTCTGTTGTCTAGTGTCGACGGAGTGTTTCTGAAAGGCAGTGAAAACATCAATGTAGATGAGGATCGTTTTAATTTTAAATTGCCATTTTAAAACGAAAACGCACTTCTGTAAACAGAGCCTTAGAAGTACAAAATGATATAAGCCAATATAAGCTGAGAAGATGCTGGTTTTCTTTTGCTGCAAACAAAATGTGGTTCTTGCGAGACTAGCATATTCTCACCAGAGCTTACGCTACACCTACATCCTACGTAATCCGCTGGAACAGCACTCTCTCAGGAACACGCATGCGACAGTTCGCGGAAGCTAGAGTGTACGGTTTAGAAAGTAGCTTCAGAAGGCCTTTGTTAACCCCCTGGAACTGCGTGGAGTACTTTTTATGATAGATGAATGCACTTTATTGGGCTTTAAAATATCAACACTCATTCACTGCTATTATAAAGCTTAGAAGAGTCAGGACATTTTTTTATATAACTCTGTATTTGTCTGAAAGAAGAAAGTCATACACAACTTGGATGGGCATTTTTGGGTGAACTATCCCTTTTGTTCTGTTCTACAGTATTTATATAATTCATGTGTGCTCATGAAACCTTCAATCCGTTTTCGAAGCTGCCGAATCTTACCAATGTGTGACCGCTCAGGTACGGACGCTGTATAAATCTCCTTGTCAAACTTGGGCTCATTGTCATTGATGTCGTGTAGTTTGACAATAAACTCTGTCTCTGGCTCCAGCGGGAGGTTGGTCTTCTTGTTGACAGCCTGGGCTCGGAGCGTGTAGAAAGGTTTCTCCTCTCTGTCCAGGCTCCTGGTAGCATGCAGATCTCCTGAGTTGGCATCTATCACGAAGATCGTCCCCGCACCTTCACCACTGAGAACGTACTTCACCGTGCCGTCTCCTCTATCCATATCAGAGTGAAGCTGTTGAGAGGAAGCAATTCAAGCATTTCATCAGCACCTCCGCTCATTCTGCTGTTGATAGGGCTCATGAATATGTATTGCATTCAATATTCTGAATGTATTCAATATCCGTTGATTTTGAAGGAATAAAACAATGAAGAAATACTACAGGGGAATGTAGCAATAGACAGGTACTCCATGGTAAATATGTGAAAATGAGGCCTTGTGGAATTGAATTCTGATGGCATATCAGATGAAAGTACAACACGTTGAATGTGCAATCAAGCTGAATGCACATCTACTGCTAACGATGACGCTGCCACATGACATCTCTCGGTGCAACCACTTTTGTCTGATACTCACAAGGTAAATCAAACTTTTCTGCTTCTCGTCTTTCAGAGATGTCTGGCTGTTTTTGAATTTGTGATATTGACTATTGTTAGAAGAAATGGCTGAATTGATTGATAGGAACATCACACTTTAGAGCTGAAGGTGTGATGTGATTAGCTTCGACAATGACATCTGATAGAGGAGTGAGTGAATGATTTGACATTTCTTTCCACTTGAATGAGCCGCTTTGTTATAGTAAAATAGGGTAGTAAAATACAAAAGACCATTCAAACACAATGGCTCTTTTGCTCTTCGTCATTTTCCCTCTGAACATTTTAGAAATAGCTGCTTCTACTCCACATTGACTGCTACATGATCCAGACACATAATGTCCGTAGCAACAATGAGAGCTTTGTGAATTCTGCGCTTACAACATCCCACATGAATAATCCAGTGGTTGGTGATCCTTTGCAAAGCTTTCCAGTCTCTAAGTCAGTGGTTCTCAGACTTTTCAGGCCAAGGAGCACCTTTGATCAAATCAGAACATCCAAGTACCACCTAATAAATTCTCCACTCTGGATGCAAGCTTAAGGACTGCATAAAAAGACAGTGCCTTATTTTGATTAATATCAATATTTCTGTAAAAACCCTTATCATTGCTTTCACTTGCTTTATGCAGAAAGGCATTTACAAGAAAAACTTTAAGGATTTCAGGCTTTGTTGTTGTTACTATACAAATTTTACAATCCGAATCAAACTAATTCATACTCAGTATAGTATACACAACCATTTCATAAGTTTGAATCGGTAAAATTTTTTAATGTCTTTCATCCTTTAGAGATTAATCATTCTAATATGCTAATCTGGTGCTCATTTTGTTTATACTGGTATGGTGATTTTGGATATTAATTTGTGAAATGCTCATTTTCCCTGTTTTTATACATTGCCATTCAAAAGTTTGGGATCAGTAAGATTTTTAATGTTTTTTTAAAGTTTCTTATGCTCATCAAGGCTGCATTTATTTGATCAAAAATCCATAAAAAACTACAAAAACTACAAATATTTTGAAATATTATTTTAATGTAAAATAACTGTTTTCTATGTGAATATATTTTAAAATGCAATTTATTTCTGTGATGCAAAGCTAATTTTTCAGCATCATTACTCAGTGTCACATGATCTTTCAGAAATCATTCTAATATGCTGATTTATTATCAATGTTGAAAGCAGTTGTGCGTTTTAATATTTTGTTGGAATCTGTGATACTGTTTTCAGTAAAATAAATAAATTTAAATAGAAAATAAATAAATAATAAATAGAAATAAATTAATACTTTTATTTAGCAAGGATGTTAAATTGATAAAAGTGATAGCAAAGACTTATATTGTTTGAATAAACGCTGTTCCTTTGAACTTTTTTATCAATCAAAGAATTGTGAAAAAAAAAATCAGATTTATATTTATATATTCAAAAAATATATTTAACAGCTGTTTCCAACACTGATAATAAATAATAAATCAGCATATTATAATTATTTCTGAAAGATTCAGATTTTTGCATCACAGGACTAAACTATATTTTAAAATATTATTATTTTATACTATTATATTTTAAACTATTATTTTAAACTGTAATAATATTCACAATATTACTATTTTTTCCATATTTTTGATCAAGTAAATGCAGCCTTGATGAGCACAGGAAATGTGAAAAAATTTCTGATCCCAAACTTTTGAACGGCAGTGTATTGAATTTACATTTGCCATCATTTAATCTTTAATAAAGTGAATAATTTAATAACAATGTTAAATGTATTCTTATTAATGTAACATTTTCATGTTGTACATTAATTTTAGCTTTAAAATTAAAATTACGATCGACTTACCTGTAAAAGATTTTTGATACTTGTGCGATTTTTCATATACATATTGAAGACTGAATCCGTTTTTTTTTCACTAATGTGTCGCTTATTGAGCCCCTCTCGTTCTTTTTTATAACATTTTTTAATGAATGAACAGGTTAAACTGATGACCTTATCTTTTTAGTATTGTAAATTCTGAGTTGTCGCCTACAAACAGAGGGCCACAGTTTGAGATCTTCTGCTATAAGCAACAGTATCAGGCTGTTATATTTTATTCTAATCTTTGATCCTCAGCAGCTCTGAGCTTCAGATGAAGTGTGAGGTACCAGGGAGGTCAGATTTCACCCTGCTCCTTATCTCAAATCCAGCAGGCTCTACGCTGGAGATCCCTACATATGACATAGCCAGAGTTTTGATCATTCCCTGTTTATTAACCTCAGAAGACAGGAGTGATGAAACCAAATGCATCTCTGCAATCGACTCCATCAGCATTACTCCAGCATTGCTCATACCCTGGAAAAGAAAAAGCCCATCTCATACCTTGCCGATGTACTGGTGCTCCGTTCCTGTGTATTCCTCTTGCAGAAAAAACTGTTTCCACATCCATCCTCTTTTCGAGCGTCTGAGCAAGTCTTTGTCTTGCCGTCCTTCAATTTCTTTGGTTTTCCTTCGAACTGGCCCTCTTGAAAGGGCAACTGCATTCACACTCTGGTGTGCACATGCCCACAGAAGAAGTACAATCCAAGTCCTCATCTTTTCCGCTCTTAGGGTGTCTTACAGGGGGATAATGATCCTATCTGCCAAAGTTACAGAGCTCTGCAGTGCAGGCGGCAGCCACCCTCATAGTCCTTCCTGCTGCCAGCCAGCCACACAGTACCTGTAATAAGAGAGAGAAAGGAATTGAAAAACAATCAGTTATTGGGCGAAGTCTCCAAGTGTTATCCCAAGGCTGCTGGCAATGCTTCCCTTCCTAATTAAAGGCAACTCGAGCTACTGTATCATACGACAGCCATCCCCTTATTAAAGATATCTTTGAAACATTCTCCATAAGACACAGATTCCACCGCAAGTTTTGTGGCCGAGGCTCTGATATCTATATAATTGGCGTCCCACATTCATGAAGTATAAAACCAGAGGCCATTCAAATGTGCTGCAGCCATCATTATAAAAGGCAGAAAGGCTTTTTTCCACCTAGCCATTAACCTCTGACTCTTAAAATACTGCAAAGCGGGCCAATGGGCGAGCTCTCGCAAATCTGTAATCAATGAATCAATACGCATGCTCTCTAAATGCCCCGCTTTAAAGATCTAAACACTCGCAGCGCTATTGAATTCAGCCGTCCCTCAAAAAAAACCCAACAACCAGTGCGCGTTGGGTTTTATCAGCATGCGCGGTCACAATAGCCTGCTGGCTCTGGACTGACCTGCTGGAATGACAGTCTGAGAGACAAAAACATCCTGCCACCACATAATAATCAGCAATCAGCACGTTTCCTGTTTCCACATCAATCTGCGGCTTTGTCTGCGACCGAACGCCTGCCCTCGCTCCCTCTCGCACTTTATCAAGCAGATTGCAAATGTGATTGCGCAAAGTGGCGAAGGGGAGACGCGGGCCTCTCAATGAATCGCGTCTAAGTACCTCTGGTTTTTTGATTTACAATATTGCTCGCGACATTCGCGCACCTCTCTCCGTCGGCATAGAAAATGCATCAGGTCAACATCGCCCTTCATCCGGGACGAGAGACCGGCGATTCAGATGGAAATGCACAATTGCAATGCCGAATTGACTTTCGTAGCTCCTGTGCGTGACTTAAATGGTGCCGCTGTTCGCCTAATAGCGCTTTCCATTAGCTCCATTATGTTCTGCTTTATGAATTGGCCTAATTGAATTAGGTAACAATAGATAGCACGGGATATTGATTTGCTGTCAAAGTCAATGAGCCAGAAATTATCATGGGAGCTCTACGTATGTATAAATATAAGCGTGGCATGATTCCATCTGTGTAGTTTAGTGCGGGAAACGGGAAAGCGAAATGGGAAATGCGGGCCCTGTTATGTCCAACAATCATGGTTTATGGATGCTGCTCTTTAATGAATTTCAGCCACCCAAAACTCCTGGGCAAAGAGAGCGGGCTCCTGGAGCACATTAGTCAAACTCAGGCAGCCATTTTGCTCAGCTCTGTGACCTGGCAAATCCCTTGACACAGTCCTGCCGGGGGAACTCAGCTGGATCTAAAGCGGTTTTGTTACATGGTGTGTCAGAGTGAACAGACACAGTTTCCAGCACAAAATGTCTGCTCGTTCATTTACAAGTCCATCCTGCTGAGAGGGAGATGGATAGTGAAGGATGAAAATTCCCCTGCTGTCCTTAAATGTAAGCACAAACCTAGGAGAACTCAATGGGACATTATGGTTTCACACAGCACTTCATTTTACAGACTCACTGTTGTGTCATTTTGATACATGCTGATCCACAACTACGGACTCTTTATGTCAGTCTTGCACTGTGAAAGTCATGATTGAGTACCTTAAAAGGATAATTCAGACGAAAAGGAAAAAATCTGTCTTCATTTACGGTTCCACACCTAGGAAAAGCCAACAAACAATAAGTGTGAAAACTTAAACTAAATAATAGTTTAGTTTCTGCTGCTGCATGTTCTGAAACCCCTCAAACCCGCCATTATCATAAAGTAAAGGTGCCACTAGAGGGTGATAATACAAATGTCTATTAACCTCATTCTGCATGACTGACTTTCTTCTGTAAAATGCAAAAGAAGATAATTTTGAAGAAGAAAAAATTTAATGTTAGACACCAACGATCCTTAAAATCCCACAAGAAATAGTCTATGATATAAAGTTAATTAATATTTGCTTCACTTGATGAGTCTGTGGCAATAATGTAAAAAAATAACTAGTAGAGGGACCAATTCTTACTATTAACTGCATGATCATATTCTATCCCTAATCCTACCTAATATCTAAACTTAACAACTACCTTACTAACTATTAATAAGCAGCAAATTAGGAGTCTATTGAGGCAAAAGTTGTAGTTAATGCTTTATTAGCGAGAACTGAACCTTAAAATAAAGTGTGACCAAAAAAACATTTTGACACTGAAATATATATATATATATATATATGTATGTTTCAGTGTCAAAATGTTATTTTGGTCACACTTTATTTTAAGGTTCAGTTCTCGCTAATAAACCAATATATATATATATATATATATATATATATATATATATATACACACACACATATAAATAATACCTTTTATTGTCATTGCATGCATCATACAACGAAATTGCATCTCTCTCATAAAAAATGTAACTATATTCATCTACAATGCACACTCATAAAAAACACACATATAAATAAATAAATATACATAAAAAAAAAAATTAACCAATGTTAAAGTGACTTGTGCATTTCATTGCAGTAATGTGGCACAGTCCATCATCCTTCCAAAATTGTAAGGATAACTATGAAGGAAGAAAAACAGGGAAGAAGAAGAAGAAAGAAAGAGTTCAGTTCACATATGGCTGTTGGGTAAAAACTGTTTCTAAATCTGGAGGTGATATATATATATATATATATCACCTCCAGATTTAGAAACAGTTTTTACCCAAAAGCCATACCCAACAGCCATCTTCTTATTTCTTATTCTTCTAAATTCTGTTTTTTAATTAGAACTTCACTTAATTCGTTTGCATTGGAGTGACTTCCATTTTTAAGCATGCTTTGCATGGTGAAAATAAATGCTAAAAATAAAACTTATTTTTATGTAGATTTCAGAATGAAAAACAGGAGAACGTTACAGTGTTATATTCTGAGATTTAGAAACTTTAGAAAGATTTAGGTTATTTTATTATTATTATAACATGATCAAACTCAAAATAACATTTTTGTTCATTACAAAATGAACACATGTTGGCAATTAAAGAGATAGTCAATTTAAAAATGAAAATTCTGTCATTAATTATTCATCCTCATGTTGCTCCAATCCCGTAAGACCTACGTTCATCTTGAAGAAAAGTATTCTGAAAAAGTATTCTTGTAGCTTACAGTTGAACCACTGATGTCACATGGACTATTTTAATGATGTCCTTACTACCTTTCCCGATCTTGAACATGTCAGTTGTGTTGCTGTCTATGCAGGGTCAGAAAGGTAACAGATTTAATCAAAAATATCTTAATTTGTGTCCAGAGATGAACAAAGGTCCTACGGGTTTGGAACGACATGTGTGTGAGTAATTAATGACAGAATTTTCATTTTTACTTGAACTATCCCTTTTACTGTCACTAAATGGAACTGCAAAAATAATGAGTCTTTCCAAACATTCTCGCTGTCAGCAATTGGTCAAAAACCAAATAGCCCCGCCCTAAACTCACACCACTGGCTGAGCCTCTGTTGCTGTGTCAGGTTGGTGTGGAAGCACAAACAACCAATGTTTTGAAAGCACGCCAGACCACAGCGTTTCTGTAGAATACATTACACACATCACCTTTAAACTGACTCTGTTACACTAGCATGTTTACATTTTTCATGTTTCAATTAATGCAACGATAAAGTAATTAACTCACCGGGTGCCTGCCATAAACAGGGCCGCGGTTGTCTGCTATCCAAAACACAGACAAAACAAATTAACCTCAATGGCACCTCACTTACATCTGCCTGAACGTTATCTGCTGTTATTTTCAGATCAGGCAATTTACCATGCAGTCTGACCTTGAGACATCAGATGTCCTATTTTTATTTTTTTTTTGGTTTTGTTTTTATTTTTCTTTCAAAGACACAGTCCCCTCGGAAGCCCTTCGGGAGCACGAGCGAGGCGGGGGCTGACAGGTGAGGGAGGAAGACACCTGTGGAGGACGCGGGGAGTCGGTCAGGCGGCAGGAAGCGGGAGAGAGAAAGCGAGAGAGAGGCGGGGCCTCGAGCGCGGCCCTCGCTGAAAGCTCTGCCACACTGCAGACAGCCACAGCAGCCCTGATAAGTCCCACAGGGGCAATTAGGAGTGAGAGAAGGAGAATGTCAGCCACGGGCAGCGAGGAGGGAGGCGACAGGTAACAAGTCTTGCAGCAGGAACACAGACCAGCAGAGCAGAGAGAAACAGAGCTAGCTAATGCCACACACTGTCTCCGGGCTCTCTATTAAAATGAATAAGGCACCGGACCACCACCCATTAACTAGAAAGACTAGACGCTACGGCTCTTAAATAGGTCATTCTTGTTTGCATAGCCAAGGTACATGATATAGCATCTCATGATAGCGATAGCATAAATGTTTGATTTTTCTGAGCCGTGCGAATCTCGTATTTGTTTATTTATTTTTTTCTGGCCTCCGCTTAGAAATTCTCATGTAGCTTCTGGCTACATCACATCTTAGTGAAAACACTAAGAGAAAACTCTCCAGCTAGTACTCATCTCGCTCGAGCAAATGGTAGGAGACATGTGCCATGTTTGATTGCGGTTCTCTTCCTACCGCTGAGCAACAGTGCATGAGAGGCAAAGTCGAGATCAGGTGAACACAAATTCAGTCAGGGTGGCACACTTAAACAGATTCAAGCTCCTCTTCGGTCCGTTCAGTGCACTTGCCTGCCAAGCAGCGTATCCGTGTCATTCCCCAGGGCATGGTGGGTAATCGATATATATTGATTTGTCTGTTTGGGGGGAAAAGGGCTGTCTAGACAGCTGGGTTTTTGAATGCTAAGGTATCACTTATCCTGCAACACTCTAGCTCGGCTGTAAGCAATGATTGATTTATTCATGTTAGACATACGTTTTTTCCCATATCTGACCTACCCTACATTTTGCCAGGGCTATTTATACACATCACTTGAGGTTTAAAAGCAATAACACATTTACCTGACGGCAAAAAGGCTAAGATGTGGAATAAATCGGTGATGAGAAGGTAAACACTGTGCTGTTTCTGCAGCTGACACAACTAAAAGTACTAGAGTATCACATAACAGCACACAATCGATTGATATACTGTTCTTATGATCAATAGTGAGGGATTATTTTAATGTTAAGAATTAAGTATCCAATAACTGAAATTCAAAACTACATTTGAACTATTGTTTTACTTCTGCTATTTGACACAAGTGAACTTCAACTACAATAGCAACATATACATTATTATTTATTATTATTATTATAATTATTGCTATTATTATTATTGTTGTTGTAGCAGCAGTAGTAATGCTAATAATAGTAATGAATATATATATATATATATATATACTAGCCAAATTATGTTAATTATGTGTTTATGTGTCTGTCTAATATATATATATATGTATAAATATATGATAAAATATTTTTATTAGTTATTATCATAATGATAAAATATAATGCATATTATTGCTATAATAATAAATTTTATTATTTATATATATTAATATAAAAATGTATATTTTTGCACTGCAATAATATTTTTTTTCAATCAATATCATAATAGTAATAATATTAATAAAAGTTTGATACCATGCAATTCATATAATTATTTCAATTCATATATAATCATTTTTAAAATATTAATGGTAATGAATAGTAATAATAATAATAATAGTTATTGTTATTTTTATTATTATTATAATGCAAAATTATACATATGTATGTGTGTGTGTGTGTGTATACACAGAAAACCATTTTAATTATTGTTAAATAATATTAAATGGTATTATCAATGATAATAATTATATATATAATTATTTTGTTTTTAAACTCAACATAATTTATATTTTTGCACCATTATTATTATTTCAACATTTAAATTAGTGATAATGTTAAAAAGATTATTATTAATAATTATTACAATGATAAAATGTATAGCATATTATAGCTATAATAATACATTTATTTTTTATTTATTATGATAAAATCAACATTTATTATTATAAATAATTTATATTTTTGTGCCATTTTTATTATTGTTATTATTATTATTATTATTGTTATTATTAATGATAATAATAATAAGCTAAAATACAATTAATATAATATTGCTATTATATATTTTTTACACAATCAACATTTATTATTATAAATAATTTATAATATTATATAAATATTTATACATTTGCACTACAACAATAATGATTATTATCACTAGTTATTAAAATTATACATATATATATATATATATATATATATTTCAACATTTAAATTAGTGATAATGTTAAAAAGATTATTATTAATAATTATTACAATGATAAAATGTATAGCATATTATAGCTATAATAATACATTTATTTTTTATTTATTATGATAAAGAATTAATGTTTTTGCACTATAGTTTGTATATTATCTTTTTAAGATACAAATTTCAAACTTGAGAATAAATGGCTGTTATTTAAAAAATGTGAAATTTCAGTACCTACTGTTGGCTGCTATTCTATAGAGACTTGCCAAATAGACCCATTGTTAAATAACTCCTATAGGATTAGGTTGAAAAGTATGAAAAGTATGAATATCAGTCAAAACGGATTATTCCTACACATAAAAGTAGCAACTTGTTAAGACACAGCACACGCAGCATGTGACTAGATGGCTGGAAGTACTTAACCAATAGGGTTACCAAACCATAGACTTAATCCTCAAGCCCCGACCCTACAAGACACAAGCGTCGCTCGACCCTCCGCCATAATCTCCCCGGCAACATGTGCGCCTTAATCTGAACAGTAGGAGATAATGGATTCAAATGTTGGAGGTCTTTTTTTGCTCAATGGGATGGCCATGTGCACACCAACACAATTAGTGTCAGGGAGCACTGCCCGTACCAGATGGGTCCTCTTAATTACGTAACGAGAGAGGCCATAATGTGATCTGGAAGCAATGTTGTGCCACTGACTTCGAATCTGCTTTTCCTGGTCGGCCATAATGACGGTGAAAGCGTGTGTTTTTGCTGCACAAATTGCCTGGAGCAGACCGCACTGTGTGCTGAATTAAAGCAATTTAGCCAAACCTGCTAAAATCAAATGTTCCTCAAATCCCCATTTAGTCGCATAGCGTTCATTTGTTCACGAGAGCGTCGCGTGATAGACTGCAGCTTGCCCTTGCTTTGTCGATTCGCGCAGACTGTTCAAATAGATAGCACAAAACACCTGTTAACCTTTGTGGCAGTGTGGGCCTAGCGTTTACAGCGGAGCTGGAAAGGTTTGCCTGTAATCCCATAACAGCATTGTGGGGTGTTTGTTTAGGGTTCCCCTCACGAGGCACAGGAGAAGCCGTGGGAACCGCACTTTTACGGCCTGTGTAAAGAGCTCCGCGGGAGCCTACGAGACAGCAACCTCCCTTCAGCATTGTGATTCAGCCCTGGAATGCAGCTCCCATTGCAATGCAAATGCCTCCGCGTCTGGTTGTTTTGTGCGCGCGCGTTTATGTGCGTGCTTGTTTACTTGTCACTTCCATGACTGACAAATACGCAAATCACAAACACTGTGCTAATAGAGTTTGCAGAGGCTGTCAAAGTCAAACAGACTCTTTCTCGTATCATAGTTGATATTTATTGCGTGCTCTACCCTGAAGGCCCTTTTACAACTTGACAATGCCATTAACTCATCCTCAGACTCACAACATCTTGTAAGTGTGGCACTTTTTCCTTGGTAAACACTAGAGACTTGTGTTCCAGACAGCCTGTGACGTGGTTGTTTAACCCCCAGACTACGTTTCAATTTACGGCTGGGATTTACATAAAGGTATCTAAATGGAACCGTTCCTGGCTTAGGTCGTAATTCATTGTGTTGTTTTATGCCTCTAACCCCTCGCTTTGTAGAAGAAGCCTTAAAGATGGGATTTTACAATCAAGGTAACAATGCTTCCATTTCAAAAGGTCACACCAAGTCATCTTGATTGCAATCACAACAAACTCTGACATTTGATTCGGCTTCTTTGTTGATATTATAGTTCAGGCCCCACACGACAAGGAAAGAAAAAGTATATATCAACGGGAATAATCGATAATGACATTTATTGACATTAACAAGCGCAGCAATACAATTGAAAATCCCAACGCTCTGTGACCACAAATAAATAAACCCTGTGAGCGGCAAGTGGAAAATTCTTCGTATTAAAAGCCACCGTATATGCCAAAGGCAAACGGAGAGCAAAGGTTAAAGGCTGTTGATTAAAACTGGCTTCTTTTCGTTTTTATCTTCTTTTTTTTTCGGATTTGGCTATAAAATGGATCGACCCAGGATTTTTCAGCACCGATAAGAAAAGCCAATAATATATATATATACATATATATATATATATATATATAATTTATGGTATGGGTAATACACAACAAAAATGCCACAATAGTTTGCCTATATAAATTCAAAATAAAAACAAAAAACTATCGTTTTAATGCTACAAGTGAATTTACTAATATTGTGTATTACAATGAATACGAAAAATGGAATTGATGATTTGCTTAAGATCATATTTAACAGTTTTATCAAAATATTAGTATTTTAAACATTCACTTTAAGTAAGTGTTAAATGATGGCAAGGATGACCTTATGATAAATAAGTTTGAGAATTTAGCATTCTCAAATTCAGTTTTAAATTCAGTTTTATGAAAATATTAGTATTTTTAAAAATCAATTTTAAGTCAGCATTAAATAATGGTGAAGATGACCTTATAATAAATAAGTTTGAGAATTCAGCATCAACAATTATAAAAAAAATAACTGATAAATGTCTGATATTAAAATTCTATATAGTTTGTCTAAATTACTTAAATAGTTTTAGTTTATTAATACTGTCTTGAGTATTATAATGAACATGGAATATGTATATACAAAGTAATATTTGATAAATTGATGGCAAATGTATTTACATGGAAAAATATGAGAATGAGCATGAAGAAGCATGCACAATTACATATCCAATATCAATTGATAAAAAAATGCAAATAAATAAATACAAGAATAGGCCAAAGAAAGAAAGAAAGAAGGAAAAAGAAACTGATAACTGACTAAGTACCAAGATATTTCGCATACCTACTTCTATTATAAACCAAATTAATTTATGCTAATAGGCCAAAAAAGAAAAACAAAAAACAAAAACAAAACAAGAAAAATAAGCAAATAACTGATAAAGTTCCAAAATGTTGTGCATACCTACTTCTATTACAAAATGAATTTGTTTATCCTTTCCATAAAAACTGATAAGCCAATAAAAAAAAAATAAAATACAAGAACAAAAAATCCTTTTCATACCAGACTGCATCTCATTTACCATTTAATACATCAGCCATACAGTAATCTGTATGTGGTTTGTATTTCTTGCTCTTTGCTCTTGGGGTTTGTGGCCTTTCTGTGACCATATTCTGACTGTGTCGTCTTCCAGGTAATAACTATTTGCTTTTGGGCCATGCTGCTTGTATGATAGTTTGTTTTTCCAAGGGTAAATATATCAGTATCGCTGTTTCGGTGCGAGATGTCACCGGCAGAAAATATCCAGGCTAGATTGTCTGACCAATCTAGGCTTGAGACAAGCGTGATTCTTCAACAGAATGGACATTTTCGGCACTGGTGTAATTCATATCACACACGTCCAGGGCAGGTTGGAAAATTGGAGAGCTGTAGCACATTCTGCCTCATTTTGGACTGACTCGTACGTAATAGGAGAAAGCAATCAATTGAAAGAACCATGACAACTGAGAGGAACATTAATGACATTAGGCCTATTATTGTGCCTGAAAGTGGACTACATGATTGGATGCTGCCTGCGCAGATAGCCAATTTTTGACAACCCGGCTCTGGTGAGTAATTAGGTGCCGCCACATATTGTGGACACAGTTTCAACTTCCAAAGGGAGGAAGCTCCTCAGTTATGTAAATTTAGACTGTATTACAAGAGGCTATGCTGAAGGAGATACATGAGCGCTAGAGTTCAATGGGCTGTATTTCAAACACCAGCCACCAGATAATTAGCAACACGCAAATTTCCATGCAACTGGGACTTGTTTTCTCCTCGTGTAACATGGTGGACATCTGGAGATGGTTAGAGATGTCTTATATATGACTATAAAAAATTGATCGAGAGGACTCGTGTAGCCCTGCGTACTTGGGTGGAGAACTCGCCTTCGACATGTACCAGCCAGAGCAGATCACATCAGCAGAGACAGCCGAGCTGAGCAAGTCACTGCAAACATGAATCAAAAGTCACTTCAAACACAAATCAAAAACTTTGAGAAGGATTTCCGATTAAAGCCTCTCCCGCCTTGTGAAAACACATTCAAGCTAATTGGTAACACTTTACAATAAGGTTCCATGTTAATGTTAATGAACTAAAATGAACAAATAGTACATTTATTACAGTATTTATTCATCTTTGTTAATGTTAGTTAATGAAAGTTGTTCATTGTTAGTTTATGTTAGTTCACAGTGCATTAACTGATGTTAACAAGCACAACTTTTAATTTTAATAACGCATTAGTGAATGATGAAATTAACATTAACTAAGATTAATAAATGTGTTAGAAGTATTGTTCATTCTATGTTCATGATAACCAAAGTAATTTAATTATGTTATGACCTTATTGTAAAGTGTTACCACTTAATTTTAATGGTAAATGACTGTATAAAAGCTTCCCTTACCCTGCAGTAAGTAATATGGTGATACATTTCTTGTAAACATACAGTTTTTGGAAGTGAAAAAGAGCAAGTAATTTTATAATTTACAATGAAAAATGTAAATTGAAATTCAAAATGTTTTAAGACAATGGTTTTTCATTTAAATAACTAGGTCTCTTAGGTTGTTTCTTATCAGTTACGTACATTAGGGTTTTATGTTGCATCTTATGTTGTTAAATTGTTGCTCAGTTTCAAGTATCTTGTATTTTTATTTTGTTAATTTTGTTAATAAACTTTTTAACTTTTACACTGTGCACCTTCTATATATTAAAATTTTAACCTCAATTTGTGGAAAATTTGTGGTACTTGTGAGGAACTTTAATTCATCATGTAGCTTTCTCTTTACCACCTGAAGGTGGTTGTCAGTATATTATAGCGGCAAATACAGATTTTAGTATTTTGGTACAGTAACACTATTTTAAAAGAATGAAATGTAACGTTTTTTAGGTCAAATTTTAGTTTGGGGACCAATTCTCATTATCAACTAACTATTAACTATGACTTGTGCCTAAATGAACTCCTGATTTGCTGCTCATTATGTAGTTCTTAAGTTTAAGTATAGATCATGCAGAATAAGACATTAATATATGCTTTATAAGTACTATTAAAAAGCCAATATTCTAGTAATATGCATGCTAATAAGCAATTACTTAATAGTGTG
Source organism: Labeo catla (assembly GCA_012976165.1). Taxonomy (NCBI): domain Eukaryota; kingdom Metazoa; phylum Chordata; class Actinopteri; order Cypriniformes; family Cyprinidae; genus Labeo; species Labeo catla. The sequence continues at coordinate 148,569 of VONZ01000023.1, read as the reverse complement.
AATTGGTCCCTAAAGTGTTCCCCTTTTTTACTTTCAAATTATTTTGGTATAGTAACACTGTTTAAATGAATGAAATACAAAGTTTTTTTTTAGGCCACACTTTAGTTTGGGGACCAGTTCTCACTACTATGACTTTTGCCTCAATAAACTGATAATTTGCTGCTTATTAGGTAGTTGTTACGTTATGGGAGATCTAAAATATGGTAATGCAGAATAAGACATTAATATATGCTTTATAAGTACTAATAAACAGTCAACATGCTAGTAATATGCATGATAATAAGCAGTTAATAGTGATAATTGGTCCTTAAACTAAAGTGTTACTGCTTATTATTTTAAATGTAAGTCTGATCTATATAACACATAGCACTGCCACCTGTTTCACAGATTTTTTTATAGTGACTGTTTTGTGAAACATTAATGACCAAAGGATCCAAAAGCACCACAAACGTTTGATGCAAACCACACCCCACCCTTTTGACTAACCGTACGCACTCAGAAGACTCAGATTTGACCTGAAGTTTCCCTAATTCACCAGGGTCACTGTGATTAAGATGGAGGGAAGTCACAGGTCAGAGCAGTCATGTGCTGCTGAATAAATCATCTTACATAAACACAGTCATGGCAGGACCGCCAGCATGGTGTCTCTGTCATCAGCATTCTTATTTCACACTGCACTCTGCACAAAGAGAGCAAGCGATCCTTATTTATTCTAAAGCACCAGCCTGAATGGTAGAAATATTCATTGTGCATAGCGAATTCCGTTTCAAGTTTGTTTTTCATCATCAATGCTATTTTTTCCCCCCAAATTCCCTCCAACTCGCGCTCTCTGTGATCTGCCCTGTCATCTTACACACTGAATGATGTGAGGAGTATGCTATGGAAGACGTCCAGAGCTTTCATATACCAAGGCTATTTCCTATAGGGACGTGTGGTTGAAAGAAAAAACACAACACCCTGCTGTAAAATGTAAACTTATTATCATAGACAGAAACCGAGGAGAACGTATTTTCCTTTGTGAACCCATTTAAAGATTCACTTGAGACGCTGTTTCATTCGTTCGCCTCCCTCCATCCCCATCTCTACGAATTAGTAAACAACAAGACCGAACACGAACAAGCCAGGAAACTGAAAACAGATAACGGACGATGAATTGGTGAAGAAAATCAATCGTCTCGTATTGGACTAAAGCGGGTGTAGATAAACACTGTTCTATTGATTTTGGAAGTGTTCTACACATCAGAACAGCAAATTACCCATATCTTGGAAAAATAAGCTTAAACTCCAGTCGCGCTTTTCTCGATCATGTTATTTCGCAGTTCAATTGTCTGAAAGTGCTTAATTTTTGGCGATATTTATGAGGGGCTCCATTATCAAGGTAAAAGCAAGATGGAGCTCCATAAATCACTCTTGGGTGAAATTAATCACGTGCATGTGCTAATCAATGTTATCCTGCTTCATCTCCTGCGAGCAAACACAGCTTTTGCTGGGCCTTTGTCATGTCAGGTGACAGATAGCTCTGATCTAATTATCATACAGAGCCTACTGAAACATTTGCATACAGGCATCCTCACAATCTCAGAACTCTCAGAACTTTTAGAACTGTCAAAGTGTGAAACTTTTGATGAAAAAGGACACTGTTGTTTGCCAAAACATCATATTTTAAAATCTGTTTGTTTGAATGTAACACAACAATTACGACAACTGCCATTAAAATGCTTTTTTTTGTTTGATGTTTTTAAATAAATAAAAAAACCTCTCAGACAGCCTCTCAGTTTTAATTAAAATGCCCACGATAAAAACAACAAACACGCATGTAATTCTCCATTCAATTGCGATGTGGCTTGTTGTCAGCAAGTCAAAGGTCATGTGGCCTTACTATCATGCAGACTTTGGCAAACTACTCTGAACCCAAACAGAATTGCAATATTTTCTAACCCTTTGATTATTAGGTGACATGTTTGTCAAAATGCTAACATTTAAATGACAAAACATGTGGTAGGCACCTACATTTCCTTCCATTATCTTTTTGGGAAATTCACGTTTTGCATCAAATCTATCTTTAGAAATAATGTATGAGGGTTGTGTGAGTCTTAGGGAAAACTCTACTGCACTGTAAATCCATAGATAACCACATAAAGTGTTATTCTTTTAAAAAGGAGAACTGAAAATTGCATATCTTTGCAGCCAGTATGCTATTAACTAACATCAACTTGAATAAACCCAACTACCAGTTTCCTTATCATTTCTCAAAAAAAAAGAAGATCATATCTAAGAGGTCTACTGTTTGTTACGGCCTAAAATCCGATCAAAGTCCAAGCAAAACACTACAAGACAATCCATATACCGAAGACCACAGTTGCTCAACCAATATTTGCCAGACTAAGATATATTACAACGTGTCAAATCCAGCAATTTACGGGATTAAAAACAGCATCGGCACAAAGGCCGGAAAGAACAAACATGAATCTTTTTGTACTCGTATAACAAAATAATAACATAGACAAATTAAAATACCTCACAATATCTCACACATTTTAGAAACACTTGCAACAAGTGTGGTTCTTCTTCAGAATAAAATCTGAAGGAGAAGTCCTGAATTTATGAATAATTTACATAATGTAGAACAACTTTAATCAATCCACCCAGAAATCTACAGGTGCCTGACATAAAAGGGCTCAAACAGAGCTACAGTCTGAACATGTTCCCACTGCTTTTGATCAGTGAATTTCCATGACTTCTCCATTACTTTTTCAGTCATCCTTGATTACTGGATAAGACTTTTTAAAATAATTTTATAGAGACTGTACTCACAGAGTGGTGTCTAGCCATTTTCCTTTTTACTTAACTAGAAAAAAAAACACCTGTATATTTATGATTTCATTATCTTGCATGACTCTTTACAGATATGGTCAGTTTGGCCACAAATATTAAAGGTAACGTCTTAGTTTTAACAGGCCTGATACTAAAATACAGTGAACGCTGTAACAAGGTTTAAGAAGGAGAATCTCTTTCATAAAACCTCTGATATAACAAGTACTGATAAAAATAGCTGTTGTATATACATGTTGAAAACTGCAATTATTTTCAGTATTTTCTCTAAAAAAAAAAGGCCTTGAAATGTAAATAACAAAGGACATTCTGCCCCACTCCACACAGCAGATGGACAGTGAGCACACTGAATAAAATGTCAGCCCTCTAAAACTGGAAAATTAAGTTTAATTGCAATTTTAAATTGTTAGTGAAATCATCACATCACCACCTGCAGTGATGCAGTTATTGCACTTTTCACTCCTTTGAATTCAGTTACTGATGAAGACAATTAAGCTGAAACTATAAAAACACTATTAAAAAGTTATTATTATGGCAAGTTATTGATAGAAACAAACATTAAAACATTTTATCACCAGCTTAAATGCCAACTGTAATACTTAACTTATTAACATCTTGAATTCTAATATTACGTTTAGCATTAAAAACAAGAATAAACAACACTATCGCGTACAGTATTATAAAAAGCCGTCTAAAACTAAAGGGCTCTGAATAACAGGAAACTGCCTACATGAACCATAAACATTAAACACGCAGAAATAACATCATAGACATGTTTTGCTATAATAAAAATCACTTATATGTTGCTTAATAGTTGTAGTTTAAACAAGTATCCGGGCCAATTTTGACAGCCATCATCCAGGCGCATCCACGAAAGTCAGTCTACGGCATAAGCACAGGCTGTAGGGGTCAAATAGCGTGTGTATTCAAAGCACATCTGTTTAAATAAACGCAAAATTTAGATAAGTCTAGTTCATTTCCCTCACTTACCTCAATGCTGAGGAGTCGAGAGTAGTCCTGCTTTCGATGTGTATCCGCTGAGCGCTGTGAAGACACTGTACTGTGTGGACTCCCAGTCTCTCTCTCTCCCCTCCCCTGTGCGCAGCATCACCGCTTGCTTCACCTCTCTCTCTCTCGGTCTCTCTCTCTCTGAAATCTCGTACGGTCTAAGCGACAGAGCCGCTGATTGGCTGTCACTCGTAGCGCGGTGACTGAGAGGGATCATGAACATTAAGGGATGCGAAAGTAGTTTGAAAATTAAGCCTGCGTTATGTGATATCGTCGCGTCTGTTCAAATATTTGGGTCACTACTATTAACTCTCTACTTTGATTCAGTTTATCATTAATCTATTTTTGGCTGTGGAGGAAAAAAGGCAGTGGCGGATTTAAAACAAACGAACAAACTAAATTTGTGTGTGGGATATTTCACTCCAGAATGGAAATTACACATTTGTGTTATGTTAACCTGTATGACTTTCTTTTTTTCTGAGGAGCTCAAAAAGGCAGACTATTATGGACTCACAGCCTTAGTCATCATTCACTTTCATCTTTTTTTTCCATACAATGACTGAAGCTATCATTTTTACATCTTCTTTTGTGTTCCACTGAAGAAAGAAGAAAGTGGTATGGGATTAGAACAACATGAGGCTGAAGTAGGCCCACATAACAGGGTTTTCTTTTTTTGGGTGAACTATCCCTTTAAGTCTTCAGAATCCTGAACATGTTTTGCAAGATGGAGAACAAGCTTTTTAGTTCACTTTTCAAAGACTCTGACTTGGTGTCATAAATCTATTGACCCCGTGTAGCTGTTGTGGGCATGAAGCCTACCATTTTGCACTGAAGTTTTGCTGTCCATATATTTTTCTGCTGAGAATCAAAACCCCCTCAAGACCCCCGCCTGGCTTCTTTTGCACTGTGATGCTTTAGCACTTTTCTGACTAGTGATAAAAGAATTACTGATGTATGATCTCTGGTTATAGAACCAGCTGTACAGTTAGATTCCATAAAAAGAGAAATGCATCAGGCCGCCTACATCAGAAGCTATTATGTTCTTGGGCTTGTTGCATTTAATGGAGCTCTAAACGAAATTTTGGGAGGAGCATGTTTTTCTACTCCTTGTCAGTCATAAGAATACATAAACAGATGCTCAGCTCACTCCCATGACAGTTGTTCTCAGACATTCTTTATTTTGTAGAATCTCTACTGAATATTAAATTATATAGTCCATGGGGGAAATTTAGCACTTGAGCCTTCCATTATGGACAGCAAGCCAAATCAATTTACTTTAATAGTACCACTATCAGGATTAGATCAGTGGTCTCAAACCTATATATATATATATATATATATATATAGCTAACAGCTAAAAGATCATTGTCAACATATAAGTATACTATATCTCCATATAATAATTCTGCCTTTATGATGATATTTAAAATAGCTTAAATAGTCATTATAAATGAAAGGGGTTCTTTCTCAAGGAGATTGTCATTTTGGAGGTCAAACATTTTGAAAACCCTGAACTAGAAAAAAATTCTTTCTAACAAGAATTAGAAAGTGTCTATAAATAATTTTGGAAAGCATGTATTCTACAAAAAATACTCATAAGTCCAAGGCACTCGAATAATGTGAGAAAATATAAAAAAGCCTGTATACACATGGCTTTAAAGTTTTAAAAACAACACTTCTGTGGACCGATGCGTTGCGGCAAACTTACTTTCATCAGGATGTCACATCAGGACACATTATTCGAGTGCCTTGGACTTTGGAGTATTTTGACTTTACAAAAGAATCCCGCACCCAAAGAGCACCGATTTATGGATTTTTGCACCCCTGCAGCAGTTTTTTGCATTTTTGTATGTATCCTTTTATTATATTTTGAAATTATCAGTAAAAAAATATCAGTAAGCTTAATAAACATAAAATCATAATTTAGTGGGTACTTTCAGTTGGGAGGTGGCTGTCCCAAACCCTAACCACTAAATTTCAACTTATGAAAAAAAATAATAATTATAATAAAAAAAAAAATATATATATATTTTTAAATAAAATATATTTGCATTTTAGTCCATTGTTGTTGGTTTTTTTTTTTTTCAAAATATCTTTTTGATTTTTTTAAAAAAAAGTTAAGTTAAAAAAAAAGTGTTTATTTTAGATTTTCTTTGTAAATTATGAAATTTTATGTTAAAAAATGTGTCCAGCATTTTCATGTCACTACCAAAACAGTGTATGTCTTACTACATTGGCTGAGACTGATTTTAACTACACCCCTACATTTATAACCAGGAAATATTTATCATTTTGAGGCAACTGTGTTCAAAAGTATGAAAAATCTGTGTAGAACTTTAAAGAATGTCACTATCGAACATCATATTTCTATAATTAAACACTTTTTTTAGGAGTTATTCTATAACATTTAGTGTTTATATGAACTCTACTAGCTAACCATGTGCTGATTAACATCTTTAAGCTAGGTTCAAAAGTATCTAAAATTGTCACTCCTGAAACAGTCATGACCGAAACATTTGGAGTTTCAGTAGTTTTTTTATTTTATTTTATTTGGGTGTTATTCCATAAAATTGTCACTACTGTAACAGTCATGACCGAAACATGTCATCATTGTTTTAGTATACAGTTATGCAAATTTTTTGTATTTTAGTATGTTTTAGTAGTGTTATAGTATGTGGGTTAAAATGTAATGTGATGTGGTCGCTACCAAAACATTACTGTCACTACCAAAAATGTGCTGTCATGACCGAAACATGGGATGTTTTTTCCAAAATAATATATACTGAATTATCAATGTTATTATAGTGTTTGGTTCAGCGTATATTCAAAATAATGAATGCTTAACTTTGAAATCCATATGACAAAACTTTTTGCCTTTCACAAAGGAAAACTGGATTCAAAATACAACAAATCTCATAAATCACACTTGAAATATTGTTAAAATTGTAACTGTTATTGATTTACATCTGAAATATATGATATGATACCTATATGATACCTCTGATATATATATGGTCACACTTTTTAAGCTCCAATTCTCACTATTACCAAACCATTAACTATGACTTTTGTCTCAATAGACTACTAATTTTCTGCTTATTAGTAGTTAGTAAGGTAGTTGTTAAGTTTAGGTATTGAGTAGGGATGTAGAATATGGCCATGCAGAATATGTGCTTTATAAGTACTAATTAACAGCTAACATGTTATGAATAGGCATGCTAATAAGCAACTTGTTAATAGTGAGAATTGTTCTCTATACTAAAGTGTTACCATATATATTTACAAGGAAGATATAGAGGACAAATATTCCAAAACTTTCAGAAGCAATTTACAAATAATTTACTCACCCCCTTGTCATCCAAGATGTTCATGTCTATCTGTAGCACGTAAAGAAATTGTGGTTTTTGAGGAAAGCGTTTCAGGATTTTTCTCCATATAATGGACTTTGTTGGTGCCATGATTTTGAACTTCCAAAATGTAGTTTAAATGCAGCTTTAAAGGGCTCTAAACGATCCCAGCCGAGGAAGAAGGGTCTTGTCTAGCGAAATGATTAGTCTTTTATTTCGGAAAATAAAAATGTTTATACTTTTTAAGCACAAAAGCTCGTATAGCACTAGCTCTGGGATGTGCGTCCACAACGCTACGTACTATTGAATCACGTCGAAAGGTCACGCAGAACATAGGCGGAACTACAGCCCCAGTGTTTACAAAGCGAACGCACAAAGACTAAGGAAGTGCAAGTAAGTCAAACGCTGTTTACAAACAAAAAGGTACAACGATGTCGGACGAAGTTGTAGGAGAAAATTTATTTTTTGCCATACTCTACCTTTTTGAGCCGGAGTAAACAGACAATGAACTTGACGTAATTCGTAGCATCGTGAACGCGCATCCCAGGGCTAGTGCTACACAAGCTTTTGTGCTTAAAAAGTATACAAATTTTTATTTTTCAAAAAAAAAAAAAGACCGAGCCCTAGACTGAGTTTAGAGCCCTTTGAAGCTAGATTTAAACTGCATTTTGGAAGTTCAAAATTGGGGCACCAATGAAGTCCACTATATGGAGAAAAATCCTGAAATGCTTTCCTCAAAAAACATAATTTCTTTACGACTGAAGACAGAAAGACATGAACATCTTGGATGACAAGGGGGTGAGTAAATTATTTGTAAATTGTTGTTCTGGAAGTGGAGTTCTCCTTTAACTGCACAATTACTGCACCTTGGGTATTATACAGACATAGAAAATCTGTGGAAGAAAAATACATTTTTTCCAACTCAGACTTTAAACCATTTCTTTACAATGGCCCATTGTAAAGAAATATTTTTTTCGAAGCTGTAAATAAAACACACATTACTGGAGCATGTTTATGCCTTTCTTCAGATGCTGTGTTGTTTCCGTGTTACTTAAATGTTTGTAATCATGTGAAATTTGCTAGTAATTTCTGAGTGAACATTTTTTTCCAAAGTAAATACAACACCACTTCTTTTCAGTGTTAGATTCTGTTAGATTCAGCCCAATGAACTAGTAGTTTAAACTCATGAATTGAGTTTGTTGTGATAACTTAAATAGTAAGCTATGCATTAAAAGTCAAGCCCTAAAGTCAAAAGCCACATACCATGCTCAGTCATCAGACAGACACCCCATGAAACCTGGTCACACTTTAACGAAGCAATCCCGCTTCCTGTCGACTCCAACCACTCCTAAACACAATGGGAATTCCTCCAGGCCTGATGATGCCTCATTAGTCGTTCTGTTTGTGGGGGCACAGAATAAAGTTATTGTTTCAGCAGATTTATGACTCAGCATTTAGGAGTAGACTTGAATGATGTGAAATTTTTATTGCTTTGCTCACAAGACCCTGAGACATTTCACAACATCAGAAGAAATTCTAAAAATTGTCTTCACAATGTTTTTTTCTTTTTAAAGAATGACAGAAACTGTATTAATAATTCGAGTTACCAAGAATGTGACAAGTGCGCTCACAGGCATGATGCTCAACACTGGAAATGCCATGCGTTTACACACACCAGCTGAATTCCAACTGATGAAATCCTGACATGACCTAAATGTATTCTTTGACATGGCTGATGCACATTCCACTTGACTGCTGACAAAGCAGAAAGTCTTGCTCAAGTCAGCGTGAATAAATCTACAAATGCCTGTACAGTATGTGAGTAAAAAATGGAAAAATGGGAAAAGTGCAATATCCTGTCACACTGATAAATACACTGATAAAGCTGTACATGCATGTGAATTAAATAAAATGTATATATAGTATATATAGACTATTGATAATAATTCAAATGGCTTTGACTCCAGTAAACCAGCATGATACTGAAAATTCTCATCCTTGCTGTCTCCAGTCTCAATCTGTAATGTGAAGATGAGTATAAATGTGGTGGCGGAGGACGGGACGATAGCACACATGCTTTATGTTAACAGCCAATCACTCAGCAGATGTTTATGTTTATGCTGCATTAAGCGCTATCTAATCTAGCATGGATACAACACATACTCCATCACACATTAACTATGAAAATACCATTAAGGTGATTGTAAAGAGGCTGAGATTCGTCCAAAGTAGTGTTCATTTGAAAAAAAAAAAACATATACCAATCTACAAGGGTAAAAAAACGTCTGTTGTTTCATTTTCTAATCCAGGTCTGCCAATATGAATATTTTAAAGGATTTTACTGAGGCTTAGGACAGCAAACGATAATCCGCTTTAAATCAGTAACAGCATATTGGCTCAGGCTTATACCTTATACCACCCAAGACAGAGTCAAGGAGCAATGGGTGCAATGTAAAATAATAAGCAGCCCAGATATGTCATGCAATGCCTTCAATATTTCAAAGAAAAAAAAAAAAGACGTGCACGGAGCAAACGGCGGTTTGTATAACATACATAATTATGCTGATGACTTCTTGTCACATCCGAGTCTCCGTATCTCCATGTTTCCGAATGCAAATGTCTGAATTTCTTTTAATGAATGTGAAAACTTCAAGGGCATCTTATTTGCATGTCCTGTAAGCCTGGTGTGTTAAAAGATGAGCTGTAAAGTATCTATTCCCTAAGGATTCAAATGTGAGTCACTGAGGCCTAAGAAAGTAGTCCCGAGCTCTCTTGCTGAGCATGGAAAATCGCAGGGGTTGACCCGTCTCCGGCACTGGAATGTGATTTCCACCCTCAGCAAGAGAGCAGATCCCAAGGACCCAGGGCAACATCACTACAGCAGGGGGAAAAATTTATTAGACGTGCTTCTCAATAGACTTTGTCATGTTGCATTTATAGGGCTACTGTCATGGGGAAACAAGAGTGAAAGAGACAAACATTGGCCTGAAGAATTCTAGAAGGACATACAAGTACAAGTGTGTATTTTTAAATAAAACTAAGAAAAAAAGAAAAGAAAAGAAAAAAAGTTGCTAACATTGATGAATGCATTGGGCACAAGCAGCACAAGCAGCATTTACTAATGCATTATTAAAATCACATGTGTTTGTTAACATTAGTTCAGTGAACTAATGTGAACAAACAATAAATGACCGTTTTTATTAATTAACATTAAATATCAAAGATTAAGAAATAGTGTAATACATGTATTGTTCATAGTTAGTTCATGTTAGTTAATACATTAATGTTAACACATGACACCTTATTGTAAATTGTTACCGTTGTAAATAATTGGAGTATTATTTAAGTACTTTTTTTTTTTTACTAGGAATTGCTTTCCACTTAAAAATGTAATGTTTAATTCAGTGTCTAATATGCAGTTTCTTTGTAATTATAAAATTGACTGGCAATCATTAAGTGAAATTGTTTCAACATCATAGTGTGTTTTTAAATAAAACTACAAAAGTAAAACTTTGCAATAATGTACAATTCGTTAACATCAACAAATTGGGCACACTGTAAAAATGATTTGTTTGAAGGTGTAAATAACTGGAGTATTATTTGAATATGTTTTACTAGGAATTGCTTTCTACTTCAAAATGTCATGTTTAAGTCAATGTGTTATGTGCAGTTTCTTTGTAAGTAATTATAAAATTTACTAGCAATTATTAAGTTAAATTGTTTCAGCATTATAGTGTGTATTTAAAAAAAAAAAAATACAAAAAACTAGGTAACTTTGTACTAATGTACAATTCATTAACATTAATGAACACATTGGGTACACTGTAAAAATGTTTTTTTTTAGAAGTTGTAAAAAGTTGTAAAAAATTGGAGTATTATTTTAAAGTGTCATGTATGTGCAGTTTTTTTGTAAGTAATTATAAAATGTACTAGCAATTATTAAGTGAAATAATTTCAGCATCATTTGTGTGTTTAAATAAAACTACAAAAATGTGGCTAACTTTGCAATAATGTACAATTTGTTAACATTAATGAACGCATCGGGTACACTTTAAAAAAAAAAAAAAAAAAAATTAATGAACACATTGGGCCCACTGTAAAAATGATTTGCTTGAAGTTGTAAATATTTGAGTACGTTTTTACTAGGAATTGCTTTCAACTTCAAAATTTCATGCTTAAGTCAATGTCTTATATGCAGTTTCTTTGTAAATAATTGTAACATGGACGCTGAGGCAGTAGTAGAATCCATTAGCGGTAGTTTTATTAAAGTAGACAGAGTACAGAAAACAGGCAGAGGGTCAATACCAGAAGGCAGTCCAATATAGCAAACAATCTGACAGGGGCGATCCAGAGAGCGATAGTCAAAAGACAGATAATGGTCAAACCTTGAAATCAGTCCAAACAGGCAAATAAATCCAAACAGGGGTAATCCAAAAACACAATATCCAAGAACAGAGCAAGACGGCAACAGGTAATCCAACAGAGTAAATAAACGCTCGGTAAGGCAGGTTAAACATGCAATACTTCGCGAAGTACTAAGCACATGGCCAGTCTTTATATAGTGACAAACAGGAAGTAACAGTAGAAGCAGTAGAGGGAGCGTGCAGGCAGTCCTGGGGTGAGAGCTCCCTCTGCTGGCTAGGCGTTACAGAATCCCCCCCCCTAGGAGCGACTCCTGGCGCTCTAAACAGCAACAGTCCAGGTGGGTGGGGGAACAGAGGCAAAACAGGGGGTGGGACGGAGGGCCAGGTCCATGTAGAGCAGGTGGGCCTGGATCGTGGAGCAGGGACAGACAGTGAAGCACTGGAGGACCTGGACCATGGAGCAGTGGCAGACTGTGAAGCACTGGAGGACCTGGACTGTGGAGCTGTGGCAGACAGTGGAACCTTGGAGGACCAGGGCCGTGGAGCTGTGACAGACAGTGGAAGCTTGGAGGACCATGGCCGTGGAGCTGTGGCAGACAGTGGAACCCTGGAGGACCTGAGCCGTGGAGCAATAACAGACCGTGAAATACTGGAGGGCCTGGGCCGTGGAGCAATGGCAGAGTAGGGGACCATGGTGGGGCAGGCAGAGCAGGTAGAGCAGGGAGCCATGGCGAGGCAGGCAGAGCAGGTAGAGCAGGGAGCCATGGCGAGGCAGGCAGAGCAGGCACAACAGGAAGCCATGGCGAGGCAGGCAGAGCAGGCATAACAGGGAGCCATTGCAGGGCAGGCAGAGCAGGCAGAGCAGACAGGAGCAGAGATATCCACAGTGGGACTAATGACATGCATAGCAGAGCGGTGTGTACTTGAATGATTTCTTTGGCCTTCTTGATTGTAACATGGCAGGCAGAGAGTTCATCGTGGGACGCTGCCCCCATGGGAGGATCTACAGCTTGCGCTGACACCTCTGGGGGCATGGGCGCAGATGCTTGGGCAGGTGTGGCAGGGAAGTTATAAATGGCCTTCCTGGCCGTGACAGAACAGGCAGAGTCCTCGGGGAAACGCTGCCCCTTTAGGAGGTTCTGCAGCCGGAGCTGCTGCTTCTGGGGGCATTGGCGCAGACTCTTTGACAGAAGAGGCCTCTGGCGTAGACTCGTGGACAGACGAGGCCTCTGGAGCGGTCTCGTGGACAGGCGAGACCTCTGGAGCAGACGTGTGGACAGGTGAGGCCTCTAGAGCAAGTTCGTGGATAGACGAGGCTTTAGGAGCAGACTTGTGGACAGACGAGGCCTCTGGAGCACAGTGTGCAGCCCACACACTGAAAATGGCTATGGCCATTACAGGCAGCACAGTAGCTAGTGGGATGTCTGTTGACCTTGTGGGTGCTGATGCTATGGGCTTGTGGTTTGTGAATGTGGGCTCTGCGTGGCTTGGGAGCGTGGGCTCTGCGTGGTCAGCTGATACGTGAGGTGGCTTGAGAAGGTCAGAGGGGACCTGGTGAGATTCTGGTAGAACAACGGTTTTTTGACTTGACTCAGGGAGGCCTGCCGTGGCCGGACTTGACTCAGGAGCAACAGCAGCAACCTGACTTGGTTCATGAAGAACAACCGTGGCTTGACTTGGCTCATGGACGACAGCAGTAACTTGACTTGGTTCATGGAGATCAACTGTGGCGTGGCTTGGTTCAGGGAGATCAGCTGTGGCTTGACTTGGTTCGGGAATAACAGCAGCAACTTGACTTGGCTCACGAAGATCTGCTGTAACTCGGCTTGGCTCATGAAGATCAACTGTGACTTTGCTTGACTTGAGGGCTACAGCTATAACTTTACTTGACACAGGAGCAATAGCTGTAACTTGATTGGACTTCAGAAGAGCAGCTCTGACCTGACTTGACACAGGAAACACAGCTTTAATGTGACTTGACGCTGGAACAACAGCCGTGACCTGACTGGACTCTGAAACTTGACTTGACTCAGGAAACGCAGCTGTAACTTGACTTGACTTGGAAACTTGACTTGACTCGGGAAACACAGCTGCAACATGACTTGACTCAGGAACAATATGGCTTGACTCAGGAACAACATGGCTTGACTCAGGAACAACATGGCTTGACTCGTGGGGAACTGCTGTGACTTGGCTTGACTCGTGGGGCACAGCTGCGACTTGGCTTGACTCGTGGGGCACAGCTGGCGACTTGGCTTGACTCGTGGGGAACAGCTGTGACTTGGCATGGCTCATAGAGAACAGCTGTATCTTGGCTTGACTCATGGGGAACAACAGCTGTATCTTGGCTTGGCTCGTGGAACACAGCTGTGACTTGGCTTGATTCATGGGGAACAACTGTGTCCTTGCTTGACTCATGGAGAACAACAGCTGTATCTTGGCTTGGCTCGTGGAACACAGCTGTGACTTGGCTTGGTTCATGGGGAACAGCTGTGGCCTTGCTTGATTCATGGAGAACAGCTGTAGCAGCGGTTCATGGGGAACAACAGCTGTGTCTTGACTTGACTCGTGGAGAACAACAGCTGTATCTTGGCTTGACTCGTGGAGAATAACAGCTGTATATTGGCTTGATTCTGTTGCTTGACCAGGCTCTGTAGCTTGACCGGGCTCTGTAGCTGGACTTGACCCTGGAACTGGACTTGACCCTGGAACTGGACTTGACTTGGAAGCCTTGGACTTTGGAGCAGCAGCTGTAGCTTGACTTGACACAGGAGACATAGCTGCAACTTGACCTGACTCTGAAGATGCACCTGCAGCTTGACTTGGCTCAGGGGTAGCTGCCGTAACACGAGGGAGCGCCATCTTAGCTGTCCATACAGCCATTAGGGGTGAGTCCAGCACGTGGGTCATCATGTGGCGTGACTTGGAGACAGCGACCATCTTATGGAGTGGCTCTGGGATGGCGGCCATCTTGTGAACTGGCTTGGGGAAGGCGGCCATCTTGTGGACTGGCTCTGGAATGGTAGCCATCTTGTGAACAGGTTTGGGGATGGCGGCCATCTTGTGGACTGGCTCTGGGATGGCGGCCGTCTTGTGGACTGTCTTAGGGACGGCGGCCATCTTGTGGACTGGTTGTGGGAGGGCGGCCATGACGGGTGCAGGCCCTGGAGCGGCAGGCATGGCGTGAGCAGGCCCTGGAGCGGCAGGCATGGCGTGAGCAGGCTTTGGCTTGGTGGATGTGGCTTGAGCAGGCTTTGGCTTGGCAGGCATGACGTGAACAGGCTTTGGCTTGGTAGACGTGACTTGAGCTGGCCTTGGCTTGGCAGGCATGACGTGAACAGGCTTTGGCTTGGGGGACGTGACTTGAGCTGGCTGTGGCTTAGTAGGCATGACGTGAACAGGCCTTGGCTTGGTGGACGTGACTTGAGTTAGCTGTGGCTTAGCAGGCTTGGTTTGAGGAGCCTCTGGCGTGATGGTGACGATACCGGACATGAAGGTTGGGATGTGACGGGTCTCTGGTTTGCTTGAGGTGAAGGGAGCTGGTTGTGGTGGGGTGGCTACTGCAGGATTGCGGGGTCCCTCGTCCGCAATCCCGACAGTAAAAGGTGAGCCACTTAAACGCAAAGCTAAGTCTATGTATTTTTCAAGAGTCCAGTGTGGGGTATTGCGTGGCATGAGACGTGAAATGTCCTTACTTAAACCAAAACGGAAGATGTCCTTAAGAAATATTTCATTAAAGTCCACCTGATCGCACAGTTCACAAAAGTCCATCACATAGTCCTCAATGGGATGGTTTCCTTGGCGGAGCCTGACGAGACGATCTGCTGGGTTCATGGTTTTGGTCGTAATTTCCGCTGGATTCTTGGTAGGCGAAGTATTCTGTAACGGAGACGCTGAGGCGGCGTTAGAATCCATAAGCGTAAGTTTATTAATCACAGCAGCAAACATAAACGTATAAACAGGCAGAGGGTCGAAACCAAAAGCAGTCCAATAGCATACACGACATGAACGTAATCTAAGCAGCAGAGAGTTTAGGCAGGCAGTGGGTCAAATTCCGAGCAAACAGTCCAATAGAACAACCAAAACAACAGGGGTAATCCAGATAGCGATAGTCAAAAGGCAGATAAGGGTCAAACCTTGAAAACAGTCCACACAGGCAAACAATCCAACAGGGGTAATCCGTAAATACAATAATCCAGAGACAGAGCAAGACGGCAACAGGTAATCAAACAGAGTATAGGTAAACGCTTGGTAAGGCAGGTGAACTGGCAATACTCCGCAACCTTAAGAGCACATGGTCAGTCTTTAAATACTGCCAAACAGGAAGTAGCAGTAGAAGCAGCAGAGGGAGCATGCAGGCAGTCCTGGGGTGAGGGCTCCCTCTGCTGGCTTGGCATTACAGAATCATTGTTTGAATGGTGGATAAAGAAGCCCAATTAACTTCCAAACAAATTCAAACTGATCTGCAGACACAGGCTACAACAGTGTCTGTCACCATCTGAATCAAAAGGGATGCTATGGTAGGAGACCCAGGAGGACACCACTGCATAAAAAAAAAACAAGACTGGAGTTTGCTAAAACATCTGTGACAAAACCACAATCCTTCTGGGTGAACGTACTGTGGACAGAGACAAAAGTAGAGCTTTTTGGTAAAGGACATTATGGCACTGTTAACAGAAAAAGAAATCAGGCCTTCAAAGAAAAGTACACAGTCCCTACAGTCAAACATGGTGGAGGTTCAAATATGTTTTGGGGTTGCTTTACTGCTTCTGGCACTGGATGCCTTGACTGTGTGAACGGTATCATGAAATCTAATGATTACCAAAGAAATCTGGGGCGCAACATAGTGGCCAGTGTCAGAAGGCTGCATCTCCACCAGAGGTCATGGGTCTTCCAGCAGGACAATGACCCGAAACACACTTAGCACTCAGAAATGGTTACAAACAAAGCGCTGGAGAGTTCTGAAATGGCCAGCAATAAATCCAGATCTGAATCCCATAAAACACCTGTGGCGAGATCTCAGAACAGCAGTTGGGAGGAGGCATCCTTCAAAACTGAATGACCCGGAGCAGTTTGCAAAAGAAGAGTGGTCCAAAATTCCAATTCCTTACCAAAAAGAAGTATACTTCAAGATTATTTTATTAAGTATATCTAAGTAAAGTTCAAGTATATTTTGAAGTATACTTTATGTAGTACGTATACAAATATGAGTGTACTAGTAGTATACTTTTAAATGTACTGTTCTAATACTCCTTGGGACTAAATTGGCCCACTTTCTAGTATATAAAAGTATACTTTTAAGTATACTTTAAGTATAACAATAGTAAACTTTGAGTACATAAGTAGTTTACATCTATGTTTTCAGTTTGTACTGCAAGTATACTAAAAGTGAACTTATAGGTATACTGAGAGTTTACTAATTAAATACTTTTTTATGTATTTTTAGTACACTTTGAAGTATAGTCTCAGTAAACTACTAGATAGTAGTTTTATACTGCAAGTATACTCATAAGTTCTTTAAGTGAACTTTATATGAACTTTTTAAGTATACTACTATGTCCCTATTTACATATATTAATATATATTTCGTTATATGAATATCTGAACATACAAAATATTATAAACCACTTAGTCTAATATGTAGACAATGTTGTCTTTGTTTGTAAAGCATTTTACAAGATTAAGATATCCAGAGAATGGATATACAGTGGGGCGAAAAAAGTATTTAGTCAGCCACCAATTGTGCAAGTTCTCCCACTTAAAAAGATGAGAGAGGCCTGTAATTTTCATCATAGGTATACCTCAACTATGAGAGACAAAATGAGAAAAAAAATCCAGAAAATCACATTGTCTGATTTTTAAAGAATTTATTTGCAAATTATGGTGGAAAATAAGTATTTGGTCAATAACAAAAGTTCATCTCAATACTTTGTTATATACCCTTTGTTGGCAATGACAGAGGTCAAACATTTTCTGTAAGTCTTCACAAGGTTTTCACACACTGTTGCTGGTATTTTGGCCCATTCCTCCATGCAGAGGGGTTGAGAGGGTTGAGATCTGGAGACTGGCTAGGCCACTCCAGGACCTTGAAATGCTTCTTACGAAGCCACTCCTTCGTTACCCGGGCGGTGTGTTTGGGATCACTGTCATGCTGAAAGACCCAGCCATGTTTCATCTTCAATGCCCTTGCTGATGGAAGGAGGTTTTCACTCAAAATCTGACGATACATGGCCCCATTCATTCTTTCCTTTACACGGATCAGTCGTCCTGGTCCCTTTGCAGAAAAACAGCCCCAAAGCATTTGGATGCAACTCAGCATTCTTTCTCCTCCAAACACGATGAGTAGAGTTTTTACCAAAAAGTTCTATTTTGGTTTCATCTGACCATATGACATTCTCCCAATCCTCTTCTGGGTCATCCAAATGCTCTCCAGCAAACTTCAGACGGGCCTGGACATGTACTGGCTTAAGCAGGGGGACACAACTTGCACTGCAGGATTTGAGTCCCTGGCGGCGTAGTGTGTTACTGATGGTAGCCTTTGTTACTTTGGTCCCAGCTCTCTGCAGGTCATTCACTAGGTCCCCCCGTGTGGTTCTGGGATTTTTGCTCACCGTTCTTGTGATCATTTTGACCCCACGGGGTGAGGTCTTGCGTGGAGCCCCAGATCGAGGGAGATTATCAGTGGTCTTGTATGTCTTCAATTTTCTAATAACTGCTCCCACAGTTGATTTGTTCACACCAAGCTGCTTACCTATTGCAGATTCCCAGCCTGGTGCAGGTCTACAATTTTGTTTCTGGTGTCCTTTGACAGCTCTCTGGTCTTGGCCATAGTGGAGTTTGGAGTGTGACTGTTTGAGGTTGTGGACAGGTGTCTTTTATACTGATAACGAGTTCAAACAGGTGCCATTAATACAGGTAACAAGTGGAGGACAGAGGAGCCTCTTACAGAAGTAGTTACCGGTCTGTGAGAGCCAGAAATCTTGCTTGTTTGTAAGTGACCAAATACTTATTTTCCACCATAATTTGCAAATAAATTCTTTAAAAATCAATGTGATTTTCTGGATTTTTTTTGTCATTTTGTCTACCATAGTTGAGGTATACCTATGATTAAAATTACAAGCCACTCTCATTTTTTAAATGGGAGAACTTGCACAATTGGGGGCTGACTAAAAGCTTTTTTACCCCACTGTAAGGGGTTGAAAGTATCTAGGTCTCAAAACTAGATACACAAACCTCAAGAACGGTGGCAGTCAGCAAATATTACAAAGATGAGATCTTTATACAACAAATAACTAACAATAATGACAAAACAACAAAAAAAGTTTAAATGAAGTCAGTAATCTGCAAAACAATAATCCTATAACAGTAACTGCATAATTTATTCATGCTTCAATGCATGCTGGGAACTTACAAAGCCTTAAAATTTCAACAGTATAAAATTCTGTGTTCAGACAACTGTGTTTGACTAGTTGGAATAACATTTGCAGCAATTTTGTTGGTCTGACAAGGGTTTTTATATAGTTTCAAGAAAATAGCATTGTTTAGTATTTGAGACTCAAAATGTTTCATAAAATGGAAAATATGTATTTGCATTTTTTACAGTGTGGAAACATCTGTTTTGGTTTCTTCTTCGCTTGTGTTTTTGGAAATTCTGTACAGAAGATCTGTAATAGCATCTCTGTAATAGCAAGCTGCTCATCTGAAGCTCTCTTTCCCCCCCAGAGCTAAACAACTGTGAACTGAATGTGTGACCAAAAACTTTTTATTTTCACAGCCTTCACTTTACACACAAAATCAATAACTTTATCTTTTTTCTCAGCAAGGAGGGGAGAGGATGGAAAGAGGGTGCACAATAACTCCTTTGACCGCAGAATGATGCGATTTATCAGTTATGCAGGGTTTTGCACACCCCTTTGGAGCACAAACAATTTAATATACTGGAAAAGCTATTACATTTTGTCAAACCCATTGGACTGTTTGTTTTGGTTTTGCCCTTGTCACACCCCCATTCAACACACAGCCCTGACACATTTTCAGCAAAGTTAACTGTGTGTTTATTTAATGAAGACTGTTTTCTCACAATGCAGACAAATGTGTGATGAAACATTGTGTTGTTAAGAAATAAATGACTATGAGAACAGTTCAAATGATTTTTTTTTTTTTTTTAGATGAGGTATTCTATTGTTTATGGTCACTGTCAGGAATACCATTTAATGATTTTATTTCAAAACATTAACATATTGATAGATATATTTTTTGCCTTATATATTTGGTAACTATTCACAGTAAGGTTTCATTTGTTATCTGTAGTGTTAGATGACCCTATAGGTAGGCAATCTTCTGAGCAATTCTCACTAGGGAACGGTAACAATGAAACAGGTAAACTAGAAATTTATTTGGCTGATTAAATATTTCAAGGATTACAGCGGGATTGAAATAGACAAAAACCAAAAAGAAAAAAAAAAGAAAAAAGACCTGACAGACTGACACCAGACGGACAGAAAAGTCGGAACATCCGATTATCCTGTTTAAGTTAAGGGGAATGATTCGATTAATCAGAAAGCAAGAAGACATAAATAAGAGAATAATGAAATTGCAGAAATAATTGATTGCTTTGAATGTTTTTATTATTATTATTATTATTATTATTGAACTCTGTAGCAGAAGAGTTAGAAACATTGAGAATTCAAGCTTCCTCTTTAGCCTTTAAAACATTTTAGACTCAGTCTGATCTTATCAGAGGTGGGGACCAGGGTTGCTCACTTGTTGCAACTTGTCACGGAGGCAAGACAGGAAATGAAAGATCAAGGAGAGGTCCCTGTGTAGCGTGGCGGAGAGCTCGAACGCGGATGTGCACGAACAAGCAGGTTAACCACGCAGTTTATCTGAGAACGCTCCGACAAAGGAGTTAAGATTCCCACCAGGAAATCCGCGTTCTCACACGCACACAGACAAAAACACAAAAGCTCCGGAGAGCGGTACTCACGTGAGTAGAGATGATGAGAGAAGAGGCGACCTTCAAAAGAGTCCCGCATGAACTCAATGTCTGGTGCCAAACCAACCTTTACTTCCTGTTTATATACCCACGGAGATTACTTCCGGGACCTCGTGACCTCACGTGATCCGGTGCGTGTGACAGTACCCCCCCCCTCCAGGGCCGGCACCAGACGGACCCGGGGAGGAGGATACCCGACGACGGTAGTCCTGGATGAGGGCTGGATCCAAGATGAACCGCCCGGGGACCCAAGACCGCTCCTCCGGACCGTAGCCCTCCCAGTCCACCAGATACTGGGTGCCACGGCCCCGGGGTCGAGAGTCGAGGATTCTCCGGACGGTGTAAGCAGGACCACCGTCAATGATCCGGGGTGGGGGGGGAGCAGGGACCTGGAGAGATAGTGGAGAAAAAAAAACAGGTTTTAGTTGTGATTGGTGGAATACGGGATGGATCCGGAGGGAAGCAGGCAGCTGGAGCCGGAAGGTGACAGGGTTCAGACGGTGGGTGATCTTGAAGGGGCCAATGTAACGAGGGGTGAGTTTTTTGGAGTCCGTTCGAAGGTTAATGTGGAGAGGTAAACCCTGTCACCTACGTGGAACAATCGTCCCGGAGGGTGTCGGCGGCGGTGCTGCGTGATGTAGCGTCGATTGGTCTTAAGAATGGCAGCCCGAGCGTGGTTCCAGAGCCGCCGACACCGGCGGACCAACTGTTGGGCCGACGGGACTTCAACCTCCGGCTCCTGATGTTCGAATATGGGAGGTTGAAACCCGTAGCATACCTCGAATGGGCTTAGGCCGGTGGAGGTGGAGGTGTGGAGGTTGTTTGATAGTTCGGCCCAGACGAGGTAGCTGGCCCAGGAGCGCTGGTGTTCACTGGCAAAACATCGGAGGAAGCGCTCCAGTTGTTGGTTGGCCCGCTCCGTCTGGCCGTTAGTCTGAGGGTGGAAACCGGACGAGAGACTGGAGGTGGTACCGACCAGACGGCAGAAGGCCTGCCAGAACTTGGCCGTGAACTGGGGCCCTCTGTCCGAGACGATGTCCTTGGGGAACCCATGCAAGCGGACTACATGTTCGAGAATTAATTCTGCGGTGGTTTTAGCAGAGGGGAGTCCGGCGAGAGCCACCAGGTGCACGGCCTTGGAGAAACGATCCACGATGGTGAGGATGGTGTTCTTTCCCTGGGAGTCGGAGAATCCAGAGACGAAATCGAGGGAGATGTGGGTCCAGGGCATTTGGGTACGGGGAGGGGCTGCAACTCCCCGGTGGAGGGCGCGTTGGGGTTCTTAGAGCGGGCACAGGTGTTGCAGGCCTGGACGTACTCCTGTACGTCCTTCCTCAGCGTCCTCCACCAGAAGGCCCGGCCGATGAAATTGATGGTTCTCTGGACTCCCTGGTGCCCGGCCAACGTGGAGTCGTGTCCCCACTGGAGCACCTCCTGTCGAAGGATGTTGGGGACGAAGAGGCGTCCAGCGGGCGTGTCCGGTGGTGGTGGTTCTTGGCCGTGTGCCTGGCGTACTCTCTCTTCTAACCCCCACCGGATAGGAGCCATGATGATCTGGGGGGGGTAAGACAGGCGCGGGTTCGGAAGTGATGGTGTCACGTTGGTGTTGACGGGAGAGTGCATCGGCTTTAAAGTTCTTGGATCCGGGGCGGTATGATAGGTGGAAGTTGAAGTGCTCAAAGAAAAGTGCCCACCGCGCCTGTCTCGGGTTCAACTGCTTCGTCTAACGAATGACTGTGAGGTTCTGGTGATCCGTCCAGACGGTGAATGGGTCACCGCCGCCCTGGAGCCAGTGACGCCATTCCTCCAGAGCCCACTTGATGGCCAACAGCTCACGATCCCCTACCCCGTAACGCTGCTGTGTGGGATTAAATTTTCTGGAGAAGAAGCTACAGTGGTGTAGCTTCTCGTCTGGACCTCGTTGTGAGAGAACAGCTCCTAAACCCACATCGGAAGCGTCCACCTCAACAACGAAGTGTTTGGTCGGGTCAGGATGGATGAGGACAGGTGCAGTGGTAAACTGATGGCAGAGTGTCTTGAATGCCTGGGTGGCTTCCGGGGTGAGGTGGAAGTCTCCGCGAGATGGTTTGGTGAGAGCAGTGAGAGGCGCTGCAGTGGAACTGAAGCCCCAGATAAATCGCCTGTAGAAATTGGCGAACCCCAGAAACCGCTGTAACTGTTTAAGCGACGTGGGTAGGGGCCACACACGCACAGCCTCCAGCTTCTGGGGATCCATGGCCACACCCTGGGCTGAGATGACAAAACCAAGGAATGTGGTGGTGTGCTGGTGGAAAGTACATTTCTCCAACTTACAGAACAACTGGTGGGCCAGCAACCTCTGTAGCACTGCTCGGACATGCTGGGTATGCTCCTTTTGGGTCTTCGAGTAGATCAAGATATCATCAAGATAGGCGTAACACCATCTACCCAGCATGTCCCGGAGAACGTCGTTGATGAAGTGTTGGAAAGCAGCTGGACTATTGCAGAGGCCGAAGGGCATAACGAGGGTCTCGTAGTGACCGGTGGGGGTTATGAATGCCGTCTTCCACTCATCACCCTCCCTGATGCGTACCAGGTTGTAAGCGCTCCGTAAATCCAACTTCGTAAAGAAGTGGGCACCAGAGAGGGCGTCCAGGGCGGTGTTGGTAAGAGGGAGTGGATGACGGTTCTTCACAGTGATCTGGTTGAGCCCCCGATAGTCAACGCACGGTCGGAGACCCCCGTCCTTCTTTTTGACGAAGAAGAACCCCGCGGCCGCGGGTGAGCTGGAGGGTCGGATCGTACCTGAGCGAAGACCCTCCGCCACGTACTCCTCCATCGCCAGTTGTTCTTGGGCCGACAAGGAGTACAGGTGGCCGCGGGGCGGTACCGCGCCCGGCACGAGATCGATAGCAAGGTCGTAGGGGCGATGAGGAGGCAGTCGAGCCGTGCTACGCCTGCTAAAAACCTCGGCCAGGTCGCGGTACTGGACGGGGATAGCTTCGAGGTCGACATCAGAGGCCTCGGACTCCCCCGAACACGTCCCAACCTTGGCCCGGAGACAGAGCTCCTGACAGGTCGCACCCCAGTGGATGATACGGTTAGAGGTCCAGGAAATGAGAGGGTCGTGAGTGATGAGCCAGGGGTGTCCAAGGATGATAGGTGGTGCGGGAAGCTTGGTGACATAGAGGTGGATGTTCTCGGAGTGTGAGCCGATGATCAGTGTTAACTCTTGAGTGCGATGAGTGATGGGGCTAAAGCTGAGGGGGCCGACCATCGAGGGCGGTGACGTTCAAAGGTTGGGATAACGCCTCGGTTACAATCCCCAACTGGGCAGCATAAGCCTGATCGATGAAGTTCCCAGCCGCACCCGAATCAACGAATGCGGTGGTCTCGATCCGTTGGTGGCCCATGAGGATTGATACCTGTAGCAGCAACCGGGAAATGAAGGACTTAGGGTAGGTTTTCGCAGCGGTGGGACCAGATGAAGACCTCCCCCTCTTCACCTGGTCTGTCCGTTTCCCGGCCGAAGAGGGCAGATAGCTCGGTGATGGTCCGGGGAGGCGCAATAGGCACACAGGCCCTCGCAGTAGCGTCTGGCCCTCTCTGCTGCTGACAGGGAGGTGCGCCCTATTTGCATGGGTTTCCCGGCCCCGATCGGGTGGGCCTCTGAGGCGACTGGTGGAGGTGGTGGAGACGCAGCGACAGCGTGGGAGGTAGATGGCTCTGGAGTCCTCTGATAACCGGGGGATCCTGTAAAGGAACGGAAAACAGATTTAGTGGAGTGACTCATTCGCTGATCCACCCGGAGGGCCAGCTGGATCATGCCCTCCAGGGTGTCAGGGAGCTCCCGCACAGCCAATTCGTCTTTGAGATGGATGGAGAGTCCTTCATAATAGGCTGTGCGGAGAGCTGCGTTTGACCAGGTTGTCTGTATGGCAAGGGTGCGAAATTACGTAGTGTATCTGCTGCTTGAGGTGGTAGAGACGTGAGTCGACCTCCACCTCGCTCTCAGGATGTTGGAAGACGGTTCTGAGTTCGGTGGTAAAAGCCAGATACGAGTGTGCGATGTCCCCATCGGCCTTCAGAACCGCCGTAGCCCACTCGGCTGCCTGCCCCGTGAGGAGGGACGTGAGGAGAGCAATCCTGCTGCGGTCAGTGGGGTAACGTGATGGCTGAAACTCAAAAACCAGACTGAGATTAGTGAGGAAAACATCACATTTGGTCCCGGACCCATCCCATTTGTCCGGGAGCGATATCTTGGGATGACTGGCAGGGGGAGGTTGGCGGATTGGTTCGGTAGGAGGAGCCTGAGCAGCGGCCAGGTCGTCATGGTCCGCCTGCAGGGCGGTGAGATCCGAACGGAGGTTCGCGCACTCCGCCCGAAGACCTGCGGTCTCGGTGCGCAGTGCTGTAATCTCCGCCCGGAAATGCACCAGCTCCTGCCGCAGTCTCATAATTTCCGCAGCCTGCTGCCGGATCACTCCCACCAGCTGTTCCAAATCCGCCGGGACCATCTCGGGACCAGACATTCTGTCACGGAGGCAAGACAGGAAATGAAAGATCGAGGAAAGGTCCCTGTGTAGCGTGGCGGAGAGCTCGAACGCGGATGTGCACGAACAAGCAGGTTAACCACGCAGTTTATCTGAGAACGCTCCGACAACGGAGTTGAGATTCCCACCAGGAAATCCGCGTTCTCACACGCACACAGACAAAAACACAAAAGCTCCGGAGAGCGGTACTCACGTGAGTAGAGACGATGAGAGAAGAGGCGACCTTCAAAAGAGTCCCGCATGAACTCAATGTCTGGTGCCAAACCAACCTTTACTTCCTGTTTATATACCCACGGAGATTACTTCCGGAACCTCGTGACCTCACGTGATCCGGTGCGTGTGACACAACTGTTGAAATTTTGATTTTATCAGAGCGTGAGACAAGTATTGCTTGCAATAGCTTTTGAAACTGCAACGTATATGTGTTACTTAACTTGCTTAATGTTTTAGAAATATTTAATTGTTAACGAAGCTGCAGAAGTGAACTTAAGTTCACGAGTTCACCCTCACATCTAATCTGGTTGAGTAGACAGTAAGCATATTTTGGCGTGCTGTCCTGGGGGAGGGCTCCGAGCCCGGAATATGCCCCAAACCCAGAGAACTCCCTCCATCCCAAGTATAGGATGAGGATAGATTAAGAGTGAGGAGTTGGGGTGGAGGGGGGATGCCGAAAAACAGTCGAATGACGGAGGTAAGTTGGCTGTGTGCTCACATATGACTTGTGCTAGTTTGGATGATTAGCTAGACGAGTTGCACCTGTGCAAGATTAGTTGCTTATCTGATCATGCTCCTCCCGAACTTATCAAACACCATTTAAAGAGTAACATTTTATTTTTCCTCTGTACTGCATTGAAATGTTGCCATGTGTGTGTGTGTGTGTGTGTGACCCTGGACCACAAAACCACTCTTAAGTCACTGGGGAATATTTGTAGCAATAGCCACAAATACATTGTATGGGTCATAATTATAGATGTTTTTTTTTTTTTGCCAAAATCATTAGGAAATTAAGTAAAAACATATTTTTTGATTAGTAATATGCATTGCAAATAATATGAAGCGCCACGTAGGATTTAAATCAAACTTCGCTTATCAATACATACATAAAACACGTGCATATACACCTAGAAATTACTTGCATATACATGTGTAGCATCTGGACCAATCAGACATACAGTTATTTGTTACATTTAACAAATAATCTTTAAAACCAACAACCCAGCTATATGCTGGAGTTTTGAAGACAACCCCCCCAAAGCAACGAACACCCCAAAAGGGCTTAGTTGCCACGGTGACTATCTGATAAGAGGTTTTATTGCTTCAAGGAATGCACATCTGCCCATGCTACATGTGCCATAGGAAAGACACAATGCCTATAGAGATAGACTCTTTCCTATTCATTCACAGACAAACCTTTCTTGGACCTTCCTATCACACATAGCCCAGGTTATTGTGTACAGTATTACTGCATTGTATTCTAATTTTGTCTGTTGTATTCGTATTTGTCTTTCTACTGTTTTATGCATGCGTTATGATAGATGACTAGTTGTATAAAGCACCTATGTCATGTTTGGTCTCTTTTAATTCGTATGTTGATGATCTAAAAGATGGTGTAAATTAGATGTTGATACCTACGCAACATATTAGTGTTTTAAGAAACCTTAGTAGTTTTTGCATCAACACCCAGTCGAATTACATATGCAAAATACCATGCTCACAGACAAAGAGTCGTAAACTTTCCCTCCTAAGGTGAAAGTTTCCATTGGTTCGCGGACCTCCTGGAGGCGCAGCCTCCAGAGAGCTTAAAGGCAAACGGTTGACCGCCTCCCTGGTTCTTCCTTCTTCTTCTCTCTCTTCACTTTTTCACTCGTCTGCAACATCTTCCGATTGCTGCCCGTGTGGAGGAACCCATGGGGAGCCGGAGCCGGCACAGGGCGTGCCTGGCGGGCCCGACAGGCCCAACACTGGCTCTCGACCACTAAAAGCCAGACACTTCCAATCAACTCCTGAATTCATTTTCATGACTCGCCTCAGTCAGTCAGTGGTTCTTTTAGAACCTAAGAAGATGAGCTAGAACTCTTCAGGACTTCCCTAAGCACGCGCCAGGCCTTGCGGCCTTGTCTTTCCATTCCTCAAAGATCACAGGACTTCAGCTGAGTCCCTCTCAGCTCTTAGTTCTTCTTCACTTTCACATGGGAAGAAACTCCCAGTCACCATTGAGTCAGAACATCTTTGGAATTCATCACTCTTCAGACCCAGAAGAACGCGATCACGATTCCAAAACCACCACTGCTCCAACCATCAAGACCTTCACCAGAGACTGCATTTGGACACTTGTTCAACGACCAAGGCAATGCAAGTATCGTACATTTAACTAAACAAACAGAGGTTTAGTATAAGCTGTAGACAGCACTGATGGTTTCACAGCAGGTGGTTAACTGACTCTTTTCATAGCTTCATGTTCCTTCTCTCTCTCTAACTGCTTCTCACTGACCCTTCTCCTATGTATGAGTGCTTTTATGTTTGTTTGTTTAGATTAGTTATGTGTTAGTCCTTCGTTAATAAAACTCTTGTGCACAAATTACATGAGTGTTGATTCTGATTCTGCTTTGCAAATTAATGTCCCTTTACGATTCCGATTCGAGCTACATGCTCTAATGCAATGGTATTTTAAGAAAGTTATTTTCTGTGGCTAAGAAAATATCACTTCTTATAGTTGATATAAAGATTATACTGAATGTTCGCTGAGCGAACAGATTAGTTGATGGAAAATTGATTCTGCTACAGTTACTACTGGCAGCTGATATAAGTAATTGTAATTAATCATAATTAATTGTAATTATTTATATACATTTCCCTTTGAGCTAAATTCGCGACACATGTATACTATTGGATGTTCAACATATATATGGTGTGGCATCCGTCCGTCTCGGGAGACGATGGTATAGCTTCTTGTGAGTCTACTTGCACAACCGAGAGTGGCTGTGCAGTCCGACTTGGGAGTGGCAGTTCCTGCCGTACTTTGTGCAGGTGAAGGCGGATGGCTGTTGTTGTAGCTGCTGTTCCCGCTGCTTCCGCCTGAATCTTTTCTGAGTGGCATTCTCGTATCGCTCAGCCTCTACGCACAATGCACCCTGCCTGACTGTATGCCTCCAGGCTGGGCGGTCATCTGCTTGACTTTCCCATGAGTTGAAATCGATGGAGCACTGCTTCATGTCCTTCTTGCAGATGTCTTTGAATCGCAGTTTTGGGCACCCTGTTCGCCTTTGGCCTTCGACCAGCTCACCATAGAGGAGGTCTTTGGGGATACGGCCTGCGTCCATTCTCTTGACATGGCCGAGCCACCTGAGACGCCTTTCACTGAGAACTGCATGCAAAGTGCTCATGTTGGCTCGCTCCAACACTTCAGTATTGGGGACCCTATCCTGCCACTTGATCTGCAGTATGCGACGCAAACACCTCATGTGGAAGCTGTTGAGTTTCCTTTCGTGCCTCGCATAGGTGGTCCACGTTTCACTGCCATAGAGACACAGCACAGTCTGGTCTTCTCAGTGAGGCTGGAATTGTTCCACACTCGCTGGTTCAGTTTTGCCATGGCTGTGGCAGCCTTGGCAATCCTGCTACTGATCTCTGAGTCGATGGACAGCGAGCTGGAGATAGTGGACCCGAGGTAGGTAAAGTTCTCAACACCCTCCAGGGTGTATCCGTCAATGGCGATGTTCGGAGTCGTCTCTGTGCCCTGGGCCATGACTTTAGTCTTCCTCAGGCTGGTGGTCAGTCCAAATTCCTTGCACGCATGGAAAAGGCAGGTGACAAGCTGCTGAAGTCCGTCTTCGGTGTGTGATGTTAAGGCTGCGTTATCAGCAAAGAGCATCTCACGAATAAGTACCTCTGTGACTTTGGTCTTGGCACGGAGACGGGCTATGTTATAGAGCTTGCCATCGGACCTGGTGTGTATGTAAACACCCTCACTGCAGTCCTTAAAGGCATATTTGAGGAGCATGGAGAAGAAGATGCCAAAGAGTGTAGGCGCAAGGACGCATCCCTGCTTTACTCCGCTGCTAACTTGGAAGGCCTTGGAGGTTTCGCCATTGTAACAAACCGTGCTATGCATGTTATCATGGAAGGAAGTGACCACTGCAAGCAGGTGCTGGGGGCAGCCAATCTTCTGCAGCAAACTAAAGAGTCCACTTCGACTGACCAAATCAAACACCTTTGTAAGGTCGATAAAGGCAATGTATAGTGGCATCTGCTGCTCCTGACATTTCTCCTGCAGCTGGCATAATGAGAAGATCATGTCCACTGTTGATCGGCCGACCCTGAAACCACTCTGGGATTCTGGGTAGACACGGGAGGCGAGGACCTGCAGGCGAGATAGAGCAACGCGAGCGAACACTTTGCCAACGGTGCTGAGAAGGGAGATGCCCCGGTAGTTGTTGCAGTCACTCCGGTCTCCTTTGTTCTTATACAGAGTGATGATTTTGGCATCTCGCATGTCCTGAGGGATGTAACCCTGTTCCCAGCAAAGACAGAGGAGATTGTAAAGTGGCTGCAGCAAGGCTGGTTTCCCGCTCTTCAGGACCTCAGGAGGGATTCCATCGTTCCCAGGTGCTTTCCCACAAGCAAGGCAGTCAATGGCTTTACTGAGCTCTTCCACAGTGGGTGGGGTATCTAGCTCCTCCATGACTGGCAAGTCTGGAATGGCGTTGAGAGCTGTGTCTGAAACGGTGTTCAGCGTCGAGTACAGCTCAAGATAATGCTCAGTCCATCGCTGCATCTGCTTTTCTTGGTCAGTGATGATCTCACCCGTCTTGGACTTCAGGGGGGCGGTCTTGGAGGGGGTTGGGCCTATAGCCTTCTTGATGCCCTCATACATCCCTCTTGCATTGCCTATATCGGCAGCTGCCTGGATGCTGCTACAGAGGCTCAGCCAGTAGGTGTTGGCGCAGTGGCGGGCGGTCTGCTGGGCTTTATTCCTAGCAGTCCGTAGGGCTTGCAGTGTACTAGGGCTGGGCTTTGCTTTATAAGCCAGAAAGGCTTTTCTCTTTGCCTTGGTCACAGGTTCCATTTCCTCCCAATGGGCCTCGTACCAGTCAGCATTTTTCCATTCTTTCTTCCCATAGGTGATAATGGCAGTGTTGTACACGGCATCGCGGAGACGTAGCCACTTGGAGTCGATGGTATCATCTACTGTCACTCCCTCGCTGAGGGCATTTTCCAGCCTGCTGATAAACTGCTGGTTTTTCTCGAGATGGCTGACACAGCTGGCGTTAATGCGTAGACGCCCCTTCTTCTTAAAATGGTGCAACCTCTTCGGCGTTATACACACCTTGCTTGCCACAAGGGCGTGGTCAGTGTCGCAGTCTGCACTGTGGTAACTACGGGTAAGGAGGACGCTGCCAATATCCGCTCTTCTAGTAATGACGAAGTCAAGCTGGTGCCAGCGGCGGGAGCGCGGGTGCCTCCATGACATTTGGTGGATCTCTTTGCACTTGAAAAAGGTGTTGGTCACGCACAGTCCATGGTGGCACAAAAGCTCAAGCCGTCTCTGGCCATTCTCATTTATCTTTCCCCTCCCAAAGCGTCCAAGGCAGGTGGGCCAAGCCTCATGGTCAGCTCCTACTCTTGCATTGAAATCTCCGAGAAGGTAAAGGCCATCAGTGCTAGGGATCCTAGATATTGCTTCCTCTAGGGTCTGGTAGAACTTATCTTTCTCCTCGGCAGTAGAGCAGAGGGTTGGGGTGTACGCGCTAAGAATGTTGACTGGGCCAGAAGGCGTTGACAGCCGGAGAGTGAGTAATCTCTCTGTGCCTGCTGTGGGGGGCTCTACGAAGCTGACAAGCGTGTTCTTCACAGCAAAGCCAACACCGTAATGCCTTGGTTGGTCCAGAGGCTTCCCTTGCCAATAGAAGGTGTAGCTAACTTCTCTGATGGTGCCGTTATCCGCCAGCCGGGTCTCCTGTAGAGCGGCAATGTCGACGTTTAGTCGTGATAGTTCTCTATCGATGACGGCAGTCCTCCTTACATCGTCGATCTGTTGAAGATCTGTAGTGAGTCCGGAGCACATAGTCCTGACATTCCAGCTAGCAAAACGAAGAGCTGGAGACTTCTTTCTCATTTTATTTCTTGACTTGCCTGGTGCGAGTGTTTTATGGCCCACTTTTTGAGAGATGCCTCTCTAATCCCCACGCACCCAGTGGGGCAGGTAAGCCATGGCGGGACAGCACCTAACTGGCTGGGGGCTGCCCAGCTTGAGGCGGGTGGTAGCTGTCCAATGAGGCGCGATGACCTCTCCCACCGTCAAAGGAGGCCCCTGGCGCTCGTTTCCTTCGCCAATCGGACGAGCTTATAACCGGTATCTGCCCCCCTCCCGAGTTGAGTCGACTCTCCAGTGGAGCTACAGAGCCTGGGCAGGGTAATATGGAGGGCCAGCTGTTGCCCATGCAGCAGTCCCCCCCTCTCCTCGCAGCTGAAGGATCCAAGGGAAAGACAAAGTCGATACAACTTGGCTTCAGCTGCGCCGCAGGAGTTGCCGGTATTGACAAAACAAGGTCAAGCCGCCTTGGGGACTCCAGCTCCGGATTTTCTGTCGGGGTTTACTCCCTTAGCCTTCCCATGAAAGGGTATGCCGCAAGGCAGCGGAGGTTTGGAATCAGAGTTGCCTTCTCCTAGGTGAGCTACCATCCAAGGTTAACGAGCCCCATCTGCCCAAAGCAACTGGTTTTAAGGCGCCAGTAGACCGCCTTCGCTCCTTCTCCTGTCAGTAAAAACAGTTTCACCAGGCTTAGTAACTAAGCCACACAAGAAGGCCAGGAGCTGGACTTGGTTGTCAGAGGCTATTTGAGACGCACACCATTTGGGGCAATTTATAGGGAGTGGGAGCTTATCCCCACTACCACCCCCGGCAATAACAACCTTGAAACCAATTTATATATATATATATATATATAATGAAAACCCCAGTATCTCAGAAAATTAGAATATTGTGAAAAGCTTCAGTATTGACGACAAGTCAGTATTTTGTCAAGCCACTCTTGAACAACAGACAGCGTCAGAAGCGTCTCACCTGGGCTAAAGACAAAAAGGACTGGACTGCTGCTGAGTGGTCCAAAGTTATGTTCTCTGATGAAAGTAAATTTTGCATTTCCTTTGGAAATCAGGGTCCCAGAGTCTGGAGGAAGAGAGGAGAGGCACAGAATCTACGTTGCTTGAGGTCCAGTGTAAAGTTTCCACAGTCAGTGAGGGTTTGGGGTGCCATGTCATCTGCTGGTGTTGGTCCACTGTGTTTTCTGAGGTCCAAGGTCAACACAGCTGTACACCAGGACGTTTTAGAGCACTTCATGCTTCCTGCTGCTGACAAACTTTATGGAGATGCAGATTTCATTTTCCAACAGGACTTGGCACCTGCACACAGTGCCAAAGCTACCAGTACCTGGTAATAATAACAAACCGAAAGTAGCTCGTGGGCGTGATCAAATTAAAAATAATTAGGTCTGACGAGAAAGACTGGACATGGGGTTGGTTTCATACAGATTACTTTAACACATGATATTTGTTTTCGATAAGACTTACATTTAAAAGTAGACATATCAGGCTTTCTATAGATATATCTCTTATGTCTCTGTGTTTTGTATTCGCTGAGTTTTAGATCATTTTAGTGACGCATTTCTTAATGACGATCACAGAGAACAACGCGGCAGACTGCATACCCTGTTTGTTTGCTTTATTTCACAAAACCACAGTGTTGTTGTTACTATGAGTGTACACAAATAAAAATGAATTCCTCACAGATTCCAGTGATGTATTGCTCTTATCTGTACGATCAAAAATAACAGAGAAATTTAAGTTCTTTTTGGCGTTATCAGAAAAACGGCCACAAACCGCGCCGGTGCGTTTTTCGACCCCAGAGAGTTAAGGACCATGGTATCCCTGTTCTTAATTGGCCAGCAAACTCACCTGACCTTAACCCCATAGAAAATCTATGGGGTATTGTGAAGAGGAAGATGCGATATGCCAGACCCAACAATGCAGAACAGCTGAGGGCCACTATCAGAGCAACCTGGGCTCTCATAACACCTGAGCAGTGCCACAGACTGATCGACTCCATGCCACGCCGCATTGCTGCAGTAATTCAGACAAAAGGAGCCCCAACTAAGTATTGAGTGCTGTACATGCTCATACTTTTCATGTATATACTTTTCAGTTGGCCAAGATTTCTAAAAATCTTTTCTTTGTATTGGTCTTAAGTAATATTCTAATTTTCTGAGATACTGAATTTGGGGTTTTCATTAGTTGTCAGTTATAATCCTCAAAATTAAAAGAAATAAACACTTGAAATATATCAGTCTGTGTGGAATGAATGTATACATTATACAAGTTTCACTTCTTGAATGGAATTAGTGAAATAAATCAACTTTTTGAAGATATTCTAATTATATGACCAGCACCTGTACACCTACAACAACACGCACATATACATATAAAAATTATTAAAAATACTAATTTCTAATATTAAAAATACCTTTAATATAGCATACGATGGACCAGGGGCGAATTTTCACTGGGCACTTTTCAAAATCCCGTTCAGCACTTGGGGAGTCGCGCTCTAAACGCGGGGTATTAAAAATGCTTTTGAAGGCGCGTGCGCGTTTTAGTTTCGGTTTAGTTTGAACGATCGCGCGAACTCTCGGCGGTGCTGAACGGGATTTTGAAAAGTGCCCAGTGGAAATTCACCCCTGGTACATCGTATGCTATATTAAATGTCTTTGTAAAACACTATTTTAATGCATTAAGTCACGTTAAGCGTTTTAAAATGCCCCGGCATCTGGAGATTCCGCCGGAAGTGCCGCTGCTTCCTTTTACACTGAAATGCCTTCCGTTTACACTGAAAAGTTCACGCATATATATGTATATACACAACTCAAGCATGCGTCTTACCTTAAATGTATTTTGTATGTTTGCGTGAGTGTTTTATGGGTGTATATGCGCGCAACGAGTTTATATGTATGTGCGAGTGTTTTTAGGTGTATATGCATGGGTCAAGTTTACATGCATATGCGAGTATGTACAGGTGTGTCTGCATGCAGCGAGTTTATGTGTATATGTGCGTGTTGCTGTAGGTGTATATGCATGGATCAAGTTTATACGTATAAGCGAGTGTGTATTAGCGTATGCATGCGTTAAGTTTATATGTATATACAAGTTATTCACAAGTGTATACGTATCCATTACTAATAAAAGATGTATTGATATGGATTTCATATTAGCGTGCACGTGTATTTCATATGTATATTTTGAACATCCAATAGTATACATGTATATGCAAGTAATTTCTAGGTGTATATACACGTGTTGTATGTATGTATTGATAAGCGAAATTTGATTTAAATCCTACGTGGCGCCTCATACAATATATAGTGGGCATCCCGTTGTAATAGATGGATTTGAGAACTGCATGTCAGGTGAGGTCAAATTTATCATAAATGTATCCACACCTTTACCTCTCTTTAGATGAGGTATTCTCTTGCTGTCAGCGATACCATTTAATGATTTTACTTCAAAACATTAACATATTGATAGATAAATATTTTGCCTTATATGTTTGGTAACTCTTCACAGTAAGGTTTCATTTGTTATCTGTAGTGTTAGATGACCCTATAGGTAGGCAATCTTCTGAGCAAATCTCACTAGGGAACAGTAACAATGAACCAGGTAAACTAGAAATTTATTTTGATGATTTATTATATCAAGGATTACAGCAGGATTGGAATAAACAAACCAAAAGAAAAACTAAACAAAACAAAAGAAAAAGACCACCGCAGATGGACATCGGACGGGGGCCGAAGACGGACAGCCGGATGGAAAGTCGGAACATCAGAGTATCCTGTATAAGTTAAGGGGAATGATTCGATTAGCAAGAAGATAAATAAGAGAATAATGAACTGTTTTTGAACTCTTTAGCAGAAGAGTTAGAAACATTGAGACTTCAAACTTCTTCTTTAGCCTCTAAAAATTTTAGACACAATCTGATCTTATCAGAGGTGCGGACTCAGTTACATCCGGTGCAGGACAGGAAGCTGTTTTCGCTATTGGCCAATAGCTTATACAAGAGCTTCCCTTGATAACTGTGAATGACGTTAATCGTATCGTGAGGCAATCAGCTTAACATTAAGAAAGAGAAGGGCTTCAAATGATATATTTCAAGTTACATCGACAATTTTGAGGCTGAGTATTCTCATGCTATAATGTTATACGAATATCGATTCTAGCCATCTCCGTTTCTCACAGTTTATATATGTCTTTGCATATGTCTTTGTGATAATTTTTTTTTAATGTATTTTTTGGATTTTACTTTATGAACGTTACTAACTAATATCTCAGTTTCTAGTAAGGATCAGGTGACAGGCGAGATCTGCGTGAGGGCAACATGATTCAGGTCAATGAGGAAGTCGCATAGTTTGGGAGTAGGAGGACACAATCAAGACTTTAGCTAATGTGGCGGAGGGGAATATGTCGCCGCCTTGTTGGGGAAATATTAAACCCATAACTAAGGAAGACTGAGTGAGTAACAGGATCTTAGTCCCCCTACCTAGTGCTTTAGGTCTCTATATAACAGGTAGTTATATGTTGGTGCCTATCGTGTTGCTTTGTAGTGCTACAGATGAGGTGAGGTGGGCTCCAGGACTTACTTTATTCACGGTGGCACCTGGAGTGTGTGTGCGAGCATGCAGATAACTCTGAAGGTACAAGCTTTTGACTGCACAACCCACCCTCCCCTAAATCTAACAGAATAGGTGAGACGCCCCCACTCCTTGGTATAAGAGACTCAACTTAAAGTACACAGTTTCAGTTTAACTAAACAGAATATTTAGATGAAAAGTAGTACACTCAAGAAACAAATTAAATGAGTTATAACTTCGTTCTTTTCTTTTGTTTCTTTACTGGAAAAAGTGAAAGTATTCCAAATTCAATCAATTCAGAAATAAATTAAAAATTGACAACGATAAAGAAAATAACAATTTGTGACTGTTTCTGTTGTACCTTCAACGACAATCAATGTTCCTCTTTTACAGCACCGAAAAGTTTTACATTCACAATCAGTTCAGTTAAAATGTTGAAACGTTCACTTCGAAAATCCAAAAAAATGATACTCAGTCCATTCAAAAATCAGAATGTTCATAGACTTGCAAAAAACGTATGAGAATAACTTCACAGGGAAATTCACATCACAGTTCCACGTATGAGAGATTTCTTTTAAAGCACATTTCAGCCTTTATACTCGTTGAAAGAAAAGATGACTTGCTTACCAGCGTTCAGTGGAAAATGAAGAAAATAAAATACATCACCACACTTGGGTCATGGACGGAGCGCTGAAAGGTGTCCAGATAGGCAGGGCAATGTTCCTCTATGAATGTTCCTCCAACGATTGCCCCCGTGATCCTAAAAGCTAGGCCGCAATCCTGTAAAATAAAAAATAAACAACAGCATCCACTGCGTTTTGAGTTCGTACAAACTAACAAAAACTGGATGCAAAATGCACACAAAAAAACTTGAAGGTCCCCTACACTAAGCAAAATTAACGTTTTAAATAGAGATGCACCGATCGACCTGTGTTGTACCAGATGTTGCTTGTGCAGCCTGCGTTGCCACAGCAGAACTGTTTTGTGTCTCCGAGCAATACAATGGTGTTTCGTTACTGAATAAATCCACGTTTTTTAACGAATCAAGTGAGTCAGTGATTCAGTAATCCATTCATAAAGGCAGTTGCTTGCCTCATTTCTGAATGAATCAGCTGTTTGGACGAATCTGTTGAACTCACGTATTCAAACGGCCATTTGCTGCCACCTATTGGTTTGGTTTCGATTTATTTTCATGCCATTGCCTACAGGTGTAGAAAACACACAAACAAACAAAACAAAAAAAGACAAATAATCATTTAATGTTGTATTTACACAACATCACCGTACAGGAAATGTTGTTTAACACCGTATCAAAGTTATTTATATTTACATTTCTAAAGCATTATAAATGTTCAGTTATATTTATATGTTTACTTTACTGCAGTGCAAATGTTCAAAGTTATTTATATTTACATGTTTACAGTACTGTATTGAAACTGTTCAGTGTGTATTATATCTAAAAGTTCACAATCCAGCAGTGCAGGCAACATTGTATAAAATATACGTTTATATTATTTATTACGGAAATAAATCTAAAATCATCAATTTTAGATTTTTTTTAATGATTTAGTAAAAAAATACTTCAAAAAGATGTATTAAAATTAGATTTATTACTGGAATATTTGCTATTGTTTTGTTTCAAATTCAGAACCTGAACATACAGTGTTCTGCATGCTCTCTGTCACATGTCACATGCAGTGCAGTCAGGGTTGGAAACTTGTTGCTTGAACTTGGCAGGTTGATTTGTTTTTCTTTACAGTATGTGCTTTGATGACTGTATGCTTTGATTCTTTTGGGATTATAAGAAGCATTATATGCTATATTGTTTGATTCTTTTGTTATAGTTCCATTTTGTACACTAGGTGGAGTATGAGCCAAGTATTAGATAGGTAGCCAGAAAAGAAAGGAGTTCAGCTGTCGCAATATATTCTCCATCATCAGACCTAGAATGTTTAGGAAAGTTTTCCATTCAAAAACTGGAAAGGTATAAGCTGCTATATGAAATCCTTTACTCAGTCACTATAATAACAAATCAGGAAGGCTAAGTTAAACTTCTCTGGGCTCCAGCACACGTAGGAGTGGAGATGAATGGAAAAAGTGGACAATATGGCCACAGGAGAGAGGAAATTGCATTGGCAACATGAAAGCCTGAAACATAATAAATAAAATAAAATAACTTGATAAATGATAGAAAAACACTAGACTGGTTTGTGTGAGGACTGTCAGGAAGAAGAATCATAGAGCATTCTACGCAGTAAAAAATTCACGACGGCCAGAGAGAGATAATGGAAAATAAGGAGCTAGAGGTGCAGAAACTCACTTTAAAAACAGCCCTTTGACTGGAAAAGCGCAAGTTAGAGAACTACTAGTATTTTTAAGGGGAGCAGGGATCAATTATAGGTTATTAAGAAGGTCTGAAAATATTTTTTTTCTCCCTCCCCACTCACCCTCTTGTCGCCATTTCATTGTAGAGTATTAGATTGTGATTTTGTGAACCTACTGTTTGATGCACACTCCGAAGCAGAAGGTGGCAGTAAAGCACCAATAAGCTGCATGTCAACTGCCATTAAAGAAGAAGTAGTAGTAGTAGTAGGTGTATGAATAGAGAGAAGCACAAGCATGTTTGATTAAGAGAACATGTAGGAGCAAAGATGTCTTTACATTATTTCACCTTTGAGCATTGGAACTGTGAGTTTTAAATTACCTTTAAGTGCTCTGTGATAAATACAACCCTTAAATCATACACATCATAAATAGTGTAATGCCACGCCAGCAGAGGGAGCCCTCACCCATGCACTGACTGTTCCCGCTCCCTCTGCTGCTTCATGGGTTACTTCCTGTTTGGTGGCCATTTAAGGAGGCCTAAACCAAACAGGCCTCCGCGAAGTATTGTTTTGCCTGTGCGTACTCTACTAAGGGTTTTTCCCCATTTCATTGCCTTGTTTTTGCCACGGTTTAGTTTCTTGTCATTGTTTTGCCTTGTTTTTTTACCATAGTTCTGTCTAGTTCATTGCCATAGTTTTTGCCTAGTTTCATAGCCTTGTTTATTTGTTATTTTTGGACTGCTCTCTTGTTATTTTGACCCTCTGCCTGATTTCAGGATTTTGCTACTGTTTTTGCCCTGGATATTACTGTTTGTTTGGAGATCGACCCTGCCTGTCTGACTACGCTGTGTTCAATAAAAGCTCGCACTTGGATCTTATACGCTTCCCATGAGTCCTGTTACAAATAGTCAGGGGCATATATGTGTATACTTTTTGCCCCGAGCTGTTTGCGTATTATGACTTATAAGGATAAATATGTGCATATATCCTCAGTATACCCATTTGCTTTGCTGCTTCGCAAGTCTGTAATTTACTTTCATGTTAGCTTCCCCTTTAAGGGTGTCCTATACTTGTGTGTGAAATTTGTGATTCTTTGTTGAAATTGGTCCCACCCATGATAGCCTTCACGTGCTATCAGAATTGTTGTAAATACGAGTTTCGTAGTTGTAAAATCAGACATGAATGACCTCTCTAGTCGTATTTACAAATGAGAAACTCAAAGATGAAAAGGAAGGTCCTGAAAAGAAAGTGTTGTTTTGTTTTGTTTTTCTAACAAATCTCTAAATATTACTGTCTTCCCATTCCCTCTTAATTTCATTAAGTTTTGTATTGATTAACTGAGCTACTGTAGTGACATAATGACCATATTTTTCGACCACATCCCCCTATTTTGGATGATTAAAAGATAATTATTAGAAACAAATTGTTCATAAAAACTGAACTGAAAGAGTTGAATGTTTGTGATTATTGGTACTTATATTGTCATTATTGATACTTAGACAGTATATAGTGTGCTGAAGTATATTTTTACACTCTGGCATAAATTGTCCAGTAATTGTTATTAGTAGAAACTTAATTACATATTAGATGCTTTCAAAGAAACACCACCAACGGCGTCTTCACTGATACAAGGCCTTCTTTATGCCAAACTCATGGCCAAGGACTGAATGTTTATATAACTTTTTGACTGGACGTCCTAAAGTTAAGATGCATCAAAACTAAAATGTGAGGTATATGTGGATAGTCATATTTTATGTCTGATGTCAGAAATTTCTGAATATTCAAAAATAGTCATTTTAACATTTATTTTAACTAATATTAAATAATTTCTACATTTACCTGCTGCTTTGGGCTTATTAGCCAGTTAAAACATTGTTATTTATTTTACTGCCACTGTTTTATTTGCATATCTTGTATTGAGAGACACTGCAGGCAAAAACCCAGTTTTTTTCATGCACCTGTAAAGTTTGAGATTTAAGGCTTTTTGGTTTTTCATAAAGTGTTTTGGCAGATTAGTGGAAACATCCAAAAGACACTGTTAAGTGTTC
Organism: Labeo catla; assembly: GCA_012976165.1. Taxonomy (NCBI): domain Eukaryota; kingdom Metazoa; phylum Chordata; class Actinopteri; order Cypriniformes; family Cyprinidae; genus Labeo; species Labeo catla. Next base: position 108,443 of record VONZ01000023.1, on the reverse strand, counting down.
CTTTTATAGGACTTTATCTGTTAGTGTCAACATATTTCATTTACAATACATATTTGAAAAGGTAGTTTTCCCAAAATTAAGCTGAGCCACAAACCTCCAATTCAGTACTTATACACACCGAACTTTACATTTTTATTTGTGTCTATATCCTGAAAGTTTTTACAGAGGGATTTGTTCACATACAATTTGCTTGATTATATACAACATTGTATTCCCCAAAATATTGTGAAAAAAATATATAGTTTTCTGTCTGTTCTAAGTATTTTCAAAATGAGATACCCAAAATTCCCGTTGTAAAAACATTTGACTCCAATATGTCAATCAATCAATCAATCAATCAATAAAAAATAAAATAAAATAAAATAAAATAAAATAGAATAAAATAAAATAAAATAAAATAAAATAAAATAAAATAAAATAAAACAAGAATTTTCAAACTGACTTCATCCAGTGTTTAGATTTTAGAAAACTTATAATACAAAAAAAAAAAAAAAAAATGTTTGCAATTATCAATGTAATCAATCAAGGGGTATTTTTTTTTTTTTTTTCTATTCACCTGCAGTGTATTTCGTAAATAACTCAATATAGTCAATTTAATATAGCATAACTGAGTAAGTATCACTACATCTGTTTTGTGTAATGGACAATTAGTCCATCAGGTGTACGAAAAAGTTGTGTTACTGCAAAGTGTCTTAATGCAACAAACATAAAAATTCAGTTTTCATTGTTTGTACTGATTGAAATCATTACAGTTACTCTTAATTGTTTATTAACAAACTTTGTAGTGTTTTAGCTAGTTTATTATTGTGTGTGTTTTATAAAGTGTTGTTATTAAATTTACTCTAATATTTTTTTGTAATATAAAACATACAACACTAAAGAATTGTAGCATGGCTAGTTTTTAAAGAACCAGTTGTTTTTAGTGTTTTGCAGTTGACTAGTGACAGTGAGACAAAAAAATATTCCAAAGCTATAATCAGTAAATGAGTTCATTATAATCCATAATTCATAGACTTTTACACAGATCATCATTAGATTTCAACTCACCTGAAATTCAGCAATGTGTATCAGCCTCACAGCAGACCTGGGTAACTCATCCGTTACCTGCATTAATACTTTTTTTTTTTTTTTAATAATTCATAAGTTGTATTATAAATATTTGTATATTAATCATTGTTACATTTAATAATTAATTTATCCACTACAACAATACAATGAATAATATGCCCTGTTAAAATGATTCAGAACACAAATGTGATATTAAATGTAAATCTGTAAAATTGTTTTTGCACTTTATTTCAATATTTTACTGTAATTTTACTTTTTTTTTTTTTTTCTTTCTTTCTTTTTTTTTTTTACAGTGCTATCATGGTGACATCAAACTTCACAATTTTTACTAAAACGTTAACATCTAAATCTCTGTTAATTCTCAATAAGATCTCTGGTATGAAATTAAGTCAAACTGGTTAGTAATAACTGAAGACACTGAGATCTTGAGAGATCTGTTAGTGTTTAATGTTCTGTTGCTGCAAGTATTTTGACCTTTTTTTCTTTCTTTATTGTTATAGTAAAGGTGTTTGATCGTAATTCAGAAAATATCTGTAGAATAACAACATTTTTTTTTCTGGTAAATGTTTAATGCAAATTTCTGTAAAACAAAACAAAAAAGTTGCACTCTATTTAAATGAGTATATTTGACTTTACTTGTATTATTATTTTATTACTATTATTTTCCTGTAATAAATTACAATTCTTATTTTTTCCTGTTCAATAAAAAAAATCCAAAGATTTTTTTTTTTTTTCAGTGGTGTGAGCAATGGTGCCAACTGTTCATTTGCACCATCTGCTGGTGATTTCACTAATTATTATTGCCATTCTTTTTGTAAATACACATACATTTCTATGTAATTTAAGAAAACATTATATATATATATATATATATATATATTGTCAGACCGTTGTGTGCCATTTGGACTGTTTGTGAGTGTTTTCCCAGTGTTACCCATATTTGGTCTTCCTGTTCCTGTCCTTGTTAGTTACGTCATCTATCATGTCTATCATGTTCACCTGTCCTGTTTTGACTGGTTTGTTTTGTGTATTTAAGTTTGGTTGTTCCATCGTGTCCTTGTCGGTGATTGTATTGTTACACCGTTCCCCTCGTCGTGGTTGCTGGTTCCCTGCTGTTTTCCGTTTTGTTTTATGTACCTTTTGGATTATTTAATTAAATATTGCACTTATTGGGTCTCCGCTCTCCTCCTGCTTCATTCCCTCGCACGCAACGACAACTGTGACAGAATCACCGATCGCAACAAAAGATAGAGGAATATGTTCCGGGCTGAGGAGCTTATTTTGAGCATCCGACAGGCGGAGAGGCCGTTGGAGCTGTATGTGGAAGAATTTTTGGGCCTTTACCACCTGGTGAGTTGGAGCGATGCTATGATTAACACATGTTTCTTAATGGGGCTAAAGGATGAATCTCTGGTCTGTTCGATCGTTTATGAGGAACGCTGCAAACCAGTTGCAGAGTTTATTAACCATGTCCTTGCTCTTTGTAATTCCAATTTCTGTGTCGATGTGGAAGATTCCGATCTTCCCCCCATTAATAAACATGTGGCCGCTCCAGCTCACCACCAGCCAGCTTCCTCCACATACGGTTCCAATGAGTTCGCTCCCTCCGGTCCTCCCTCGCTCAACCCCATTCTCCATAGCTCCTCCCTCATCCTCTGTCCGGAGCCCGCAGCCAGCCCTCTGCGGTCATGGACGACCTTGATGGCCAGCCCACGGCCAGCTCCCGGCCACGGACTCCCGCCACGCCCGCAACTCGCAAAAGGCACCGTGAAGTTGCAGCCTCGTATACGGAGTTAAGTAAAGTTGCCGCTGCGTGCACGTAGTCCAGTCACGTTGCAGCTGCGTCTCCTGAGTCAAGTCTAGCTGCAGCTGCGGTTCCTGAGTCACGTCAAGTTACAGCTGCATCTATGGAGTCAAGTCAAACTGCAGCTGCGTCTGCGGAGTCAAGTCAAGCTGTGGCTGTGTCCCCTGAGTCATGTCAAGTTGCGGACGTGTCTCTTGAGTCAAGTCAAGTCAGCGCAGCTCTTCCCATGGCAAGTCAAGCTGTTTTTCCGGTGTTAAATCAAGTCGGAGCTGCTCTTCCTCAGTCAAGTCAAGTTACTACTGTTGCTCCTAAGTCCAGCCCGGCATCCACGTCCAGTCAAGCTTCTGAGTCAAGTCGAGCCAAAGCTGTAGTTCCTGAATCAAGCAAAGTCAAGGCGGTCGTTCCTGAATTAAGTACAGTTACAGCTGTGGTTCCTGAATCAAGTCACATGACAGTTGATGTTCCAGAGACAAGTCAAGTTTCAGCCGCGTCTCCTGAGCCAAGTCTAGTTGCGGTTGCGTCTCCTGAATCAAGTCAAGTCACAGCTGCATCCACAGAGTCAAGTCAAATTTTCGAGTCCAGTCAAGTTGCAGCGGTGTTTACTGCGTCAAGTCAAGTTTCAGAGTCCAGTCAAGTTGCAGCTGCGTTTCCTGAATCAAGTCAAATTGCTGCTGCGTTTCCTGAGTCAAGTCAAGCAGCAGCTGAGTCTACGGAGTCAAGTCAAGTTGCAGCTGCATCTACGGAATCAAGTTTGGTTGCAGCTGCGTTTCCTGAATCAAGTCAAGTTGCAGCTGCGTCTCCTGTGTCAAGTATAATTGCAGCTGCGTTTCCAGTATCAAGTCAAGTTGCAGCTGCGTCTCCTGAGCCAAGTCGAGTTCCAGCGCGCACACTAGAGCCCGAGCTGCCACCAGCGCGCCCTCCAGAGGCAGAGCTCTCTCCAGCGCGCCCTCCAGAGGCGGAGCTCTCTCCAGCGCACCCTCCAGAGGCGGAGCTCTCTCCAGTGTGCCCTCCAGAGGCGGAGCTCTCTCCAGCGCGCTCTCCAGAGCCAGTGCTCTCGTCTGGTCTCAAGTCCGCTCCAGAAACCTCTCTCGCTGGAGAAGCCGCGCCAATGCCTCCTGAGGTGTCAGCCCAGGCTGTAGAGCCTCATAGGGAGGCGGCGTTAACTTTAGAACTCTCTGCTTCTCCCCCTTCTCTGTCCACCTTCTCTATCCCTGCTCTCTCCAGGTCTCCGTCCTTGACGCGGTTGCCGGCTCAGCCCTGGAGGGCTCCAGCGCCTCCTCCAGTGCACCCTCCAGAGTCGGCGCCTCCTCCAGCACGCCCTCTAAAGCCTTTGCCTCCGCCGGCACCGCTCGAGCGCCCTCCAGAGCCAGCGCCTCGTCCAGCGCGCCCTCCAGAGCCGACGCCTCGTCCAGCGCGCCCTCCAGCGCCGACGCCTCGTCCAGAGTCAGCGCGCCTTCCAGAGCCGATGCCTCGTCCAGAGTCAGCACGCCCTCCAGAGTCAGCGCGCCCTCCAGAGTCCTCCTGAGTCAGCGCGCCCTCCAGAGTCCTCCTGAGTCAGCGCGCCCTCCTGAGTCAGCGCGCCCTCCTGAGTCGGCACCTACTAAGCCCGACCTTCCCGTCCTCTCTTGGGCTGGCTACGCCCTAAGCTCCCCCATGAAAAATTTGGGGGGGGGCTACCCCCTCGATCAGTCATGGCCACAATGACTGTTTACTCGGCCATGGCTCCCTGAACTTCCTGACCCGCCATGGCCGCAAGGTCTGTGTGCTCGGCCGTGTGCTCGGCCATGGCTCCCCGAACTCCCCGATCCGCCATGGCCAAATGAACTCTGTGCTCCGCTATGGCTCCCTGATCCGCCCTGGAGGTATGCCCCTATGTACCCTGTGTCTGCCCGGCACAGACCTCCAGGGCACCAACCCTCCCACCCCAGTGTATGTGTTAAGGCGAGTCGCCTTATGGGGGTAATGTCAGACCGCTGTGTGCCATTTGGACTGTTTGTGAGTGTTTTCCCAGTGTTACCCATATCTGGTCTTCCTGTTGCTGTCCTTGTTAGTTACGTCATTGTCTATCATGTTCACCTGTCCTGTTTTGATTGGTTTGTTCTGTGTATTAAAGTTTGATTGTTCCATCGTGTCCTTGTCGGTGATTGTATTGTTACACCGTTCCCCTCGTCGTGGTTGCTGGTTCCCTGCTGTTTTCCGTTTTGTTTTATGTACCTTTTGGATTATTTAATTAAATATTGCACTTATTGGATCTCCGCTCTCCTCCTGCTTCATTCCCTCGCACGCGACGACAACTGTGACATATATATATATATAAGAGAGAATTACTGTAATGTGTTGTTAATGATATAATACTTAAAATAACATCTGAATTAAATTTACAGATTTTGTTTGTAATTTTACAATGTTTTGCGTACAGTTTATGGTAATTTATATTTATTTACATAAGTGTATTATGTCATCATACCTTAAACTCTAATATGCGTGACTTTACAATTTTTATTTGTTGGATGATGTTACAGGTTGTTCTGAATCCAAATGCAAATGCATTTTGTCAAGTGAACTGAAATTAAACAGATATCTTGTGATAGGAGAGTAGAGAGCAGCGTAAAGATATAGTACACCCAAAAAATGAAAATTAGCTGTTAATTTACTCATCCTCTGGTCATCCATGATTTATTTATTTTATTTTTTTCCTTGAGCAGAAGAGTAAAGAAGATTTTTAGCTGAAACTATGGTCTTTGGTGACTTTTGAAATCCTGTACAGTATTCATTAAGCAGACTACTATCCATTCATGTGTTCTGTCAAAACAGTGGACTGCAGTGTAATGTTATTTCATTCCACTTACTCTGGCAATAAAATCAGAAAAAAAAAAAAAAAACACATTAAGACAGTGTACACAGAGTACATATATACACATACAAATGTCTACACATTATGAGAAACACTTACAGCTTATTACTGTTGCCGTTGTTGTCCAGGCTGTTGCCGATACGGATCTGAGTACCCTCGATCCTCTCTTCACAACAGTCTTTACGATTAGTGATGCTAACCCTAGTTATCCTGTAGACGTCCAACAAGTCAACTCTCCACCAGGGGTCCCTGTCCTTCTTAGTAATGCTGCATGACCCATGTGTGTAAATTGACTCCCTGTTGCCATTGATAGCATTTTGAGCAGCCTAATCAAACACATCTGAACCAGCTAACCAAGGTGTTAAGGATCACTAGAAACTTCCAGGCAGACATGTGAAAGCTAAACTGTCCAGAACCAGGATTGCACACCCCTGTCCTAGTCCCTAAATTGTTCTTTACTGGTTTCTCTGACCTTCAATTTTGCTTTTTGTTAATTTTTTTTTTTTTTTTTCTTTTTTTAATTAATTATAAAGTTATGTAAGTTATTAATTATATTGTTTTATAATTAATAAGTTGTGTGTGCCTTGTTAAATAAATTATAAATGTATAGAGTCATAAGCTTCCCTTGATTTCTCTCTTTGAATCTTGGGCAGAGATGGGAAGTAACCAAGTACAAATACTTTGTTACTGTACTTAAGTTGATTTTTCTGGTATCAGTACTTTACTTCACTATTTATTTTTCTGACTACTTTTTACTTTTACTCCTTACATTTTTACACAAATATCTGTACTTTCTACTTCTTACATTTTCAAACCAAGGCTGCGTCCAAAAGCTCTAAAATGCTGCCTTCGGAGGCATTCCAAGGCACGTCCGAATTCAAATTCTACTTCACTTCCTGTCTCCGGAGGTACCTTCTTCTGATCGAATTTTGAAGGCAGCATAGATGTATCCTTCGCTGCCTTCGATTTCCCACAATCCTGTGCGCGTGCGTCATATAGGCTATAGAAATAAAGATATTCTGGTGAAATTTGAGTTACTTTATATAATAGATGAGATCTTGACCATGATATACTTTATGAATCGTCTGGCAAAAATGACGCGAATGACAGATGGAGGATTTGGTTTTCAAGCTGAACTAGTACTGTAAAAGACCACGTCTTAAACCAGAGGAGGTGAACATGCATTCTTGTGCAAAAAAAAGCAAGCACTGTCACAGACAGCCAGTATAGTTACACTTTTATTTTTGTTTTAATTTTGAAAAGCTGTTATCTTTGCTGTTTACCTTACATTATGTTATGGATGATTTATTTATTTATTTCTTCGATTCCTTAGTGTTTGCTAAACGTTCTGTAATTTATTAGTCAGTATATAGCTTATTAATTCAGCATGTGGTGTATGCCATGCCTCATCTTATTCCTTTTTGTTAATAAACATTATGCAATCTAATTTGTCATTGTAGCCTACTGTTTTATTGTTGCTGTTCATTTTAAGTAAAAATAACAACGAATCCATCTTTTATTTTAGTTTTAAAAGGTGAATGGTGCATAGATGTAAGCAAAACAGACAATTATTTTTTCTTGTAAAATGTGACAAGACCGCAAATTCGAAAGTGAAAGCATCAGAAACCTGGCAAAATGTTAAAACACTTTTAAAAGGTTTGCAAGGTTACTTTATATTTAAATACAGTTTATTTATTTATTTATTTATTTTTTACTTTTTAAGTACAGTACAGTTTTATTTAATCATTTCAGTTTTTTTTATTTAACTGTATGTAAGCACAGTGCATAGCTGTAGCAGAATAATTAGGCCTACTAAGCTTCTGTATTTTATGTTGGTCATCATGGTGGTACTTGGAGAGCCAAATATTTTCTGAGGTCGTACTTGGTGTAAAAGCTTTGAGAACCCTTGCCTTAACTGAAATAAATTTGTATTGTACCTCAGGCAACAAGTTTTTATGCAGGATCTGTTGATTGTGCAGGTACTTTAAAGCCATGCAGATCTCCTCCCTCACAGTGCTCCATTACAAGATACAAACAATCGAATTCTGAAAGCAAATTCATTGATTAAAGTAGCTGTAAAATCACTTAAATTACTTAAGAGTAAGCGAGAATTAGTTTAGCCTTGAATGTAGATAACTTAAGATGCATTTTGAATTTTCTCTTAACTAAAAAATAAATGCAGTTATTTTATTAAAAACACCCAGTGTCTTGTGGTAGTTTCACTGAAGCTAGTATTTTATATTTTTATCTCAGACAGCTTTCTTCTTAAACAATAACTCGTCTAGCAATAATAGTTTGTTTTTTTCTGCAGTTTGTGCTAGTTTTGAGTGTCTTCAAAACTGATATAAACAGTTTTAGGTGTTAATACGTCTGAAACTATATGCCTTGACTTCTGAAGCTCTTGAATTGTAACGTGTCCATTATAGCCTTTTTTGACAGTTACTGATGTGTTACTTTTTTCTCCCACTGAATAGCAGCACTGTGTTTAGCTCACAGTGTATTTAACTGACACAAAACCTCAGTAAAATCTTAGTTTAAACAGATCAACTGCACTAAATAATGCAACATAAGGTATATGTGACCCTGGACCACAAAACCTATCATAAGGGTCAAATTTGAGATTTATGCATCATCATAAATAAGCTTTTCATTGATTAATGGTTTGTTAGGATAGGACAATATTTGGCCAAGATACAACTATTTGAAAATCTATAATCGGAGGGTGCACAAAAACTAAATATTGAGAAAATTTCATTAAAGGGGTCATCGGATGCTAAGTTTACTTTTACATGTTGTTTGAACATTAATGTGTGTTGGCAGTGTATGTACAAATCTACCCTATAATGATAAAAATCCATGCAGTGGTTTTTAATTAATCTGTAAAAATAATATCCCCTTTTTCAAATCGAGCCATTCTCAGGTGCCTGTCATTGTGACATCACACCCACAGAGCCTGCTCCCACGATAGTTGATTGACATAACAGTCTGCCCTCTTTGTTTCGATGCCGGAGCATGGATGTAAGTTAGACAAGAATATCTCTGATTGAGCGATTGAGGCGTTGTGTTGCTAGATGTAATAATGAACATAGTGGTCGTCATTCACTCCTGAAACCTGAGCCGCTGAAGATCCAGTAGATTACGCTTGTTTGTGAATGGAATGTGCCTCCCGATCTACATACATCCGTCTATGTTCGCGTGAATCATTCGTGATCCAGCTTCACTTACAGCAGAAGTGAGTATAAGGGTTTTTTATGAACCTTTGCGATCGCCTTTCCTAATAAATGTGCTAGTTAGCAAGTTTAGAGGCTAAACGCACTAAATGTGGCTAAAGTGAACAATCTCTCAGAGCAGCAGAGAGAAGAGAGGGGCGGGGTGAGCAGAGCTCATTTGCATTTAAAGCAGCCTCGACCAGAATGAGATGATTTTTGCAGAGCTGATTTTGACATGGTAAAAAAGGGTGTTGTTTTACACTACCATTGAGAATTTTTAACCAACATATATTATAGACTTTTCATTAAGACCCTAAAGAATCATATCAACCCCTTTAAGCCCCACCGGATTTCTACAGTCTCCGGCCTAACTTATGAGTATTCCGACTCATTCTACAAACATGTCTATATCGGGTGCGTCTAAGCTTTCCTTCAACATTTCTAAAAAGGCAAATAAGAATTGACTTATCGCAGCAGCTGGAGAAAGGGAAGGAGAAGCTCAAACCTCTTTCCGGAGCACATCTGAATGTTGCGCTGAAAAGACCCTCGCCTGAGACTGGGAGATCACTAGGGAACGTCACCAACTGTAAGGACACCGGCCCAAACGTGGAGTCCAGTGGCCTGGTTGAACGTTTAACGCATGTTCAGTCTTTTCACAGCGCTTCTGCAATATTCACTTAATTTATCAGGATTTAGTTTCAGTTTTAATCTAGCTCCATGTTTAATCTGACTCCAATTCCATGTGATCGTTAAAATTTAGCCGTTACTCTAATTTACGCTGATCACAAATATCAATTATGTATTAATTTAGATATTTGATTATTCTGGAAAATCCCATACTTTCAATTATTCCTTCATTGGGGACCTAATGTCTCTTTTGAGTCTAATCATGCCAATTACATAATTAAACAATGACAGTCCAATTCAGAAATAAATTCAGTTCCAATTCAAATAAATACATAACATCAATTACTCAAAGATAAATCTAAGAGTGGGAGATGCATACCTGACCGCAGAGAGATACATAGCAGCATGTGAGAGATTTGGAGGTAAAGCTCCAGAGACTCTCACACACAGTGTGGGGGTTTTTCTGAATACAGAATCCCAAAGTATTGTTTTGTCACTTCGCTTATATACCCAGACCAAAACAAACAAATCTTCCAATCAGCTGTAAAAACATAAAAGACCTTTTGGTTTGTCAGGAGATCTCGTGACCCAGGGTCACACCTGGCTGGAGATTCTCACCCGACCCTAAGGGGAAAACACACCCCTCAGCAGCAAAACACAATTCTACGAAAGTCTTCCTCAAAATATAAGTGACTGCTGTGAAATTGAGACCATTTTACCAATCGCACAGAGACCTTTAGAATGATACCAAACATGAAAGGGAAAAATCACCATATTCACAAGATATAACACATGGTGTTATATGGGATATTCTTTCTTTGGTGGGAAAAGATGTAGGGAGGAGAGAGGAGAGGAAGGAAGGGGGTCATAAATGAGCAAAGGGGGTGGTGTTGTTTGCCCTCTTTGAAGATATCATCGCCAGATTAGTTTTATTATTTTGTTGCAAAGCATCTGTTTTTGTCAGAGTTCCTGGACTTTAATTCATGAGGAAATAATTTCACTCCTACACTCTCTACATTGGTCTACCAGCAAAACCTATTAAATGTCTACAATATATTCAGAACTCAGCAGCACGTGTTCTTATTCACACAGCCATGCATTGCTTTTCTGTTAAAAATAACAGTAGTTTGTGAATGTTGGTGCTTTATTAACAAATATTTAACAAATCAATTTTAACAAATCAAATTTAACAATAACAAATCAAAGCATTTATGTTGGGATGTTGAGGCTATGTGACACTGTGCTAAATCTAAATTTCACGTATGTACAGATAAAAATCGATATAGACTACTTTTATGCGGGCTTAAACGTTGTTGCGGACAGAAGCTAAAAGATAAAATATATTTTTGCGGAAGTGGACGGGTGTGGGACAGAATCCAGCGAAAAAAAAAAAAAGAAAAACACTCCGCACAGTTTGCTGTAAAATGCTCACTGCTTCAGAAGCCTTGTTCGGCACATCCCTAGATAACAGTAATCCAGACTTGATGTTAATGAGAACCAACCACTGTGAACTGAAATAGGGGGGATATACTTACAAGGTGAACAGAATCTGATAATCAATGATTAACCATAGCAACAAATTAGAGAGTGAATAGTCCTCCAAGGGAGCTAATTAAAAAACAAAGGTCAACAGAAATGGAGCAAACAAAGTGAAAACGAAACCAAAACAGAACATAACATAACTCTATATATATATATATATATATATATATATATATATTATTTTATTATTTTTTAAACCTCCATTTTACATCTAAGGTCAAAGCCAGTAAAATATAGCAAATAAGTGACAAATGATTTGTAAAACAGAATTTCAAAAAACAAGTTTTTCATGATTAACACAAAAACAATAAAGAATATGGTTGAGTATTACCTTGGTAAAATGTATTAATAAGACATTAATCTGAAGTAAGAAGAATATTCTCATATTTTTTGTACATTAGACAATTACCTTATTATTTTTTTAGATACGGGTTTGAATTCAATAATCTACAAATTACTAAAACAATTCTAAAACACACACCAATATGTACTTAAAAAGCAAACAGTAAACCATAAAAGCTAAGTTATACACAAGCCTACACCTCTATGGAATACAAAAAAAAATTTACAGGTGCATCTCCAAAAATTAGAACATCATGCAAAAAATTATTTTTTTATTGTAATTTATTTCTATATTCTAATTCATTACATGTAGAGTAAAACATTTAAAACGTTTTTTTTTTTTTTTTATCCAGTATCTCAAAATATTAGAATATTTACATTTGAGTTTCAGTAAATGACCATCCCTACAGTATAAATTCCAGGTATCTCTTGTTTTTTGAAACCACAATAATGGGGAAGACTGCTGACCTGGCAATGGTCCAGACAATCATTGACGCCCTCCACAAAGACAGTAAGTCACAGAAGGTCATTACGGAAAGGGGTGGCTGTTCACAGAGTGCTGCATCAAAGCATGTTAGATGTAAAGTTGACTGGAAGGAAGAAAATGGGTAGGGAAAGGTGCACAAGCAACAGGGATGACCGCAAGCTTGAGAAAACTGTCAGGCAAAGCTGATTTAAACACTTGAGAGAGCTTTACAAGGAGTGGAATGAAGCCGAAGTCAACGCATCAAGAGTCACTACACTCAGACGTCTTCAGGAAAAGGGCTACCAAGCCATTTCTGAAACAGAAACAATGTCAGAAGCATCTTATCTGGGCTAAGGAGAAAAAGAACTGGACTGTTGCTCAGTGGTCCAACGTCCTTTTTTCAGATCAAAGTAAATTTTACATTTCATGTTGAAATCATGATCCCAGCGTCTGGAGGAAGACTGGAGAGGCATAGAATCCAAGCTGCCTGAAGTCCAGTGTGAAGTTTCTGAAGTCAGTAATGATTTGGGATGCAGTGACGTCTGCTGGTGTTGGTCAATTGTGTTTTATCAAGTGCAAAGTCAATGCAGCCGTCTACCGGGAGATTTTGGAGAACTTTATGCTTCCATCTACTGACAAGCTTTATGGAGATGCTGATTTCTTTTTCCAGCAGGACTTTAGCACCTGCCCACAGTGCCAAAACCACTCCCAAGTGGTTTGAATACCATGATATTAATGTGCTTGCCTGGCCAGCCAACATGCCTGACCTGAATCCCATATGAAATTTATGGGATATTTTCAAGAGAAAGATGAGAAAACAAATAAACCAATACAGACAAGCTGAAGGCTCAGTAGTGTCCCAGTAGTGCCACAGGCTGATCCATGCCACACCTCACTGATGCTGTAATTTGTGCTAAAGGAGCCCTGACCAAGTATTGAGTGCATAAATGAACATACTTTAAAGAACCTGAACTTTTCATTTTTGCAAATCCTTTTTTTGATCAATCTTAGGAAATATTCTAATATTTTGAGATACTGGATTTTTGACTTTCATGAGCTATAAGCTCATAAGTTTGAGTGCATTGCCACTGTTGCCTCTGGCTTGTTTAGTTGTGGACATCTCAACTATATTATTGATCTGACTGCATTGACACTATTGCATGAAAACTGAAATGAGCTGGATGATGACATCAGTGTTGTCTCCAGAGCTGCTGAACAGATGGAATAAATTAATAGTTGAAGATCTTTACAATGGAACTGAATCAACACTGAACTGACTCAAGCTGAACAATGACACTTTTATTGTTATTATTTTCAAGCTTTATTGCCTTTTTTTCTTTCTTTTTATTTTCTTTTTTTTATCACTGTAAAGCTGCTTTGTTCTTTAAAGTTCTGTTACAAAATGTTGTATAAATAAGGTGACTTGACTTGATATAATCACAGAAACTCAGCCTCATGCTACACATATGAATTCTGGTTGTTTCAGAGCAACATAGGATGTTTCGTGATTCTCTGACTGCAATCATACCTATATGTTTAAACTATTAAAATCATTGTCTATTTCCTTGTCATCCTTGACCAATTCTATATATGCTTTTAGTTCCTCTCTTGTTGTCTGTATTTCCCTCTGGACATTGCAAAGCTCATTATGTGTTCTCCTCATCTCTGCAATGGATTTGAGCAAACTGGATTTGACCTTTTCTGGATCATCTACTTTTCCCTGTCTCATTTGGTGAATGTCAACAGAATCCATCACCATGAAGGCAACATCAACTATGACTAATAGTCCACTTAACACACCTGAGACTGCTTCTGCTACTACTCGTCCTACTCTTGCAGTCTGAGTAGCAATTCTGCTAACATTTGCCAAAAGACCTAAATTCATGAGTTGTATGGCACAAAAAACATTTCTTTTGTTTAAATTGCATGATATTTGTACATTGTCAAAAGCTGAGTTGCCAAAAAATACATTGAACTTTGCGATTTTTCTCAGTACCTTTCTCAGTGTATTCAGCGGTGTTAGAATTGGTTCACTTACAGAGTTATACTTTTGCTGAATTTGTTCAAGGCTCTCTCTGTATGACTTTTGTTGTACAGTATTAGTAATGGTGGATGCAGCACCTGTTACTCCACCTGCAACTCCAACTCCAACACCAACACCAGTAACAATCAGAGATGCACCGAGAGTGAATGGTGCCAAAATTAAACCAACTAATGCGGTGATGCCTCCAGCTGCTCCAATAACTGATCCTGACAGACTCGCCGCTGTGGCACTGTAATGTGCAGACTCCATCGAATCTGTTATTCTTCCCCACTCACTAACTAAATCCCCAATGTCTTTAAAGTGCTTGTTGTAGGCCTTATCAAAAGTGTCGATAGACTTCACGACACTCTGTAGTAGTGCCTCTGGAGTTCTGCTGTTTCTGTTCACTGCATCGTTCAGGAATGGTTTTGCTAGTATCTCTCCAGCTGAAGGTCGGTCTTTAGGGTCACAGCTGAGCATTTGTCTGATTAATTCTCTCAGTTCTACTGAGTATTTCTCTGAGACATGAGGGGGGTTTCCTGCCATGCTGACTGCATGAACTATGTGACGCTGTATGCCATCTGCCTGTGGAGGGGTTAAAGAATGAAAAAAAGAAAGAGCTGGGTATAATTGAAAGCAGTTTTTAATGAAAATAACAGTAACTGTAACAATGACCAGATCTGACAAAGAAAGACACAAACACAGGGCTATATAAACATAGACAAACACCAGAGATTAAACAAGGTAATTAAACTAGGGGTAGGCAAAATTGGTCCCAGAGAGACATTATCTTTCAGATTTTAGCTCCAACCCTGAAATAAAAAAAAAGAAAATGCTAACCTGCCTGTAGTTTTAGTAATTCTGCAGACACTGATTAGGTTGTTCAGTGTGTGTCCGATTGGGATTGGAGCTGAACTCTGCAGGACAGCTACTCTCAAGGACCAACACTGCCTACACCTGATCTAGACCAGGGGTGTCCGTCCTGCTCATGGAGGGCCACTGTCCTGCAGAGTTCAGCTCCAGCCCCAATTAAACACACCTGAACCAGCTAATCAAGGTCTTAGGCATACTAGAAACTTGCGGGAAGGTGTGTTGAGGCAAGTTGGGGTTAAAACCCTACACTGTAAAAAACAATTTGTTGAGTCAATTTAAAATAATTTGTAACCTGGCTGCCTTAACATTTTAAGTTCAGTCAACTCAAAAAAAAGTTTATTCAACTTTGAATGTTAAATTATACTAAGTGACAACTTAGATATTTGAGTTGAATCAACTTAAAATTTTAAGGCAGCTGGGTCACCCTCTGTTAAGTTTAGCAAACACAAATATCTAAGTTGTTACTTAGTACAACTTAACATTTTAAGTTAACTAAACTTATTTTAGTTGACTGAACTTAACATTTTAAGGCAGCAGGATAACAAATTATTTTAAGCTGACTCAACAAATTGTGTTTTTTTTTATTTTTTATAGTGTACAGGATGGTGGCCCCCCAAGACAGAGTATGGACACTCCTGATCTAGACACAGGTGTGACACATGAGGGCCAATTAAAAAATAACAATAAAGAAAAAATAAATAAATAAATAAAATAAAACTAGCAAATGAATAAAGACAAAAGAAACGTAACTGGGAACAGTACAAAACACAACTTAAAAACCTATAGGGGCCATTCACACATTACTGTTTTAAATGCTTTTTTATTCGTTTTACGCTGTTGTCTGTGCAACCAGGCGTATTTTATCACATACCTTATTATAGTTTTGTATTTTCAAATTTGTTTTATTTTAATATCGTTTTGAAATTTGAGGGTTTTTTTTTTTTATTAGTTTCATTCATAATTTTGTTTTAGTTTATTTTTTTATTTTTTTGTGAATATATTTCTATTTAGTTTTTATATAGTTTTACGTCTAGCAATGCAAAATTAAAACTTGTGATTGATTAGATGGCAATAGTATACAAATATATAAATGCAGTCAAGCCTTTTTACTCTATAAATCTAAACAAATTGCGCTTAAATTATCATAATTAAAAACAGTAAATGTGTGTTGTAATATTTAATTCTAAAATAAATGCAATTTGTTTGTATTAGGTAGCTTTTATCTTATTTAACCATAATCATGAAACTGTAGCCATGATACTGTTGATACGCGCATGTAACACCAAGCCAGCAGAGGGAGCCCTCACCTGAGTACTGCTGCTTCTACTTTCACTTCCTGTTTGGGACTATTTAATCAGTGACCATGTGCTCGCTCTTTGTGAAGTATTGCCAGTTAACCTGCCTTACCGAGCTTTCTATATTTACTCTGACTACCTGTTGCTGTTTTGCTTTGTCTTTGGATTCACAAGTTTACGGATTACCCCTTTGGATTGTTTGCTAGATTGGACTGTATTCATGGTTTGAACCTACACCTGTCTCCTCACTATCGTCTTCTGGATTACCCCTGTTGTTTTGTTCGCCCGTTTGGACTGATAGCCTGAAGCCTTTCGTTTCACAGCGTTGCACATTATTGGATTTGTGCTGCAGCTTAAGTGAATGACAGCTTAGGGAGCACTCACCGCTTGCTTTCTGTAGCCTATATAATTTTATTTTATGAATTTTATTTTTAATGCTTCTATAAAGGGCAATGTATACACTGCAGAGAAAATAGCATTTAACAGTAAAGCATATTTAAATGTTCTTTTTTTATGAAGAATTATAAGCGTGTAGTTTATGCACATTTGTTTAAAATAGCCTAGCAGATTGTTCACAAGATGTAGGCAAAAATGTATTGTTTACAAAAAGGAAGCATGTTCTCATATTTTTTCTGTTGCACTGCTTTTTCGATAACTGTTGTCAGTTTCATTTTAGTTTTTCATTTATTTTGATATTTATTTTATTTTTTTGATCAATCGTTTTCACCTTAGTTTTGGTTTTAGTTTACGAAAATAGCTTTGCAGGCATGAGAGTGTTAATTTAACACTGGGGTTTTTGCTGTGTACCATGAAAAAGCACTGATTTCTGGGTTTATAGATTATAAAGATAACTGTAACAGACCCATCAAGTAATATTTTTGTAATGTTACATTTGTATGATGTGTTTGTCACAATTATGCACTTAAGAAAATGGAAAACAGGGAAGGACATTCATCTGGGAACTATACGCTTCGTTTTTTTTTCCCTGCTTGCCTATCAGACTTCATTCACTGATGAGATCATAAAATCAGTGCTCTGGAGTGAAGCAAATGTCTATGAACCAAGGGTCTTACGTGATATGAGGATGGGAACGTGGAAAGAGGACATCCTCTGATGTTTGCAGTGTGTTGGCCCTGAACTAATGACATCTAGTACAGCCGCTGCAGACTCAAAGCCCACCACACTGCCCCTAGGCAGAACCTGATTTTACCAAGTGCGATATGTTTCTGGATCAACATCTTTGTTGACCCTGGAACAACATTGTGATTAACCAATCCGATTTGAAAGAACAGTTTATAGTTTTTTGAAGTTTGGCTTACAATCAGTGTTTGGTACTTGTACATCAGTGTCATTTATCTATCATTTCCTCTGATTTTAGTGATTACTCATGAGTAAGGTTAGGTTTAGGTGTAGGGATATGGTTAAAACTACATTTTTGGATTAAAATGTTGTTCCAGGGTCAACAAAATATGTTGACCCAGGAACACACCTAACTCAGTAAATTCAGGACGTGCTACTGCCTAGTCCAGAGCCCAGCCAGTCATTACCCAGCATGACTGAAGTGAAGCCACAATTCACCACAGACAGACAGCTTCCATCTGCCACGATCGCCTGACCATCGTCCCAGAGCCGAAACCCCACAGTGAGCCTGACCAATAGCTGTTCCTATGGAAGTTTTGGTGGAGGGGGGCAGTGCGAAATGGCTGATCGATTAGGAAACTGAGTTAATGCTCCCCACCCTTTATCTCCTGTGCCATCATCACCGCTGGTCCTATGCTGCATAAAGCCCGTTTCATTGCCCTTTATTGAGATTGTGTCATCATCATCACTGCTGGTTCTGCCCAGCATAAAGCCCTTTCACCCTGTGCTGAGACTGTGTTGTTAAGAATCATGCCTGGCCTCCCTCTTCCTACTCCTCATCCAGATTTACCCTGTCCTTCAGCCCCATCTTCACTGGTTCCTCTCAGCCCATTGGCTTCTCATCTATGTGGATGAGCCTTGGATCTTGTGGTTGCCAGCTTCGCCCAAGCAAGTGGATCTCCCGGCCCCTCTTCCAACTGCTGGTCCCATCTCTCTGGCTCTTCCCGTCGTTCTGTCGGCTCCACCAGGCTCCCTCATCCTTTTGGCTCCACCTTTGACAGCCATCACCCTGCCTTCCATTGCTCTCCGTCTCTTCACCCCTACTCCTTCAGCTGGCTCTACCTTGGTCCCCAGTCACATGGGCTCCGTCTCAGTTCTCAGCTCAATCCTCATGTACTGGCCAGCGGGAGCACCGGGACATTCCTGGTGGGCCGGTTGAGTAGTGGGCAGATCACCGAACCAAGGGAGTCCTCCCCCATATTAAGCACTATTTTTATATTACAGCGAAACTGCAAAAAGGAAATACTCCAAAACTGTGAAGAGGTGTTACCTGCTGCATCTGCCAACCACAAAAGCAGAGCAGGATCAGGTCCCGATCAGACCAAACACGGTTTCTAGGTCTGAAAACGTGAGGGGCATCGCACTGCCTTTTTTTGGTGACTTTTAAAAAAAGATCAGTGCCCTGCGTTTTTTTAAGTTGCTAGGCAACCACCAAAACAGCTGTCCTCTCAGTCAAATCAAAGGATTATAGCGTGAGCACTCTAAAATCTTTGGTTTTTGCTGTTAAGTAAGCTGTCATATAAGAAAAAACCTTTGAAAATACAGCTCAGAGTAACCCTCAACGGACACCAAAAGTTTCTCCTTCATCATTGCAGTCTCCGGACTGTTTTAAGCAACGGTAAACTTTCGCCACCACATTCATTCGATTGGACAATGGGAAAAAAATTACGAATGATGTTGGGCGCTTTTGTGTTCAGAGTTGCACAGCAAGCGGCTAATATGTGAGACGCGCATAATGCTCACTGCCAATTGAAAAAAATCAAGAAAGGCGCCTCTCACTGCAAAGGATAATTTAACAGAATAGCTTTAATAACTTCTTTCTCTTTAAATGTTTAGTTATAATTAATTTTAACTGAAGTAACATGGTAATTCATGATAATTTTATTATATAAAATAGGTGTTTACTATTTACGAATATTAAAGTTCTTAAAGGCAAAGTTCAGGGAACATTAAAATTGTATTTACTCAACATCATGTCATTCCAAATCTGTATGAATTTCTTTATTCTGTGGAACATAAAAGAAGATAATTTGAGAAATTCAAGATTTTTTTTTTTTTTTCATACAGTAGAAATCAAGGGCAACCAAAATGGTTTGGTAACATTCTACAGAATATCTTTTGTGTTCCATACAAGTTTGAAACGACAAAGGAGAGAATGACAGAATTTATTAGTAGTACATTTTCTGCAGTCTAGCTCAAAATCAATGCTTTACTGTCAAGTGCATTTCTATGTGAATTCAGTAATATACCATTATTTGCTCTATTTATTCATTAATTTACTCCAATTTAAGGCCCTATCACCCATCAAAAGATTCACAGGAAAACTTGTGGGCCAGTTAGGCTGGATTTGTCCAGGGCCGCAATTTTAACCCCAGTCCAGCCCTGGTCCTCAGACAGTCTGTGTCGTTCTGTCCCATCAGCCCTTCCACTGTCGATGCTTTCTTCTCCTTCAGTCATCCCCAGGATGTCATCAGCCAATACTCCATCATGGCTTCTCTCTCTGTTGACTCCGCCATGGGCTTGCATCCTGGCTGTGGCCAGGTATACCACCAATCCTTCCATTCTCACCTCCCTGGCTCCTACCACCATCTTCGCCTCCCTGGTTCTTTCCACTGGGGCTTCCTCAGCCATTTCACAGCACAAAGATACTTTCCCAGAGGGGGGCATTCTGTCACAGTTATGTTCATTAGCTTTGTTTTCATGGACTTTTAGTTTGTCACTTCAGTCACATATCTCCTTTGTTCTAAGTTACCACCATAATCTGTTGTCATGGACACTGATTTAATCATCAAGTATGCTAGTTCTGTATTTCGTGGCTTATCAGTTTGATCTGTGAAGGGTCCTGTACTCTTTGTGCACAACACACTGTTTTGTGAAGTTTACTTGTTGATTGGATTTCCTGTTTTGAGTTAAGTAATAGCTCTTTAATTTGAACCTTTTGGCATTTTGTGATCATCACTGGACTAAAAATGTGACAATAATGCAGTGCTTTTTATAAATACATAGACAGACAGATAGACAGACAGACAGATAGATAGATAGATAGATAGATATATAGATAGATACTCACCCACACATCAAGCATGCAGAGATCATGAAGCAACCATCCCAATGACCAGATGTCACTATAACAGCCAATGCATGACAATTAAAATCATGAAGCATGTGTACACTGTAAAATGGTTATGTGCGATCTATGTGCGCTCTGCTGTCAATAGCCAGTTTCCATCCAGTTTTTGCTCTGGTTTTTTTTAATTGACAAAGAGAATATGCGTAAAAAAGTCTAAAGCCTGCTTCCATCCAACTTGTCTAATACCGACAAACAGGTGTGCGTGATGACCTCATCCCTAAAAGAAATTAACTGTGGCATAAGTTTTAGTGTATTGCAAAAAAAAGAAAAAAAAAATGCCCTTGAGCTGTTTCTATACATATTTGCAACTATATTGTGCAAATTACATAGACTGGTAGCCTGTTCTTTATCCATTTTAAACAAAACATATTATTGAATTGTATAGGCCTACATAAAATGATCAAGCAATAATCATAAACAGGAACAGTTGAATTGTTTTTCTGAATAACTTTCATTAGGAAGTAGGAATGTTCATTTCTCCTATAGCCTAGCCGACAACCGATGGTCGTTAAGCCATTATTAACCGTTAACCGACAAGATTGTATATGGGCGTCGGAAGCAAAATAAGTGTTTTTCTAAATAAATAATGAATTAACAAAAGTAAAGAAACAAAACTGCGAAACAATTAGCAGCCTATATGCAGATTTTGTCTTTAATGGTGCTGGAAGAAGCTACAGTGTCAACACATGAGATATTTTATCGATAAATGGCATTTCCATAAGCTATATCGGTACAAATTTTGAACTATATCGGTACAATTTTTTTTGTTTTCTTCTTCACAAAAAAGTTTTTAGATGGAAACCTGACTGATCTACATGACCTCACTCCCGCCACCTGCCCCTTCCCTGGACTTTGACTTATTTTGGAAACTGGACAGCGAAAATGAAACAAATCTATCCTTAAAGCGCAGAAAAAGGGGGAAAAAAATGACGATGAGAAGAGACAAGCACAAGGTAATTTTTAGTAGCATTATTTTTAAGCGGTAATGTTACATTGACGTTAAATACCTATCTGGACAAGAATATCTCTGATTGAGCGATTGAGGTGTTGTGCTTGATGCAGTGGATTACTTTTTTTTTGTGAAGGGAATGCGGCTCCCAATCTACATATATCCGTCTATGTTCATGCGAATCATTCGTAATCCAGCTTCACTTACAGCAGAAGTGAGTATATTTTTTTTTTTTATTATGAATCGTTGCGATCGCCTAGTTAGCAAGTTTAGTGGCTAAACGAGGCTAAAGTAAGCAGGCTCATCACTCCACAGAGAGAAAAGGGAGCAGGACGAGCAGAGCTCATTTGCATTTAAAGGAACAATCCCTCAGAATGGGATGATTTTTACAGAGCTCATTTTGGTAAGGTAAAAAGGGTGTTGTTGTACACAACCACTGAGAATTTTTAACCAAAGTATATTATAGACTTTTTATTAAAGGGGTCATCGGATGCTAAGTTCACTTTTTCATGTTGTTTGAACATTAATGTGTGTTGACAGTGTATGTACAAATCTACCCTATAATGATAAAAATACATGCAGTGGTTTTTAATTAATCTGTAAAAATAATATCCCCTTTTTCAAATCGAGCCGTTCTCAGATGCCTGTCGTTGTGGTGTCACACCCACAGAGGCCGCTCCCGCGATAGTTGATTGACATGAGTGTTTTACCTCAGATTAGCTATCAGAGTCCGTCCGCTTTGTTTCGATGCTGGAGCAGGGATGTAAGTTAGACAAGAATATCTCTGACTGAGCGATTTGAGGTGTTGTGTTGCTGGATGTAATAATGAATGCATTTAAAGCAGCCTCAACCAGAATGAGATGATTTTTGTAGAGTTGATTTTGGCAAGGTAAAAAGGGTGTTGTTTTACACAACCACTGAGAATTTTTAACCAAAGTATATTATAGACTTTTCATTAAGACCCTAAAGAATCATATCAACTTGTGGAAAATGGGCATCCAATGACCCCTTTAACTGAACGTATCTTGCACTGACATATCTATGTGTAAAATGTGTTCGATTGTATACAGTTGCTGGTTTGCGATGGCAATACTCCACTATTCACTGCAAGGCAGGGCCCCAAAATTATCCTGCTTAGGGGTTACCCTGCCCGTCACCGCCATCAGACAGAAAATCTTACGGTCTTACATCTGACGTTATTGACAAATTTGTCATTTCTTTCACAAAACAAATGGAGTTCATGCAGTAGCCATTTTGTTTTCTCTGTTGATGCTAGAGGCATAGAACCTGCATACAATGATCTAAACATCTAAACACTTCAAATTATCTTGACAGTGTTGACAGTAAGTGGGGATACAGCTTTGAAACCTTATGAAACATGCATGTGTCATTAAAAAACAACCTTGCTTTGAAATGAGATATAATTAAGTGTTGCTTTTGATAAAACAAGCTCTTTTTTTCATACTTATTAATAATAATAATAATAATAATAAATAGAAGATGATGATTGTGTTAAATACATTCTACTATTAGTCCCTCATAACATTTACAACATTTACAATTGAAGATTGTGGCCATTTTTTTTAAATAGCAGTTACAATTGCTGGACATGTTTTGTCCCATGTCTCAAGAATCAGTAACATGCAGTTATCCATAACCTAACCATAAACTCTACTCTTCTGCACAGCTTAATCCCAAAAACTTACAGTTTTTTTTTTTATTTTTATTTATTTATTTTTATTTTTTCCAAATGTCAAATATAACTGAACAAACAGTAACAGATGTTTCCCTTCACTCAAAAACATATAAAACAATATATAATTTCAACATCCACTCTCCATGTTCAGCCACATACAAAGCATGCTGGGAACTAACAATCACAGCCAAATGGTGTCTCCAATTAAAACTGCTTAATTTAACTAATTATCTTAAAATTTTCTATACAGGACTGAATTTCCTTAATAATATATGCACACTATTTTTAATTATCACCTTAATTGTTAAAATGAAAATTAAAACACCCATGATTCTTTCTTGTAGACCTTGATGGAAATTGTAACCATTTTAACAAACACTTTATAATGCTGAACATATCAATATTTTATAGCATACCTCTTGGAATTATGTTTCCCCTGATAAACTTCTGGACTGACATAGAGCTTTGCACCCACAACTGAATTTGCATATTCATCAGCTCTGCAAAAGGAAAAACAATGTAAACTCAAATCTGTAAAAAAAATCCAAGATTTTTGGTTTTGGCCAATAATTTTCATTTTGATCAATCACTAGTTCCCATTACTGTTTTTTTGTTTACCTTTCCAATGCTTTTGAGCATCCAAAATCTCCTAGATTGACGTAACCATCTTCAGTCAGAAAGACATTCTAGAATGACAGCAGAAATCTCATAAGTCTTACAGATTTGACTTTGTGATTTATTGAGCTTTATCAGTGCATACCTGAGGTTTAATATCTCTATGAATTACTTTCTTCTCATGGAGATACTGCAGAGCCAGACAAATCTGAACAAGCCAGTCAAGGATCTGCACACATGGAGAAATGTGTGTGTTAGTGAGTGTGAGTGTCTGTTATTTATCACATTATGGGGACCAAATGTCCCCACAAGGATAGTAATACCAGTACGTTTTGACCTTGTGGGGACATTATTTAGATCCCCATGAGGAAACAAGCTCATAAATCATATAGAATGAATGTTTTTTTGAAAATTTTTGAAAAAATGCAGAAAGTTTCCTGTGAGGGCTAGGTTTAGGTGTAGGGTTGGTGTAAGGCAATAGAAAATACAGTTTGTACAGTATAAAATCCATTATGCCTGTGGAAACATGGAACATAAAACATGGAAACACAATGTGTGTGTGTGTGTGTGTGTGTGTGTGTGTGTGCGCACGCACTTGTACAGCTACCTTTGTGAGGGCCAGTTTCAGTTTTAGACCATCAGAGTGAGGACAATTTTGTAAAGTAAGGACATTTTGGCCGGTCCTCACTTTCTGAAACCCATTTAAAGGTCTGTTTGAGGGTCAAGACTTGATTTTAGGGATCAGGTTAATTGGGTAAAGGTTAGGTTTAGGGTAAGGGTTTGGGTGAGACATTTAGTACTGATGGGTAGGTTTAAGGTAAGGAGCTAGAGATTGCGTTGTGTCAATGTATGTCTTCACAAACATAGCTAGAGTTGTGTGTGATGTCCCCACAAGGACTGTATTTTATGGGTATATCATACTAAATCATGTTTTTTTTTTTTGTTTTTTGTTTTTTTTTATCTAAAATGTTGTAATGTTTTTGAGTGTTGTATGTCTGCACAAGAAACTTGCCTCTTTTTCTTCAAAAAAACGTTCTTCTTTCCGTGTTTCCATGATTTTTGAAAGATCACCTCCTTCACAATACTCCATCACAATATAAATGCGTCCCGCTTCTTTATCTAAATAAATTAACATCCACGCAGAGAATAATTTAACTCATATTTATTAAAACAGCTTCATTTTCCAACAGCTATTCTGATGTTTTTGTTTAGTTAATTGCATTATTCCTTTTCAGTCTCTATCACGGTTAGTGGTTCTATTTCATTTTTAAAAAACACAACAAAACATTACCGCATTTTTTTTTTTTTTTTTATTTGGAATAAAGGAAAAATAGTGTACAAACCTTCAAATGAATTTACGTAAGTAACAATATATCCAAAGTTTAGAGTTTTCAGGATCTCAACTTCCGCATCCAGGTGCTCCCCCTAAAAGGAAGGAAGGAAAAAAATAAATAAAAATGACACTCTTTTTAATTAGAGAGAAAAAAAAGTCACTTCTATGGCCAAATAGTTCAGTAAGATTTAGTAAATACTTACATCTCTGGAATTCATCTGTTTGACCACATAAGGATCTCCATCTGTGTCATTCACCAGAAATGCTATTCCTGAATTCCCTTGTCCAAGTTTTTTCTTTATGGTGTATCCATGTTCTTTTAACACTTCTATAATCAAGATTTAGAATAATTTATTCAAAAGAGTGTATCCACTAGATATAAGAAAAACAATGCTTTTCAAAAACTTTGAATCAACTGAACTGTTTGTTTGTTTACTAGACAAATAAGAGACAAAGAGATGTTTCATTATGCCTAACAACAACAAGAGCTGCACTGATGAGGGGTTTGCAATTAAGATTCTCTATTACAACATAAATGTGTGGCCACCACACTGGACTGTCTAATAAGGCATAAACATACAAGTAGGTTATCATACCTGTACAATATCAGTAATTTGTTGAAATATATTGCAATGATTAACTTAATTAAAATAAAATAAAATAAAATAAAATAAAATAAAATAAAATAAAATAAAATAAAATAAAATAAAAATTAGGTGCATTATTTCAGTCCTCTTCTGACTCCAGTCTGGTCTACCATTGCCATCAGAATGTTTCTTTTTTTTTTTTTTCTTTGCTCCTAAGGGAGATTTGATGCTTTATGCTGCTAACATAAAACTGATGTTGCTCAAATTTAATGCAAAATTTATACTCACTGATCACACCAGGAGAAACGTTCATGCTGTGATCTGAGATACTGCTGTCAGCACTGGCGTCTGAGAGTCTGTGATACTGATCCATCTTTAGAGGAAAAAATAATAAATCTTAATGAAGTATTCATGAAATTTACATTTTAAATATTACTGATTGAGCCCTTTTAATGTTAATTTTATAATGCAGTTGAATTCTGTAAGATCTCTGTATGAATCTTAATTCTGTCATATCTGTCACAGTCTTCAGATGGTGTGCCCTAGACAGCCACCAGAGGACATTGTGTCTTTTTTTCCAGTGGTCGAATTGAGGGGGGAGGGGTGGGGGTTGGTTGGATTAAGGGACTCCCCAATAACACCCAAAAAAATATTTTATTCTATAGTACTTCAAACATGAAACTAATGAAAATTAAAATTAAATGAAAAGATTTGATTGCTGTAGTAAATAAAGACCTGCTCACGTTACATAATATTTTACTTTTATGTTTTTTGCAGTGTTGCTCATTGTAACCAATCACATACTGAAACTCGCAAATTCCCTTATTATAAGCAACAAAGTGCAGATGTACGAAGCATGTACATAAGAGATAAATCTATCATACAGTGTATGGACAGCTTCCTTGATTGTAAGAGGAGTTATGAGTGCTTAAACACTAGCTAGACTGACTGTGCTCATTTAGAGCGTGTTCTTTCACTGCATGAATCAGTCTAATAAAATGCATTTACAACCCCTGGCAAAAATTATGGAGTCACTACACTTATTTTTACTTTATAACAACTAAACCAATCACAGATATGACACAAAACATTTTTGTTTAATTATTCAACACTCTGGTTATATGAAACATATCTCAAATAAATGAAATTAAAATAGCTGAATTAATGGAAAATTATTTTCCATATCAAGTAGAGGAAAAAAAAAATGGAATACTTCAATGTTGAGGAAAATACAGAATCAGCTGGTAATTTGTATTTCTAAAACAAATATCTATATAAAATGCTAATTAGTCAGCAGTTAAAAGAGAGTGCTTACAGGCCGTAACAAGCTGTTGAACTTGGCTAATTGTGAGGTAACATGGCCCCAACAAGAAAGCTGTCAGTTGAACTGATGGAAATGATTATAAAACTCCTTCAAGATGGAAATTCAACATGGAGTGTGACAAAAGAAGTTTGATCTTCCCAGTCAGCTGTTTCTAAAATTTGGTGTAAACATACAGGCAGATCAAGGAAGACGTCAAGATAGAAAACTCTTTGAAAATAGAAAATGCACAACGGAACAAACAAAGAACAAATGAGTGGAAACAGGAGTCGACGTGTGTGAAATAATTGTAAGAAACCGGCTGAATAAAATGAGATTTACATATGCAGTATAAAGGCCAAATGAAAACCAGCATTAACACATAAACAAAAGAAAACAAGATTAGAGTGGGCTAAAAAGAAGCAGTCATGGAGTGTGGATGAATGGATGAAAGTGACATTCAGTGACGAATCACAAATCTGCGATGGACAAGCAGATGATACTGAAACTTTTGTCTTGTGCCATTATAATGAAATGTATAAAGATGACTGCCTGAAGAAAGCAATCAAATTTCCCAACTTATTTATAATATGGGGTTGCATGTCAGGTAAAAGACCAAGCGAAATCGCTATCCTTTCCTCAACAGTCAATTCACAGGTTTACATTAAAACTTTGGACACTTTTCTAGGTTGATGATGATAAGTTTGGTCATCAGGGATCAGGGAGCTTGGGGAGCCATGGCCGAATACACAGTCCGGGCGGCCATGGCGGATCAGGGAGCTCGGGGAGCCATGGCGGAGCACACAGTTCATAAGGGTAGTCCCCCCCAAAAAATTTTCTTGGGGGAAATTAGGGTATTGTCAGCCCAGGAGAGTACAGGAGGACCAGGCTTAGGAGGCGCTGGCTCAGGAGGGCGCTCTGGAGGCGCGGGCACAGGAGGGCGCTCTGGCTCTGGAGGGTGCTCTGGCTCTGGACGGCACACTGGATGGGACCAGCGGAGATGTGGGAGGGCTGGACGGGACCAGCGGAGACAAAGGAGAGAGCACAGAGAAATCACCACCCATGGGGATCGTCAGGTCCATAATGTCCTTATGGCATCTGTGACTTGCCATATTAGAGGCCTGCAGCCTAGAGCGCAGAGCGGAGGCAGGCTGACCTGAGCGCGGAGCGGCTACCAGCCGATTTGAGCGCAGGGAGGTGGAAGGCCGACTTGAGCACGGGCCCACGGCCGGAGTCCGTGAGCAGGCTGCGGGTTCTGGGCTGAGGAAAAGGGAAGAGCTCTGGAAGACTGGGGAAAGCGAGAGAGGAACGGAGGGAGTGAGATCATTGGGGCAGCAGGTGGAGGACGCTGGCTGGTGGTGAGCTGGAGTGTCCACATGTTTTTCGGATGGGGGGGAAGATTAGAATCCTTAGAGCAAGGACATAGTTAATAAACTCCGCTACGGATCTGCGGCAATCGTCAGGACTCAAGGAACAAAACAATTGGTCGTCTTTTAGCCCCATCTGAAAACATGCGTTAATCATAGAGTATTGATAGCAGTATGCGGGGAATTTTTCCACATACTGCTCCAAAGGCTTGTCCGCCTGTTGAATATTGATGAGGAATTCCTCAGCCCAGAACATTTTGTTTTTTGGTCCGTCTTCTGTCATGGGTCGTGTGCAGGAAGGAGGAGCAGGGACAAGGAAATAATGAACACGTACTTTAATATAATAATCCAAACAAGGGAACAGGAATGAACAGGAACAGCAGGGAAAACACAGGCAAACACGACGAAAACTAACATTCAGTAAACTAATGCAACATTAAGAACAGACAATGAACATGGAACAGAACCAAACTTATATAGGACAGCTAATGAGACAAGGACAGGTGGGAGTGATAAACCAATTATGACTTAACAAGCAACGGAACAGGAAAGATCAAATAAGGACACAAGAGGGCAAAACCAACAAAACAGTGCACAGGGGTGTGACAGTGTGGTGATTCCACACCCACTTCTCAGTAATATTAACTTATCGTTATCTTTGGGTCACATCCCAAAACCATTCAAACTGGCGGTTATTAAGCCTCTTATTAAGAAACCACAACTAGACTCTAGTGAACTGGCAAATCATAAACCCATTGTAGAATGAAACCATCATTTAAAAACATGGCTTTAATCATAACATAAAATAAAATATCATTTGTTGTTACTACTGTAAATCTATATTAAATTACTATGTGATTTACTTTAATGCTTTCAGAATCTTTACATTTTAAAATTATTTTGTTTCTGTATTTTAAAATGTTTTATATTAATATATTTTCAAAATAAGCATAAAATAGTACAAACATTGCTAAAGTGATTGTTTTGCACAAGTATTAACTTCATTAACATTATAAAATAATAATAAATAATAATAATAATAATAATAATAATAATAATAATAATAATAATAAAACATTATTTTATTTAAGTATTTGTGTCAATGCTGTGTGAGCCTTTTACCCCATGTGTGAGTAAAAGGACCCCCGTGCCACCTCATACATTCAAAAGATTTTTGAACAAAATAAACAACTTGTATGATTTATATTTACACAAAATCTGTTGTTCCATAAATGTTCAATACAAACATATATATTTTTGTGCAATCATACACTTTGGACACAGCGAAAAGCACATATTTTCTTAGGGTGTGCCTTTAGCCCTGTTGTACCCTACAATTTATAGTTTATGTGAAGATTGTTTTAAAATCATTTAAATTAAAAGTTGCTATATATTTCAGAGTCTATTAAATATTTAAAACCATAGATACTGTAATGCTAAATGGCTATAATTAAAAGGTTAAACTTTGGAAAAA
The DNA here is from genome assembly GCA_012976165.1 of Labeo catla. Classification (NCBI taxonomy): domain Eukaryota; kingdom Metazoa; phylum Chordata; class Actinopteri; order Cypriniformes; family Cyprinidae; genus Labeo; species Labeo catla. Next base: position 78,749 of record VONZ01000023.1, on the reverse strand, counting down.
TGCATTTCATAGAGACACTAGTAGCAGCTTGCTATCAATACTTCATTAATAATAGGGTACTTAGTATGCCATTAAACACACATTTAAAATATACTATTTTTATGTTGTTTCTACATTACTTTGGAGGTTCAGTGTGAATTATGACAATATAAATGTGCGATTAATCATGAATAATTAAAGACAGAACGGGAAAAAATAAACCTGTTACCTGTTACAATTTTTTTTCTTTGTCTACTTTATGCGTCCTCTGGTGGTGTGCAAGAGAATTTACATGAAATTAATAAAAAATATGAATAGTACATCTCCCCTTTCCCTCAGTATCAGATTTATATAGGTTGTTTGCACGTGACGCCATGGCGCGAAATGCAGCTAGAGGGCAGGAAGTGATTTTTCTCCGTAGGAATCACTAACAGAAACTCAAAATGCCTGTTTTGCGTTGTTTATGGATGCTCAAATCAGTCAAACCGAGAAACCACAAAAGACCTTTTATCATGTATGAAAATTTGCTGTTCGGAAGGGAGGAAAGGCAAGAAATTGACTGAAAAGCGCAGGGAAAAGTGGCTTGTAAACCTCCGTCTGTGCTCAGGAGGAGAGTCGGATAATGCTTGTGTGTGCAAATGGTTAAGAAAAGATATAATAATACGTTAAGATATTAATAAAGAAATATATAAACAGATACAGAGTGAGACAGTGATGCTAATGCTTTAATGCTAAACGCCACACGTAGACACAATGTAAGATATTATATCTGTAGTTTCGAAAGCGTCATTGATTATAACGGAACATTGTGAGATTTCAATCAGTTGAAGTGAGTGACAGCTTTTTAGTGACTACACGGAAGCGCTATTTGCTCGCTTTCTATAACCAGGTCGAAATTTGAATAGAAGTTTCGCTTTACGTGCTGCTAACAGGACTAATAGCCACAAAACCCTGCACATGACTCAAAAAACAGAACGGATGAGATGGAGGAAAGTCTCTGTACTGTACAAGAGAAGGTTATAAACAGAAAATCACAACATATGTTGGATGTGTTCACAAGTTCCCATTGTAATCAACTGCAAATATAATATCTTATTTACATTGTATCTACCTGTGCCATTTAGGATTGAGTGAATTCTCAGCATCTCACCCTTTATCTATTTACATATATCTTAATATTATTATATCTTTTATTAACCATTCGCGCACACAAGCAGTATCTGACTCTCCTCCTGACTGCAGATGCGGGTTTACAAGCCACTTTTCCCTGCTTTTTTTCAGTCAATTTCTTGCCTTTTCCTCCTTAAGAACAGCAAATTTTCATACACGATACGAAATTAAATTTTATAGGTTTGACCGATTTCCATAAACAACTGAAAACATAGTAATTTTGAGATTCTGCTACTGATTCCTATAGAAAAAAATCACTTCCTGCCCTCTATAAGCATTTCGCGCGTCCTCAGAATCATGTGGCCTTAAAATGACCGCATCAGCAGCCAGCAGGCCAATCAAATATCTCTCTGGAAACGCGTCAATAATATCTGGCAGACAGGGACAAAAACAGGTTCTGTTGCATTGAAAGAATATTTCCAGAATTAAAAGTTGATGGTATTGCAATACATTCTTCCTCTTATAATAATAAAAATATTAGACAAATTTTGCAATCAAAACATAAAATCTCACCTAGAGGAAAATTCTTTTGGGAATGCAAAAATTTCTGATATTAATTGGAAAACGACCTGGTCAAATCCTTATAAATGTTGTATTTTGAATAAAGTTAGGGAGATTTGTGTCATTTGTTTTATAATTGTGGTTTGTCTCTTAGATTTTGGTCTGATGTTAGTGCCTTTCTATTTCTGCGAAGAAATGTAAGCTATGTGCTTTCTTTAAAAGATGTTGTTTGTACTTATTCACACAAAAGTGAAATGATTATGTTGTTAACTTTTACATTTTACAAGGTAAATATTATGTTCATAAACAGAAAAAAATGCATAACAAAGTGTAATTTATTTTTATCAGAAATGGAGATTTTGAAAAGTCTCTAATGCAAATTAATAAAAAGAATGTCATATTGTTAGATTTCATGGAGAAATTCTTTTCTGATAGCTCCCCCGCTCCAACCGTTAAATATGTCCTAAGGAAAAAGGAAGAAAACGTTAACTATTGTTTAGTTGTTTTAATGTTTTTTTGTTTGTTTGTTTGTTTGTTTGTTTGTTTTTTGTTTTGTTTGTTTGTTTGTTTTATTTTGTTTATTTATTTATTTATTTTATTTTTTTAATCTATTTGTTTCTTTCCCTTTAGAGCTCTGTTTTACTGTATAAGATTGCTTTGATATTTTGTGTATCTTGATTTACTTGTTAATATTTTTGTAATGTTTAATCTTTTTTTCTTGTATTTTTTATAAAAAAAAAAACAAAACGAAACGTATGTATGTATTTATTTATTTTATTTGTTTGTTTGTTTGTTTGTTTGTTTTTATTTTTCTTTCGTAGCCATACCGTGGTAAAATCTGACAGGCTACAGCAATCATTCCCACTTAAAGCAAAATTTACTGTTCGATTTCCAGAAAATACTGTATAAAAGCTGTTATTTATTATTAAGAAGCCTATAACATGATACAGCTAAAGTCAGGCGTTTTAAAGCCACGCTTCTCCACGAAGAACTCGTCCTTATCAGTGTTGGGGAAAGTTACTTTTAAAAGTAATGCATTACAATATTGAGTTACTCCCTAAAAAAGTAACTATGTTACTTTTTATGGAAAGTAATGCATTACTTTTACGTTACTTTTTAATTCTGGGCAGAGCTTGCTTGTTTGTTTTTATTACAAACAGTTATATTTTTGACAAATGTAAAATCCTTTTCACACCAAAAGCCTCAGGCTTTGAGAAAAGTAAATTCACGTCTGTACAGTAGACCGCAGAAGAAAACAATGTCAACTCTTAAGCATTAAAAAAAGGAAAACAAATGTTAGATTATCTTGAGTAATTTTTGCTTATTAGTGTGGTTGATTTTGACCATCGAAGTTCGGCAGCAAAGACATCGGTTAACAAAATGGGATTAAATGCATAAAGGATATTCATATTATTTAACATATTTAATTATTGCAGGTTTGCGTCATGTTCTGAATTGAATTTCACTGTTTTTTTTTTTTTTGTTTGTTTTTTGTTGTTGTTGTTGTTGTTTTGTTTAAATTGTGAGGAATATTGAATCAGTTTTTTGTGAGTGAGATGAATTAATGCATGTTCACATTTATTCTAGAACTAACATCTTACTCAGGGGCGCAGATAGGATTTTTTTAACTGGGGGGGACCTAGCTATCAGCAAATGATTTCAACTCCATTACTTATTTTGCGTAATTTGGGCTTTAACTAATGCTCAAGTAGTTACTTTGCATAATTTGGGCTAATGGTTTTTACTAAAAAAGCCACTGGGGGGATTCTTACGTGAAATAATGGATAAACAACAATGAACAAAGGTAAAAAAAAAAGGCCTGCCTGATCAACACTAGCAATGTATGATCAAATTGTTATTTGTCTATGCCAATCATCCACCAAAACTTCATGCCTTCTGCAAAATATGTTTTATTTAGCTAAAATTTAACGTGATCGCATTTGTGCGAGTGCATGGTCCGCTTCTTAAACACAGAAGGTGAACATGTTGGTATTCTTGTGGCAAAAAAAAAAAATCCATGCAAGCGTCACCGAGAGAGTTTCACTTTTCTTTTTGTTTTCATTTTGAAAAGCTGTCATTTACCTCACGTTACGTTATGGAGGCTTTCTTTTATTTATTTATTTATTTGTGTTTTAATTTAACTCCTCAGTGTTTGCTAAACCCAACAAACATGAGACGTCCACCCGACGTGCAGATCATGTCTATATTCCGACAAAGACGTTGAAATGACGTCGTTTGGACGTACAGTGCTCAGTGGGAACGTTCTGTAATTTATTAGTATGTATAGGCTAATACAGCATGTGGTGTATTCCATTCTTCATTTTATTCGTTTTGTACCCTGTTTTATTGTTGTTATGCTTTTGATAAACAATAGGCTACCAAAGAATCCATCTTTTGTTTTATTCTTAAAAAGTGATACGTGTATACATGTAAGCCAAAGAGACAATAATCTTTTCTTGTAAAACGTGACAAGATCGCGAATTCGAAAGTGAAAGCGTCTGAAGCCCGACTTATAGCAAAAGAGGAAGCCCCGTTCACAAAATTCAAACCAAAAATAATAATACTGATGAAAAAAACGTACGGGTTGAGGATTAACAACGTTCGTTACCATACTATGATAAAAGTTAATTAGTATGCATTGATTAAAGTTTTAGCCAAAAAAGTGACCAATGTATGTGCTCCTGCAGTCAGCTGAGAAAGTTAGTCGCAAAATGAGCGACCCGTGGAAAGAATGAGAGAGCCCTGGTCAGCCTGCGACTGATTTTGAAGCAGTGGCGGCAATAAATAAGGAGGACTGATCGGGTCACTATGAATCTGGGGGGGTCATGTCCTCCCCCGTCCCTAGCGCCATCTGCGCCCCTTATCTTACTCCCAATTTATCTCAAAATGGGGACAGGAGAGCTTTTAATCAATAAATTCATATTTGTAATGCGTTACCCCCAACACTGGTCCTTATCGAGTTATTTTACCTACTAACCAGCTGACATAAATTTTGCCTAACTTTTATATATACAGTTATATTAATATAAAACCTCAAAATCGAAAACACAAAGGTAAATAAAAGTATCATAGCGCATACACCCGGCGTATATGCTTCCATCACGCGTTCTCATTCCTAATTAGATTTTTTTTCGTTTCGGACATTCATACCGTAGCATTGCATACTCCTACCTTGCAGTCCTGATCGAACCTCTTGTGCTTTTGATGAAGGATGCGATGAAACAAGTACAGCTTTAGCAAGCGCCAAAATAGACAAAACACTTTTTTGCTTTACAGCACGACGATAAAAACTAATGTGTACTTAATGCGCACGGAACCAAGCCATTAACTGTAGTTTTCTAGCACGTGTGTAACATAAAATACCTCCCCTTTTCTTTATCTTATATAATTTACTTTTCTCAGGGCCGGCGCTACCAATAGGCAGAGCAGACAATTGCCTCGGGCCTCCGGTTGTGAGGAGGGGCCTCCATAACCGTAACATTCCTTATGCCCTGGTCCACTAGTCAAGACAGGCAGCAAAATACTAGACTCATTGTTCATTGGAGTTGCATTGTCACTTACCTGCAAACCAGTTAATGTTGCCGTTTCAAAGCGGTCTCGCCTTCTGAATGTTCCTCATCAGTATAGGACTGCGGTCAGGCCAGCCTCCAAACGCGGTCATTCTAGCTGCCACATTATGTTGTGGTGCCCGCATACACTACGCGTTACGGTAATAGCGTGCAAAACCCTACATCAGACGAAAAGCGACCTTTGGCTTTCTTTTATTGAGCCAGTTACTCTGTCAATATTGAATAGCGAATGAATAAATTAAAACAAACAAACAAACAAACAAACAAATAAACAAACAAACAAATAACTGTTTAAAAAACAGTCTGATAACATATGTTGCTCAAATGCTGTTTAAAAAACAGTCTGATAACATGTTGCTCAAATGCTGAGTAATATTCAATGCAGAATTTCCAAATAATATAATATTATAACTGATGAGAAATAACAAAACGAAAGCCTTTCATACATGTGCAAACAACCATTTTTATATGTAAATTCACATTATTATTATTATTATTATTATTATTATTATAAATAAAACTCCCTGTTTCCACAAAATGTTTCACTTTAAATTGACAGTACACCACTCCAGAATGTCATTACCCCAATACCAGGACTGTTTGATGTCCCACTACAAAATAAATGTTATAACCAGTTTTGTCTTTGAATTTAGATAGCCCTAAAAAGGAAACTTCCTTTTTGCACAGAACAATTTCAATTCAGATTAACAGTCCCCCACCCCCGTGTGTCACTGAGCCAGTTTCAAGACTATCTGATGTAGCATTACATAATAAAAGCCTTCCAAAAACTCATATATGACCTGTTTTGTCTTTCATTTTGGAAAGCTTTAAAAAATAAACTCCCTGATTGCACAGACCAGTTTCAATTCAGATTGACAGTCCATCTCCCCAGACTGACACTCAGACAATTTCAGGATTATCTGATGTAGCATTACATAATAAAAGCCCTCCAAAACTCATATATGACAATCCACTACCCTAGGGTGTCACTTAGCCAGTTTCAGGACTGGCTGGTAGTCCTGTCTTTAATTTGGAATAGCTCTAAATAAGAAAACTGTCCATCTGAATTGAAACTGGTCGGTGCAATCACGAAGTTTCTTTTTTAGAGCTCTTCAAAAACATATATGAGTTTTTGGAGTTTGGGGGCTTTTATTTTGTAATGTTACATCAGCTAGTCCTAAAACTGGCTGAGGGCCACACTGGGGTGGTGAACTGTCAATCTGAATAGAAACTGGTCCTTGCAATCAGGAAGTTTCTTTTTAGAGCTCTTCAAAACCAAAGACAAAACTGGTTATATATGAGCTTTTAGAAGGTTTTCATTGTGTAATGCTACATCAGATAGTCCTAAAATTGGCTGAGGATCACACTGGGGTAGTGGACTGTCAATCTGAATTGAATCTGGTTTGTGCAAACAGGGAGTTTCTTTTTTAGAGCTCTCCAAATTCAAAGACATGACTTGTTACATGGGTCAGTGGCAAAAAGGGGTTGCAAGATGAAAAATTCAAGGATCTTTTTAAAAGCATCCATCAGGTATTTTAAAATGTACAATGCGTGTTTATATTGATTTTATGTAATTAAAAATGGCATATGCACCATTTTTTACAAAAGTTAAGACTGAATGAAAGTGTCAAATGGTGTAACCGACAAAAAAATGAGAAATATTAAATATTTGATCCACCTAGATGGCATGTAAGCATACTAAAATATTAAAATAAACACTTCATCACACGAAAATAGATTTTTATTAGAATTATCTTTAAATATAAATTTTAATGCGTTTTTGCCTTGGCAGGACATATGCTGAAAACAGTTTTCTAAATAATCTGTTGGAGAGGACTCTCTTTTCGTTATTCTCCCGCTGTTTGGTTACATCAGAAACAAGTTTCTCAGCCATGAGGAAAGTAGGAAACTGGCTCCGAACTTCAATGGCACATATCTTCAATTTCCCTCTTTTCACTCGCTTTCCTTCGCTTTTATATGCGCAGTGCACATTTTACTTTCACTTTTAAATTAGCGGCATTCCGCGTCAATTGCAACAACAAAATACAACAAAGTACAACATTAAACTCACTTAGCCTATAAATTAATCATGGAACTTTTATTAACAAAACGAATACAAATAGTAGCTTATACCATGCTATATGCCTAATATAAAATAACAAATAACTTAGGCTAGTCCTACATAAAATGAACCAAAGAAATATAATAAACGTAGAACGTTTATTAGCAAAACGAGTAAGAACTAAATTACACAAAGTAAAAATCAGCAAACAGCGTAGAACCAAATAAATAAGAAACGTATAAGAAAAAAACAAAAAAACAAAAAAAAAAAAACTTCGAAATAAGGCAAAAGTCAACAGGCTTTTTAAAATAAAAAACATTGCCGAACTTCCACCATCGTCTTGTCTGTCGTCTAGTCTGAAGCTAATATTGTGACAAACCATCCAACGCAGATACACTGTAGCACGCGCAAGAAATTTAAATTTATTGCCGTTACATTTTAAAATGTCTTGTTTTTATTTATTTCTTGTTTTATATTACTTGTTCTTTTTATATTCGTTATCTAATTGTATAGCATTTGTTTTTGTTAAACTAATTTTAAAATTGTAGTTATTTTAAAAGATGTATGTTTCCCACTATTTTAATTCCTGTGTAAATGCATTTATGCCGCTTCAGAACAGCATTAAACGGTCTGTGTAAATGCACATTTTCGTGGCTTTATGCCGCTTCAGATTCGGTTTCGGTGCCGCCTTTGCTGTGTAAAGATGCCATAAGTGAACTTTTTATATTCAACTGCATAAAACTACACAGGGTTGAAAACCTGTCTGTTTAAACAATGTTGTTTAAAACAATAAAAATGTCATAATGTTGTATCTGGAGTCCTCGCAGGGGTAGGTGTCATCTATTCACAGGTGCTGGGCCATATTAAGTCTTCATAAGAGGCTAGATTAAAAAAAAAAGTTTGACAAGTTCAAAGGATGATACGTTCAATGACTAACGAATAATGTAATTAGATTTCATGTTGACAGTCCGTTTTCGCTCTTATCTCAGTGTTATTTACATTTAACAATCGTTTATTGTTCTTATTTGAAAAAGAGACTGTCCCTAGTCGAGCGTAAATAAGAAGCTAAGAAAGACGGAAGTGTCGCGTTTTTAAGGCGGAACGGATAGCGTCAATAAGCAGCTGCGAATAAGAAGCTGGATTCAGTCTCGTAGATCTCAACCTGTTTTGAGCGGAACTTACAGAAAGAAAGTAGGAAGACATTTTCCTAAGATTTACTCCTAGTTTATTATTTGTGGGAATGGTATTTATTATGGGAATGGTTTCGTGCATGTTAAGTGTAATTTATTTTTAACCTTGCGCTGTGCAGCACAGAGGTGCACTGTTATAACGCGTGGAGGACGAGCTGGTGTATCTACAGTAACTTCTTCTGTTCTCTGGCTACACGCTTCGATCAGACCTGCAACAAGGTAAGGCTAGTGTAATAGTGTGAATGTGTGTGGAATTAATATTCAGTTTGTTACACCTATAAATTATGATTGCGGCTGCGAGTGCGACACGCAGAAACGAAACCGAAACTAAACTTAAAGAAAAAAAATAATAAGAATAAATCGTGTTTTAATTAGGTTTGAGATAAATAAATAAATAAATCTAATTGTGCAAGTAGTAAGTCTTTTTTTGCAACTAATTGGTACTAGCACCATATAAAGAACTAGACATTTCGAAATAAATTGTCTCAACAGGAAACGTTCTCGTAGATTTGTCTTACATGCTCAGATATTGTACGCCAGTTTGTGCTGCGTAATAAGGCTGTAATCATTAATATGTGTATTAGGAACGGAAAAGGAGCACAGATGTCTGGGCATGTAAACGTCACATTAGATTCTAATGATTAGAATGTCCCACTAAAGATACCCCTTAATGCACGGGTGCCCAACCCCGTTCGTGGAGATCTACCTGCCTGCAGAGTTCAACCCTGATCAAACACAACTGAACCAACTAATTAGGATCTGAAGGAACACTTGATAATTACAGACAGGTGTGTTTGATCAGTGTTGGAACTAAACTCTGCAGGAAGGTAGATTTCCAGGACCAGGGTCGGAACAGAGGTGTGTTTCCGAAAAGCATCGTTAGCCAACTATGGTCGCAAGTTCCGTCGTTACCAACATAGTTCAACGATTCGGGTGTTTCCCAAAACCATAGTTCAAACGAACATTCGCAAACAGCGTCACAAACTTACAGAACTATACAGAATTACTATACAGAACTGTTGGCAAATTTATTTTAACCAGTTTATCATAGCACAGACTACCGGACACTGGGTTACAAAAACTACCCAGAACCTGGGCAAAACTAAATAAGTTCCAAGAGGTTGAACCTATTAAAATATAACCCTGTATTTTTAAGATTATTATTGGATTATTTTGTTTAGCAGGTAGCTGGGCAGTTGTGAAGGTCTTCTGTGAGGTGGAGAAACAGAAGAATTCAAGGTAAGTTAGAATCTTTGCTGATGAGATTTCTATGGGAGAGTAAATTATTTATTTGCAATGATTTTATTGAATAGAAATATTAGTAATTTTTTAAAATGATATTTAATACTTTATTTTTATTTGTTCATTACTACATACTTCTAAATTGGAAATTCTGTAACAAGATTATAGACCAATAATTGACCAAAATAATTATTGTATCCTTAAATGGATAGTTCACCCAAAAATGTAAATTCTGTCATTATTTACTCACTCTCAGGTTGTTTTAATTTTTAGAACAAGAGTTTCTTTGTTCTGTTAAACACTAAAGAAGATATTTTGAAGAATGCTGCTAACCAAATTTAATATGTCAATCGGGACCAGAAACCATTTGGGTACAACCCTTTATTCTTACCACCATCCTCTATTCCAGGGGTTCCCAACCGCGTTCCTTGAGCCCCTACCCCAACCTTTAACTACTAAACAGTTTAAGGATGCCATTTAAAGGGATTTGTATTCATTGAAGTCTTTTATAAACTTATTAACAGGGCATCACAAAATTAGATCTTATTTAATTGTGTGACATCTTTGTAAATTATTTGTTGAACATGACTAGCTTAATTTACTTACACATAAATGTGATGGATGCCTTATTAAGAGGCAGTGAAATGTTTTCTTAAAGATGGATCGCCATGGCAATGACTCTGGCTTCAGTGATGACAGCAGTGCCTCCAATAACAGCATTGAACATCCTCCTTCTTTAAACCGTAAGTCTGCAAATTATATTGCTTTCAAACCACAATATATATATATATATATATATATATATAATAACCACATTATTTTTCTTCATAAAAAGCAGCATCTGATGTCACAAACAATATAACAATAATTCAAAATGTAATTATATTGTCAGATATTTATTAGTATACAAACCTTGATACTGCAAGCTGAATTAACTCAAGTTGATTGAATAAACTCATTCTCTCAATTTAATTGAGTAATGGGCTCTCCGAAAACTTATGTCTTTAAGTTTACTTAACTTTTTGATCACATTTAAAAAAAAGAAAATAAAAAAGTGCTGTAAAGTGTATGGAAGAAAATTAATGACAAATGTCTTTGAAACAAAAAATCATGTTGAATTGCTCTGAAAAAATGAAAAAAATAAAACATTGAATTAACAGTGCTTGCATTTTAATGCCTTGCATTTTTAGGTTCTGAAATTTAACATAGTTGTTTATTTAAGCTGTGAACATTTCAATTCAAAATATTTTTCATACACATTTTCATAACTATAAATTCAAAAATTCATATTCACGTTCCAGAATTCACTTCTCAAATATTCAATCTGTTTAAAAATAAGATTTATAATATTCAGCAGGCAATTTTTTGTCAATTTTATTTCACTTTACAAATTCACTTCCACAAATTCAGTGGTTCAAATTCGGCAGAAAATTCGAGAAGCGTCTGGCTGCAGACATGCAAGTGCATTTTCAGACGTGCACTCTCAGACTTGCACTCTTAGACACCTGCACTTCCAGAAGTGATGTCACTTGCAGTCTGTTTTATTTATTATTTTATTTTATTTATTTATATTTTTTAATTGAATCTCTCAACATTTTACAACAATAGCCAGGTGGTGAAGACAAGAAAAAAAAAAAAAAAACTAATTTACATTGTCACTTGCAATCACTACTTGCACTCTCTGCTACCTACAATGTCACTTGCAGTCCACACAAATCCTGCGTGTTGCCAATGAAGAAAAGATACTGTGGTGGTTAAACGATTAAAACTAATTTAATAGCATAACGTACAGGGTTGTGCAAGTCATCTGTAGGAGATAAAAACAAGTTTAAGTTTGTCTAGAATGATTCAGCTTTAGTTTACATGTTTGTTACTGTATATAATTAATTAAAATAGAACAAGTACAAGTTGTTTGTAGAACAAAGTACAAGGTAATTTCAAAATGCACCTATATTTTTTGCATTTTGTGTTTTTCAGTTGAATAAAGTACTATTTTCCCCTATATCTTTCATCACTGAGGATTTCTTTAAAAAAAAAAGTGTAAAAATCCCATCTGGTCTCGTTATCGTGAACCCAGTCTCGTGTCTTATCTCGTCGGATAAGCGTCACACCCCTATCAGGGCCAGTATCAATTTGCGGAAAAGCTGATTATGTTTAATTACGTTTAATTCAACATCTTCTCTGCTACTGGTTTCCCCTTGTAGACTATATGTAAGCAGCTCCTCTAATGCAAAGGAGATTATAATGTTGTTGTACCCGACAACTAACATTACATCTGATGTAGACATGTATTGCTTTCGGTTACTTAGTTTCCTTAACTTTGTATCATGGCTTGTGTGACACTGTGCTGTATATACTGGGGTTTCCCTCATACGTCACACTCTGTGATTCACACACTTGGAACGCGCCTCAGTGAACTAATGCAGTGATATAAGACCTCAGATCTCAGAATACACTTTACTGATGATGTGAACTACAGTATGTAGATTACAGATAAGCAGACGTACAATGTGAATGAACACGCAAGGCTTCATGCTGTTTCTGCAAAAAAAAAAAAAAGGCTTCATGCGGCTCACTGGGCTCACACAATGACAGCCATTAAAAGAGCAAACTCATAGTATACCGACCTCACCGAATGCAACCTATATACAGGCAGATAAAATTAGAATTTGAACGCAAGTTATGCAACGCGCAAAACTGCACGTTAAACATATTTCCCATAAACGACCCATAAGGTTTTTCTGACATCTGGACGTGACTCTCCGCAATCTCTGATGAAATCGGTAGGCTTTTCTCGTTATTAGGGCCGTTTTGAACTTACTATTTGAACGCATTCATTTACTGGATCCTTGGACTGAAAAGTTTACAGGGGTCCCAGTCAGTTAGAAATACCAAGGGTTCACACAAAACAAGGGGAATCTGCTTTTAGCTATTATGCTGCCCGCAGTTGGAATCAGCTTCCAGAAGAGATCAAATGTGCTAAAACATGAGCTACATTTAAATCTAGACTCAAAACTCATCTGTTTAGCTGTGCATTTACTGAATGAGCACTGCGCTACGTCCGAACTGATTGCACTGTGTATAATCCTTTCCTTTTTTAACTGTTTTAAATTTATTTTAAATCAAAGTTTAAATCATTTTGAAAGTTTTTAAATTCCTTGTTTTATTGTTGTGATTATTATTTTTAGGATTATTTTACTTATTTTTATGTAAAGCACTTTGAATTACCATTGTGTATGAAATGTGCTATATAAATAAACTTGTCTTGCCTATATAAATGTATTCAAGTATAAAAGTAGTAAATCTCTGAGTACACAACTAGTTTACATCTAAGTTTTTAGATTGTACTGCAACTATACTAAAAGTGAATTTATAGGTATACTGATAGTTTAATTAAACAGGCTACTTGTAGCATTTTTAGTACACTTTGGCGTATAGTCTCAGTAAACAACTCATTTAGTAGTTTCATACTGCAAGTATACTCGTATTTATTTTTTAAGTGAACTTTACATCATAATTTAAGTGTACTACTATGTTACTATGTAGGTATTTTTTGTATATATTTTGTTATATGAACATTATATGAACATCTGAAAACATCAAAAGAAAGAACAGGGAATCTGCTTGTAAACAAAAACATTTTATTCTAGCTTCATGCATTTTTTTTATTTTTTTTATAAACACTTGAATTTGGGCAAGTTTCATAAAAATAAATAAATAAATAAATATTAAGAGTGATAATCAAAGCGTAGATGGAATCGATCAACACCCCAAAGCTTGACAGTAATTATTACCTCTTCATGGGTCAACATTTTATTCCATAACGTTACACTGTTTTGATGATTTTTTTTATGTCTGATGATCATCTTAGAATAAATGTGGAAGGATCCGTTGTTTCAGTTTCTTCTTCGCCTGTGTTTTGGACCAGCTGTGACTTGACTTGGCTCATGAAAGTCAGCTGTAACTTGACTTGGCTCATGAAGGTCAGCTGTGGCTTGACTTGACTCAGGAACAACAGCAGTAACTTGACCTGGCTCATGAAGATCTGCTGTAACTTGGCTGGCTGTCAACTTGGCTTGGTTCATGGAAATCAGCTGTGGTTTGATGTAACATAGACAACCCAGCTGTAACTTGACTTGACTCAAGGAAAGGAAAGGACGTGACGTGTGGCCAAGTATGGTGACCTATACTCGGAATTTGTGCTCTGCATTTAACCCATCCAATTAGTGAGAAGTGATCAAACACACACACACACACACACACACACACCGTGAACACACACCCGGAGCAGTGGGCAGCCATATTGCTCAAACTCATATTGGACTCGAACCTGCAACCTTTCGGTTACAAGCCCGACTTCCTAACCATTAGGCCACGGCTGCCCCCACAGCTGTAACTTGTCTTGACTCAGGAATAACAGCTGTAACTTGACTTGACTCAGGAACAGCTGTGACTTGGCTGCCGACTCATGGGAAAGCGAGAAGCAGACTGACTCATGGGGAACAGCTGGCGCAGCTTGACTCATGGGGAACAGCTGTGACTTGGCTTGACTCGTGTAGAACAACAGCTGTGTCTTGGCTTGACTCATGGAGAACAACAGCTGTGTCTTGGCTTGACTCCGAAGCAACAGCTGTAACTTAACGTGGCTCAGGAAACACAGCTGTCGCTTGACTTGGCACTGAAAGTGCAGCCCTGACTTGACTTGACACCGGAAGATCAGCCATCACTTGATTTGCTTTGGGTGCAGCAGACATCACAAGAGGAGATTTGGATGAGATGATTTTGGACTGATGTAGCTCAGGCGTGGCAGCCATCTTGGCCGGGGACTCAGACGGGGCGGCCATCTTGTGAGCAGGCTTGGGGATGGCGGCCATCTTGTGGACAGGCTCTGGGATGGCGGCCATCTTGTGGACAGGCTCTGGGATGGCGGCCATCTTGTGGACTGGCTTGGGGTTGGTAGCCATGACAGGTGCAGACCCTGGAGCGGCAGGCATGGCGTGAGCAGACCCTGGAGCAGAAGACATGACGTGAGCGGGCCTTGGAGCAGAAGACGTGACACGAGTAAACTGTGACTTGGTAGACGTGATGTGAGCAGACTTTGGCTTGGTGGATGTGACTTGAGCAGGCTTTAGCTTGGCAGGCATGGCATGATAGGGCTCTGACGTGACTTGAATAATTCCAGACATAACTTGAGCAGGCTTTGGCTTGGCAGGTGTGACGTAAGCAGGCTTTGGCTTAATGATTACTGAAGGTTCACGGGGTCCCTCATCCGCGATCCCCACAGTAAATGATGATCCCGCAAGCAACAAAGCATCGTCAATATACTGCTCTAAAGTCCAGTGAGTTTTCCCCCCAGGTAACTGGGAGCGAATGGGTTCGTCTAACCCTTGACGAAAAATGTCCTTAAGTGCGACATCATTAAATGCTACCAAATAACACAGTCCGCAAAAGTCCACAACATAATCTTCAATACACTGGTTACCTTGGCGGAGGTGGAAGAGGCGTGATGCTGGATCCATGGTGGTCTGTGTACTAAAAGCCGCTGGATCTTTGGTAGGCGAAGTATTCTGTAACAGGACTCTTGGGAAGCGTGTAAGATCCAGATGCGAGCTTTATTGTAACACAGCATAGTCAAAACAGGCAGGGTCAATCTCCAAACAAACAGTAACGTGTAGGCAAGACAAAAGACGAATCCAATAAACAGGCAGAAGGTCAAAATCCAAGAGAGAGCAGTCCAAAGTGACAAATGAACAAGGCTATGAAACTAGGCAAAAACTATGGCAATGAAATGAAACAAAACTATGACAATAAACAAAACCGTGGAAAATAACAAAACAGGGCAATGAAACAGGAGAAAGGCTTAGTAGAGTCCGCACAGGCAAAACAATACTTCACGGGGCCTGTTTGGTAGGGATGGGTAGATCAACACCTAGTGTCGACACACGTTTCGAGTTTTCGACACACTAGTGTTCCGAAACAGTGTTGTGAAGCATTGCTCGAAATGAGGCTGTCATGTGATCTTTGAAAATGAAGCTTTGTTACCTCACTGACACGTCACGCCAGACTCAAATACAAAGTGTATCGATTGCGCCATCCCATACCCGTTAGTCATTTAGTGCAGTGTTATAACTTTATCGGTCATGATGCATTTGTATGTAGTTTTTTTTTATTTTTATTTTTATTATTATTATTATTATTTTTTTAACGTGGTGTATCGTTGTTACTTACTATTAAAAAGAGTGACGTGTGATTGAATGTCTATTGTCTGAAAATTTAAAAAAATCCTTGATAAAAGGACAAAAGTCCTTCCTCAACCACAAACATTTTTTGCTGTATATATATATATATATATATATATATATATATATATATATATATAATTAAATAATTGCATTTGTATTTGTGCATTTTTTAACAATGTGCATGTTTGTGTTCTATTGTAAAGAAGACACAAAATGATGCGTTTTAAACACTATTTTGGAGGTGAAGAGACAGAAGTTTGATAAGTACTTTATTTTAAGTAAAAATAAAGAACATAAAGCCTTTGTCATTGTATTGTGCAAAATACAATACATTTTGGAAACTCTGTAGCTGCACACACAGGCCACCTTGCTAATGACATATATGCTTGTAAAATTCACAAATAAACCTTACAATAACACCCCAATGAGCAAAACATCTAAATGACACATTTTGTGTAAGAATTTTTATTGACCACCAGATGGCGTAGTGGAGAACTGTATCAAAAGCTTCAAAGCATCAACACACTTTGTTGTAAAAGCCTCACTGCTTCAAAAGCCTACTGTTTGGTTTAGGTCTCCTTAAATGGCCACCAAACAGGAAGTTACCAGATAAGCAGCAGAGGGAGCAGCAACAGGCAGTCAAAGGGTGAGGGCTCCCTCTCCTGGCGTGGCGTTACAGTATACTTAATTTCTATTTTATTTATTTGTGTTTCATGTGTATCTATTTGCTCAATCTCACTTGCACTCCTGTTTTTAGTTTTGTAAAAAATATTTTTTGCATATGTTTTTGAAGGTGTTACAATACACATTCACACTTAAATATTGAAATAGTTATTCTGTAAGTCATATGATAAGAAACAAAATAAAGTTAAGTGATAAGACGTTTCCGCTCCAGTTCTGCTCCGCTCACGTACTCTGATGACAACAAATGACACAATCCACAACCTCTAGTTGTCCCTGTTAACTCCGCCAATGCGATCCACTCTGGAAGCCTTACAGATGAAGCGCATTGTCTGGAATGGTTTCACTCAACCACGTTTCAGTGAAACAAAATGCAGCAGAGTTTTAAATGTCCTTGTTGATGCGGGTGAGAAGTAGTTTTGTTAAGAAAGAAACTGACATTTGCAAGATGAATGCTTTCAAAAACCGTGCGCACGGAGCTTAACTTCTATCATCTGCACCTGTATTAACAAACATAAACAAATAATTGACAATGCTTTTTTTTTACAGTATTTATTTATCTTTGTTCATACTAGATAATAGAAATACAGTTGTTCATTGTTAGTTTATGTTAATTCACAGTGCATTACCTAATGTTAACAAGCACAACTTTTTATTATAATGCATTAGTAAATGCTGAAATTAGTTTTAACTAAACCAATCAGTTGTACTGCAGAAGTATAGTTCATTTTAGTTCATGTTAAATAGTTAACTAATGAACGTTATTGTAAGGTGTTACCATTTTTTTCTATTATTTCCTTTTCCTGTGTTGTGTTATCTTATGTTGTGTGCTGTGTTGCCTTCACAAATAAGTTAGACATAAAGGAATGTTTCCATCGCAGTGTTTTTAACATCATGAAACAATGTAGTGAAGCTTTGGTTTTATATTGCATTTGTTTTGTTGAATTTGTGCTGCTCAGACTGAGAATTGAGATAATGCTACTGAAATGATTCAATAATTAAAAATAATTTAAAAATAACTTTTCCTCATTCAATAATCAATTCCCACTTTGCAGCTAATGTATGCAATGCATGTTGTTATGTGCTGTATTGTGCACCAGAGTTTTATTTCTTGCAGTATTGTATTTTAACCTCTTTTCTCATTTTCCTAACAGCAACATATATGAGCAATTCAGGACAAAACACTCCACATCTGAAACAGTAATCAGAGGTTATTTTAGTAATATGAAAAATTTTAATATTTCAATTGTATTTTTATTTAGCCCCCGATAGTTACTACGACAGTTACTACGTACAACATGAATAAACCTCAAACAATAATCAGAGGTTATGCTAGTACTAGGAAATATGCCTGAACCATACTTTCTAATACTCCAGTAGTGTTTTGTCTAGCCCCCCATAGTTAATGCAACTGCATAACAACTTAAAGTCAAACAGTTAGTCAGAAATCTAGAATCTCACGTGATGTGCAATCTCACCATTCTCCATCTAATTTGAGCTCTAGTATGTACTTAATGCTGGACGCAGATCTGCAGAAACATACACCTTCACTTAATCTACTTGAGAAAAGAATTTCAGAGTAAGTCAGAATAAAATCAAATGTAACAATTTATCAGTCAGGTAATATGAATTATGCCAATTACATAGCCAATTCAGATATCAAATCAATACAAAACATCACATTCTCAAAGATAGATCAAAAAGTAAAAGATGCATACCTGACCATAGAAAAATAAATAGTATGGAGTATATGGACACACTCCACACTGCGGGCTCATCTGACTACATAAGTGCCCTGATCTTCTTGCAGCTTTCACTTAAATACCTCAGACTAAGACAAACATCCTTTAAAATTCAGACAGGAACTAACAACTGAAATTTGCATTGATCAAGTCTTAGATGTGGGAGTCCTAGATGTGATGTCCCACCTTTTGGGACAGATGGTAATTTCCATGAAAGACACTGGGAAATGGCACACAGTGAACAAAATATCTCTAAACTCTTAGGATCTTTATTACCTTTTAGTGACACATGACTGTAAATACACGGCTGTAAATATGACATGCATTCCTATAAAAGATTATATGTAATGCGATCTGGGAAAACCCGAAAAATAGGTTGAATATAATTTTATTTATTTATTATTTTTTTTTTTTTGTCAAAATTAGGTTTTCATTAAATTATTATACTGTAACATTTTGTCTATCATCTCTAAAAATATCTTGGCAAAATGCACTTGTTTAGTGCAGAAAAATAGCGATTTATTGCAGCAAGCAGAAATGACTGTGTCTTTCTCTTATGTTAAGATTAAGAACGCGCTGAGGAGGTGCTTTCTCTTTACACCACAAAAACAGTTACCTATCAAAATAAACCACGTAACATATTTAATATAGCTGTATCAATGCACATTCCCCACCAGTCCTGTGTAAACTATAGCACGCAAATTTTTTTTTTTTTTTTTTTTTTCAATATTGTGAGATGGCAGAGGACAACAACGTTGTCTGAAGTAGCCTAGTGTAGCAGCTCATTTAAATGATCTTACTCGCCTGAATCTGCTCAATCTTGGTGATGTCAGTGCC
The DNA here is from genome assembly GCA_012976165.1 of Labeo catla. NCBI lineage: Eukaryota > Metazoa > Chordata > Actinopteri > Cypriniformes > Cyprinidae > Labeo > Labeo catla. The sequence continues at coordinate 59,534 of VONZ01000023.1, read as the reverse complement.
CTAAACAATGTTATAATGGGCTATTTCACATCCAGAGATAAATGATTGGATAATGAAGTTGCTAAAGAGAAGGTGTCCATTGACAGTCGTTTTGTGGAGAGGGTGCGAACTGTTATGCTGCGCTCGCTTTTCTAAATATAAACTACAAGGTACACTATTCGTGTTATCTAAACATACAAGGAGTGATCAAAAGTTCAAAAACTATGCCCGCGATAAACAACGGAAAACAGTTAGTCTGTTTGTGTAATGATGCTGTATAGTGTTCCTGACTTGACAGACAGCTCTTGTTAAACCCATACATAAATGAAAGTGAAGGCCTTCTCACTTTAAACCTGTTTTTATCAAAATTTCATTCCTGAAAATCATAGCTATCAGCCAACTTAAGATAGCATAACCCTTTTTTATGTTCAAGCTATGGACAAAATAAAAATATAGTTAAAATGGCTTGAACCCACATGAAGCTTTCATATGATATCAAAACCTAAAAAAGGTAAAATTTCACCATGTGTTGGGTTTTCGAGATCGCTTCACATATTATACTATTGACCATTCTGAGTGAGCTAATTAGAGGGAGGATGGATAAGAGGAAGGAAGGGGTGAAAAAAAAACTAATATATAGGTGAGAGAGACAATTTCCACATATTCTTTCAATGAGATGTGGAAGCAGCTCACTGTATGTTAATACACTGTGTGTATATTGTTCATCTCAAAACGTGAGATTATGTAACTTTTACACCACATCAGTCGTACATGCTAATAGGCACATCCAGCAATTCTGAAACATTTAGAAGATATGAAGTGCACTTAGATTTGTTCTGAATACGATTTTAGGAGTATGAACAGTTGGTACTATGGGTCAGCCATTTCATGTTTTCAGTGTTCTTAACTAGTAGTGAGGCCAGGATGGAGGGTGGTTTTAGAGCTTAATGCCAAAGGCTGCTAATGTTGCTTGATCATAATAAACTTCAGTCTCTAACATTTAGGTATTTTCATTCTGAATTTTGATTGTAGAGCTGTTTAAAAAACATGAGTACACCATAAAGAAAAAACTTGGACAAGGGATTTCAGGAAAAGCGTTTCTGGTGATCAACCCAGATGGAGATTCCTTTGTGATTAAAGAGATCTGCTATGGAATGGTAAGTACAATCTTGAAATTTGCTTTTCACTCCGTAGCCAATTTGATTACTAGTGTTTAAATTACTGGCCATTTAGAACTTCTATAAAGCCAATATCAGAAATAAATCAGATTATCAAAGTCTTGTTACTGAAATATGCACATGCTTCTTGTAGCCTACTGGGTGAAGTCAGTACATACATATAGGTCAATATCACTAAAAAGTGCCTTTGGTATCCTCACCAGAATCACTCAGTCATCATGACCATAATGCAAAATAATGAAATTCTGAGGTTTTAATATAAATGGCCAAAGATTTACACACATACAAGTACAACGATAAGTCTCTTGAAATATGTTTTTCTCATTTTGTAACATTTTCTTTGATTGGATGTATGTGATTATGGCATGTCCCTCACACTGGCCAGCTAACTTTGGTGAGTGTAAAAAGTAGATACATGACATAAAAAAAAATAAAATAAATAAATAAATAAATATAAAAAAATATATATATATATATATATATATATATATATGTTCTTATTGCCCTCAAAAAGTTATTTGGAGTCATAAGTTATAATTAATATTCTGTTTGCATAATGATATTAAGTATTTTACATGTGTCCCTTAATTTCCTATTTTTCCTCATATTGTGTTTGTAGTTGAATGTTGTCAAGCTTAACATGTTCACCCTGTCATAGTGAAATATTGATTAATATCAAAACATTTCAAAAACATTTCATTCTCTGTCTGGTATTGTCCTTAAAGTATGCAAGGAGGTAAATACTTAGGACATTGTATAACTGATGACTTGTCTGATGATAGGGACATTTACAGACAGTGTTGCATGATGTACACACAAGTTAATATGCTGATGCACAAATTTAGTATGTGCTCAGAATTTGTTAGGACTACACTTTTTAGAGCATTTTGTACATGTATACTGTCCATTTGTGGCAGTGTTACAGACAGAGTAGCATGCAGAAACTCTGTGTAGCATATAATGATGGATTGAGGCTGTTGCTTAAGGTTCCACGATGGAGCAGTGAAAGCCACATGTTTGTCTGTGCTGGTGTGTGAACTTGCTCTGCTGTGCTGCGTAATTTGATGTACAAGTGTATGTGAAGGTTATCAGACTCTGCAAACAGTATAATTTCAATACTGACAAACCCGGCACTTAGTTCAGTCAGATTATTCTCCAGTATGTGAAACCACTGCCGTTTTAGTCTATATGTAAATATGTGATGTTGTGGATTCTGTCTGTCTTTTAAATTAATTATTAGTTGTTTATTCTATCTACTGTATTGTTTGTGTTTTTGGACCATGTGTCTGTAATAAAGTTTTGATGATGATGATGATGATGATGATGATGATGATATATTGACTATATTGATGATATATTGACTAAATATCTTTGTTGCTAGATTTTATTTAGAAAAGAATACATATTTAGTCCGTAATTTCATTATTATCAAAAGACTTTTCCTATTATCTAAAATGTTTTGTTGGTAAAGGGACACATTATCTTTCTGCAAGTCTACTTTTTATAATCACTATGCAATGAAAATATATTCATACTACTTTGAATTTGTCCATGACAGGGTTGACATCGTTTGTGGTTTGTTCATATTTTGTCTGCTTGCAGTTAATTTCTAAAAAGTGCTGGAGCTTGAACAACATACATCAGCCTATGGTCTACTTTAATACAACAAATATGAGGTTAAATGGAAAATCTAAGATTTTTTTTTTTTTGGAAATTGTGAAGTCTCAAAGGCACTTTATGGTTATTTTGACCCATACATTTGACCCATACAAGTCATTATATTTTCGAAATCTATATGAAATCTATATGAGTGGCACTTTGTTTTTCACAGAATGGGGATTCTATTCCTGACACAGTCGAAAGGGAAATCAATGCCTTAAAGAATCTGCACCATGGATATATTGTTCCTTACGAGGATTCATTTAAAGGTTTGTCTGCTTAACTTAATTATTCCAAACTTTAGACTGTTTTTTTTATACATATACATGCATGTATGCATGTATGTATGTATTTATTTATTTATTTATTTATTTTAAATGAGCAATTTACTCATGAAATGATGCAATAATAGCCCCATAAATTATAAAAAAGTATTACATTTAAAAAAATACTATTAACAACATGCCATCAAAATAGACCACTACGTTCCTGAATCATAATAAAATGATTGCAAAATATATTTATGTGCCGTAAAATCATGCTATTATACTTTCTACAAATTGCAATAACAGAGTAATTAATAATTTATTATTTGTTTTATTGCATATTTATTTATTTAGATGCAGAATCTGGATTATTTTACATTGTGATGGGTTACTGTTCAGGAGGAGACCTTTTCAAGAAGATGCAAACACAGAGAGAGTTTTTTGAAGAAGAGCAGGTGAGCGTCTCATGTACACCAAATCTAGCATCTCAAACAACAGATTATGCTTTTTCAGCAATATCTTATCAATACGTCCTAAACAAATGATTGAACAAAAGCCATCTCGGTCAAAAATTAGATAACACTGTACTGTCGTCCTGTACGTTCATGATTAAAAATGAAAATGTCAACAAAAAATAAAAGCAATTAAATGTGTTATTCTAATTAAAATATGAAAATTAAAATGACGGGTAATAATAGATTATGACGGAGTTTTTACAACCCTGTCTGTCAAAATGACGGACAATGTTGAAGTCTAGTGCAACCTCTGATATACAGGTGCATCTCAATAAATTAGAATGTCATGGAAAAGTTCATAACCAGTCGGGCTTGTAACCGAAAGGTTATGGGTTCAAGTCCCAGGGCTGGTCGGGATTGAAGGTGAGGGGGAGTGAATAACCAACGCTCTCTCCGTCCTCAATACCACGACTGAGGTGAGTTCCTTGACCAAGGCACATCTCCCCAGGTGCCACAGCGATAGTGATATGGCTGCCCACTGCTCCAGGTGTGTGTTCACTGCTGTGTGTGTGCACTTGGATGGGTTAAATGCAGAGCACAAATTCTGAGTATGGGTCACCATACTTGGCCTCACGTCATGTCCTTTCCTTTATTTCTTTAATTCAACTCAAATTGTGAAACTCGTGTATTAAATAAATTCAGTGCACACAGACTGAAGTAGTTTAAGTCTTTGGTTCTTTTAATTGTGATGATTTTGGCTCACATTTAACAAAAACCCTCCAAATCACTATCTCAACTAATTAGAATACTTCATAAGACCAATAAAAAAAAATAAATAAATAGTGAATTGTTGGCCTTCTGGAAATTATGTTGATTACTGTATATGTACTCAATACTTGGTAGGGGCTCCTTTTGCTTTAATTACTGCCTCAATTCAGTGTGGCATGGAGGTGATCAGTCTGTGGCTCTGCTGAGGTGGTATGGAAGCCCAGGTTTCTTTGACAGTGGCCTTCAGCTCATCTGCATTTTTTGGTCTCTTGTTTCTCATTTTCATCTTGACAATACCCCATAGATTCTCTGTGGGGTTCAGGTCTGGTGAGTTTGCTGGCCAGTCAAGCACACCAACACCATGGTCATTTAACCAACTTCTGGTGCTTTTGGCATTATGGGCAGGTGCCAAATCCTGCTGGAAAATGAAATCAGCATCTTTAAAATGCCGGTCAGCAGGAGGAAGCATGAAGTGCTCTAAAATTTCTTGGTAAATGGATGCAGTGACTTTGGTTTTCAAAAAACACAGTGGACCAACACCAGCAGATGACATTGTACCCCAAATCATCACAGACTGTGGAAACTTAACACTGGACTTCAAGCAACTTGGGCTATGAGCTTCTCCACCCTTCCTCCAGACTCTAGGACCTTGGTTTCCAAATAAAATACAAAACTTGCTCTCATCTGAAAAGAGGACTTTGGACCACTGGGCAACAGTCCATTTATTTTTCTCCTTAGCCCAGGTAAGACGCCACGTTGACTGTGGTTCAGGAGTGGCTTAACAAGAGGAATACGACAACTGTAGCCATATTCCTTGACCCGTCTGTGTGTGGTGGCTCTTGATGCCTTGACCCCAACCTCAGTCCATTCCTTGTGAAGTTCACCCAAATTCTTGAATCGATTTTTACAAGCCTCTGAAGGCTCTGGTTCTCTCAGTTGGTTGTGCCAGTTGGTTGGTTTTCTTCCACACTTTCTCCTTCCACTCAACTTTCTGTTAACATTTTTGGATACAGCACTCTGTGAACAGCCAGCTTCTTTGGCAATGAATGTGAAGGGTGTCAATGATTGTCTTCTGGACAGCTTCTCAGATCAGCAGTCTTCCCCATGATTGTGTAGCCTAGTGAACCAAACTGAGAGACCATTTTGAAGGCTCAGGAAACCTTTGCAGGTGTTTTGAGTTGATTAGCTGATTGGCATGTCACCATATTCTAATTTGTTGAGACAGTGAATTGGTGGGTTTTTGTTAAATGTGAGCCAAAATCATCACAATTAAAGAAACCAAAGACTTAAACTACTTCAGTCTGTGTCCACTGAATTTATTTAATACACAAGTTTCACAATTTGAGTTGAATTACTAAAATATATGAACTTTTCCATGACATTCTAATTTATGGATATTCAGAGTACCAGCAGTAATATTTATGTGCAGGTTTAACACTTTCCTTGAATCATTTCTGCTGGCATTTGGCCAATTGGTCTTTTTTGCATGCATACACATTTCTGAAAGCAAACCTGAGAAGGTAAGAGAAGATCCCACAGCATTTTTATACATATAATTCAAGGATTATTTTGACTGTGTGTAAGCGTATGCATGCCCTAATCATTAATTATTTGAATTTATTAACAAGCTGGAACTCTTTATGAACACTACAATTTATGAAGTGTTTGTGAATCTGGAAGGAAGTTAACAGGTTAAGCAGTTTTAAGCTTATAAGCAGTCTTTCCCAAACTTTTGAACTTAATAACAGCTGCCAGATTTGCCAACTATCCTATTTTCAAGAAAGCACAGATTTTACGGAATCTTATTATACAAAATATTGTTGTATTGTGTTAAGATTAAGATTAAGATTATGTTTGATTATTTTTGAGGTCTAAAAAACAAATGCAATGCATTTCTCTCTCCGTTAATAGCATGAAATGTATATTGTGATTAATATAATATTTTTGGCCAGATATCACTTAGGCCTAGTATAATAATTAATACTGTCCACTGAATTATGTATTTAGGGGTACTGTAACACAAAACTGTTTTTTTTTTTGTTTTGTTTTGGGGTTTTTTAACAGTATGGTAGACTAATAGCAAAGATGCAACCTTTTAGAATACAAAGTTATTGTTGAAAATTAAAACAAATAAATACAAATACAATATATGAAGTGAATTAAAATGAATTTACCCCATTCTCGTATCATCTCTGTTTAGATCCTTGACTGGTTTGTTCAGATTTGTCTGGCTTTGCAGTATCTGCATAAGAAGAATATTCTTCACAGAGATATAAAACCTCAGGTAATCACTGGCTAAGCTCAATAAATCATCTAAATGTGATTGTATGTGTTCTTGAGATGATTTATGATTTATAGAATTTTTATTATTATTCTAGAATGTTTTTCTGACCGAAGATGGTTACATCAATCTTGGAGATTTTGGATGCTCAAAAGTGCTGAATAGGTGGGAAAAAAATAGTAATAAGAATTATGAAGGGATTTTATCACTTCTATCAATTTGAATTTACATGTTAGATTTTTCATTTTAGAGCTGATGAATATGCAACTTCAGTTGTGGGTGCAGAGCTCTATGTTAGTCCAGAAATTTTTAAAAAGAGACACAATTCCAAAAGGTATGCTTTTTGTAAAAAAAAGTAACATGCATTGAAAGTACATGGAAGTTAGGTATTCAGATCATCCAAAACAATACATTTTCCTGTATCAATTAAAGTAAATAACTAAATTGCACTTACTTGTTTAGTGACATCTGGTCATTGGGATGGTTGTGCCATGACCTATGCATGCTGAATGTGTGGGTGAGTATATTTCTCATATTTCTCTCTCTTCTTAGAAAAAGGGATAGTCCATTAAATCATATTCATGCAAATTATAATAATGCTACTTGTATGGTTTAGTCAGTTTGCTTTAAAGTATACAAATACAGAGCACAGTGCTCACCAATTTTGAGATCTTTTTAATATTTTTCTTCTTATTAATTATTAAGCAATGGCAACTCATCATGGAAGGCAAGGGAGGCACAGCCTATCCAAATTTTTGAGGTTAAAATGGGAGAAGGATGATTTAATATTAATAAAATTTTCAGTTATTAATTTTATTTCATGTCTCAGAATATATATTTTTTTTGTTTGTAATTTCACAATTGTAACACCTTACTATGTTACTGAAACTGAAAGCACTGGTTTTCTTTCATGAACGTGCCAAATCTGCTGATGTTGTTACAGCCACTAAAGAATAGGTAAGGGGAGTGGGAGGCAAATCCATAACTGGAGACTTGTGCCAAAGACCAAATACCTATAGGCCTTTTTCACAGTCTGCATGTTGTCACATCTGGCTTCGATTAGTAGCGTAAAATAATTTCTGCCTGCATTATTGCCAATGGGCTGTAGCCAATTTTAGGCCAGATGTAGCCTCATGCTGCCAAGCATTTGAGTTTGGAGCAGAGGTTTCTGATACAAACCACATATGCTGCAGTGATTTAAACTTGTTTAAATGCAGATGAAACAGCGCCGACATTCTCAACAATACTGATGCGGAAAATAGGAGAAATATTGTGCAACAACAATAGTTAGAAAACTTTTCAATCCAGAGATCATCAACATTTACAATGAATTTATTGTAGTAACACTGACTGTAACTGTGGTATTTGGGCTAAATTGTAATATGTTTATATCAAATATTATTATATTATTAATGTAGACAGTAGACCTATTGAATGCAATGTAAGGGAATAATAAATTATAGGCCAAATTACAAATATTTTGCTATTAGCAGTTTTGTGCATTTCTATTTATGCTAAATAAATGTGTTTATCCACCATAATTTTTCCTAAAAGTGGGCATGGCCATTTGTAAATTTAATGAGTCTGGCTTCTGGTCTCATCTGCGTCCTGCTGTTTTTTTGGTGGATGAAACAGCTCATTTTGCTGCTTGATTAATTGGAGCCTGCCTCGTATCATTGCTTGAACTACTAAGAATGAGTAAAATGTTTAAATCTATGATGTTGAAAATGTACGAGGAAAGTCCTCTGCAGTGCAGAGTAGCTAGCTACAAGTAGCGATGCTACCAATGTAACTACATTTTTTCAGTAGTGTGACAGTAGCTCAACTACTTTTAAAACAGTGTTTCCCATAGCTAACTACTTTTTCCAGCAAGTAGTGGTGTAGCGCCAAAAGCTACATTCCATTTTGTTTTCTGATGAGTCACGCGCCTGTAATGCATTGAAGCAGCGCAGCGTCTTATTCCAACTAGATCACAAACTAAATTTGCTCATTACCACTATCTGTTATGATATCACGCATCTCATGACTTGTCTGTCCACCAACAAGAAATCGATGATTTTGCAAAGGATGTACAGGATATTTCAAATGAATCAATTGTTATTTATGCAAAACAAAGATTAAAATGCACTCTACGTTGAAGACATAACGCACATACAGGAGGTGAATAATAATTTTTAAACGGATTAATTTTCCTGCTTTATTTGCACTCTATATCAAATGTCTATTTTACAATGATGAACCGTCATAATATAATCTGTCCCCCCACAGTTTTGTAATGAACACTAATCGAACAGAAAATAAAATCGCGATATAGTAGTGTGCTTATCATTTGGCAAAGGATGATTGCGGTGCGATTTCACGCAAAGCGCAGCTGATGATTGACGTCTCAGAGTGGCTCCATTCACAGTTAGTAATTACCATGTGCTGTGAGTTTAACCTGTTTATTTTACAACTCCTCCGTATCCAGTTTAAGTTGCATAAATTTCGTTCTTGCACTGATGTTACATTTGTAGCATTTTTGCACATGGACAGTCAGTTTAAGATAATGTAACTATATAACTATATTTCATTATTGTGTGTAAAAATAAATTGAAAAATAAAATTAGTTTCAAGCTAGCTATAGTAACTTGTAGTGTAGCCAGCTAGTTTTAAAAAAGGGTAACTTGAATGTAGCTTAACTACTTTAATTTACGAGTAGCTTTTAGCTGGTCAAGCTGCAGTTTCAGAGTAGTGTAATAAATTTAGCCACCACTGGTGAACTTCTCTACTTCGAAATTAGTACCTACTGCCCCCACCTTTGATTCAAACCCGGTCTGGTCCAGGAGGAGCACTCAAACACACTCAAAAGTAAGAATTACAAAGAATATACTTTATTAACAACAATAGCAGCCATATGGAATTGTCTCAGATAAATATCTTGATCACGTACACCAGTCATATAAGCTCATTAATCCGTGAACACACATTTAAAAGAGTACCTGAGCACACATTTCAAATTCACAGCAAACATTAAATAGTGAAGCATTTCATACACAGCACCCCGTAGTTAGAAACTCCAAGCATAAATCACATGCCCTATGTGTAAGAACCAGCACAGGCAATCAATATACTATATTCAGGGAGACAAAAATCACTGACAGCTGAACACAACAACAACGCACATGAATCATATAGAATGAATAAAATAGTTTCGGACTTCCCTGTCCACATCCGGCGACACCCTGTCGTCACTGTGAGGACTCAGCCTTCCCCTCCGCGGCAATGATAGGAAGGTCTTTATCAAACGGCCTGCCAGTATCCACCTACACTCATTTCCCCATCTATCTAATTTTCCCCCGCAATAACTACCTCCGGGCCAATAAGTGGGACCCCGATTTTCTTCAGCGCCGGTGGTGCTAACCAACCACGAATGCCATGGATCCCCTTCTTTTGTGGACACAGCAGACTGATAAACACAGCAAATCGGTCCCTTTCACAGTTCATTATCAAACAAAAGACTCCCTCACCTTTCCCCTTCCCCCATTTTAAAAGCATCCAAGAATTGTTCATTGTCCACAGGTGTGCTTGAACACATCATTCCTTCCCTGTTTGTCCGTAGCCGTGACGTCACGCAATCAGTCGACTCATAATCATTACAGTAGCTTCCCCAACACTGGTCACTGGACCGAGTAAGCCCCAGATGGCCTCTGCCCAATTTAACCCCTGAGCGGGATGCCTTTGTCCATATTAGAGATTTGCTGGCACGTCAAAAGATATTATTAGCCTACTATGAGTCCATTTTGGACTTTCTGCGTGAGAGCTTTGAGTATGAATGAAACATACAGTGGCTGAGAGTGTTTATCGCTCTGTAATGTTCACATCGTTTTGGATATGAATAAAAAAAGTGCAGTGGAAGAGTTTAGGTTTTATTACAGAAGCTTGCATTGTCAGAATGTCAAACCCGAAGCAAAACACAACCCATACCAATGCATTATGACAACACAGCGTCAGATAGTCTGAAGGCAGAAACATGTAAACAATAAATGAACGAGAGAATGTTACAAAAGTGCGCATCAAATACACTGAACATACCACCACCTACTGGCATGACAGCTAAAATCAGGATCGGCTTAGGAGAGCCAGTACCAATCAGTTAAAAAAAAAATGCTGGTAAGACATGAAAAAAACAGTTGCAAATGGACCTTGCTTTTCCACGTGAAATTTGTCACTGTGCATTCACAAAAGCAAATATGCAAATTGTAATGCAAGATTTGCAATTGTGTTTGGATTATGTCTCAATTTATACGTCCACATATTGAAAACACAAAAAAAAAGTACAATTTCCAATTCTTTTTGAAAAATGTCCGGAATATTGTTCCATAGAAATATCTGCCCAGAGGCATTGCAAGTATGCCGGCTGAGTGAACAGACTTTCCTTGCTTGTGCCTCAGATGGTATTAAAAAAATTTCCAGAATGTTCAGACACATGTTATGCACATGCACAGTTGTCAGTCTGCCACAAAACTACCCTAAATGCTCAGGTGGCCGTCATTCATTGTTGTCATTAACCGTGAGAACACTTTATAGTACAGTTAGTAAAAGTATTACAATACCAGGAAGGAGGAACAGGCTGTTGATCATTCTTGCTCTGTCTGCACAGCGTACGTGAACGTGCTGATAACAGGCAAGTAGGACAGCCTATTATAATGTTCGGACTGAACATTTTGATTGGACGAACATTCCTTGGTCCTACACCTTCCACAGAATATATAAATACATATACACTTAACTTCAGGATGTGAAGAGACTTTCAACCAGACCACTACAATTGTTGTGCCTCCTCAATTTTAGAATCCATGAGCCACCACTAATTTTAAGAGCTTTTTAACAGCAATGAAATAACATTTTGCCAGTTGTGGCATTAAGAATTTATACCTAGACAGATACTCATACGCAAAAATATTATTTTTCTTTTTTTTTTTCTGCTTTTATTCTCTGCCCTAGCATGCTCTGTAATCCAGTTGTCTAATAAACCTGGAGTTCTATACTTTGAATATTGTTGGATCTGTTACAAATTGCTTTTATATATGCCAAAAGTTTCTGGCTAAAAGCATAAAAGTAAATTTAGAATTTTTTTTACATCAATTGTCATTGTCATTGTCATTGTTTTTTTTTTTTTTTTTTGTATGCAAAAGAGGCCTCCACACAGTGATTTGATGTGTGCAATATGCCTTGAATGTAATGTACAGCACTTTGGATAAAAGTGTCAGCAAAAATGCATAAATGTAAATGTACCTGCAATGCTACAGTACTGAAAAATGCCTGACACATTTACATATGACATACTGCTTAATCAGACTGTTTTTATTTATTTCATTTATTTTTCCAGTATCTGACAGTCAAACATCATAGAGCGTCGCCGTCTACATGCCAATAGCCTGTCAGGAATCACCCCAGATATCTCAGAAGAATACTCTGAAGATCTACAGAAATTAATCAAAAAAATGCTCAGCTGTGACCCTCATGAGAGACCATCAGCTGATGAGATTCTAGCAAAACCATTCCTGAGTGAGGCAGTAAACAGAAACAAGAGAATTCCAGAGATACTTCAGCGAAGATTCATGATGTCCTTAAAGACTTTTGATGAGAGCTACAATACACACTATGAAAACTTTAAGGCCTTAGTTAAAGAGTGGGGAGAAACAACAGATTCACTGGAGTCTCTGCATTATAAAACTACTGCAGGCAGTCTGTCAGGAGCAGCGATTGGAGCAGCTGGTGGAGTCACTGCATTAGTTGGTGCGATTTTGGCACCGTTCACTTTTGGAGCATCTCTGATTGTAGCAGGTGTTGGGATTGGAGTTGGAGTTGTAGGTGGCGTAACTGGGGCGGCCTCCAACATTACCAATACAGTCAAACAAAAATCAATTCGTGAGAAACTTCAAAACATTCAGCAGGAGTTCAACAATGCAAGCACACCGATTCTCAAATCACTCAGTAAACTGAGAAGGTTAATGAGAAAACTTATGGAGTTCAGCAATTTTGCCAGAGCCTCAACTATTCATAACGCACAGACGTCATGGAGGTTAGGCAGAAGTACAATAGCTGGTACTACAGAATTTGTGACTCTAGGAATGTTGGCAAATTTCGGTAGAATTGCTGTACAGTCTGCCAGTGTTGGACGAGCAGTAGCTGCAGCCTCAGGTGTGTTGAGTGGAATCTTAGTCATTGCTGACGTCGCCTTTATAGTGAAAGATTCTCGAGAAATTCACCAGATGAGACAACACTGGAGAACAGATAATCCAGAACAGGTCAGATCCGATGTACTTAAGTCAATTGCAAACATGAGGAAAACACACAAAGATCTTTGCGATGTCTTAAAGGAAATTGAAAAAACAAAAAATGAACTAAATGAACATATCGAAAATGCTAGACAGTACTTTCGAGAAAGTTTTGTCAAGTCAAACAATTAGGGTCGGATTTTTGCAATACATCATTCTATATTGTAAATTTGAGCTACTGTACTGTACGTAATACAGTGAGTCTGATTAACTAACATCTGCATGGATTATTCATATTTACACTCACAGGAGAACTTATCACAAAAAATGCAGCATAATATACAACATTTCCATAAATACATTAAATTGTTCCTCACCTCATTCTAATATAAATATATTGTGAGTATTTATGAATGCGTGACCACATTCAGTTTAGTAGTTTGCATAACACACACCAAAACTACAACGCTTATCTACATATAAGGGCTTGCATTGCAGTCTTTCATCAGTCTCAGCAAACATACAATGCTCTTTATAGATCTTAATTTTTATAAGGCTAATGATGTTTGTGTGTGTGTGTGTACTTGTTCTTGCTACATTGTGGGGACCAAATGTCCCCACAAGGATAGTAAAACCTGAAATTTTTGACATTGTGGGGACCGGCCTGTGGTCCCCACAGTGTAAAAAAAAACTGATTAAAAATAGTAAATGATGTTTATCTGAAAGTGTAACGATGCAAAGATGTTTTCTGTAAGTGGTAGGTTTAGGGTTAGGGTTGGGTTAGGGGATAGACAATATCGTTTTGTCAGTATAAAAACTATAGAAGTCTATGGAAAGTCCCCACAATTCACAAAAAACAAATGTGTGTGTGTGTGTGTGTGTGTGTGTAAATTTAGAGTAAAATGTTTTATTACAAAAGCTGTTTTAAATCATGTATAACTAGTAAAACTGTATTCACTGCATTTTTAATTGTTATTGCATAATCATGACACGATGAACATCATTTCCAAATAATTTGCTGTCTATTGTTTGTTTGTATTTCACTGGCAATTTATGACAATTCAGACAACTTATGTTAAAAAAAAGTGTTTTTCATAACAAAGCAAAATAATAAAAAAAAGCTTTTGTTTTTCAAATGAATGAATGAATGAATGAATAAATGAATAAAAAAAAAGTGTGTTACATAAGAAACCATAGTCAGAATGTACCTGTTAAAGATTCAAGATAGGTGCCAAAATTTCACAGCTTTCCCTTTGGTGTCTGGTCTCATAATAAAGATTAGGAATAGGAACAACTGCTGTAAAACTGCTATTAAAGACACTTACAGTGCAGCATTAATATTTATTTTCACAGAACTTGAATAGCTAATCCTGTTTATTAGAAGGGGTGTCTGCATACTTTTGGCCATATAGTATATGGTGTGAGAAGATCTTTGAAAAGAACACAGAAAAAAACACTAAAGTACTAAAGTAACTGCTCAACATTAAACTTTGGCATCTCAGAGATACTGACTCAATGTCAGAAATTATGGACACATATCTGTACCAAATAAGTTACCACCCTTATTTTGGGATTTTCTAATTTTTTGGTATATTTATTGTGCATGCTCATTTCCCATATTTTAGATGACTTTAGTGCTCACTTAAAGTAATCACTGGTAATTTCACAACATTTGTAAATGTAATATTTAGAAAATCTCAAAATGAAAAGCAATTTTTCATTATGTGCATTATAATTTTGTGATAACAAAATTAATTAGCAGCATTTAAAATGATTTGTAATTTTAGTGCTTTATTTTTATGTTTTTTTTTTTTTTTGAATCTGTTTATTTATTTATTTATTTTTTAATGCTCTAAAACACTAATTATTGCCTTTTCACTATGGGCCAAAATTATCTCCAGATCCCATCTATTACCAAGGCAAAGGAAATAATATTATTTTGATAGTGTTTTCGAACCAGTTTTAACAAAAAGTAATCAGTATATATGAAGAGTTCAGATGCAAAACCAGCTAAAAGCCATCTCGGTCAAATATGAGATAATGATACTGAGTGAATACTCCTGACATATAGTACATGTCTGTGGCATGATGAATAAGGATAACCGTTTATTTGGAGGACGAGTATTTGCTTTGACGTCATCAATTAGTGCTCCTTTAAGAACTTATAAAAGTCATTAACGCGTTACAGAGAGGAGCGTCATATTCTGGAGCCACGCAGTTTGACTTCCTGTGTTTCGGCTAAGTGCAACCTTGGGTTAGTCCAGGTGAGTTAATGTTGTGTATTGTCTGTTCGACTTATTTTGGTTGTAGTTGATTTCGCATTTCTAATTCATGTGTTTGTTCAGGAGCGCGACTGTGGGTAGTTGCTCCTGTGTTTTGATTGTCCGGACATCTTTATGCATTTTGGCTGTTCTGCTCTGATGAGAATCTGCCTTCCCCCAGGTACGCATTTGATGTACTTGGTTTGCTCAATGGCCGTGGATAGTGCAAGTCACTAATTGTGTCTTATTCCAGTTAATATCAGGTGAGCAGGTGGCGACTGTTGTGTATGTAGGCTATTAATTGCACACAATTCTTTTGAATGACCTCAGATTATCTTGCCATTAGTGGAATTGCATTGACATGGTTGAAATTGTACTTATCTGACCTTCATTAGTTTGTAGCAGTAAATGAAGAGTTATCATATCCATCACAAGTACAGTATGAAGTATCACAATGCTGAGTACTAGAAACGCTGCTTTCCACCCTGTACATCAACACATTCCTGCGAGATATCATCAGGAAACATGTTGCTGATGATACTCACCTCTATATTTCTTCATAGCATGATGAAATATACCAATTCACAAAACTATCAGAATGCAGAGGTGTTAGTTATTGGACCAAAACCTCCACAAATTATAACATAGAATACTCACTAACATTTGAGGGCTGCTCTGTCAAGTGATGTTGCCAGTTAGGAACCTATGTGTGCCATCTGATAAAAATCTTTTTTTTTTTTTTTATTAATTCATGCATTCATGACCTCAGTGTTAGATTAGGATGAGATTAACCAAAATAAAAATACCCTCACACATTTCAGAAGCACCCTCAGAGATTTCAGGTCTGGTCAAAATGCTGGATTTTTCTGCATTACGTAAGGCGTTACGTTACATCACATTAAATTATTGTATTAGCTCCCATGTCAAATCATGCTTACAGTATGCTTGCTTTTATATTAAAATTAACACTGGTTTGTGAACATAGATGCTTTTATTATTTATAAATGGGATGTGCACCTAACTTGAAATTATAGTAGTAGCAGTAGTATGATGTGAATCACTTTATTGTCATATTGGTAAAAAAAATGGCAGTATTGTGTAAAGAGTATCAAATTGGTGCATCCCTAAAAAAAAAGATTCCTTACAGTGATGCAGTATAATGTGCTCTACTTCTACAGACTTTTCAGGAGTGTATATTTAAGGTTGGTCCGGCTAATGTGCATGTGCAATCCCAAGCCTGCATCTCAAGATCCTGACTGTTTCCAGAGCTGCCTTTTGCTTTTAAGCTGAACTGAACTTGATTCAATAATGCCTGAATGCTGGTAAATTCATAGTTAAGAACTGAACCAACACTGAACTGGCTTGATCTGAACAACGACACTATTGTCTTTAAAGGGGTCATCGGATGCCCATTTTCCACAAGTTGATATGATTCTTTAGGGTCTTAATGAAAAGTCTCTAATATACTTTGATTAAAAATTCTCAGTGGTTTTGTAAAACAACACCCTTTTTACCTTGTCAAAATGAGCTCAGCAAAAATCACCTCATTCTAAGGGGTTGTTCCTTTAAATGCAAATGAGCTCTGCTCACCCCGCCCCCTCTTCTCTCTGTGTAATGACGATCTTGTTTACTTTAGCCGCATTTAACTGCATTTAGCTGCATTTAGCAGCATTTAGCCACGTTTAGCCGCTAAACTTCCTAACTACCACATTATAAGGAAAGGCGATCTCAAAGATTTATTAAAAAAACGCTTATACTCACTTCTGCTGTAAGTGAAGCTGGATCATGAATGATTCGCGCGAACATAGATGGATATATGTAGATCAGGAGGCGCATTCCATTCACAAACAAACGTAATCTACTGCATCTTCAGCGGCTCAGATGTCAGGAGTAAATGACCACCACTATGTTCATTATTACATCCAGCAACACAACACCTCAATATCTCAATCGGAGATATTCTTGTCTAACTTACATCTCTGCTCTGGCATCAAAACAAGGAAAGTTACTGGACTGTGACAGCTGGTATAAGGTAAGAGCTCATGTCAATCAACTATCATAGGAGCGGCCTCTGTCGGTGTGACGGCACACTGACAGGCATCTGAGAACGGCTCGATTTGAAAAAGGGGATATTATTTTTACAGATTAATTAAAAACCACTGCATGGATTTTTATCATTATAGGGTAGATTTGTACATACACTGCCAACACACATTATGTTCAAACAATATGAAAAAGTGAAGTTTGCATCCGATGACCCCTTTAAGAGCAGCTTTAAAGCAGAATTTTATATGTCTGCATAGTTAAGTTCCCATAATTGATTCTTCATGCAGTTAGACATGTTTATTCTTCCCTTGTTCCTTTGTTTATGAATTTGAATTTGCTTTTTATCATGTAATCAAATACTTAAATGTGTATGGTCTTGTGATTAGGATTAAGAAACTTAAACACTTAAAAAATAATTTTCCTGCTTGTTCAATTTACTTTTTTGAAATGAGTTGCAACATTTGATTTCACTGAATTCATTTCACTTCAGAATTGTAGGTATGGTGCTTTTGAGGTGGGATTACATGAATCATATTTTTTGCTGACCGCTGAAACTGGACAATGAATTTCCTAGCACGCTCTGCATAGGATTGGATTCCAAATTCAAAACATTCTCCATTACAATCATGCTTGTCACTATATTATGCTCTTGCAATGCAAATTAACTACAAACATGCATTCTTATGCATGTTAAGAGGATCTGAGTTGAATTCAGGTACAGTTCAGGGCCATTACTGATCAATGTAATAAAAGTTTTGATATAATTTTAATTATAATATATCTTATCACAATACTTTAACTGGAACACAAATATTCAGATGTTGTGTTGTTTTCTGATGTCAGTATAAAAGGGTGTGTTCAATGTAAATTAAAAACCCTTTCATTTATGTGGTTACAGTATAGGTCATTTTGGTTGTGTCTACTTTCTCAGTCAATAAAGTAGAAATGTAGTGCTTAGTAAACATAAAGCCACCCGACTGCTACGTTGAAGCAGAAGTCCTGTTTATCTTGATGAATTCAGATTGTAAATGACAGGGTATTTTGTTTGTTTGTTTTTGTTTTGTTTTTAAGTAGTTGCATTGAGCTATATCATGATTTCAGTTTGAACTCAATCAAATCTGCAGTAAGTATTTTAGATGATTTCCCATCATAATGTAAGTGCTGCATTTATTTTTTTTTCCATTAATATTAAACCCTCTGTGTGTCCTTATGTGTGTGTGTGTCCTTTTCCCCAATAAGGGACCTTTGGCTCAAATGATTACATTAATCAGTACTGTTACGACTTAATTTTAATGACTTGGTTCAAGATGTTTGGTTTAATATTTGTCTATTAAATTGTTACGAATCTGGTCGGTGACCTGCGGTCCACTCACCACCAGATGTCGCTCTCACCCTATCATCACACACAGACTGTTGCACTACACCCCGGACTACATTCCCCATCATTCAGCGAGCTGATTGGGTCAGCACCTGTGACCAATCAGTGGCGCTATAAAAGCCCCGGTCTCTTCCCTTGCAAGCTACGGAGTATTGTTGTTGTTATTATTATTGTTAGCGTTCCCTAGTTTCCGAGTTCCTAGTTCCCTGTGTTTAGTTCCCTCGCCTGGCCATCTCGTCTCGACTGTCTCGCCGCCTGCCTACTGGACTCTTGCTCGTTTCTTGGATTATTCTCTATGTCTTGCCTTTGATATACCTGTTTGCTACTGTTTGACCCTGCCTGTTCGACCATGTTTTTGTCTCGTCCTATTAATAAAAGCTCGCAGATGGATCCGCTCGCCTCTCGTCTCACTCACTCCGTTACAGAATACTCCGTCACAACAGGATCCAGCAGCTTTACTCCCGGACATTTAACAGATATGGACACAGACAGGATACTATTCAGGATTAAACAAGGACCACGCACACTTGAACAACATATCCGTGAGTTTCTGGCCATTGCTAATCACTCTACCCTCCCGGACTGTATTATTATAGAAATTTTTTGTGACGGCGTAAATCAGCCTTTAAGGCAAGGCTGAGACGCGAGGGTCCGCGTTCAACGCTAGCCGCTTTTATGGACTTTGCATTGTTGTGTGTGGGTTCATCTTTCACTGTGGGTGTCCCGGAGGGGGAACGCGACAACGCGGTAATGGTGGCCGCGCATCCCCCTCGCAAAATGGCGCCCGCGCCGGAGCGCGTTCATACCATGGCGGCGACGGCGGAGCCCGTTTACAAAATGGTGGCGATAACGGAGCTCCGTCACGTCACAGCTGCCATACCAGAGCCAAGTCAAGTCAAGTTGCAGCTGCGTTCCCTGAGTCAAGTCAAGTTTCCAAGTCAACTCAAGTTGCAGCTGCGTTCCTGAGTCAAGTTTCGAGTCAGTCAAGTTGCAGCTGCGTTCCCTGAGTCAAGTCAAGTTTCCGAGTCTGAGTCAAGCAAAGTCAAAGCAACCGTTCCTGATTCAAGCAACGTCAAAGCTGCTGTTCCTGAGCCAAGCAAAGTTCAAGCTACAGTTCCTGAGTCAAACCAATTCAAAGCTGCTGCTGTTCCAGAATCAAGCAAGGTCAAAGCTGCCGCTCCTGAGTCAAGCAAGGTAAAAGCTGCTGTTCCTGAGCTAAGTACAGACAAGACTGAGATTCTTGTGTCAAGCAAAGTCAGAACGGATCTTCCTGAGTCAAGTCAAGTCACAACTGGTCTCCACGAACCAAGTCAAGTCACAGCCGATCTCCAAGAACCAAGTCAAGCCACAGCTGATTTTCACGAGCCAAGTCAAGTCATTGCTGATCTTCACAAGCCAAGTCAAGTCACTGTTGACCTCCATGAGCCTAGTCAAGTCACAGTTGATCTTCGCAAGCCAAGTCAAGCCATAACAGATCTTCACAAGTCAAGTGAAGCCACAGCGGACCATAGCGACCCAAGTCAAGTCTCAGTTAATCTTCACAAGCCAAGTCAAGTCACAGCCGGTCTTCACGAGCCAAGTCAAGTCACAGCCAGTCTTAATGAGCCAAGTCAAGTTATTGCTGTTGTTTCTGAGTCAAGTCATGTCCCGTCCGACGGCCCAGAGTCAAGTCACGTCCGTCGGAGAGTCCGTCTCGTTTGTCCCCAGAGTTAAGCGGCGTCCCGTCTGACCGCCCTGGACCCGCCGTCCGTCCCCGGCCCCCAGACCCCTCGCCACGTCTCGTCTGACCGCCCAGAGCCTCGCCACGTATCGTCTGACATCCCAAGGTCACGGCCTATTATGATGGCCAGCGTGCTGGACCCACCACTAGTGTCAGTGAGGGCAGCAAACATCCCAGTGGCATCAACACTGTCAAAATCCACCATTAAAGAGGTCCTGCCACCCGCCACTGCTCTTCCCTTAATGGCGGTTGCCTTTTGGTGTGTGTGGACTGCACACTGTGCTCCTGAGGTCACGTCTGTTCACAAGTCTGCTCCCGAGGTCACGTCTGTTCACAAGTCTGCTCCTGAGGTCATGTCTGTTCACAAGTCCGCCCCGGAGGTCACGTCTGTTCACAAGCCTGCTCCAGAGCTCCCGTCTGATCACAAGCCTGCTCCAGAGCTCCCGTCTGATCACAAGCCTGCTCCGGAGCTCCTGTCTGATCACAAGCCTGCTCCGGAGCTCCCGTCTGATCACAACCCTTCTCCGGAGCTCCCGTCTAATCACAAGCCTGCTCCAGAGGCCTCTTTTGCCGGAGAGACTGCGCCAATGCCTCCTGAGGTGTCAGCATTCGCTGTAGAACCTCCTAGGGAGGCGGCGTTAACCTGTGCACTCTCTGCTTCTCTCCTCATTCTGTCTGCCTCCTCTGTCCCTGCTCTCCCCAGGTCCCAGTCCATGACGCGGGTTCTTGCTCCACCCTGGAGGGCCCCTGCGCCTCCTGCTCCGCCCTGGAGGGCTCCTGCGCCTCCTGCTCCGCCCTGGAGGGCTCCTGCTCCTGCTCCGCCCTGGAGGGCTCCTGCGCCTCCTGCTCCGCCTCCGGATCAATTCTGCACAGAACCCAAAAAATGCACTGAACAAAATTATTGGCACCCTTAACTTAATATTTGGTAGCACCCTTTTTGGAAAAAAATAACTGAAATCAGTCACTTCCTTTAACTGTAGCTAACCTCCCAGTATGTGGACGGAGGAGCAAAATTAATGAAAAATTACAACGAAGGATTGTTCGAATGATGAATAAAGAACCCTGATTAACTTTCTTGTTTCAAGCTGATCTGCAGACACAGAATACAACAGTGTCAGCTCACACTATCTGTCACCAGCTGAATGAAAAGGGATGCTATGGTAGGAGACCCAGGAGGACACCACTGCATAAAAAAGCAAGACTGGAGTTTACCAAAACTTATGTGATAAAACCACAATTCTTCTGGGAGAACATACTGTGGACAGATGAGACAAAAGTAGAGCTTTTTGGTAAAGGACATCATGGCACTGTTTACAGAAAAGAAATCAGGCCTTCAAAGAAAAGAACACAGTCCCTACAGTCAAACATGGTGGTGGTTAAAAGATGTTTTGGGGTTGCTTTGCTGCTTCTGGCACTGCATGCCTTGACTGTGTGAACGGGATCATGAAATCTGATGATTACCAAAGAATTTTGGGGCACAACGTAGTGGCCAGTGTCAGAAAGCTGCGTCTCCACCAGAGGTCATGGGGCTTCCGGCAGGACAATGACCCGAAACTCACTTCAAAAAGCACTCAGAAATGGTTACAAACAAAGTGCTGCAGAGTTCTGAAATGGCCAGTAATGAGTCCAGATCTGAATCCCATTTGTGTGAATCTGTGGCGAGATCTCAAAACAGCAGTTGGGAGAAGGCATCCTTTAAATCTAAATGACCTGGAGCAGTTTGCAAAAGAAGAGTGGTCCAAAATTCCAGTACAGAGGTGTAAGAAACTCATTCATGGTTAAAGGAAGTGACTGATTTCAGTTATTTTTTTCCAAAAAGGGTGCTACCAAATATTAAGTTAAGGGTGCCAATAATTTTGTTCAGTGCATTTTTTGGGTTCTGTGCAGAATTGTATCAGATTTGACTTTTGACGTTTTTTTTTTTTGTGTTGTTCCAATGCAAACAGAAAAAAATGTGAGTATCAAAACATTTGCAACTGCAACAATTTTCTGAGAGAAGGGTTGCATTTTCATATATATATAGCCCGGGATATGAATTTGTGACACCGGACACAGGGTGAAGAAATTAAAAGGGCCTTTTAATCCAGACTGCACTTGGAACAGCGCAGCATTAAGTATACAAATTTGGGGGACCTGGGAAAAATGAATGAAAAATGATCCGCCCTTCGACCATGTTTTTGTCTCGTCCTATTAATAAAAGCTCGTAGATGGATCCGCTCGCCTCTCATCTCACTCACTCCGTTACATAAATATTTAAAATTTAATTTAGCACACCAACTAATCTACAACAGAACTGCTAAAAAAGAAAAGAATCAAGGTGTTGCAATGGCCCAGTGTCACAAACGCGGTCTCTGTGGCTCCCTCCGACCGCCGCCAGCGGGAACCTTCCCCGGACTTTTAACTCACATTACCCATCACCCCGTACCTGGGACCCCGCCTTCCGGTTCCGGGTCGCTCGGGTCACTTCCCTCGGTCGGCCATTTTAGGCCGCCGCGTCGGCAGCTTCCTCGCGAAGTTTTGTCTAGTTTTACTAACAATCCTGAGCGTTTTTCCTTGTTTACTTACCTCTTGTTGCCAACCGGACTGTTCACTCTCTTATTGATTGTATCGCTGCCTGCCTACCGACGTCTCGCCTGGATTATCGTTTACGTTTTGGATTGTCTGCTTGTTCCCGTTTGCTGGTGTGTTGACCTCTGCCTGTTTGACTACGCTCTTAAATAAAGTTTGTCGCACATGGATCCCACGCCTCCGACTCCGTCTGTGGACGCGTTACACCCAGTTGCTCAATGGCCCAGACCTCATCTTGAAATGCTGTGAGGAGAGCTGTGCACAAATGCCCACAAACCTCAAGAAACTGGAGCAATATTGTAAAGAATAGTGCATCAAAATTCCTCCAGAATGATGTAAGAGACTGATATAGTCATACAGAAAATGATTACTTCAAACTGAATCATAGGGTGTCCTTAGTTTCTCACCCATGGCTTTTCCATTTTGGCCTAGTTTTCGTTAAATAAATAATGTTGTTCATTTGAGGTTTTATTGTTCAAATTTTAATAGCAAGGAACAGATTTATTTATTTATTTAGTCCTGATGTCCATGACATTCAATAGGGTGTCCTTTCTTCTTTACTGACTATTTCTGAAGCTGGCAGCTGCAGTAACACACTGATTTTACCAATTGCTGATTGTCTTGTTTAATTAAAATGCACTTATTCCAGAAACCTTTGGCCATATTATTGTACATGCTGATTAGCACTGTTGTCCGAACTTCTTTAAATCAGTGTGTGAACCAAAATCCTTTTTTTTTTTTTTTTTTGTTTCACAATGTTCACTTTACACACATATTGCACAAAAAACAATGATTTTATTTATTTATTTTTATTATTATGTTTTTTTTATCTTGCAAGACTGAATGTAGTTATGAAATTGTGGTAGTGTGGTAGACCTTATCATACACTTGTTTCTCTGCTTTTCTGTAGTTCTTACAGTGTTTACTTGAATTTAATTATATAAAACATTTTTGTAAACATCAGTTAAGGAGTTATAACCATCAATTCCGTTTAATAACAATAGACACATATTCTTCTGTCCCTCACATTAAGCAATCAAATTACTTTGGGAGACATGAAAAATAATACATGAACACTTTTATTGTGCTTTATGATTATGATTGCTTTTCAAGAATGTGATGCTCCTGTAATTTGTATTTAGACACACCTGTGGCAAGTAACAGGTGTGGGCAATATAGTAATCACACTTGAAACCAGTTAAAATGGAGAAAAGTTGAAAAGAAAGAAGCATAAAGAGTTGTCTGGAATTAAGAGAAAAAAATGTGGAAAACATGGACAATCTCAAGGCTACAAGTCCATCTCCAGGGATCTTAATGTTCCTGTGTCCACTGTGCACAATATCATCAAGAGGTTTACAGCCCATAGCACTGTAGCTAACCTCCCAGTATGTGGACGGAGGAGCAAAATTAATGAAAAATTACAACGAAGGATTGTTCGAATGGTGAATAAAGAACCCTGATTAACTTTCTTGTTTCAAGCTGATCTGCAGACACAGAGTACAACAGTGTCAACTCACACTATCTGTCACCAGCTGAATGAAAAGGTATGCTATGGTAGGAGACCGAGGAGGACACCACTGCATAAAAAAGCAAGACTGGAGTTTACCAAAACTTATGTGACAAAACGTCTAGGTTACGTACGTAACCCTCGTTCCCTGAAGAAGGGAACGGAGACGTTACATATGGGAACTCGCTTGAGAGTCCAATCATCTCCAAGCCTTATTCAAAAGGCCAATGAACATTCATGAACATTGGCGAGTGGTATTTGCATGCCGAGCCACTCCCCCGTACATACGGGTATATAAGATGGCGGCGTGCAACCACTCATTCAGGCTTTTGCTGAGGAGCCGAGCTGCAGCCCGGCGTCAGCGCGACGTCAGGTCGTGGCAGGGGATGTAACGTCTCCGTTCCCTCCTTCAGGGAACGAGGGTTACGTACGTAACCTAGACGTTCCCCTTCAGTCGTTTCACTACGACGTTACATATGGGAACAGACCCATGGAACAGGCCACGAACCAGACGTCGCGTTACGCAACACACCGCGTGCCGACAGGCGGACGTGTCAGCAGACGGATATGAGCGTAACCTTCCCAACGCCCTGGGGGCCAATAGGGGGGGCCCCACAGGGATGCCAGTTGTACTGAAGCAGGAGTTGGGGGGGCGGAGCACATGAAATCTCTACATGTGGAACACAAGAAATTCAATATATCCATAGATTTTAGAGATATATGAGGGAAACATCGGCCTTCTGGCTGACCGTGGAAAAATACTGAAACATGTTGCCACAACCTGCTGGGCGAAGGAGACCCAACCGGAGCACAGACAAGCACTACTCCGCACTAGGCCTGACTGCGGGGCATGGAGGACCCAGGTTCGCCGGAGGGAACAACTGAGGGAAATAGCGCACGGATCCATTAGGAATGGCGCAGCAAGCCGACACCAGCCGGACTCCCGCTCGCCTGTGATGTCTATGTTAAGACACGGGAGGATACGGCCTCTACGCGAAGGTTGTAGAACCTGGCGAAGGTATTAGGTGTCGCCCAACCCGCAGCTCTACAGATATCTGCTAGTGAGGCGCCATGAGCCAACGCATAGGATGAGGCAACACTCCGTGTGGAGTGGGCACGAACACCTAAGGGGCATGGCTCTCCCTGGTTTTGGTACGACAGGGAGATGGCATCTACCACCCAATGGGCCAACCTCTGTTTGGAGACAGCATTCCCTTTCTGCTGACCTCCAAAGCAGACGAAGAGCTGCTCGGTGCGTCTGAAGTGCCGAGTGCGGTCCACATATATACGCAGAGCGCGAACTGGACACAGCAGCGCAGAGGCTGGGTCTGCCTCCTCCAGGGGCAGAGCTTGCAGGTTCACCACCTGATCGCGGAAAGGCGTGGTGGGAACCTTGGGCACATAACCAGGCCGGGGTCTCAGGATGACGTGAGAATCGCCGGGCCCGAATTCTAGGCACGCTTCGTCGACAGAGAAAGCTTGTAGGTCCCCTACCCTCTTGATGGAGGCCAGTGCGGTCAGGAGCGCTGTCTTGAGTGACAGATATTTTACCTCAACTGACGCAAGTGGCTCAAATGGGGCCTCCCGCAGACCCTGGAGGGCGACGGAGAGGTCCCAAGAGGGTATGGGGTGCGGCCTGGGGGGATTAACTCTTCTCGCACCCCTCAGGAACCTCACGATGAGTTGGTGCTTACCTAGGGATGTTCCATCCACTGCATCGTGGTACGCTGCAATGGCAGCAACGTACACTTTGAGAGTTGAAGGGGACAGCCTGCGCTCCAACTTTTCCTGCAGGAAGGAAAGCACTACTGCAATCGTACATCTCTGTGGGTCCTCCCCGCGAGAGGAACACCAGTCGACGAACAGACCCCATCTCAGCGCATAAGCCTGCCTTGTGGAGGGGGCTCTGGACTGAGTGATAGTTTCTATCACGGCCTGTGGAAGGCCGGAGAGGTCTGACGCGTCCCGTCCAGGAACCAGACGTGCAGGTTCCACAGGTCGGGGCACGGGTGCCAAATTGTGCCCATCCCCTGAAAAAGAAGGTCTCTCCTCAAGGGGATTTTCCAGGGAGGGGCTGCCGCGAGGGAAATGAGTTCTGGAAACCAGGTCCGGGTGGGCCAGTATGGCGCAACCAGCAGAACCTGCTCCTCGTTCTCCCTGATCTTGCACAGTGTCTGTGCAAAGAGGCTCACTGGGGAAAAGGCGTACTTGGGCCCCAGAGGCCAGCTGTGTGCCAGTGCGTCCCTGCCGAGGCTGTTGGGAGCCTCGTTGAGGGAGTAGAACCGCTGGCAGTGGGAGGATTCGGGGGAAGCAAACAGATCTATCTGGGCCTCCCCGAAATGGCTCCAAATCAGCTGGACTGTCTCGGGGTGGAGTCGCCATTCTCCAGGATGGGTGGACTGCCGTGAGAGCTGGTCGGCTGCACGGTTGAGTTCTCCTGGAATGTGAAAGGCACGTAGCGATTTCAGCGACGTTTGACTCCATAGGAGCAGATGGCGGGCGAGTTGTGACATGCGACGGGAGCGTAGACCACCCTGACGGTTGATGTAGGCTACAGTCGCTGAACAGGCGGCGACACTGCGGGGAAACGCCAATCCGGAGTGTGCCACGGTGCCATGCCCATCTCGGGACTCGATCGTATAACCAGCGCTGAAGCGGTCTCATATGAAGCAGGCCGAGCGGCGTCACTGCGGCTGCGGCTGCCATATGCCCCAGGAGCCTCTGAAATGTTTTGAGAGGAACCACTGTTTTGTGTCTGAATAACTCCAAACACTTCAGCACTGACTGCGCGCGCTCGTTGGTGAGGCGGGCTGTCATACTGACCGAGTCCAGCTCCACACCGAGAAAAGAGATCCTCTGCACTGGGGAGAGTTTGCTCTTCTCTCGGTTGACCTGAAGGCCCAGATGGCTGAGGTGCCGGAGCACCAAGTCCCTCTGTTCGCACAACAGATCTCGCGAGTGAGCTATGAGAAGCCAGTCGTCGAGATAGTTGAGGATGCGAATGCCCGTCTGCCAAAGAGGGGACAGGGCAGCCTCCGCGACTTTCGTAAAGACGCGGGGAGAGAGGGAGAGGCCAAATGGAAGCACTTTGTACTGATACGCTCGACCCTCGAAAGCAAACCGTAGGAAGGGTCTGTGTCGAGGCAGGACCGAGACGTGAAAGTACGCGTCCTTCAGGTCGATGGCTGCGAACCAATTCTGGGGACGAATGCATGTTAGGATGCGCTTCGTCGTGAGCATCTTGAACGGCAGCCTGAGAAGGGACCGATTCAGAGCTAGAAGATCCAGGATGGGTCTTAACCCACCGCTATTTTTGGGCACGATGAAGTAAGGACTGTAAAACCCTGACTTCATCTCGGCTGGAGGGACAGGCTCGATTGCGTCCTTCGCCAGTAGGACTGCAACCTCCGCACAAAGCACAGCGGCATGTGTGTCCGAATGGACAGAAGTGGAAAGGACGCCTCTGTACCTGGGCGGACGCCTGGTGAACTGAATCACATAGCCGAGACGTACCGTCCGAATCAACCACTCCCAGCCTGGTCGCCAGGGGTATCAAAGGGACGTTGACCGACGTGACCGCAGTGGGGCAGCCTGGGGGGGGAAGGGGAAGGGGACTGATCCCAGAAGGAAGAACGTCCTGGAGAAAAGTCAGACTGCACTGGGCAGCGCTTACCTTCTTCCCTGGTTCCCGCGCTGGCGACATCAGGCTCCGAGTCCGAATCCGAGGAGACACTTCTTGGGCGCTGCTCAAAGATGGAACTCGGGGCCTGAACCCCGGAGGTGAGAGAATTGACTCTTTCTGTGACAGCTCCCGGCCCTCCACCGGGAGTGGGGACGTTGATGTTGTCATCCCCCAAAGAGCGATTCTCTCCACCTCCGGGTTGCCCGCGTCAGGGACGCTTCGCAGATCTTTTGCGGGTGACCAGTCCCTGAGACGCGGGCGGCGCCGCTCTCCCACGGCCAGCTCGACGTCGGGCTGCCAATCTGGTGTCATGTACCTTAGCAGGGGACGGAGCTGGTTGTTTGGAAGCCGCGGGAGGGCGCCCTCGGCGACGAGCAGGCGGAGGTTGGGGCCCTGCGGACGTGGTTGGAATGTCGCGGCGGGGCAGGATGTGTTTAATCGCCTCCGTCTGCTTTTGAACCGCCGAGAACTGCTGGGCAAAGTCCTCGACGGTGTCGCCGAATAGGCCGCCCTGGGAGATAGGAGCGTCGAGAAACCGTGATTTGTCGACATCTGCCATCTGGGCCAGGGTCAGCCATAGATGTCGCTCCTGGACCACTATGGTGGACATCACCTGACCAAGGGAACGCGCCGTCACCTTCGTAGCCCGGAGGGCGAAGTCGGTGGCGGCGCGGAGTTCCTCCATTGCACCCTGGTCAGAACCCCTCTCGTGCAGGTGTTTCAACACCTTGGCCTGGTACACCTGTAAGGTGGCCATGGCGTGCAAGGCGGTGGCAGCCTGTCCAGCGGCGCGGTAAGTCCGGCCTGCGAGAGCGGACGAGAACTCACACGCCCTGGAGGGGAGATGGGGCCGATCCCGCCAGGTGGCAGCGCCGGGCGGGCATAAATGCACCGCGACAGCGCGCTCGACCTGAGGGACCGCCTCATAACCCCGGGTTGCACCGCCGTCGAGAGAGGCGAGGGGAGAGGAGCTGGGACGTGGACGAGAAGAGTGCGGGGCTCGCCAAGTCCTCACCAGCTCCTCATGCACCTCCGGGAAGAAAGGCACTGGGGGAGAGCGCGGCGGTGCCGCGGGAGCCCTCCCCAGAAACCAATCATCCAGCCTAGAGGGATCGGCCGGAGGTGTTTTGGGCACCTCCAGACCGATCTCCTTGGCGGCTCGGAGGAGCATAGCCGACAGTTCAGCATCCGTCTCAGACGGGGCGGCAACCGCAGAGGGGTACCGACCCGCCGAGTCGTCAGCCTCATCGTCAGACTCTCCCTCTGATGCTGCAGCAGACATCTCGATCTCCTGGGGAGCGCCAAAGGAGATACCCAGCCCGCTGTACGGGGAGGTATACTGCTCTGGCAGCTCAACGGGACTGCGCGGTGACGCAGAAGTCCGCGGGGCTTTGGGGGCCGACGGAACATTCTGCACAGTCACCTGAATGTCCCCCAAGTGCCTCATCGCGGCTTTTATTTATTTATTTATTTTTTTTTACCGCGGGAAGACAACAAGGGGTGCCTACTCATGAATGAGCGGCGGGACTTTAACGCAGCCATGGACATACGTTCGCAATGAACGCACGTACCATCCGTGAACGCTGCCTCAGCGTGCTCTCGGCCCAGGCACGTGAGACAGCGATCATGTCCGTCCAAAGAGGCGAGGAAACTACCACACCTGGAAGCGCACGGCCGGAGATACATACCGGGAAGATGTCCTCGACAGCCGCGAGAAATTCACTCTTTTAAAATCCCGGTCCGCCCAGGGAGAAACCGCGGCACAACTGTGCTCTCAAACGGGCGGGGCTCGCTGGAGTGCGGGAGGCTTGAATGCCGTGAAAACGGCAGCCCGCAGGATTAGGCTGGCGGCTGCCGAACGCTCTTTTAGATGAAGCTCTTTTAGATGAAGCTCTTTTAGTAGCTCTGCAGCACGCCAGCAGAGAGAGTGTGAACTCAGGAACTCTTTTCTTTTTTTTCTTTAAATGGCTCAGAAGACGAGGCTCCAAAAGCAAAAGTCTGAATGAGTGGTTGCACGCCGCCATCTTATATACCCGTATGTACGGGGGAGTGGCTCGGCATGCAAATACCACTCGCCAATGTTCATGAATGTTCATTGGCCTTTTGAATAAGGCTTGGAGATGATTGGACTCTCAAGCGAGTTCCCATATGTAACGTCTCCGTTCCCTCCTTCAGGGAACGAGGGTTACGTACGTAACCTAGACGTTATGTTTCAAGACTCCTCAAAAGAGGAAAATGAAGAGTAAGTCTTTAGAAGCTAAAGTAAGTAGGACAGGAGTTGACCAAAATGAGAACATGATAGACACAGAGAGTGATAGTGATTCATCAGAGAGTAGTGTGACTTTGTCACAAGGAGAATTCACCACTCGCAGTTATGGCCTTGAGGACATAAAGTTGTTCCTCAGGTCGAAAAAAAATAAAAGAGGTTTAAAAGTACAGGAATATTTTCCTGATTTGAGGCAATTTGTCGAACAAGCAAAACTTCTGATGGCCAGAGATTCTTTCACTAACAAAGAAGTGTATAGGCTAAAGAAAATAGTGAGAAATGTAAATAGCACCTTAATTAATGATGGTGTATAAGAGAAAAGAATTCCCTCTCTTTCAGTATGTATGGCGAATCATGCTTTTTTCTTTTCTTTTTTCTTGTTGTTTTTATGAATAGAATACACATTGCATCTATGAATGTTAATGGTGCGAATAATTCTAAAAAAAGAGCACAGATTTTTGAAGCAATGGAACAAAAGAATATAGACATTGCTTTTTTGCAAGAAACTCATAGTAGTATGGACAATATGATTGACTGGGTGAAAGAGTTTAAGGGTTTAGTGGTAAAGTCATTTCTCAAATGTGAGTGGTGGTGTTGCTCTTTTATTTAGCAACAATTTTAAGCCAGTAACATATGATGTAAATGAAATAGTGAAAGGTAAATTGTTAAAGGTCAGAGCTGTTTATGAAAATGTTGTGTTTATTTTTATTTGTGTCTATACTCCTACTGCACCATTAGATAGGCTTTTGTTTTTTGACATTCTGTGTTCAGCTTTAAGAGATTGCAGTACTGAGGAAGTTGTATTTGTGGGTGGTGATTTTAACTGTACTGAGCTGGATATAGATCGAAATCATGTTGAACCTCATATGGCTTCACGTAAGGTTTTAATTCACTTAATGGAAAATTATGATTTTTGTGATGTTTGGAGAGCTATGAATGGAAATGTAAGAAAATACACATGGGCTCACACACGAGATAATTATGTATCGTTGGCAAGGTTAGATAGATTTTATGTGTTTAAACATCATTTGAATATGTTTGACAAGTGTTTTATCACACCTTTGTCCTTTTCTGATCACAGTATGGTAAGTTGCAAATTTATTTTAAATTCAGTTAAAACTAAGAGTGCTTATTGGCACTTCAATACAAGTCTTTTAAATGACAAACTATTTATTGAATCATTTAAATCTTTTTGGATGGTTTTTAAGGAATGTAAATCTTCTTTTAGATCCATACAACAGTGGTGGGACTATGGCAAAGTGCAGATAAAACAATTTACGCAACAGTATACTCAAAATGTCACTAAAGAATTAAATCATTCTGTAGAAATGCTTGAAAAGCAATTAATAGAATTACAAAAGTTGACTCAAACCTCAGGCGATAGTAAATTTTTAGAAACTTATTTAAAGAAGAAGGCTGAACTTAAGGAGCTTTTAGAACATAAAGTACAAGGAGCATTAGTTCGCTCTCGTTTTTTAAATATTGATCAGATGGACGCACCTACCAAATATTTCTTTGGTCATGAGAAAAAAAATGGTCAAAAACGTTTGATTCATGCCTTACGTGCTGAGGATGGCACATTGCTTTTTAATCCCAGACAAATACGTGAAGTGGCAGTGCGGTTTTATCAGTTGCTGTTTGGAAGTGAACTTGAGCCGGAATATAGAGGAAAATCCTTTTTCCTAGACGATCTACCAAAAATCTCAGAAGAGTCTAATAAAGAGCTGGAATGTAGCCTAACTCTGGGAGAGCTTTATAAGGCACTCCAAGATATGGAGTGTGGAAAAGCCCCGGGTGTAGATGGACTTCCAGTGGACTTCTTGAAAGTCCTGTGGCCGGAGATAGGAGGTGACCTGCTGGAGATGTTCAACGACAGCTTGCTAAAGGGTGGGCTGCCGCTGAGCTGCCGAAGGGCGGTCATCACTCTCCTTCCAAAAAAGGGAGACCTAACTGAGATTAAGAACTGGAGGCTGGTATCACTTCTGTGCAGTGACTACAAGTTACTTTCAAAGACTCTAGCTAACAGGTTGACCAAGGTAATGGGGCAGGTGATTCATCCAGATCAATCATATTGTGTACCTAGTAGGTCCATTTTTGATAACATCTCTTTAATTAGAGATATTATACAGGTTTCTAATTTATTTGGTATTGACTGTGGTTTGTTGTCATTAGACCAAGAAAAAGCTTTTGACCGAGTCTAACACGGTTATTTATGGAATGTTTTAGATGCTTTTGGCTTTAATGAAAATTTTTTAAATATGGTCAAAATTCTGTATAGTGACATTGAGAGCATACTTAAAATTAATGGTGGCTTATGTGCTCCATTCAAGGTCAGTAGAGGTATAAGACAAGGTTGTTCATTGTCAGGAATGTTGTATTCTCTAGCAATTGAACCACTTCTCCAAGCAATTCGGAAGAAGCTGGATGGTTTTAGATTACCACTGCATAATGTTAATGTTTGTTTATCTGCTTATGCTGATGATCTTATAATAATGGTTAATAAGCAAAATGATATAAATGTTTTAACTAAATTAATAGAGGATTTTGGAAAGTGGTCTTCAGCGAAAGTGAATTGGAGAAAAAGTGAAGCCTTTTTATTAGGGGATTGGAAAGAGGGGAAACCAACTCTTCCTGAGGGGTTGTGTTGGAACAGGTGGGGTTTGAAATATCTTGGGGTTTTTTTAGGAGATGATAATGTCTTACAAAAAAATTGGGATGGAGTTCTTCAAAAAGTTAAAGGGCGGTTAGACAAATGGAAGTGGCTTTTACCAAATTTGTCTTATAGGGGAAGAACACTTATTGTAAACAATTTAGTTGCCTCACTTCTATGGCATAAACTGGCTTGTGTTGATCCCCCTGTGAAATTAGTCGCTGAGATTCAGGCAATTTTTGTTGGGTTTTTTTGGGACAAACTTCACTGGGTTCCACAGAGTGTTTTGTTTTTACCAATAGAGGAAGGAGGACAAGGGTTGATACACCTACAGAGTAGGATTGCAGCGTTTCGGTTGCAGTTCTTACAAAGACTCTTGGATGGACCAAAAATGCAAGCTGGAGAAAAATCAGTTGCATGTTGTTAAGGACTGTTGGAAACCTCGGAATGGACAAAACTCTCTTTTTAATGGACCCAAAGTGCTTGGATTCTACTAAACTGTCCCTTTTCTATCAGCGTCTTTTTAAGATTTGGAGTTTGTTTTTTATTCAAAAGACTGAGAATTTTCATTCTATTTATTGGTTACTGCATGAACCTTTGATTTTGAAGGCAAGACTGGATATTTCTTCATCTACTTTTTTGCCAGGTCTCAGCAGGATACTACAAAATTCAGGGGTTTTGGTTTTAAGTCATTTATTGTCTTTAACTGGGCCCTATTTTGAGAATGTAGAAGCTGTTACTGAGAAACTTGGTTTTAGATCTGTGCGTTTGATTTCTCAGTTTTTAACCAGGTTAAAACAAGCACTTACAGATGATGAGAAAAGTATGTTGGAAGACTTTTTTTTAGGGGTCAGTGTCCCTGACAGTGAAGACCCTTTTCCTTGTTTAGTAATTCAACCAAATTTCGAAGAGTGTTCAGGGTTTTATTTTCAAAAAGAAAAGTTTTCATCTGTTGATTTTTTTTCTTGTACAGGGAAAGATTTATACAAAATGTGTGTGTTTGTTCTTAATAGGAAAGCACTTGATAAAAGAGTTGATACCCCTTGGCGTTCTGTGTTGAAACTGAGAGATAATGTAAGACCTGAATGGAGAGTATTGTACAAGCCACCATTATCAAAAAGAACTGGGGATTTGCAGTGGGGAATCCTGCATGGGGCTATTGCAGTAAATTCATTTGTTTCAATTTTAGATTCAAAAAATGACTCGGGTTGTCCTTTTTGTTCTCAGAAAGAGACTGTATTTCATGCTTTTATGCAATGTGTCCGGCTTAAACCACTGTTTGCAATGATAGAAGGAATGTGCAATGGTTTTGATGAGTGTTTTTTCCCTGAAACTTTTATTTTTGGTTTTAAATATGCACAAAAGAAACGTGTTAAATTTCAGTTATTGAATTTTATACTTGGGCAGGCAAAATTAGCAATCTACTTAAGTAGGAAATGCAAAATAGAGCAGAAAGACAATGACAATGTTGTTGTTGTCTTTAGGGCCTTACTTAAGGCAAGAATTTCAGTCGACTTCAGGTTTTACAAAGTTATGAGTGACCTTTCTACTTTTGAATCGAAATGGTGTAGTAATGATGTTCTGTGTAAAATTGATGAAGAAGAATTATTTTTTTGTTTTTAAAATGGCTGGTTAACACAAATTGTGATGTGTTATTTGTAAAGTAATGTAAGATGGATATTTGTAAATAAAGTTTTTTTTTCAAATTCAATTCTCTCTCTCTCTCTCTCTGTGTGTGCACATGCGTGAGCGTTTGTTGAGTGAGTGGAGTGCGGTTCGGAGAGTGGCTGTGGAGTCTTGTTTCATTCTAAGGTCTGTCAGATTTATATGTGCTTTTTATTTTTGCGGGTCCTATATAATTTTTCTTGGCATATGGTTACAGAGCATTGAAAGCAGGATTAGTGGATAAGGCAGCTGTGTTGGCCAGTTTTTAACTGGCGGCCATGACAATGGCGGAGAAGGCATTTTGAGCAACTCACCCGCCGGCATGGACTTAAAGTGCCGGTCGGGGTTGAGTGCCCAGTTGAGGAAGTTGTCCTAGCGGTAGGACAGGTTCTTGGTAACGATAGCGTTCGATCAGCATCTAGGATGAACGGCGCTGTTGTACTGTTCTTGGATAAAGTTGGAAAAGTGAATGATGTTGTAGAAAGCGGCATAGTTCTTAACGATAGTTTCGTTAAGATTTTTCCACTTGTAAACCCGGCAAGAAAAGTCTTGCTTTCCAATGTACCCCCTTTTATTAGTGACGAAGTGTTGCAACGTAAACTGTCTAGATATGGACAGTTCGCGTCTGCAATAAAGAAAATTCCTCTGGGTTGTAAACCCCCGTTGTTAAAGCATGTGGTTTCTTTCCGTAGACAAGTTCACATGATTTTGAGAACAGATATTGAAGAAATTAATGTTGCCTTCAAGTTCAAAGTAGATGGCTTTGAATATGTGATTTTTGCAACAACTGAAAATATGAAGTGCTATGGCTGCAGAAAAGAAGGCCATTTAGTCTGTGTTTGTCCTGAAAAAGTTAATGTAGCAAGTACAGCAACTGAAAATGTTTCTCCAAGTCAGAATGTTAATCAAGTGGCTGATGTAGTAAAGGAGGAAGAGGTTAATGAAGTGCCCGAAATGAGTGTGAATAGGGACCGAAATGAGTGTGAATATGAGTGTGAATAGATCTCTCTCTGTTCATCGATTCAGCAAAAACCCTAATGAAACAAAAGGGTGAAGAATGTTTGACATATCCAGAGGTGTACAGGTTAAAAAAATTGTACAAAAGGTGCGTTCTCAGACAATGCAGAATGATTCACAAGAGTAATGCAATGTTATGTTGTGTCCTTCTATTGCTGCTTTCTTCCCTCATAATGAGCAGTTTTAAGATTGCATCCCTGAATGTTAATGGGATGAGGGATGTTAAAAAAAGAATGCAGCTCTATGATCTAATTCAACTTAATAGATATTGTCTTTCTACAAGAGACTCATAGTACAAAGGAAAATGAAGTGGAATGGCTGAAAGATTGGGAAGGAAAGTTTTTTTTCAGTCATAAGACTGCTCTTAGTGCTGGGGTGGCTGTTTTATTTTTAAAGAATTTTTTACCATTGTCTTGTGATGTATTTGAGATAATTGAGGGTAGAGCACTTAAGCTTATAGCAAAATTTGAGAGTTTTATTATGGAATTGATTAATGTGTATGCTCCTGTTAAATCAACTGAAAGAATGTTGTTTTTGGAAACATTGTGTGAGAATCTGAAGAGGTGTGATTTGGGAAACATTGTATTACTTGCTGGTGATTTTAACTGCACATGTTATGATATTGATAGAAATCACATTGAACCTCATGCAGCTTCAAGACGTAAATTGTTAAACATCATTAAAACATACCAACTTTGTGATGTTTGGAGAAATTTTCATGTTAAAGAAAAACAGTACACTTGGTCTCATGTTAAGGAAAACTCTGTTTCATTGGCAAGATTGGATCATTTATATTGTTTTAAGCATCAGTTACAATGTTTTAAATCTTGTTGTATTTATCCTGTTGGTTTCTCTGATCATTCAGTGGTGGAGGTTTATATGTTTATTAAGTCTGTTAAGCATAAGAGTGCATATTGGCACTTTAATAGTGCTTTACTAGAGGATGCTTCATTTGGAAAATGTGTGTTTTCTTTTTGGATGGGATGGAAAACTCAAAAGTGTAATTTTACATCCATACAGCAATGGTGGGATATTGGAAAGCTAAGGATACAAGAATTATGTAAACAGTATACTTCTAATGTCACTAGGGACACTATTAAAACTATTAGAAATTTAGAGAAAGATATTCTAGAGCTCCAATTTTTTTAGTGGAATTTATGGTAAGCGAGGCCAAATACAGACTCTTAAAGATAAAAAAGTTGCATTATCTGATCTGACAGTAGAGCTCAAGGGGCTTTGGTTAGGTCCAGATTTCAGAGTATTTCTGAAATGGATGCACCGTCCAAATTCTTCTTCAGTCTGGAAAAAAAAAAAAAAATGGCCAAAGAAAAAGCATTCGGTGCTTACGGTCTGTGGATGCGATAGATTTGACTAGGGACTCTGATATTCGGAATAGGGCTGTTGGCTTCTATAAGGAGCTGTATGCCTGCGAATGTGTGGAGGACCAGTCAGTAAATCAATTCCTTCTAGATCTTCCACAAGTGACGGAGGAATCGTGTGCTGATCTGGTGCGTCCTCTAACAGTAGAGGAGCTTTTCAAGGCACTGCAAAGTATGAGGAATGGAAAAGCACCAGGTTTGGATGGGTTGCCTGCAGAATTTTATAAGGCATACTGGCACTTTCTGGGAGAAGACCTACTGGCAGTGTTAAGCAGCAGCTTGATCGAAGGGCGACTGCCAATGAGCTGCAGGAGAGCAATTCTAACGCTGCTCCCAAAGAAAGGTGACCTCAAAGAGGTCAAAAATTGGAGGCCAGTGTCTTTGTTATGCACTGATTACAAGATTTTATCAAAAACTTAAGCTAACAGACTGAGAGAGGTAATGGGACAGGTCATTCATGCAGATCAGTCTTATTGCGTGCCCAACAGATCGATAGTGGACAACATAACATTGATTAGAGATGTATTTGAAGTTTCTAGATTATTCGGTCAAAAGGTTGGTCTGTTTTCTCTGGATCAGGAGAAAGCTTTTGACCGTGCTGAACATCAGTTTTTATGGCATACTTTTAAGGCATTTGGTTTTCCAACTGATTTTATTGCTATGATTAAAGTGCTCTATAGTGACATTGAAAGTATTCTGAAAATCAATGGTGGCTTGTCTAGTCCTTTTAAAGTTCACAGAGGCATAAGACAAGGCTGTGCATTGTCAGGGATGCTGTATTCAATATCATTAGAACCTTTGCTACATAAAATCAGAGCGGAGTTAGAGGGTTTTAAATGTGAAAACTTCTTTCCATCAGTAAAATTGTCAGCATATGCTGATGATATAATGATATCAATTAATGGACAGAATTACATAAATAAGCTTTTTGATGTTGTAAATAGCTATGGAAAGTTTTCATCTGCAAGAGTTAATTGGGCCAAAAGTACAGCATACCTGGTTGGACAATGGAGCGAGAAAAATTTGGTCTTGCCAGGTGGAATGAGTTGGTCACAGGGTGGTTTGAAATATCTTGGTATTTACCTAAGTGATGAGTCAATTAATCAGAAAAATTGGGAAAATATTAGTGAAATTGTTGAGGGGAGGTTGGATAGATGGAAATGGTTGTTGCCCAAAATGTCTTTTAGGGGAAGGGCATTGATCATTAATAATTTGGTAGCCTCATCTTTGTGGCACAGATTATCTGTTTTAGAGCCCCCTGTTGGGACTCTGGAAAAAATACAAGGTAAAATGATCAATTTCTTCTGGGACAAATTACACTGGATACCTAGAGCTGTGCTGTATCTTCCGAAGGAGGAAGGTGGACAAGGCATTGTAGATCTTATAAGTAGAAAAGCAGCCTTTAGGCTTCTTGTTCAGAAATTTTTATATAAACTAAATGTATCTTGGACTGGTTTAGCTGGTTGTCTTATAAATAAGGTTGGTGGGTGGGGTTTTGGTAGAAACCTCTTTTGGTTAGATTTAACTAAATTTGATTTGAAGTTTATTTCTCCTTTTTATGAGAGTATTAGAACACTTTGGAGTTTGGTGCAGACCAGAAGAGATTTGTCCTACAAGTCTTTGCATTGGTTCCTAGAAGAGCCTTTAATTAATGGTGCACGTTTAGATCTTTGTGATAATACAACACCTTGGTTACATCCAGTCCTGATAAATGCAAAGATGGTGAAAATGAAGAGTTTAATAGAAGTGGCAGGTAACACTTTGGACAATTATAATGAAGTTGCTCGGAAACTGGGCATAAGGTCAACAAGGACTGTTCATCTTCTGCTTAAGAAGCTTCGAGAGACATTGAGTCAAGAGGACTGGACTTTTTTATCGTTACAAACTGTTTCAAATTCGATGGATCGCTTTCCGAGCATGATGATACCACAGACTCTTTCAACCATGGAGATTTCTTCTGTTACTTCAAAGGTTCCGAGAGACATTGTTTTCGATTCAATGAGAGGTATGAGTTTGTATAAAATGTGTGTAAAAGTTATTAACAAGGAAAAGTTACAACGTATGGATACACCCTGGAGAAACCATTTAAGGGTTAAGGATGGTATTCAGCCTTTTTGGGGTTCTTTTTACAAGCCACCATTGACTAAAAAAGTTGGTGACCTTCAATGGCGTGTTACATGGTATCATAGCAGTTAATGCTTTCATTGCTGTTCTGAATCCAACTGTGCAAGATAAATGTCCCTTTTGTGCTGACAGAGAGACAGTTTTTCACTGTTTCATGCATTGTGAGAGGCTGAGATCTCTTTTTGTTCTATTAGAAGTTTTATTTTTCGCTGTTGATGAAATGTTTTCAATGAAAATTAAAATAAAAAATTACCCAAAATTACCAAAAAATTACCAACGAATAACCAGAATTGGTTTTTAAAGGGCTTATAAAAGCAAGGATAAGGCATGATTTTTTTTTTTTATCAGTCTATGAAGGAGGTGGGTAAGTTTGAAGACATTTGGAGTGTAGAAAATCTGTTGTGTTGGGTTGAAAATGATGTATTGTTTTTTGCTGAGAGTATTGTTTAATCGAATGAGGTGTTTTGGCATGTGAGTTTTCTTAGAATTTTGTATTAAAGATAATTCTCTCTCTCTCTCTCTCTCTCTCTCTCTCTCTCTCTCTCTCTCTCTCTTTTTAATAAAATCAAGGGAATGTTTGTGAATATACTTTGGCTGAGCTCCATGAGCTCACTTTAAGCAAACTCCAGCGTTTTCAATGCTGTTGAGTGGATTCAGACCATGGACAAAAAAAAAGATGGACGATGCATCCCCACTTTCTTCCACTATAGATAGGTGAAGCCAACATATCCTACAGTAGATATGGCTGCTGTCATCTTGGGTCGATGACATCATTTGGAGCCCATGTCTGCACAGTAGTGATCATGAGGTGGAGCCACAGTATCAAAGTCTCGCCGAAACTCCCGCAGACCCAGTCGCAAGCTCACAATCATGACGCCACACACCGTTTTTATAGTATCAAATGACTAAAAGCTAACGTGTTAGAAAAACAAACCGCTTGACAAGAGCTAGCTAAAATAATGGAAACCATCTTTCAGAAAAATAGTTTTGAAGTGTGATTTTATTTTTTTTCTTTTAGGCTCGCGTCGCATTAGTTCACATGATGACGGTGGGGTTTATGACCTGTACTGCAGCCAGCCATCAAAATGTTATGGCTTCACTTTTCAGGACATGTGTGGCACATTTGATTCAGGCCGACGTAAACACATCTGATTGGTCATTATCTTCAAATACTCAAGAAATGTCTGTGATTGGCTGCAATGTTCAATCTTATATAGAAACCTTTAATTCTCTGCACAGAGCCATTGCATAAATACACACAGGAGCATTAACGTTATATCAATATTCACAGTATTCTGTTATTTTGTATACTGATCCACTGATCTATATGCAACACTATATATTTATATCTCTATTATAGATGTGGTTTGATCCATCTTGTTGCTCTGTTTTCACGTTTGTCGGTTTTGCATCAGTTTGGATAACACTGCCACATAGTGGTGAAATTCAGAACAGAAGCGTATTAAGTACTGAAATGAGCAAAATCATGATATTGTACTGTTTGAAATTTTCACGGGTATTTTTCCAGTCCCCAGCGCACAACACTATGACTTCTGATAGTCTTAGTTGGGACGAATTACCAGAATTGAGCAGTGTATGTATTGTACTACAATCAAACGGTGTGTGAATGATTAATGTGCATGTTATTATGTATCCAGTTGCATCCAAAGACAGAAGATGTTTAAAAAATGTCACACTTTCACAAAGTAATGTTTAAATGGGTCATGTTTGTTTTTCATATTATTACATGCACTGCTTTTTAAACAGCTTCATACTAAAGGCAGTGTAAATTATTATTATTGATCATTAATTTTAATGACAAATAAACTGATATTTGCAGTTACACTGAAGATGGAAAATTACATTTACTGAAACACAGAAATACGTTTGTGTTTATATGTTCCTTGTTAAGTTCTCAAAACACCAAGAAATAAAAACGTAATAGTCTAAAACAGAAAAGTCACAATATATTCATATTTAAAATCAATGGATCATTGGAAGTTCAGAGAGCACTCATTTTCTTCTTGAGTGATAATCAAACTAGACATGAAAAACTAGCATGAAAACCCAGAATATATAGTAAACCTTTACCTAACATATGCTGCTGCTGTGATCAAATTTGTATGTGTATGATGAAAGAACACAGCTAAGCATTATGAACTTAGTTTGCTATCTGAGGTTCCGCACGTCCTGATTTTGCTGAGTTAGATGTGTTCCTGGGTCAATATATTTTGTTGACCCTGGAACGACATTTCAATCCAAAAATTTAAACCTGACCACATCCCTACACCTAAACCTAATCTTACCCATGAGTAATCCCTAAAATCAGAGGAAATGATAGATGAATGACACTGATGTACATGCACCAAACACTGATTGTAAGCCT
Organism: Labeo catla; assembly: GCA_012976165.1. Classification (NCBI taxonomy): domain Eukaryota; kingdom Metazoa; phylum Chordata; class Actinopteri; order Cypriniformes; family Cyprinidae; genus Labeo; species Labeo catla. The sequence goes on along the minus strand of VONZ01000023.1, from coordinate 18,039 downwards.
AAACTTCACAAAAACTATAAACTGTTTTTTCAAATCTGATTGGTTGATCACAATGTTGTTCCAGGGTTAACAAAGATGTTGATCTAGGAACATGTCGTATTTGGTAAAATCAGGTTCTGCCTGAAGTTCCAGTGATTGCAGTTCGACATTTAATTCATCCAGAATCTGTTTTAGCTCATCTTTAGTCTCCCTTATTTTGTTCACAAATTTCATGATCTCAGACCGCAGCTCTTGCTCTTTTTTGTTGGTGGAAGTGTAATCCTTGCGAAGCTTGTGAATTTCTATGGAGTCGAGGGCAACAAAGAAGATGTCAACAGCTACAAAAAGCCCAGTCAAAACCCCTGTAGCCACTTCAGCCACACGCACGACTCTAGCGGTCTGAGCTGCAATTCTCCCAGCACCCGTGACTTGAACTAAACGGACAAGCTCTGCAACTCCTCCCAGCCCTCGCCCAAGTCGAGCTCCAGCACTTATGAATGTTTCTGCATTCAACCATGATTTGTTGCTTTCAGATAACAGTCTCTGAGTTTCTACTGCTATCTTGATGTTTTGAATGCAGTAGATTGTGGAGGTAATTTTTTCTTGTAGCTCCGTAATGAGCAATTTGACCTTTTGGCGGTCTGATCGCTCGTTAGCCATCTTTATTAAGTTGCTCACACCAGATGCAACTCCACCAGCTACAGCCACACCGATTCCCACTCCTGTGACTATCAGAGAAGCACCAAGAGTAAAAGGAGTGAGAATAAGTCCAACTATAGATGTGATTCCCCCAGCCAAACCTACTAGACCTCCTGCAAGACTGCCGACTGTTGTGTTGAAGTGGACTTTCTCCAAACCGTCGGCCAGCTCTTCCAGTACCTTTAGACAGACTTTAGGCTCATTAGGTGCCTCTTGATTGTCTTCAGACTCACTGGGTATCTCATCTTTTTTTTTACACACAATAAGCTCTTTAACTGTTTTTGTGCTCTGAAAAAAAGTTTAATTAAATAAAAGTTTTGTGTTAATTTTGGGTTCAATATTTTAATTTCATTAACGTCAGCGCCAGTGTCTGAAACACTGTTCGTTTATGACTTTAGGAGACAATAGCAAAATATATGAAAAAGTGAACATTGTAGTAAACTCACCATTTCATAAAGGTGTCTAATAATGAAAGGCCTAATCAAGATCTCACTGACAGAAGGGCGATTCGCTGGATCGATCTGAAGTGTGTCTTTTACAAGCTGACGAAGGTCCTCAGAGAAGTTCGTAGGAAGAACTTCATAGGAGCCGTTTAGTATCTTTGGAATAATATCAATCGTGGTTCTTCCTGCAAACTAAAGACAGGCAAAAATATGAGTCCACTAGTTTGTAAGTAGTTTAAATAAATAAATAAATAAATGCAAATAAAAATAATAATAATCAACAGCATCAGTGGATAAAACATTTGACAAACAGTCATCCCACCTACAAGTCTAAATCAAAGTTCAGTCAAAGTAGCGGGGCTTGCAATATTTAAAAATCCCTTCAGGCAGGCACTCTTCAGATTTTGGAAGCCCGAAAATAAATTTAACTATAGCCCAAAAATAAATAAATCAATAAATAAAATGTGTGTGTGTGTGCGCGCGTGTATAGAAAGTTAGGAGCTTAAATGTCAATTAAAAACATTTTCAAAACACAAATATCAGTGAAGGAGTTTTATTTCACTATTTATAGGGTATGTACAGTATTTTTAATTTTTTTTATTTTTTTTTATTTTTTTTGACCCTGTTTAAGACCTGCACAAATAAAATGAACACTGTATGAGTGGGGTAGGGCAATGTCTATGGTAACAAACTGTAACTTGACATGATTTACATTTCAGATACAGGTTTTCACAAAAACAAAATGTCTTTTAAAATGATAAACATCAAATTTCAGCCTAACAATGCCCCTTAGCTGTTATAAATTCACTGTAAACCACGGCTTCTTGGGCCTTATTGCTTTAATCAGGCATTACAAGTAAGATTAAAATAAAATGTCATCAAAACTATTCTGAAGACAGTCGGTTTTCCTCAGAGATGCATTCATATCAAAAAGACCACGTTGCATTTTGACTTTGAATCATGCAACTCATATTTGTTCAATGAAATAATAGTCTTAATTGTCACATTAAGCTATACTGTGATTCTTGTTTTTCCATCCCCAAATGTATACACTGCAAAAAAATGCTTTTCTTACCTAATTTTTTTTGTCTTGTTTCCAGCCAAAATATCTAAAAATTCTTAAATCAAGAAGGGTTTTCTAGACAAGTAAAAATTATTTTCTTGTTTTCAGAAAAAAAAAGAAGTCAAAATTAATTTTTTGCTTGAAACAAGCAAAATAATCTGCCAATGGGGTAAGCAAAATAATCTTGTTTTCTGCTTGATACCTTGAAAAAACTAATTAAAATTGAATTGAATTAAATTGAACTAGAATATGATGATGAGAGAGTAAACATGTATAATAATCTGGAAACAGAAAGTACTGATTGACCGAAATTATGTTATCGGTGCATCTGTAGTTGAGTGTTCTCAATGAGTAACCTGCAGCTTATCTATATTACAAAATCAATCAATTTTATTTAGTGTTTTATTAAAGCTTAACATTGATTTAAACACGCTCAATATCTGATGAAAACAAAAAAAATCTTACAGCACACTTCAGCATGCACATCTCATAGATGATACAGCCCAGATTCCAGATTTCTCTGGGGAAAAAAAAAAGAAAAAGAAAGAAAAAAGAAAAGTGAAGATTATGAAGGTTAGAGTTTCAGTATTAAAATATGGAAACTGCTTAGTCATAAACTGTTTAGTTAAAAAAATGTATTATGCTTATTACGATTTCTCATCATAAGGTTCGTCTTTCAAAATCTCAGGTGCAATGTATGAGAGTGTTTCGGGATTTGTTATTTGTGCACCACTGGACCTGACAGAAACAGAAATACATGTTACAGATCACTGTTTTTGGACTAAACAGTATGTAATGTACAGGGCCGCATTAACAATAGGGCTGTGACTGGCTCTGGATTAGATTTATTGGTCATCGGTAGCACTTTGATTATTAACTAGATGGATTTATATTGCTTTTTCAACTTAAAGGAGAAGTCGACTTCCAAAACAGAGATTCACATATAATGTACTCACCCCCTTGTCATCCAAGATGTTCAGGTCTTTCTTTCTTCAGAAATTATGTTTTTGAGGAAAACATTTCAGAATTTTTCGCATATAATGGACTGATATGGTGGCCCGATTCTGAACTTCCAAAATGCAGATTATGCAGTGCATTCTAGCTCAAGACAGTTAGGGTATGTCGAAAAACTCTATTCATACTTTCTCCCCCAACTTTAAAAATCATTTCAAAATCATCCAAATCAGAAGTACCGACCAGTCTTTGCAAAGTGAACATCCAAAGAAGATCAAACACCCTTAACAAAAAAGGTAAATAGCGATATAGGACATTTTTAAAGTTGAGGGAGAACATGAGATGGGAGTTTTTCGACCCTAACTGTCATGAACCAGAAAAAAACAAAACACAAAAACAGTCCAGGCAGAGTAAGACAAAATGAGTGTTTCACATTTCAAAAGAATATAAATTGCATTATTTTTATAAAAAATAAACGATTGTTACCCTATTTCTCAACTGGGATCGTTTACAACCGCATTTAAACTGCATTTTGGAAGTTCAAAGTCGGGGCACCATATCAGTCCATTATATGGAGAAAAACACTGAAATGTTTCCCTCAAAAAACAATTTCTTTACGACTTAGGAAAGAAAGACACGAACATCTTGGATGACAAGGGGGTGAGTACATTATATGTGAATCTTTGTTTTAGAAGTGGATTGTCCACTGCAGAGGTGGAAAGAGTACTAAAATATTCTACTCAAGTAAAAGTACCATTACATTAATGAAATTTTACTTAAGTACAAGTAAAAGTACCAGTCTAAAAATCTATTCAAGTACAAGTGAAAAGTAGCTCATTTAAAATTTCCTCAGAGTAAAAGTTACTTAGCTACATTTCCAATGAACATATGACGTATTGGAGTTATATGATGATACGGAATTGATAGAATGATACAAACTTGATCATCAAGCAAATTTTTTCTAACTGAACAAGTAAGAAACTGAAGTTAGAAACACTGATTAAAACAATTGCTAAATGTAGCTGATGAGGTCATAATGGCGAGTTGACTGATCTATATAAATATAAATATATCAGTGGGAAAGTGTTGTAATTGTAATTTAAACTCATTGGAAAACATTAATTTCTATCACTGTTGTGAACTGACCACACAGAATATGAAGAATATCAAAAACTTTAGGAGTCAGCTGTCCAAGGCAGTCCTTAAGATACCAGCACAATTACACACTCAGCAAAATATGATATAATTATCATTATCGTTAAATCCCAGAAAATATAAAGATACATTTTTTTGTCAATATCGCACGCCCCTAGCAGAATTTATAATGTTGGTTGGCACAGGGGCTTGGGGTGAAAATGTCACCCAAATTTATGATTAGGTGCAAAAAGTGTCCCTGACAATTAAGCAGGAGCTATTACGGTGGTAATGATTTAAGTATAATATGAAATGAATGAAAAGTGTTATATTTTAGAGTAGATCTGCTCATGTTGCAAAACTTCTCAGAAATGCTCTTAAGAACAGTCTTAAACTTTGACATAAGTGTCATAAAATTCTTAGTAAAAAGTAGGACTTTTCTAGGAGTAGGAGAGCTTTATAAAGAAGCTAAAAGCAACTTTCAGTAAAGACTGATTCTTAAGTGTTGACTGAGGGGACACTTAAGTGTTGTGAACTAAGGACTACAATGGTGTTAAGTAAAAATGGTCGCCCCTTGACCGCTGAAACAGCCAATAGTGAGCTACTGCAGCACAACACCAATCATTTGATGCAACTACAATAAAATAATTTAATTAATGCACTATTTAATATTTCAATGTACTTTTAAATGCTTTGCATTGTGCAAAATGATCACAAATTGTTGAAAAAAACAATTAATGTTTTCCAATGAGTTTAACTTTTATAGGCATTTTACTTTTTTTTTTTTTCTTTTCTAAAAGTGTTCATCATCGTTTGAGACAGTTTTTTTTTTTTTTTTTTACATTTAATCAATCATTTACTTTTGGGCGCTCATGAGCGAGGCTTTTGGGCTGTTACCACGGAAATTAACAAAATTAATCTTTGCAATGCAGAGAAAATGCAGAAGCTTCATCTGAAGTGGCATTTAGATGTATTTACACACTGAATACTTATATTTGACATCTGAAAAAAAAAAAAAAAATCTCAAAAGATAATTTAAATGTGAAATTAAAACCACCAGTAGATGTCAGCAAGTCACTGTTAATAAGTGTTAATAAGAGCGGTTGAACTCAGTCATTTAAATGGTTGTTTAATTCAGGCGAAATGTTGCTCAGAGACACAAAACTGTTGTGGTGACTGTGTTTGGAATGATTTTTGTTGTCAAAATAGAGCAAAACAGGCAGTATGGTGTCTAAACTATTGTTAAAAAAAAAAAATCTATAAGTAATCAAGCTAATTTTTGGAGAAAAAAAAAAGCACTCTTCATGTGATATTGATTAGCTATATGAAATTATTTTAAAATATACATTTTCTGTCCCTATATTTTCAATTTTGTGATCATTCTAAATGCATTTTAACAGACTGAATCACACAGTGAAAGAACACACTCTAAACGACTCTAGTCTAATCTACTAGACTTCATGTAATGTATGTATTACAGGCTAAATAGTTCTTGTCAAGTCATGTTGAAGTGAGTGCATACAGTACCATTCATGAATCACTCCAAACTCTCCCAGACGAATGGTTCCACATGCAGTGAAAAATAAGCTCTACCACAAAAAAACACACATTCAGTAAGTTTCATTTTAGTAAAGCTTTGAGTATAGCTGCAATATTATTTGTAAATAATTAAGGTGAGACACAAAGTAAACATCAATTTTGAACCTGGCTTTATCCAGTGTTCTGATTTTTGCTATAGGCAAATTAGTGCACATTTATTTAGATAATGTCTCATTTGCCTATTTAAATCTAATAATTCAGAAAGTGTCTAATTAAAAAAAAAAAAAAAAAAAACCTGGGGTGCATTGCTGAATTGCGTTAATATGATTCATTTTATGACTTTCCTACTTTTAAAATTTCAGAAATGTAAAATATATTCTGTATTCTGTCTATCAGCATGTGGTGTATGTATGTGCATCACTTTATCTCTATACATTTGCATGAGCTATTTTGTGTTCTGTTGCTCTCATTCTAACAGATCTTTGGAAATCACAAGACCAGAGTAATGTCAGTTTGGTTAATGTCAATATGCATAAAACATATCTAATTTTTTATCAGCTTTACAACAAACTTTACATTAACACATTTACATTTTTTAAACTTTTCAAAAGTGCAGTGAAGCCAATTTTGAAGCTGAGAGACAAAAGTCTTTCATTTCACCTGAATCTTCAGTTATGATGTTGTGATTAAACATTACACAAAATGTAATAATAAAATAAATATATAAATAAGTATATATATATATATATATATATATAAACTTATGCACAAAATAATTGTTTACAATAAAATCTGTAAACATGAATTTAGAAAATAAGTGAATTTTCACTGTATGCATTAGTTGTGCATGAACAGTGTTACACTGTACCTTGGGCTGCAGGTTTTTATGCAGGATCTGTTGATCATGCAGGTGCTTTAATGCCATGCAGATCTTCACAGTCCAGTCCAGAATCTGTAAATGCGCAAAATTAAAATGTGGAAAAAAAAAAAAAACATTATTGTAATAGTTCTGTATTTTAGGGCTAAGTGACAAAGTGACATCATAAATTAAAAAAATAAATAAATAAATCTTCCAGTAAATTAACTAATGGATTTTTAACTTTACAGGTCATCTTATATTTGTAAGAACTGTACTTATTCCCAGCACACTCTCTCTCTCTCATCACCTGTTCAGTCCGTTGTTTGTTGACTCCCTCTGTTTCGGCTTCTTGTGTTCCCGTCATCTGCTAAGAAAAGACCATCAATTCCAAGCCAAGTGCTTTCTTTTTTAATTCCGTAAGACAGTTCTCCAAGCATGTTGGTTTCGGATTTATACAAACATACTTATTTGAACGTGTTCAAATAATTTAGTAATTTTTAAAGACATTTTTAATGCTTTGATTAGTTACTATTCAGTAGTAGTTTTAATTGGATACAATGCTTTATGAGATGTGTATTTTAGTATTTATTTATTTTTTACTATGACTATTTCCAGAGCTCACAAAAGTTCAAATTTCCTGGGATCCCTTTCAGTTTCAGTTTCAAATATGTTGCTACACTGAAATAAGGTTGGCAGCAACTTCCAGTTCATGCAAACTTTAACAACCTGCACAGATAAAATGAACAACATGCAGGGAATTCTATTAATATAGAATTTTATTTGTCCTGTTGTTGTGTTTTAATGTGTTTTCTAAGAGTGTGAAACTTTGTTGTTGTTTGAAAGGCTATTTGTGTGATGATGCTCTTATGGCATATTTATATGTGTTTGTTGGATTAACTGTATGTTACTTTTTCCTGCCCAGGGACTACAGATGAAATTTAGCTTGTAGCTAATTCTGGTAAGGCTGAGGGTCATGCACTGTCCCTGTTAAACAAACAAACAAACAAACAAACAAATAAATAAATAAATAAATAAATAAGGGCAATGTCTGTGGTAAAAAATTAAACCGATAACATGATTGATAGTTCAGATACAGGTTTTCACAATAATAATAACAACAACAATAATAATAATAATAATAATAATAATAATAATAATAATAATGAAATCATGAACATTACATTTCACCATTTAAACCATTTTTAAAAGAATGAGAGTCACCAGTTCATATTTATAACTTGTTAGCTGCTCAAAAACATGGACTGATTTTAATTAAAAACAACAGTTTATTTAAAATGCCAATTCATTCTCTGCCAGCAGGTGGCAGAAAAAAGCAGTTATTATCCCCAGTAAAAGCTAAATGCTACTTGACTTTTAGTGACCCACAGATACCTTGTATTTTGGGCAGGGCGGTGATATATTTTGGTAGCCCAACTGGAAGACACAGTAGCACTTTAATGTCGAGCTACCAATTTTGTGAGCCCTGATTTCAGATTTCAGACTTGACATGTGGTTCATGTTGGAGATTACTTTTACTTACTGATTAGTTTAATGTAGTTTAATTTAATCACCATGAAATCAAAATTTAGTATTTCTTTATGGAATATTGCAGTATATATTATGATATATCCTTGAAAACCATTAGAATTATTATTATCATTATTAAATTTATAATAAATTCATGTTTTAAATGATTGTAATCTTTAATCAGAATAACTTCCCCACTCTCTTGCAGCAAAACCTTTTTTCTTTTATTTTATGACATGTTGTGAGTGTGGAGCACCTGTCAATCTCAAAGACCACTAGACAGTGACCATGTGCTGATTCTGAACGCGTCTCTTACTGGCAAAGGAGTATAACGTTGCTTTAAAGCAGGGGTGCTCAACCCTGGTCCTGGAGATCGACTTTCCTGCAGAGTTTAGTTTCAACCATAATCAAACACACCTGTCTGTAATTATCAAGTGCTCCTTGAGATCCTAATTAGCTGGTTCAGGTGTATTTGCTCAGGGTTGGAGCTGAACTCTGCAGGAAAGTCGATCTCCAGGACCAGGGTTGAGCACCCCTGCTTTAAAGGCTTGCGCACTCAACTGTCTGCGAAATGGAGCTTTGTGCTCTTGTATCCTACCTTTTTCATTTGGCACAAATCCAAATATTCCATAATATTTTTATATTTACGATGTATCCAAATGCTAAACTATTTTTTATTATGTAAATTATAGACTATGTACTTCAGTCACGTTCTAACACTGACACAGTGAGGCGGGCGCGCTGATCTTTGGTTCACTGTGTTTTATTTTGATAAAGTACCAGCTGCACTGTCAAGTTAGCAATGTTAGAAGTCTGGGTCTGCGATTACTTAAACTGTTTCCTTACCCCAGCAAAAGCAACTGAAACAAAAAAAATAAATAAATAAAAATAAAACAATGTCGCTTTCTTCCATTTGAGTTTCCTTTCTGTCACAAAACTGAGCTGAATCTCTCAAATATAGGCTACGTTATGTGTCGCACATAAATTTATTCCTTGTATGTATATATGTACTGCTGATTTTATAGCCTATATATGACATAAATTTTATATTTAGTATTTTTACATATAGGTTGGAAAAAATTTAATTTGTACTACTGTATGTTTAAACTAAATGAAAAGAAACCTAACATAGTATATTTTTTTCTTTTGTTTTTTTTTTTCTGTTGTACCAAAATCGTATCGAACTGTGATCCTCAAACCGAGGTACGTATCGAACGGTGACATCTGTGTACCGTTACACCCCTACTAATAGCAAACCACACCCATCCAACCATCTAATCAATTCCCCATGGGAAAATATTAATAATAATAATAATAATAATAATAATAATAAATAAAAAAACCTGCTCCATATATGTTCTTATATGCCACAATAGGGATAAAAAGACAATCACAATTTCTGTTTCATGCTGACTTTAAAGTCTCCAGGTTGAAAAACAGAATACAGAAAACATTTAACCTAACAACACATGAACACTGCAATAAAATATCAATATCAATTCCCATTTGCAGATAATGTTACATTAGGTAAATGTCTTCTTTTAGGTTCTTTCTCATCAGCTTTTTTTGTCTCATCTATAGATGGTGACAACTGTTAAGTTTAGTTTAATTCAAGGCGATAGATTAAATTTCACCCTCTCTTATACAAACATACCTCAAAAAATGTAGCAGTTTGTTTGATTTTCTGAGAAACATCTCCACCCTCACAGAGCTCCATTACAAGATACAAGCAGTCACCATCTGAAAGCAGATCAATGCATTACAGTCTTACATGCATTATCCTGAATGTAATGATTTATCAGTGTAAAGTTTCTTTTTTTTACCTTTGATGATTTCCTTATGATGGACTATGTGTGGGTGATTGAGCTTTTGGAGAAAGTCTGATGCTTCATTCTAAAAACAGACAGTAACAGAGTCAGCATTTCTGTCTTTCTATTTAAATAGAATTATAAACAAAGTGTTCATCTTACCTGGTTAGCGTTCAGCTTTTTAATGATAAACTGATCACCATCTTTATTTTTCAGCATGATTGTATTGTGTTGTTCACTCATCACAGTGTAGCCTTTTTCTTGTAGAACTGACTGTTTGCTCCCCATATCTGAAAATTTCTATTTAATAATAATAATAATAATAATAATGCATTTTATTTGAATCCACTTTTCTTAAACCCAAAGTGCTACAACAGCATAAAATAACAAAATAATATGTAGTATTAACAAAGTTCACTTAATAACAATAGATAGGCAGGGGCCGTCCCATGAATAGCTTCGTCAGAATCAGTATTTTAAATTCAAGACGTGCCTGTATTAGTATGCGTCAGTATCCGAATTCTGAATATATTGCAATTTCTTGATAGACTATATAAAGTGACAGACTACAATAAAGTGCATTGCAATAATCAAGCCTCGAGGTAATAAAGGCATGAATAAGCCTTTCTGCAGAAGGCAGTGCTAAAGAAAGTTGAAGTCTAGCGATATTACTTATCAAATATAACACCATAAGTTCAATTAAAGGCTTTAAAATAAAGAGTTCATTAAAAATACAAGTTGTGAATCAATTCAGCTGTCGGTAGTAATGACAGAGTTCCTTAATGCTGGTAACCGAAAGAAAACTGTCTGTCATTTATCTGTTTCTATAACGTCTTCACCCTGATCTCTCTCTGATTCAAAATAGTGTTTGTTTGTTTATTTATGTATTTTTTTTTAAGTCATACTGTTTAAATTGTCTTACCTCAACAATGAAAATAATTGAGAGTGATTTCTTCTTTCGTCTAAAGTCCCTTTCTTTAGAAATGTTGAAAAATGTGTTCAATGATATTCTCTTCTTCTTTTAAGGCTTGAGAGAAGATCTCTACAATATATGTTGCGCTGAACAGAGCCTGTTGTCAAATGCAGCCAGTCGGGTTACATTGGCTAATATGAGGAAGTGGCATGTAAGTGAAAGTATGTTTATGTAATGTTATTTTTTGGGCCCTCACATGATTGTTACAAACAGTGAACAAGCAATTTCTGACAGATTCTCTGTAGTTTAACATAAATTGCATAATTTAACAGGATAAAATGATGCACATGTGCACTGTGGATATTTGGATTTTGCTTCTCACTCTTCCTTTCAAATATCCAGTGTTTTGATCATTTCCATGTCAGGTGATTTGTTTGGTCAGGGCAGGTTTTAAAGTTTATTGGTGGTTCAAATATCCAGGTTTTACGATCATACGTAACCTTTTTAGCATTGGTGTCTGTGATTAATGTTTTAGTAGTTGCAGCTCTTTCATAGATGTTGGCTTTGTGAAGTTCTCTGTAGTTGCTTTTATAAAAACAGGATCTTCAAGGTGAATACTGAGGGTTTTTTTTTTTACTTTTTGCTCAATGGTCCCGATATCACTTTCAGTTTCAGCCACTGTTATTCCTGCTTTCTGAAGTCTTGCCATGCTTTGTGCAGTCATAATCATAACTGTTGTTAAAATACCAAAACAATTTTGACCGTTAAGTTTACAGATTCTCCTTCTAAATGGGCTCCCATAATTTGCCCTTTTTGGAAAAATGACAAGTCACACCTTTCACCCACACCCTACTAAACAAGAAAAGTTTTAGAGATGAGGACGAATACTGTGATCTGTAGTCATTTCTGTTTTTCCTACACAGCTTGTTATGTAACATTTTCCCCAAATGTTTCAAAAAACCCACATAAAAACATATAAAACAGAGTCAATCCTCCAAAACAGCCATGAATGTACTTTGTATCAGTTCACTACTGTTACAATCACCAGCTGAGAGCACAGAGTCCAATCACCCAGACTCTGTGCTCTCAACCCACCATGCTTTATTCTTGTCTCTGTGTCTTGTTCTGATTGGTTCCCCTGTTCCATGTGTCCCCTTCCTATTGGTTTGTTTTGTCATGTGCTCCCTCATGTTTGGTATTTAAGTCTCTCACTCACTCTTCTGTTTGCTGATCATTGTATAGCCTAGTTCCTAGTACCTGTGTTTTTCCTTCCTGTGTTTTTCCTAGTCTTGCCCTTGTGTTTTTTGATCCCGGACCGTTTCCTGTTGTTTTGTTTGCCTGCCGCCTGCCCTGACCTCTTGCTTGAACTCTAACGTTGATTCTGGATTGTCTCTATTGCCCTGTATGCTGGTTATCGACTTGGATTGTACGACTACGATTATTGGATTAATAAAGCTTGCATTTGGATCCACGTCCTACGGTCCCTTTGTTACAGAACGATCAGCCACACAGATCCAGCAGCTTAATCCCCAGCCATGGACCCAGTTGACCAGCTTCTGCATCTGCGACAGAGAGACTCATCTATTGAGGATTACGTCTACCAGTTCTGCAAACTATGCCACCAGGTACCGTTTTTTGATGAGGTTATGTTTAAGGACTTATTCCGTTTTGGACTTAATGAGCCCATTAAATCATGGTTCCCTGAAGGAAAATTCAATTGTAGTTTAAAGGATTTTATGGACTATGCACTAATTGTGAGCGGTTCTGCATTCACTGTGGATATCGCTGAGGAACATAGCACTACACTGGAGCTTTGTCACAAAATGGCTGCCAACACAGAAGTTGTTTGCAAAATGGCCGCCAGCTCAGAAACTTTCCACAGAATAGCCACCATTCCTGAGCCTGCTCACATCAGGTCAGCAGCACTTCCTGAGTCAAGTCAAGCAGCACTTCCTGAGTCAAGTCAAGCAGCACTTCCTGAGCCATTGCACAAGCCTCACGTCATGTCTGTCAGCCCAGAGCCGTTGCACAAGATGTCCACCAGCCCAAAGCCTGTTCACAAGATGGCCGCCCTTCCAGAGTCTGCTCACAAGATGGCCGCCCTTCCAGGGTCTGCTCACAAGATGGCCGCCCTTCCAGGGTCTGCTCACAAGATGGCCGCCCTTACAGAGCCTGTTGCCAAGATGGCCGCCATGCCAGAGCCTGTCGCTAAGATGGCCGCCACGCCAGAGCCTCTGCACAAGATGGCTGTCACGCCAGAGCCACTGCACAAGATGGCCGTCACGCCAGAGCCTGTCCACAAGATGGCCGCTGTCTCCAAGCCGTACCACAAGAGGGCCGCCATCCTAGAACCCTCGGCCAGCACTTGGACGCCGCCTGTGGTCATGATGGCCCACGTGCTGGATCCACCCCTAATGACGTTATGGGCAGCTAAAGTGGCACTCCTTCTACCCTCTCTCCACTCTCTAAAGGCTACCCCGGGGTCAAGTCAGGCTTTCAAGTCAAGTCAAGACACAGCTGTCGTTCTCCACGAGTCAAGTCACGTTACGGCTGTTGTTCAGGAGTCAAGTCCCGTTACAGCGGATTTCCATGAGCCAAGCCAGGCTACAGCAGATCCTCATGAGCCAAGTCAAGTTGCTGCTGTTATTCCAGAGCCAAGTCAAGCTTCAGCCGCTGCTCCAGAGTCCCGTCAAGCTTCCAAGTCCCGTCAAGCTTCGAAGTCCCGTCAAGCTTCCAAGTCAAGCAACGTCATAGCCGTGGTTCCTGAGTCCAGCAAGGTAACAGCCGTAGCTCCTGAGTCAAGTAAAGTCAATGATCTTCACAAGCCAGTTCAAGTCACCGCTGGTCTTCACGTATCAGATCAAGTCACCGCTGATCTCCATGAGTCAAAGCAGTTCACTACTGATCTTCACGAATCAAGTCAAGTCACAGCCAATCCCCACAAGCCAAGTCTAACCACAGCTGTTCCATCGAAGCCAAGTCAAGTCACAGCTGTTCCCTCAAGGTCAAGTCAAGTCACAGCTGCCCCCTCAAAGCCAAGTCAAGTCACAGTTGTTCCAGCCAAGTCAGACTACCGCTGTTCCACTAAGGCCAAGTCAAGTCACAGCTGTTCCACTAAAGCCAAGTCACGTCTCGCCCGAGCGTCCAGAGCCAGGTCATGTCTCGCCTGAGTCTAGAGCCAGGTCACGTCACCGCACGCCTGCATAAGTCATCAATGCCCCTCACCGGAAGGCCCAGGAGAGCCAGGGTCACCGCCTCGCCTCGGAAGCCCCGAGAGCTGGGCTCACTGCCTCACTCGGGAGCCTTCCAGAGCCAAGTCACGTCTCGCCCGAGCATCCAGAGCCAAGTCATGTCTCGTCTGATCTGCCAGAGCCACGCCATGCCTCGTCTGATCTACCAGAGCCACACCATGCCTCGTCTGACCTGCCAGAGCCACGGCATGTCTTGAGCGCCAGTGTGATGGACACTCCTCTGATGTCAGTACAGGACGCAGAGCCTTCGCCCCCAAGCCACGCAGAGCCGACGCTCCCAAGCCACGCAGAGCTGACGCTCCCAAGCTTCACACCTTCCAGCCCGGTGGGCATCCCATTGCCTACTGCGCTACCTGTGATTGCAATCGCCATTTTGAGTGTGTGGGCTGCACACTGCATCCCAGAGGCCTCGTCTGTCCATGAGTCTGTCCACGAGTCTACCCCTGAGGCCACGTCTGTTCACCAGTCTGCCCCAGAGCTCCCGTCTGATCTCAAGCCTGCTCCAGAGTTCCCGTCTGGTCTCAAGTCTGCTCCAGAGGCCTTCCTCGTCAGAGAAGCTGCGCCAATGCCTCCAGAGGTGTCAGCATTAGCTGTGGAACCTCTTAGGGAGGGGGCGTTACCCTTTAAACTCTCTGCTTCTCCCTTTATTCTGTCTGGCTCCTCTGTCTCTGCTTTTCCCAGGTCCCAGACCATAACGCGGTTTCCTGCTCTGTCCCAGCTCCCGCCTGGTCACAAGCCTGCTCCAGAACTCCCCTCGGTCGGAGAAGCTGCGCCAATGCCTCCAGAGGTGTCCGCCTTGGCTGTGGAACCTCCCATGGAGGCGGCGTCCCCCTATAAACTCTCAGCTTCTCCCCTTGTTCTGTCCGCCTCCTCTGTCCCTGCTTTCCCCAGGTTCCAGACCGTGACGCAGGTTCCTGCTCCCGCTCCGCCCCGGAGGGCTGCACCGCCTCCCGCTTCACCCCGGAGGGCTGCACCGCCTCCTGCTCCGCCCTGGAGGGCTGCTCCGCCTCCTGCTCCGCCCCGGAGGGTTGCTCCGCCTCCTGATCCAGCTCCGCCCCAGAGGGCTGCTCCGCCTCCTGCTCCACCCTGGAAGGCCCCGGCGCTTCCTGCTCAGCCTCCGGCTCTGCCCTGGAGGGCTCCGGCGCCTCCGGCTCCGCCCTGGAGGGCTCCTGCGCCTCCTGCTCCGCCTCCGGCTCTGCCCTGGAGGGCTTCCTCCCTACCGGTTCTGCCTCAGTCTCCTGGCCCTTCCACCGCTCCCCAGGACTGTTTTGCTGTTGGAGCGTCTGGAAGCCACTCCTTAAGGGGGGGGGCTATGTTACAATCACCAGCTGGAGTGCTGGTTTTGCCCTGACCTCTTGCTTGAACTCTAACGTTGATTCTGGATTGTCTCTATTGCCCTGTATGCTGGTTATCGACTTGGATTACGACTACGATTATTGGATTAATAAAGCTTGCATTTGGATCCACGTCCTACGGTCCCTCGTTACAGAAAGAAAGAAAGAAAGAAAGAAAGAAATGATAAATTACATTCAGCTTTAAATTACATTAAAACATATACTCACATAGAAAGCAGTTATTTTATGTTGTCAATTTTTCACATTATTATTATTATTATTATTATTATTATGTAAAATAAATGCAGCCTTGGTGAGCACAAGAGACTTCTTTCTTTGGTAGTGTATAGAAATTTGTAAAAAGTGTAAAAAGTGTAGAAAGAGAAGCTTGCAATGAATTTGCAATGCAAAATAGCAAATATCATCCATGAAATTACGAGAGATCCAACACTGTGTGCTTCCAGTCTGCGCTGATGCACCCTTCAGTGCATAACAAAAGACATCAGCTTGTAGTAAATCCATGCAGTTTCATTCTGACCAAACCCAGAGTTGTTCTGCTGAAAAGTTGGTGTTTGGGAGATGCAAGCTTTTCTCCAGGCAGTGATTATATATAGAGCTCACTGTGGCCTTGTACAGCACAGATCCTGTCTCATCAACACACAACATGCCCGGGCGACGTGGATGGCAAGAAGCACAAAATGCAGAGACATCAGAATGCAGCGGGTGCTGTTTCGTCCTCCTTGTTTGTGCACGAGTTTGTTTGGAGAGCTGTCGGAGGAATTCAGCAATTTATTTCGCAGCTCACCCCCGAATGGCCACATGCACACTGTGCAAGTAATCAGTTGCCATGGAGACAGTGTATGACAGCACACGGTCCGCTGAGAATGACAATTGGCTAGCATCTAGCAATCTGTTTGTGCAATGAAAGATATGGCATAATGGTGTGGACATGTACTTTAACCTTACGAGCTTGGCATCCATATCCAAACCCTCACAAAAGCTCTTGTGAGGGTGTGTACTAGAATCAGGCTTCTTTATGATTGATTCATCACCACTGAGACCAATAAGCCAGATCCTTTTTGCCCAGCAGCCAATGAAATTTTCCAGCATGGACTATTTGGAAAAATGTGTCTCTGCCAACATTTTTGCAAAACTCTATTTCTATGGTGTTTGTTTTTTTTTTTTTTTTTACACTCTTTATACCCACATTATGATTACGGGGCAGATTATTGATTTGTAAAAACTGAAATTCACAATTCTGCACAATACTATGTTATGAGCTCAAAACACTTTGACCATAGAGCATGATTTGTAAACTCAATCAGCTCTATATGTATGGCTTTTCTACTGTAGTAAACTTGCTTGGTAGCACACCCGGTACAGCACTGCATTATTATACTGCATTGTTATTTGCAAACATTTCATTTCCGAACTGCTGTACAACAACCAACATAAAATGTTGCAAATGCTATTGATGATTTGCATAAAACAGTATGTGGTTTTGTCACCACCCACTGGACATTTCACTTTGTAAGTGTCATAAAACATGCAAGAAAGAACTTAAGTTCAGCCAAAAATGATCATTTTGTCAGAATTTTCTCACTCTCATGTTGTTCCACAACATATCTCAAATATTACAAATTATGATTACGAAGCAGATTATTCATTCATAAAAACGGAAATTTACATAATTCATTGCACAATACTATGTTATGAGCTCAAAACATTACCATAGTGCATAATTTGTAAACTTGTTCAGTTTGATGTTTAAATCACATAATCAGCTCTATGTTTTTTTTTTCTTCATTTAAGTAAACTTGCTTGGTAGCGCACCAGGTGCAGCATTGTGTTATTATTTTCAAACATTTCATTTTTTAACTTCTGTCCAACAACCAACATAAAATGTTGCATAATCCTGTTGATGTTTCACAACCAACTTAAGTTCCGTCCCTTTTTACTGTTGAAAAGCAATAAAAGAAGATATTTTGAAGAATGCTGATAACCAAACAGTTGGAAGTCAATGGCTACCAGCATCTGCATGTTTACAAACATTTATAAAAATATCTTATTTTATCTTCAACAGGGAAAAAAAAAAACAAAAAAAGAACAAAAAACGTTTTTGAACAGCCTAAGGTGACAAATTGTTTTTGGGTGAACTATCCCTGTAATATCATTTTGCAAAAAATTCACTACAGTCATGTTTTTCCATTGTGCCTAGGTTGAAATTTGCAGGGTCAGTCTCATTGTAGGGTGCCCTTTGCTGTCCTATACATGAATAACTCATTTGCTATGATCATTTAATATAAACATGACTATGAAAGGGTGTGTTATATTAGGCTAAGATTTTATATTCATAACAAAAGTATTACCTGGCTTTTTAGATAGATGATTATTATTATTATTATTATTATTATTATTATTAATATTACATTTTCTGTAGGAGTATGTGTGTTAATTTGCTATGTCCAGTGCACCACTCACTACATTTAAATGAAGCAGAATACAGTCAAATCATGAAAGTTTAAAATTGTGTTCT